>JAPPVO010000007.1:2273855-2873855 GCA_030407325.1 Camellia japonica
CTTAAAAAATAAACAATTTACGGTATTAAAAATACAACGGCAATGAGTTTTATAGACCAACACTACCAAATTGAACTTGGGTCCAACATAAGAGAAGTGCATTCAGGGGATGTTTGGTGTGGATTATAGGGGTGATTATAACTTATTTTAATTTAGAAATCTGTGCTAGACTGGCCCTATTTGGTAGAGCTGTGGGAAAGTGATCATAGATGATAGCTTAACAGATTATAGCTTACAACTGTGAGTATAAGCTGGTAACTTGTTTGGTGTAACTGTGGAATTATAGATTTAAATGCCGTTTTGGAAACTTCGACAAAAAGCTGTGTTTTTAGGCTAGGGAAAAAACACTGGTTTGTTTGTGCAAAAACGCTGAAGACACCATTTGGGAAGACCAAAAAATGCAACTCGGCCATTTACCAAACTACCCTCATCTCATGTAAATTGGGGCCTAGGGCAAAACGAGGTCAGATTTGCCTCCTTCCACCTCTGGTTGCAATTGCTTCGTCCTCCTCGAAGCTGCGCTGTGTAACTCCGTCGAACAACCCACGACCTTGCCGTCCCCCGCCGAAGCTGCCGCCGGATTCGTCGTCCACGTCCTCTCGCCTTCGCCGAATCTACACCATCAGGTAAGCCGAAAACCGTCTTCCATTGTTGTCTTCTCGCAAGTAGTGACGGACCCAAAATCATGGCAACAGTTGTTCACGACTGATGGACGACCTGCTGTGTGATATATAACACTGATAATGGTTGCTCCATATTGGTTTGAACTTGTGATTTCGGATGTCCAAAAATAAATGTTTTTCCGATTTGAAACACCAAGGTGTTCTGTGTACTTAGAACAGCTGCAGATTAGATCAATTTTTTCCAAGAATTCTAATGAATCCCATTAAGTGAAGTGTAGTGTATATGTATATATATATATATATATATATGTACTATATACGGTGAACTGGAGCTATTGTATGAAACTTGCACTCTTTCATGGATTGGACACCATACTTTGTTGCTTGAAATCACTTTTATGATGCTATTGGGAAGAGCTTTTGATCATGAAATTGTTTGTATAGGTTAAAAATTGGGCTGAGTAATTTAATTAATTAATTTCAGCGATTGTTAGCATTCACATGGTTGATATAACAATTAGATATGGGGTCACTTGTGTTCTTTTAAAGCATTCTGCCTTGATGCCTTACATGTTTAGTGGAATCTGATATGTATATATATATTTCCTATAATTATGATCTTATTAAACCAAGCACGCCATAACTTGCTCAAATTTGGTGAAAGTCACAATAATAACATTGCTCAATTATGCACAAGGATTAGATGCATTAGGTTGGGGTTGTCTCGCAAACAAACAAATTAGTAAGCATTTTCTTAGGCTAATTACACTTTTGATTTCGAACATTTTAATTGTGTTAATTTCATCCTCAAAGTATTAAATATGTAATAACTTAATTATATGCCTAATAGTGTATATCGTTGCAATTAGGGGTGTTTTTTGAACAAAAAATTACATATTAAGAAAAAAAAAAAATAAGCATTTACAAATTGACACAATCAAAATATTATATTAGGACCAAAATAAATATCCATGATTCTTATAATGAATATTGACAATGATGCATTTAATATTTTGGAAATACCTTTTTTTCTTCTAATTTTGGGAATAAAATTGATATTTTTGAAAGGTTAGAAACAAAATGACATGTATTACATATTGTATGTAGAGATCAAAATATAATTAACTTTTTTTTTTTTAATTATAAACAATCCTAAGACCAAACTAGATTCTTCATGCCCACCCAAGCAGGCTCTGAAAACCTACAATTATTTGCAAACCACATTTATACAAAATTTAAAAGATAAATATCATATCAGTGAGTGTCAAACTTAATTCATCTGAGTTTTGAATCAAATATTAATAAGTTCAACTATAATTAGTATCAGTGGTTAATGCAAAATGAATCAAATGATGTGTAAACTTGTTTAAAAGTGGTTCGGGGTTTTGTTTGATACTGGTTGCAATTATGTTAGATTGTTACAAGAGAGTAAAACATAGGATTTCAATTGATTTTGCTTGTGTTCATAAACAATACATTAATGCCATGGACAATATTGCAACAATACATTATTGCCATAGACAATATTGCATTCTTTTTGTCTATATGGCTTGTGAAGGAAATGCATTAGGTAATTGTGCAGTGTCAATTACCATTTGTGTGCCTAGTTTCACATGGAATTTTGGATGGTGGTTGATATTGAGACCACAGAAGGTAGTAGTCAAGATGTCTAGGTCATTAATAATTAATGGTCTAACCCATATGCATTGTCAAATGCAGAAAAGTTTTTTACTGTTACGGGAAGCCCATGGTTCTCTCTTTCCTCTCTCCAATTGATTCATCCTATCATGAGTCCTTCAATAGTGGCTCAAAGTTTATATATATATATATATATATATAAGATGGCACAGTAAATATTAAAATAAGACATTATATTTTCTTTTTTTTTTTTTAAAGTATTTGTTTTTGACACACATGAACAAATGTTGTAGAATGGCAATGCTAGTAGAATTGCAATGCTAGTAGAATTTTTTACCTTAACCATTAATTGTTTGGCATGAACAAATGTTGAGCAACTATTATCATTTACGTACTTACTAGTTACCATCAACATGATAAAGCATAAAACTGTTGATTGTGTATTGTGTTGTTAGGATGGGGAGGATTGTGTATAGTACT
Organism: Camellia japonica; assembly: GCA_030407325.1. Classification (NCBI taxonomy): domain Eukaryota; kingdom Viridiplantae; phylum Streptophyta; class Magnoliopsida; order Ericales; family Theaceae; genus Camellia; species Camellia japonica. Next base: position 2,276,597 of record JAPPVO010000007.1, read on the forward strand.
GTGGAGGTGGTCATTTTCATGTTCATTTGATGTTTTAGTTTACTTCCCATACTACAGAAATTCGTACAACATAAATCCCATATATTCCTGAAGTAGTTTACCAATACTGGACAACACAAGACAACGATAGTACTTGGAAAAATTTAGACAACAAAATGGCTAGAGTCCCGACACACCACTAAACTAGCATTTTCAAGTATTAACCTAAATTCAAAATAAACTTGTTTCAGTTACTGTCTTTCATTCCATACAGTAAATTATATTAGTTCAATTTATAACATGAACAAAAAAAATCAAAGGAGTATACAGATGGCGTCGTCCACGTCAAGTGCCACTTCATCATGGCCACCGATTATGTGTGATTGTGGGTTTGGACATTGCGTTGTACAGATATCAAGATCCGCCAAAAACCCTGGTTGTGCGTACTACGTTTGCCCTAGAACTACGGTGCGTCTGTGTTGCCACTCTCTTATGCACTTAGTCATGTCGTCGTTCATTTCTGGTTGTGTCGTATAGTATGCATGCTAACTATCCACTGCAATTTTGTTCAGCAGAGATGTGCGTCGTGGGTTGGTTGGTGTGACGAGTTTCGCAGCACCAGTTTGCGTACTAACCAACCACATAATGATGTCGATCAGGGGTTACGAGCGGACGTTGCGTGCATAGATCAGAGCCTACGTATGCTTAGGACCGTCGTCAGTTTTTTGTGCGTCGTTGTTTTGGTGTTGTTGTTTCGGATGTGATGTATTGTCATGGATATTGTTGCGTAGTTACTTTTTGTATGAAATATGTACTTTGCTGTCAGTTAGATGTTTTGGTCCTGTTACATAAGATTTCCCCAACGTGTAGTACAAACGGACTTTGTCTTTCGAAAAGTGTTGTACTGTTTGTTATTATTACTACAATAATTGTGTTTACACTTTTATTTCACTTTTGGCCATGCAAACAATATGTAGTGTACTTCATTTCTTTCTGATATTGCATTGTAAATGTTACAAGTAGGGCAACACTGCTCATGACAACAAACCGATCATCACCCCGTACCCCTTCAAAGTATCGAGGTAGCGCTATCACAGTAACCCAACCCCAGCCAGTCCACAAATGCCAATTCGATAGCGACAATACAAAGCTGTTTCTTCAACTAATCATTGCTGAAATGGAAGGTGGTAATCGACAACCGTGCGGATTGTCCATGGCAGGGTATAAGAATGTAGCAAACAAATTTCTAGAGAAAACCGGCCTACTACATTCAGCCAAACAAACGAAAAACAAGTTTGACAACTTAAAGAAAGATTGGGTTGCCTGGAAGAAGTTGGAGAATGCTAGCCACGGCTTGACAGGGCTGGGGTACGACCATGAGACAGGCTTGTTCACTGCACCTGACCATTGGTAGGCCGAAATGTAAGCGGTATGTTTTCACAAAACTTTTATGTTCTCCAGTACTGTTGTATTAGTACCGCTGATTTTAGTTGCCATAGTTTGTTCACATAACTATTTTTAACAAATTAAAGCACTTGTTGAACATACTACTTTAACATATGTTGGGCAACCCACAACGTGCGATATGTACACTTCATTCAAGAGTTACATTTATTGTTTTGTAATTACATTTCAAGCTGTACTGACATATGTGTTTTCTTCTTCACAGATGAACAACCGATGTGCTAAATTCAAGAGTAAGCCTCTAGAGCACGTGGATCTCATGGAGCGAGTGTACTCTGGCGCAGCAGCGACTGGGAAACATGCATGGACTCTAACAGAAGTGCGCGATGATGCTGCTGCTGCGACCAATGCCATGGACGTAGATAGCGGGATGAGACCTCTCAGTGTAGGCACACCACCACAGCCGGACCATGACACTATGGGGAAGAACGTGGTTGATAGTAGCCTCTTTGAGGATGCTCCCCCTCAGTTAGCCGTGGATGGATTAGCCAATCCAAAACGGCGCAAGCGGGCAACGCCTGGTACTGTTGCTAGTAGCATGGACAATCTCGTGGAAGTAGTGAGCAAACAAAGCAGGGAGCTGAAAATCATGCAATACGTTGTCACGGGTAAAGGTGACAACACAGTGGGGGACTGTCTTGCACGGCTTATGAGCATGCCTGGATTAGAGCCCGGCGGTAAGTTGTTCTCATTCGCATGCGGCATAATGGATTCACCCGATAATCGGGACATCACCATGGCCCTCCCCTAGAATGACATTGTCAACTGGTTGACAGAGAAGCGTGCCTGCACGCTGGCCAATGTTGGCAGGGATCGTGAAGGGGGGACACGGCTGTTCGGGAGTGGTGGTGCTGTTGACTTGGACTAAGCCTTTGTGGTTGGATTGTCATTTTACTATTTGGTTATCATGAGATTGTAGTATATTATGTGTGTTTGTATTATTTTTTATTTGTTTTTTTTTTTTTTTGGGATGGTGAAGTCTCGAGACAGTTCGCATTTCTTTTATTTTGGTATGGACGTGTATGTATAATTCTGCAAGACTTTGCAGGCTTATTTTGGTTTATTGTGTTATTATTTTGGTGTGGACGTGTATGTATGATTCTGCAGAACTTTGCAACCGATATGCGAGTATACACGCCGCAAGGTGGCATTATTTTGGTGTCACATGCTTGTTATGTTATGCACAACTTTTGTCCAGGGAATGTACATGTAACTCTTTGCAGGCTTTTTTTGGTTTGTTGTGTTATTATTTATTTTATTTGCTCCTTGTCACATGCAGATGGTGAGTTGTGGGGCAGACATTAGTTTGCTGGGAAAAACAAGAGGGCAACATTCGTATAGTGTATTTGGATTGAATTTGATAAATCTATTTTATAATTGACAAAACAAAAATTGGTCTTACAAAAGCAAACACTAATTTGCTACAAAATTAAAAAGTAGATAATGTAGTCCCCAGGAAGGTTAAAACAACATTGAAAATGATGGGTTTTTTGAACTATGTTGAAATTAATTTTTGTGACGAAAAAAAAAAAAAAGGATGCAAAGTAGTTACATTTCTTTAATTGACTTATTTATTCTTTATTTATTTGATTTATTGTGTACACTTATTTATTCAAATTATTTAGGAAAAATTACTTATAAATCCCATTTGAAGAAAAGTTATTCCATTTAGTCCTAGAAGTTTTTTTTTAAACCAATTAGTCCTTTTTATTTTGGATATGTTGTATTTTCTTGATTTTGGGGGTTGAAAGTTTACTTGTTTACCCTTATATGTGATTTTGTTTGGATTTTTTTTCTAATGTTGGATGTGCATAGGTAAGGTAGGTTTTTACGTGTCTATTTTTTTTGTGGGGATTTAGTGGAGTGATTTGTAGGTGGATGATATTACCCCGTTTGTGGTGTTATTGATGTGGTGTTCATTTTTTTTTTTTTTTTTGGTGGTGGTGTTCGTCCCTATTGTAACATTGACATTATAACATTAATATTAATTAACATCCAAACGTAACATTAATATAACACATAAAAAAACTCCTTATTATACTTTTCCAAACGTAACACTCCAAAAAAACTCCTTAGTGTAACACTCTAAAGTAACACACACAAAAATTTCTTATTGTAACACTCTAAGGGCATGTTTGATTGGATGGATTAGAGCATGGGATTGGGATTATTAATCCGTGGGCCCAACTATCCTATGTTTGTTTTAACATTTTGGTTTAGGATTATTAATCTAAGGGATAATTAATCCAACAAATATGTGGGATTATTAGTAATGGGGTAGGGGCGGGATTATATATCCTGAATTGGGAAATAAAGTAAAAAGACTTTTTTACCCTCACTATATACGTAGAAATGTAAGCCAAATCATATCATTTCTACCCAGCAAAGACTCAGCAGCTTTGCTGAGAGAAGATCTCCACCTTCGAGAAGATCTCCATCTCGGTGTGCCGATTTCAACCTTTGTTCGCCGGAAAATTCACCGTCGGCACTGAAAAACTCTCATTACCGGTGAGATTATCATCTTCGCCATTTATTTTTCCAGATTTTTATCAATTTCAACAATTAATTTTACATGTTTGGTTCAAAATTTATGATAAATCATCATTGTCAGAATTTATGAGATGTATTTGTATATATATACATAGATCTATGTAGTTGTAACAATGTTTTGATGGTTTTGGTATATTATATACTAGATCTGTGTTTGATTCTATTGTTAAAATTCTGCCCACCATGTGTTTGATTCTATGTTCAAGTGAGAACTCATCATAAACAATTGGAACATGCTTATGAAAATTGTTGTGATCCATTAAATGCTTACTGGTGAGGAAAAAAAAGGAGTAAGTAGATCATTGTTAAGGTGGATATTTGTGAATGTTCTTCTTGTGGCAAGTAAAAATGTTCAAATGGATCTGCTTACCAGAACATATAATATTTACATTTCTGTCATTTTTTTCTATTGAAACTATGAAATTCTTTTATTGTGATTGATTTGTCTTTGAGTTTTTAAATGTAAGGATGTTCACTGTTTCTTTAAGAAAATCAATTTTCCCTTTAAAATTCAGATTTTTGGGTGGAATTCCGATGTCAGAACAGAGCAAAGTACTAAACTAGCCAATTGAGAATCTCTTTCTATTTGATCGTGGAGTGTATTTGTGGAGGTGACAAAAATGAAATCTATTAGCGCGTGTTGTCCCAAATAGTTTAAGGGCCCAAGACATAATATAGGAGAAATCAAATCTTGAATCCAACTACTCAACTACAACCTCATGGTAATAACATTCCCAGATCTTATTAGTTTCTTTAGAACTATCATTACATTCTATGAGCAATACTGATTGATTTATGAGCCATCTATAATTATTTGGTTTTTGACCGAGGAACCTTGGCCTGTTTTTCTGACTACATTGCTAGCATGCTCAACAATGTAACAACATTGACTACATTGCCATCTTATCTTGGATTTGGTTGCTACTTGCTGTCTATATTCATAATTCTAGTTGTGTTGGATTAATTTGTGGTTGATTAAGTTTTTTTTTTCACTTAGTTCTAAATTATATGAATGAAAGGGACACCAAACATATTGCTTTCCTTTTGGTTTGACAGCCAAGTTGTCTGTAGAGTATACTATACATTGTCTAAGATTTAAATCCTCGATACTACATTTTCTTGGCCTTAGAAGAGCTGTGTTTGGTCTGCTTGTATGACATTTCAATGAAAATTTGTCCTATTCTATCCATTGTTTTGAACAATCAAGAAAACAATAAAAGCAGCCCCAGCTAGGACCGTTCACAGAACAAAAATTATAATTTGGTTTTGAAACATTTATAAAAAAAAATAAAAAAAGTACTCATTCAAGTCCCATGGACAAAATTATATGGACTCATTCAATTTTCATGTATGGATGGGGATGGGGATTGGGGGTGTCCTTAATAATACCCAGTTAATGGTGAGTCAAAGTTAACCAGTAGCAGTAGGTAACAGGTGGGTACAATTAACTACACATTTATTAGTGAATCCTTAATTGTCAAGGATAGGTTCTTTTTTCACAAACAACAAACCCCCTGCATTCTTTGCTTAAATTTTAATTAATTTTGTTGATATGGTCCTTCCACTTCCTTATTTTAAAAATAAAGGCCTCTTTAATTTTCTTGAGCAAAAACAACCATTCCCATTAATAATGTTAATAACACCATGTAATGTAGTGTATATATATATAAATTGTAATCATATTGAATGTGTTTAAATTGTAGATGGACAATAATGAATGCTCGGACAGTACAATGGACCTATTTGAAGCATTTGTAGCACTCCAAGAAGTTGTGTCATCTATTAACTATGTATGTGGTCTGTACATTATTGTACTACAAGTTGCCTTGGAGAGGTACCAATCTAGGTTGGATATTAAAAGGTCACCACATCCCTTCCAAGCACAATTAGACTATTTGAATAGATTGGTGAAGGATAGCGATATTGATTGTCATGAACAACTCCGAGTGAATAGGCATACCTTCATATGTCTTTGTACACTTGTTCGAAGTGTGGGATTATCTGATTCCAAATATGTCCTCTTAGAGGAGAAAGTTGCAATGTTCTTAAATGTGATTGCACACGACTATAAGAATCGCAACATCAAGTTCAATTTCATGCGGTCTGGGCAAACAGTTAGTTAGTACTTTAACGATGTCCTGAAGGCTATTTTACGCCTACAAGGTGTCTTACTTAAGACACCAGAGCCAATAACTGCAAATTGCACAGATGATAGATGGAGGTGTTTTTAGGTATTACATAGTTTAATTTCATTTCGATTTTGGGCAAACACTAACATATTTAAAATGAATAACCTTATTTTATTTTGATCTTTGGTAGAATTGTCTTGGAGCGCTAGATGGAACTTATGTTAGGGTTCGCGTTCCTGCAATAGATAAGCCAAGATATAGAACACGGAAGGGTGAAATTGCTACTAATGTCTTGGGTGTTTGTTCCCAAGACATGCAATTCATTTATGTGTTGCCTGGATGGGAAGGGTCAGCTTCAGATTCTAGGGTACTTAGAGATGCTGTGAATAGACCAAATGGTTTGAAGGTGCCAACAGGTAAGAATCTATATAGTTAATTGATGTAATCTTAATTGCCCAATTTTTAAAGTACTTATACATATGAAACCCATAATTGTTTTCAGGTTTCTACTATCTTGTAGATGCGGGTTACACTAATAGAGAGAGTTTCTGAGCACCGTATAGAGGGCAACGCTATCACCTCTCTACATGGAGAGAAGGGGGTATCCCAGTGAATCCTGAGGAGTTCTTCAACATGAAGCACTCTGCTGCTCGTAACGTTATTGAGAGGTGTTTTGGGTTACTCAAGATTAGGTGGGCAATACTGAGAACTGCTTCGTACTACCCAATCAAGACCCAGGGTCGTATTATTACTGCATGTTGCCTTCTCCACAACCTCCTCAGACGTGAAATGCCAGTGGATCCATTTGAGTTCGAGTTAAATAACACTCCTATACCTCAACCTGATTTAGGAGAAGAGTTCATCAATACAGTAGAGCCATCAAATCAATGGAGTGATTGGAGGGATACATTAGCAAACATAATGTTTAATGAATGGCAAGCAAATAGAGGAGTTGGTGGAAATCCTCCGTAGTTGAGATAGTTTATTTAAATATTTTATTTGTAATGATGAGAATCTTGTCTATTTTCATAATTGAAAAATATGTAATGAGAATCTTACGTAGTTGAGATGGATTTATTTTTCAAGCTAATCAATTTTATTTGTTTTAATCTTTATTTCATGGAGAACCATTTGTTGATTTTATGATTGCATAACAATATCTATATTTTAGGTAGATTGAGTAGTTGTTTAATATCAAGAGTGCTTTTATATATATATATATAGTTCATGCACACTTTTCAATCATATTTTTACATTGTCTTCCATACTTGTATTTTGTATATTAGAATGAGCTATTAAATCAATAATATGTGTTGTACATCATTATTATAGGCATGGATAGTGTTGCTACCAGTCGTTCTCGAAAGAAAAGTAAGGGGAAGGCAGATGCTAGTTCAATTGGGAGTCGTAGGATTTGGACGAAGAGGGAGGAGTTGTTTCTCATAAGTGCAATGAGAGATTTGTGTAATAATCCTAAATGGAAGGTTGACAATGGGCAATTTAAGTCGGGGTTTTATGGCGAACTTGAGAAGAGAATTGTCATGGCTTTTCCTGGAAGTGACCTTCGTGCTTGTCCTCACATTGAGTCAAAGATAAAAATTTGGAGGAAACACTATGGCCTTTTGTATGAAATGACTAAGCTTAGCGGATTTGGATGGAATGACACTGAGAAGATGGTTCTTGTTGACAGTGATGATGTTTGGGAAAACTTTGTTCGGGTTAGTTTTATTCTTCTATTTTTTAGTGTTCATCTCATCATAATTACTAGATATCCTATTCATCTTCATTTCAATTTTATCTCATTTAGCATACTTGAATGTCCTTTCTTTCTTTTGAACTTGTGTAGAGACAACCAAGTGCGAGTTCTATGCGAAACAAGTCATTTCCATATTATGAAGATTGGCTTGTTCTCTTTGGCAAAGACAGAGCCACTGGTGAGTTAGCTGAAGATCCTGCAGATACAGTTGAAGCAATTGCTGTGGAGGAAGCCATGGGGGAGAAGGGTGATGGTTCTCCAGCTAAGCAATTCAATGTTGCTGACTTCGAGTGTTCAATGTCTACAAATGGAAATGCATCCAACTCTTCTACCTTTAGCAAGGGAGGAACAAAAAGAGCCAGGACTACTGAAGGAATCGCAAGTAATATAGCTACAATGACAGAGACACTTGGCTCTTTTTTGGACAAAACGGACACTAGATTGGGTGAGATTGTTAAAAGGATTGGATATCAACACGACTTATCCCAAGCTAGGAGGAGTGTCAATGCTGAACTTCTGAAGCTCCCCCTTACATCAACTCAAAGGTTGACAGCAGGTTCTCTCATTGTCAAAGATGCTCAGCGAGTTGACTTCTTTTTCAGTCTCTCCGATGCCGACAAATTAGAGTGGGTATGTCTTTTGTTGGGAGGGCACGTACGAGTACACATGTCGGGATCGTGGTTTATTCGACACAATAGAATATATAATAGTATTTGATAATGTGGGAATTTAGTTGTGTAGAAGATAATGGAGATGCTATAATTCTAGCTTACACACATCACTGTTTTACAAACTATTGTGAACATTGCTTTTCTTAGTTTAATATTGAACTTGAGTTGATTGGTGGATCAAAAAAAAAAAAACATAATCTGTTACATGTGGTCTTGATGGGTGAATCAAACATAATCTGTGTTTAGACAAATCTATGTTCAAACATAATTTTGCAAGTGTACTTTTAGGCCATGTTTGCATGTGTTTAATTACCATTTTGTGTATGTGTGTGTGGACATGTTTGCATATGTTTAACTACCATTTTGTGTGGGTGGGTGGTGGGTGGGTTGGTGGTGGTCATGTTTGGTTTGGTTTTTATGAACTTGTTTTAAAATTAATTTGGTGAAAGAAATTTAAAAAAAAAATTAAAACACTTATTATTAAATCTATATAATTTTATATTTTAGAAGGCCAAAAATAATTTTTATAAATTTTAAAATATTTTTTATATTTATTTTATCAAATTAGTTTATATATTTTTAAAAAAAAAAAATTAAAAACAAACCAAACATGGCCTTTGTATTTTGTATTTTAATTTTGCTTTTATTTATTTATTTATAATTTTTTTCAAAATCACATTTATGAAGAAATTTTGATAAAGTAAAAATTATGAAGAAACATTGATGGAGGGTAAGATTGGAAAAGAAAATAAATATAGTTGTAATCCTACATTCATAAGTTTCTTATCCCATGCAAATCAAACAATGGACAAGAGGATAATTTATCCTACTAATCCAATTGGATAATTAATACCACACTAATTTAATAGGATTATTAATACTTCACTATTAGTCTTGTGAAATCAAACATGGCCTAAGGTAATACAAAAAAAACTCCTTAGTGTATTTTTTCCAAACGTAGCACTCTAATATAATACACAAAAAACCTCTTTAATGTAATACTGTAATGTAACACACACAAAATTTCTTAGTGTAACACTCTAATGTGACATATAAAAAAAAAACTTCTTGATGTACTTTTTCCAAATGTAACACTCTAATATAATACTCTAAAAGAATTACTTAGTATAACACTCTAATGTAACACACAAAAACTCTTTAGTGTAATATTCTAATGTAACATGCAAAAAAATTTCTTAGTTTATTTTTTTTTTCCAAACGTAACACTTCAATATAACACTCCAAAAAAAATTCCTTAGTGTAACACTTTAATGTAATACACAAAAAAACTCTTTGGTGTACTTATCCCAAACGTAATGCTCCAATGTAAAAAAAAAAGAAAAAAAAAAGAAGAAGAGATATTCTTCAAACACTCCAATGTAACACTAAAAAAAAAAGAGAATGTGAGATTCTTCAAACTATTTCAAAAAGAGTATAAATATTCCTTAGTAAGTTTTAAACAAATGTATAATTTCAAATTGTGAGTGTTACGTTTGAAAAAAGTATACTAAGGAGTTTTTTTAGTGTTTTTGTGTGTTACATTAGAGTATGTTATATTGGAGTGTTACGTTTGAGATTACATTGATTGAAGTGTTACGTTTGGGAAAAGTACACTAAGAATTTTTTTTTTTTTTTTTTTTATTTTTAAATTGGAACGTTACGTTTGAGAAAAATATACCAAATAATAATTTTTGAGTGTTACATTGTTACATTTGGGAAAAGTACACTAATGAGTTTTTAGTATGTTACATTGAAGTGTTACGTTATTGGAGTGTTACATTAGAGTTTAGGTTTTTGTTCGTAATTTGTGATTTGTTCTAGAATGAGAGAAAATTCAAAATTTCTATAGTGCAAATTGCTCAAATGTCTAATTTTACATTTTGATGAGAAAATCACTTTTATCCCTAAAAAATTAAACCAAAACATATAAGTGACTACCTTTTTATGTAATTTCCACTTTAATAGGACTTTTGGGTTTATAAGAAAAAAAAGAAGGATTAAACTGTTCACAAGATCACATTTTGGGATTTATTGGTGTTTCACCCAATTATTTAATATAGGCAGCAAAGTACTTACATTTCAATAAATAAAAAAATTATTTATTTATTGGGTGCTTCTTATTTATTTAATGCAAAAAAAAAAAAAAAAAGGATGCAAAGTAGTTACATTTCATTAATTGACTTATTTATTCTTTATTTATTTTATTTATTGTGTACACTTATTTATTCAAATTATTTAATATAGGCAGCAAAGTACTTACATTTCAATAAATAAAAAAATTATTTATTTATTGGGTGCTTTTTATTTATTTAATGCAAAAAAAAAAAAAATAGGATGCAAAGTAGTTACATTTCTTTAATTAACTTATTTATTCTTTATTTATTTTATTTATTGTGTACACTTAGGCCTCGTTTGGGAACCCTCCTTTTTAGTCAAAAAGCCAAAAAATTACTAAATTAGCCAAAAAGCCAACAACCCACACCAAAAAGTCAAAGATTCTCTTTTCTTTCTACTTTTTGCACATCTTTTCGTAAAAAGCTAAAAAGTCATCCTAAACATACTAGTTTTTTTTAGCTCATATTTTAGCCAAATAACCAAAAAGTTACTAAATTACCCTGTTCCCAAACGAGACCTTATTTATTAAAATTATTTAATATAGGCAGCAAAGTACTTACATTTCAATAAATAAAAAAATTATTTATTTATTGAGTGCTTTTTATTTATTTAATGCAAAAACATTTCTGTGTTTCATTATCTTATGTATTTACATTTCTTTATGTACATTATTTTATTCCAAATTCACATCAAATATTGAAAAAGTTGATGTGGCATACGTCAATCAGAAGCACATGAAAGTTAGATGCTTATATGCAAGCATACAAACTACAAATTGTACAAACCTGGAAATGTAGTAGCATTCACATGGTAGTGTGATGGTGTACTAGGCTTCGGACAATCACATGTCCACAGTAACACACATTGATAGTAGTTGAATATGTTTCTGAAGGAGTGTTATATATCATGGAGTTGTGCAACTGATTTCGGCAATTAAGCACTACAGCTGGTAGTTCTTATTTCATATAATTTGCAACGTCTATGGATGCACAAGAGGGTACTAGCTCGGGAGTCGTACGCAATGGCCAAATAAATGCTTGGATACGAGAGACGATCGGAGAAATAGAGTCGACGACATCAATGATTTGGGTGGAAATTGCTTGCTTTGCCAACGAGTACGTGTATGTTGACAGGACTCCGTTTCACACATCCGCATTGACTGGTAACATGTGGATGCAGGAGATGCTTCGAGGAAAGAATGAAACATTTCAGCGAAATTTTTGGATGTCACAGGATGTGTTCTTGATGTTGTGCAAGACATTAGTTGAGGATTGCGGCCTCCCAGTACCACAAAGCGTCCCCATGGTGTAGACGTAGTTGAGAGTGTCGGCATGTTCAAATTCGTGTTACGGGGCTTCACTAGTTGGGACATAGAAGACCGTTTTCAACACTGGAGGGAAACGGTCTGGCGTCACGTAATGCGAGTTCTTAAAGCGACGAAGTTGTTCACGAGAGCACACTGCCGACTGACAAGGTCACAACACAGTAGACATCCGTACTTAGAGTCCCGACGAAAATATTTCCCATTCAAAGTGAGGGTATTTATTTTTGGCATATTTTAATTATGAATAGTAACCACTTTCGAAAAGTAAGGCAAACTTTTTTTGGGTAGTAGCATTTCTCCTTCACATGATGCTGTGTGATTCTGCAGAACTGTATTGGCGCGCTTGACGGCACACATGTGGAGGCACATCTCCTGCCTCATGAGGCACCGCCATATTTTGGCAGTAAAGGACGGCACACGCAAAACATACTCGCAGTGTGTGATTTCGATTTGTGTATTACTTTTATATCTTGCGGATGGGAAGGAAGTATGCATGACAGTAGAGTTTTTAAAGAAGTAACACAGGACCCAGCCAAACAATTCCCCATGCTAGAGGAAGGTAGGATGAACGACACATCTTTTTTTGTTTGTATTAGTTGTGTGCATTTGATATTTGTAATCGACCACCGTACTAATGCGAAATTATTTATTTACAACTAGGAAAATATTACCTTGTTGATGCGGGGTACAAGAACCAAAAAGGGTTTTTGGCGCCGTTTAAGGGATGCCGCTACCACCAAGAGTAGTTTCGTGCAACAGGACGGCCAAAAAATGCAAACAAAATTTTCAACACGGTGCACTCCTTCTTACGGAGTGCAATTGAACATACATTTGGCGTATGGAAAGCGCGATGGGGATTCCTACATAACATGCTACGATATGATTTCGGGAAAGTGCAGGTGCCATTGGTTGGGGCTTCAATGGCAATACATAATTTTATACGCCACAACTCGAGCGACGATGAAGCATTCAACAAGGTTGCGAATGCAGAGAATTTTACATTCAACGACATGCCAAATGTTGACGGTCTTGGTGACGATGATGATGGTGAACCAGAGGTCGACGATGACGTACATATGAACGAAGTGAGGAAATCAATACGAAATGAATTAGTGCGATATCGGTGTCAACTTGGGTTGTAAATCCTATTTAGTTTGTACGAGGTGATGGCAAACTGTAACAACCCAGATTTTTAATTATTCTGTAGAATTTATACTAATATTATTTAATCTCAGTTAAGAAAATATATGATTTATTATATATTATTATGCGTAATTTTGTAAAATAATATAATTATTAAAAGTTTAGGAGTCAAAATATAAATAATAATAATATAGATAATATAAATAATAATAATAATGGGTGTGATAGCAAAATAAATAATTAATTTTCTGTTAGTATAAGATAAAGTGTAATTTAATTAAGAATTAATTTATTTATATAATTATATTAAAATATTGGGTCAAAGGATAATTATTTTAAATATCTATTAAAGATAAGAATGAATCTATATTATTAATTATAGAATCTGTGGAATGATTTGGGGCTCGGCCACGTGTTGGCATGCTGGTGGCCTCTTCTCCCTTATAAATAGGGAGGAATGAATCAGTCTGCAGAAAAGAAAAGGAAGAGAAGGAAGAAAGAAAGGAAAAGAAGAAAGAAAGGAAAGAAAGAAAAGAGAAGAAGAAGGAAAAAATAGTGGAAGCTAAAGGGGCCTTTGATAGTGGAAAGAAAGAGTAAGTGTGAGGGGAGATTTGCGCTGGATTGTACGGTTGAGCAACGTTGACGGCAGGCTTGATAGAGTGTACGGTGCCGAGCTAACCCTCACGTCGGCGCAGCCGACAACCTGACTCGCCTGACGTCGAGGATATCGACCGGTCAGGCAGCAACTGGCGCTGCCGAGCTGCGGCCTGCATAAGGTGGACGGAGCTCAAGGTTGCGGATGATGGTGCCGAGCTAGGTGGTGCCCGGGCTAGACTTGAGACGCGGTTAGCGCCGGTATGTGCCTAACCGGCCGCTTGAGATAGGCAGCGTCCGTGTTGACCGAGATGGATGATTGAACGGTCGGAAGCCGGCATACCTCGCAACCAATTGATCATCATGAGGAGTAGCTCGGCCGAGGTGGTCAGACCTTCACATGAACCCAAGGGACAGTTCGGCAGTGTGTAGCCCGGTTGAGTACGCGTATTGGATGTCTTCCGCAAGAGATAGGCCGGTCGTGGTATCTCGGTCAAGGGTGCCGCCTGGGCCAATGGTGTGAAGGAGAGGACATCTGCTCCACGAACCCTCAATACCGTTAGACAGTTCAGTGTGTACTGGTGAAAGGACAAACCTTTACACGCGTAAGGTGGCGAGAGGCGCGCACTGCCACATGTCCAGGAAGGACAGCAGAGGAAATGCGCGCACGACCTTGAGGCTGCATGGCTAGCCTAGAAATAGGAGAGGAGACGAACGTTGGAGGTATGCGAACTCACTCTCACAAACACTCTCTCCTCATTATCTTCTCTTCCCAAATCTGACTTGATCGTCGGAGGGTCTTTCCGGCACACCACCGCCGGCAGCTCACCATTTTTGTGTTGCCAGATAGACGCCGTTACCAGAAGCTTGACGTTCATATCGCGGTTACCATCAGATAGCCATGTACAAACCGGACAGGGAGATCACGTCCTTCACCACTCCCAGAGGCTTATACTGCTACAAGGTCATGCCGTTCGGACTGAAGAACGCCGGGGCAACCTTTCAGCGGATGGTGACAAAGATGTTCGCTCCTCTCTTGGGTCGAACTATGGAAGCCTATATCGACGATATGGTGGTGAAGAGTAAGGAAAAGTCTCAGCACCTCGTCGACCTAGCAGAAATGTTCGCCATACTCAAGCGTCACAAGCTTCGCTTGAACGCCTCTAAGTGCGCCTTTGGCGTTGGCACTGGGAAATTCTTAGGTTTTCTGGTCACAAACCGGGGAATTGAGGCCGATCCATCGCAAATCAAGGCAATACAAGAGTTGGAGCGCCCTAACTCCACGAAGGACGTACAACATCTTGCCGGGATGGCAGCCGCGCTGAACAGATTTATCAGCCGGTCTTCGGATCGTTGCATGCCCTTCTTCAAAACCTTGAAGTCCAAGTTCTTTCGGGATGAAGAGTGCGACCGTGCTCTGGCGGACTTGAAAGCGTATCTCTCCTCAGCACCTATTTTGGTTACACCTCAGCCTGGCGAGGAGTTATATCTCTACTTGGCGGTCTCTCAACATGCGGTGAGCGCTGTTCTAGTCCGCGCTAAGGGCATTCAGCACTTGCCCATTTTCTATGTGAGCAAGATTCTGCTCCCGGCCGAAACGAGATATCTTCCCTTGGAAAAATTGGCGTTGGCTCTCATGATGGCGTCAAGAAAGCTGGCACACTACTTTCACGCCCATACAATAGTGGTATTAACCGAGTTCCCGCTCAAGGTGCTCTTCGAAAAAGCGGACTTTACGGGGAGGATTCTGAAATGGGCCATGGAATTGGGCCAGTACGACATTAACTTCCAACCGCGCACCGCGATCAAAGCTCAAGCCCTTGCAGATTTTGTGGCGGAATTTGCCCCAGGAACACATCCCGTCTGTCCGGTTGATTTGGTTAGTGCGGATTTAGCACAACCCAGGGTTCTGGCAACAGAGATATGTGATGGCTCGCGAGCGGGAGAAGTGCAAAGCTTGCCTAAAATAGCAAAGGCCGACGACTCATCGAAAGAAGAACCCAGCAAAGACGTGCAAGGAGACCAGATTGAGCCTACCAGAGACTTGGAATTGAGAAGCTCCCAGAATCCGTCTGATTGCTGGAAGCTGTTTCTTAGCGAGATGTAGAAGTTGTTCGTCGATGGGGCGTCCAATAGGCATGGGGCTGGGCTGGGAATTGTGCTAACCTCGCCAGATGGGCTGATTATTGAGCAAGCAATTACGCTCGGCTTCCTAGCATCCAACAACGAGGCGGAGTATGAAGCCCTCCTCGCCGGTCTAAGGAGCGCGCTGAGAATGAAGGTCACAGCCCTTATGGTGTTCAGTGACTCAAAGCTGGTGGTCAATCAAGTCTCAGGGGAGTATGAGGCCAAAGATGAAAGAATGGCCAAGTATCAGGCGCTGGTGCGAGCGGAAGTCAAGAAGTTCGATGCCATCAGAGTTAAACAGATCAACCGCGAAGGAAACAGTACAGCCGATGAATTGGCCAGTCTCGCTTCCACTCAGACAACCTTTCCCAATCCCTTGATGATTGAATTTTTACCCCGGCCAAGCATTGAGGAAACAGAAGCAACCGAGGTACTCTGCACCGACTTGGGACCTTCCTGGATGGACCCCATCGTCGCCTTTTTGAAAGATCGAATTCTACCAGAAGAAAAGAAGACGGCCCACAAGATCCGGGCAAAGTCAGAGCGGTTTTGGCTCTCACCTTCCGGAGCCTTATACAAGAAATCTTTTACGGGGCCGTATTTGAAGTGTGTCCACCCCTCTAAGGTGGAAGCCTTCCTCTATGAGATCCATGAAGGCATCTGCGGCAGCCATACTGGGGGTAGATCTCTAGCCCACCGAGCAATCTCGCAGGGTTATTGGTGGCCATGCATGCAGGCGGACGCGCAAAAATACGTTCGCCGATGTGAAAAATGTCAGAAATTTGCTCACCAGATCCACCAGCCAGCAAGGGAGTTGCTCTCACTCACAAGTCCTTGGCCGTTCGCACTCTGGGGATTGGATATTGTTGGACCACTCCCAATCGCACCAGGCAATCGCAAGTTTTTCATCGCCGCCACTGACTATTTCACCAAGTGGGTGGAGGCCGAGCCACTGGCAACCATTAAGGAGAAGGACGTTAAGAAATTTGTTTGGCAAAATGTGATCACTCGTTTCGGTATATCCAGGGCGCTCATCTTAGATAATGGCACTCAATTCGATGGGAAACTCTTTCGCGGATTTTGCGAAGAGTTGAAGATTGAGTTCTACAATTCAACGCCAGCCTATCCTCAGTCGAATGGTCAAGCAGAGGCCTCAAACAAGACCATCCTGGATGGGCTGAAGAAGCGGCTTGAGAAGGCAAAGGGAAAGTGGGTTGAAGAGCTTCCTAATGTGCTATGGGCATACCGCACTACGCCAAGACGGTCGACCGGAGAAACACCGTTCGCTTTGGCTTATGGTATGGAGGCCGTCATCCCATTAGAGATTGGCATGCCAACCATCCGCTCAGAAAGTTTCCAGCCAGACTTGAACAATGAGACCGTGGCACTAGAGCTGGACCTTGCTGAAGAAAGACGAGAGCGCGTATTGATCCACATAGCGGCTTATCAGCAGGAACTGTCCAAAAAATACAACAAGGCAGTGCACCCTAGGCTATTCAAGATTGGGGATTGGGTCCTCAGGAAGGTGCTTGGCAACACAGTGATCCCTGGCGAAGGCAAGCTCGGTGCAAATTGGGAAGGACCATACAAGGTGGTTGGTCTTGCTGGCAAGGGGGCATACCATCTGGAAGACTTAGATGGCAAGGCTGTCCCCAGACCGTGGAATGCAGCAAACCTTAAGGTCTTTTACTTTTGAATTGTAATTTGTTCATATTGCTTAGCTTTTTTAGACCCCCAGCCCTTTGGCATTTGATGTAAGAGATGACAAGGTTTTTATAATGAAAAATAGTCTTCCTTGTTTTGTATTACGTTTGTCCAATGATATCATAAGACACAAAAGGCAATTATGGATGCCAGGGGCAAGAACCGACCTGAAGGTGACCGGGCTGTTTTCCTCGGAATGGGAGCAGACCGCACAAACAGTTGCGTATGGAACAATGCGCATTAGGGCTGAGCTGGTTTTGCTCGCCCAGTGGGAATGTTGGCGGCATGACCAACCTAACTAAAACATTGGTGTTTTGCCCAATGTAGGAGTCGAACTGATTTTGCTCGGCCCATCCAGCATATTGGTGCCTTGTCCCATATAGGAAACGAGCTGATTTTGCTCGGTGGAATTAGCAATGTTGGTGTCTTCTCCAGCAATTATAAGGCCGAGCTGAATTTGCTCGGCCGAAAGGAAATATTGGCATATTAAACAACTTCAAAAAGGCGGGCTAGTTTTTTGCTCGGCCGACTAAGTGTTCCCAACCGAACAAGGCCGAGCGGATTTTGCTCGGCCAAGCACAAAATATCATTTTATTTGGAAATGCCAGTTTCATAAAGTTTGAAGCAAGAGATTCACACACATGCAAGCCGAATAGAAATAACAGATGTACTAGCAAAAACTTCACATTTCATTGATAGAAAAAGTTCAGTACAAAAGGGGGGGCGTAGCCCGGTTACGTTGCAAAAAGGAAAGCGAAGAAAACAAGACAAAAACCGAAAAATCTCTAATCTAGTACAAGGTTTTGATCCGCGGCCTCCTCCATCTGCTCGTCGACTGTCTGCTCCGGCCGGATTTGCTCGACCTCATGGTCGGTGCCCTCCACCGTGAGAACCTCTCGGTCAATCACTTCATCTTCAGCATTTGGAGATGCTTCGGGTGGAGGTTGCTCGGTCTGTTCCGCGGCGGCAGCTTCCTCCTCAGCCTCCTTCCTCGCCTCGGCAATGAGTCGGTTTTGTTCGGCCCTGGAGTACGCGAGCATGTACACCGGGATATAAGCAGCGGGCGGATTGACGAACATAGCGGAGTCCTGACCCAGACCAACTTTTTCCACGGCAGCTTTCCAGCCGCACTGGAAAAAGATGTCTTTGGTCGCTTGGACCTGGCGCTCGTAGGTCTTCTCGCCTTGCTTATATCCTCGGTCTTCGGCGTCTTCGACAGCCTTCTCCAGAGCTTCTTTGTTGCTATCACGAAGCTTCCTCAGCTCGGCGAGATACCGAGCTTTGGTCTTCTTCACGGCCTCCTGCTTGTCAGCATCAGCTCGGTCGACCTTCCGCTGCAGCTTATCTCGCTCCGCCGCGATAGCCTCATTCGCCTCCTTCAGTTTGGCCAGCTCGACTTTCTGCTCCTTTCTTCTCTCGGCGATTGCATCGCGCAAGCTCTGTCGCACCTTGATCATCCGGTCGTGGGCCAGGTAATTCTTTTGTGCGGCCTGCATGCAAGTGAAAGATTGTAAGTGTTTGAAAAACCGAGCAAAAACCAAGCAAACAGTTAAAACGGAAAATTGAAAGCTTACCAGCACGATGGATTTGGCAGCCGAGCGTAAGACCTTTAGGTCGGATAGCTCATCGTGTTTCTTCATGTCTGCTGGAAGGATCAACCCCTTGGTCATGTTGAAACCAAGGGAGTAATCCTTGTCAGCGTAAACTGAATCCTCGGCCGAGACTGGCCGGCCGTTGTACACGAACTCGGGCGCCCAAGCCGGGGGGATGGCTAGGCCCTTGCCCTTGGATTTACTGGCCCGTAGTTGCTCGGCCTGGTCACCCGGCTCGATGAAGGCGACCTCGGTTGAGTCTTCATCGATGAGGTTCTACCCGGCCAGATCCTTCATGGGCCTTTTCTTTGACCGGCCAGCCTGTTGCTCGCTGGCAATTGCAAGAACGGCTTCGGTTTGACCGGCTGGGGCTGAGGAAGTTCCCCCGGCCGCTTCTGGAGGCTGGGACTTGCCTTCGTCTCCGGTGATCATAGGTTTGATCGCTCGGATTTTCGCCATCTCTTGCTCGGCGGTGAGTGGAACCAATCTGATCGGTAGAAGAGTTGGATCTGGCTCTGGAGATGGAGCGCGCAGAAAGTCAGTCACGCGACTTTTGCGCGGTGCCTGGTAGTGATATGTTTGCTCGAAGCCGAGCAGTTTTGAGGCTTCTCTCTCTTCCTCGGGGAGACGGAGCAGAGCTCGGATTGCTTCGGGGTTGGCTTGGTGATAGTCCGTTGCCAAATGTCTATCTGCAAGAAGAGACCAAGTGTTAGTCCGGCTAAACAAAATCATATTGAAATGCAGAAAGAAGATTGCGCGGTCGGCCGGGCTACTTACCAGCGTGGCCAAAGTCTTTCCTAATGTACCACCCCGGTATGGGTGCCTCGGTGTCTTCAAAATTACCGAACACCCACAAAAAATCGTCGTCATTCGTTTCTTTGTCCGGGTTGCCTTCTACGAGTTTTGCTCGACCCTTCTTTACTTTGAGGTACCAGCAGAGCCCGCTCTTATTCCTACTTAAGCTATACTGGTGGAAAATTTCTGCGAGGCCGAGATTAAGACCGAGCCTGCGGTTCAGCTCGGCGACGCTGTTTATTATCTTGTATGTGTTATTCGAAACCTGGCTCGAGCAAAGCCTTGTCTGCCTTAAAAATTCGCAGAGCAAGGGCTGGACCGGGAAGCGGACGCCGCCCTCTACTATGGAAACGACCGTAAAGGGGCACCGGTCTAAATCTCCCCAAGGGGTGTCCCCCATTTTTGGCGAGCTCCAGGATGACGTCGTCAGGAATGTTGTAATCCCTCCGAAACTCCGCCATCGCGCCGGGTGAGCTAACCTTAAATCGGCATTTTCCCATTTGACTCGGTTTTATTCAATGTATTGTGTATCTCGGTCAAAATGATGGTGTTTTTGCTCGGACTTTGAGCTCCACCGACTATAAGGCTGTATTGGCCTGGTCGGTCCTATTTGTTCTGCATGATAAAAAATAAGGCCAAGGGTTAGCACGGCAGACATTGCGCGGCTCCTAGTGGAAATAGCTCAGGGAAGGATTTGGTGTTTTGACCAAGAGTATCGACTCGGTTTAACTACAAGTGTGCCTAATCCCTTTGTTCGGTTCCAGTTCGGTTAAGACCTTTTGAAGGATCTAGCCGCCCTTCCAGCTCGGTCATGTTTATAGGAGGGGTTTTCAGGTTTTTGTTCGGGTTATTCTATCTGCCGGTCAAAGAGTGCTAGTTCGGTTCGTTCCTATCTACCGATCTAATGGGGTATTCAGCTCGGTGGCAGCCTCAGCGTGAAGCCGCAAACGGTTTTCTGCTCGGTTACAGCCCTAAATGTGGATCTAAACAGGCGTTTAGCCCGGTTTTACCCAGGTTCAAGCTGTTCATCCCAGTGGGATGAATTTGCTTGAACCCAAGGGAAACCAGGGGCACGGAGGCCCCATCCAGTCCTCTATTGGTTCTCATTTGCCCTAGGGTGTGCCAGTTCTAAGCCATAAGAAGAACAATGGAACACAGAAAACATGGGAAACAATGGCGCAAAAATGGAGAACTGGAAAAATGAAATGCAATAGTAAAGACAGGAGACTTACCAGAGGAGGCTGGGACGGCGAGTGCAAACTAGTAAGCTTAACAGCAGCCCTCTGAAGGAACGAAAATGGAGGATGAGCAGACGCAGCAGTAGAAAGAGAGAGGCTCAGAGACAGTGATAGCAGAGAAGGGCTAGGGTTTTTTGGCTTGAAGGCGATGAAGGAAAGTGAAAGGTTTGGGAGGCTGAGGGTTTAGGCTTTTAAGGGTTGAGGTGACCCTTGGCCTGCGCACGAAATGGGGGGAAAAACCGAAACGGCGCAGCCGTTTGAATTCTGCGCGTGCAGAACAGCTGGCTGCACGACCCAATGGCGTGATGACACATGGCACTGAAAACGCGGCTGTCAGTACGGCTGTACGACCTTTGATGGGACTGCGGAGGTATTGACCGGCCAATTGAGATTGCTCGGCGGCAGAAGTGTCCCCAATTCAACAATGGCTCGGCGGCAGACATTGCCTTATTCAAGCTCGGCCTGGCGAGGGTATAACTCAATCATGGCTCGGATACATCGGTAAACCCAATCACGATAGCTCGGATGGGTTTAAGGGGCAATTGTGAGGGGAGATTTGCGCTGGATTGTACGGTCGAGCAACGTTGACGGCAGGCTTGACGGAGTGTACGGCGCCGAGCTAACCCTCACGTCGGCGCAGCCGACAACCTGACTCGCACGGTCGAGGATATCGACCGGTCAGGCAGCAACTGGCGCTGCCGAGCTGCGGCCTGCATAAGGTGGACGGAGCTCAAGGTTGCGGATGATGGTGCCGAGCTAGGTGGTGCCCGGGCTAGACTTGAGACGCGGTTAGCGCCGGTATGCGCCTAACCGGCCGCTTGAGATAGGCAGCGTCCGTGTGACCGAGATGGATGATTGAACGGTCGGAAGCCGGCATGCCTCGCAACCAATTGATCGTCATGAGGAGTAGCTCGGCCGAGGTGGTCAGACCTTCACATGAACCCAAGGGACAATTCGGCAGTGTGTAGCCCGGTTGAGTACGCGTATTGGATGTCTTCCGCAAGAGATAGGCCGATCGTGGTATCTCGGTCAAGGGTGCCGCCTGGGCCAATGGTGTGAAGGAGAGGACATCTGCTCCACGAACGCCTCAATACCGTTAGACAGTTCAGTGTGTACTGGTGAAAGGACAAAACCTTTACACGCGTAAGGTGGCGAGAGGCGCGCACTGCCACCTGTCCAGGGAAGGATAGTAGAGGAAATGTGCGCACGACCTTGAGGCTGCATGGCCAGCCTAGAAATAGGAGAGGAGACGAACGTTGGAGGTATGCGAACTCACTCTCACAAACACTCTCTCCTCATTATCTTCTTCCCGAAATCTGACTTGATCGTCGGAGGGTCCTTCCGGCACACCACCGCCGGGCAGCTCACCATTTTTGTGTTGCAGAGATAGACGCCGTTACCAGAAGCTTGACGTTCAAGGCGTACGGAGAGCAAAGAATATTTCGCCCCCGTACAGTAAGGTATTAAAGTTAAGGTGAGTTATATTATACCTTGAGTCACCAAAATATATTTGACGTATATTTTGACTTACCAAAATCTGTTTTATACAAGTTATGTTTTATTAGTATATTAATAAAAGTTATGTTTTATAAAGGTTTCAGTTACGTGGATTATCTTCTGAACCCTAATTGTTTTAAAGGAAACCCATGGATATGTTTGTTTATATTTTAAAGAATATTTAGCTATGACCTTATATACAATTATGCTTTGTTAGTACCACCACGGGAGTCCCACTCCTTGGGGGAATTAAATAACCATTGGCCTCTGTTTGACCACCTTGTGGTCCTCTGTTTGTCATGGATCCATTGACCTCTGTTTTGTGCAGAGCAAAGTGCTGTGCGGAGCTAAGTGCTACACTATTGTGGGAGCCACCTCTAGAATCCGTACGAGCCACCTCTTGAATCCGTACCTCTGTTCTGATTGTCACTTCTGTGACCTCTGTTCTGTTCTGTTCAATACCGTGGTTATGGTTATTTATTTACATAAAATTTGTATTTCAGTTTCTGCCACCTAAATGATATATTTACATAATCTCAGTTTTGCTACTTAAAAGATTATTTGTTCTGACTAAGTTATTCTAAATATTTTGGCCTAACTAACTATCCATGGTTATTTCGTGTCCCTTATACTCTTGGTATAATATTTCTCACTCTGCCATGTGCTTATAGTTGTTTACCAATTTTCAGGAAACAATACAATTCAGAAATAGCTTTTGGAAAGTCTTAGATGCGAGGCTGCAGATTAGACACACACAACACTTTTATTGATATTTTTATATGTAAAGATCGACCTTTTTGGTCGATAAATTTTGTAATAAAAATAGAAGCTCCAATGATTATTTTGGCACTCTTACTTAAATATTTCTTCTGTTTGCGTTTATTAATTTGTTTAAGAATTGGCTGGAGGTAACTTCAGTTACTGGCCATCACGATGCTTAACCCTTGGGTACGGGGAGCGGGTCGTGACACAAACGAAATGAATGTGTGAAACTGTTGAAAGTGTCAAAAAAAATGTACGGTTCTGTTGATAAGTTGCAGGTTCTGAAGGGCGTTTACCAAATTGTAATATGGAAATTAATTAATGTAAGAGCACAATTTGTTGGGAAAAATTAAGAAAATAAATATGCCATTCAATTATAATAATAAAAATAATTAACAAAACTGTCATAATAATTTTAAAAAAGTTGCTACGGGTATTTTGGTCTTTTGCAATAATTGTTTGGATAATTTGGTAATTGTTTGTATAAAAAAAATAATACATTTACTAATAAACTTGTAATAATAAAAAAAATAAATTCGTAAAAAAGAGAATAATAAATTTGTAATAATAAAAAATATTTGATAAAATTTGGAAACTGTAGTACTAATAAAAAAAAATTAAAATTTGTTGGAACATGTGGTGGCTGTTACATTCAAAACAGTGTTGACGTACTAAAGGGCAGAATTGTAATTTTCATTAAAAGGTAAGGGTATTTTCGTCATTTTGCAGTGATTTGACAATTTTAAAAAATATTAAACCAAAAATCAAAAAAGTCAGCATTTTACCAACTTTCCAAATCACCTCTAAAAAAGCCAAAAAGCTTGGTAAAAAGCCAAAAGCTAGCTTTTTACCAACTTCCCAAAACACCCCTAAGTAGCAAAATAGTGTTTGGTAAATAAGCTGTAAAATAGTTTTTTCTGTATAATTGACCTTTTTGCCTTTATATGATATAAAAAATGATAATTTTGTCATTTTTTTTTTCAATTTTAATTTAAAAAAATTATTTCATTAATAAAAGTTAATATAATTAGTATTAATTAGTATCAACTAATATAAAAATTGATACACTTAATAAAAATGTAATGGAAGTATTATTGTAATAATTTTTTCCATTATAAATTAATTAGTATCAATTAATTGCTTAATGAGTATCAATTAATACTAAAATTATTAATTAATATCAATTAATATTAATAATTAATTTTTATTAGTATCAAATAATATTAATAATCAACAATTATTATTAATTTGTATCAATTAATAATTAATTCATTACAAAAATATACAATAATCAACAATTGTTATTAAATTTTCTGATTCTGTTTTTATTAATTTTTTTAAATTTATTATTCTTTTTCATTACAATTAAATTGTGTAATTTATTTAATGGATATAAATTGCACAATTTATTTCAATATTAATAAATTATTTTTATTATTATTTTGTTTACTTTATTTTTTTTATTTTTATTTCAATTTATTTTGTTCAATATTATTTTTATTATTTTGTTTTTAATTATTATTTTTGTTTAATTTTTTTAATTTTTTTTTTCCCTTCTCTTCCTTCTTGAGCCATCCGTACGCCGCCGGTGGCTGCAACCCTAGCCACCGTCGTGATCTGGAACGGCAGAGAGAGAGTGTTGTCGCTCGTCACCGTTCACCTGCCTGAACAACGCCGGAGATCTTCATTTTCATCAACGAGAGAAAGACGACGCTCACCATCGCGCTTCTAAACCCTATCTTCATCTTCATCTGCCGTCGTCACCGTTCGCAATCTGGAACTGGTTTGTGAGAAACAGAAAGAGAGAGAGAGAAAGACAATGGCAGATCTTCATCTTCATCAACGAGCAACCCAGATCCCGTCGTGTCGTCGTCCTCGTCACCATCGCGCTTCTAAACCCTATTGACCCAACCATGCGTAGAGAGAGAGAGTGAGATTGCAGATCGAGAGAGACAACCCAGATCTTCATCAGATCGAGTGAGATTACAGAGATTGCAGATCAAATTGAGTGAGATTGCAGATCGAGCAACCCAAATTTTCATCTTCATCATCATCATCATCATCATCATCATCGAGAGAGAGAGCACCACGCCGGAAATCGCCTCCACACGACGGAAATCACCAATCACTCTTTGAGAGGAGTGAATAGTGTTTTCATTGTTGTTTATATAGTGGCATTTTCGTAAATAATGGAGATTAAGAGGGGCATTTAAGTCATTTCATCTCCAACAGAGCAGCTGTGCGCTTAAGCTCAAATAATAAGCATCCCCTGACCAACTTCTCAAATAAGTTGAAAATTAGCTTTATTTAAGCTATAAGTTGGTCAAATAAGCTAAACCAAACACATGTTTTTAGCTTAAATTAAGTTGAAAGTTGAAATAAGCTGCTTATAAGTTCTACCAAACGGGGCCAGTGTTTGGTGTAGCTTCTGTTTATAACTTTTTAGACAGAAATAGCTTAAATAAGCTAAAAAAAGTTGATTATTTAGAAGCTGGGGAAGATGTGCTTTTAATTTCTACTTTCTAATTATCAATTTTTAACTTATAATAAGTTGTACCAAACAGCACCTTGGACAACTCTACCATGCCACGCTCTCAATAGAGCTCAAATTGGTTTAAAGTGTGAATTTTGAAATTCAATTTTGTTCATACACTTATAAAGCCTTCATTTGAGATGTGGGTTAGTTTTTTTAGTTTTTTGGCTATTTTAGCTTGGGGTTAAAAAGTCTCGTTTGTAATGGCTTTTTGATTTTTTTAACTTTTATAAAAGAAAAAATAAAATAATTATAATTTGAATGTGATATTTTATCTTATTGATTTTTTAGTCTATTTTATCTTTTTATAACTAAAACAGTCTCAACCCAACATCCCAAACATAGGCTAAAATAGTCA
The DNA here is from genome assembly GCA_030407325.1 of Camellia japonica. Classification (NCBI taxonomy): domain Eukaryota; kingdom Viridiplantae; phylum Streptophyta; class Magnoliopsida; order Ericales; family Theaceae; genus Camellia; species Camellia japonica. The sequence goes on from JAPPVO010000007.1 coordinate 2,302,928, forward strand.
CAACCCAACATCCCAATTTTTTTTAATGAATAATATATACTTTTTGATTATACAAAATAGTTAAATTTATAATTTTAAATAGGATCAATACATTTTTAAATATGAAATCTATATTTTTAGACCATTATATCTTATATTTTGTTCACATGATCAAAAAATTTGTAAATAAATTTATTTTATGAATTTAGACTTGGGTTCTCATTATTACATCCCTTGTAATAATATTCATTTTTAAATATGACATCTATATTTGTAGACCATTATATCTTAAAATTTGTTTGCATGGTCCAAAAAAAATATGTAAGCAAATTTATTTTATGAATTTAGACTTGGATTCTCATTATTGCATCCCTTGTAATAATATTCATTGTATCACGCATTTAACTACTTTGATTTGTTCGTTTCATAATAAGGTCAAGTTTGGGAAGTCTTAAAAAAGTTAAAAAGTCAAAAAGTTACTTAAAAAGTTAAAAAGTTATCACTATTCACCAAAAGTCAACAATTACGGCTGCACAACTCCCAACACTAATTTTTCCCTACACATTAATTTATACAATTTTTTAATACATATTTTTTTCATAAAAAGTCAAAAAGTTAACCCAAACGTTCATATTTTCAACCTCAACTTTTTAGTCTAAAAAGACAAAAAGTGTACTTATTTAAGACACCCCAAACAACCCTCGACTTCAATGCAAGTAGATGTATAATGTGGAAAATCATTAAATATATTACCTAGTCCATTGTTTTGGGCCATGTTTACACTCAAATTTTGAGTTTGTTTGAGAATATGATTTAACACTTAAAATTGAATTAATTAAGTGATTATTAATTAAAATTATTTAATAATCACAATTGATATCATTTAAAAATTTAAGTACTTCTTAAAATGTATGTTAATATTTAAGAAAATTACAAGTCATATGAAATTTATTTAATTTTGACTGAATTTATAAATACTAAACATAAGTATCAATATTATTATCAGCAATGGTAGAGGGTCCTAATTTTTGTGGCTCAAATGGCTCGAATTTTCCAAAACGACGTCGTTTTGAGTACAAAACAACATCAAAATTGCCAAAACGACGTCGTTTTGGCAATTTTGAGCCATTTGAGCCACAAAAATTAGGGCCCCCAAACATTTTTCTATTATTATTAACTTTTCACTATCACCACTACCACTACTACTACCACTACCATTACTACTACCACAACCACCACCATCGCCATACCATCATCACCACTATCACCACTGCCACTACTACCATCATGTCACCCAATGATGGATCTAAGGGGGGTGGCCGCACCCTCAAAAATTTGAAAAATATCATATATTATATTAGAAATTTTAAAATAGTTTAAAATTATAGGAGTTCGCACTCCTAATTTTTTTTAGATACTTTCAAAATTATATAGAGTAACCCTCCTAATTTTTCAAACTATAGAGTAACCCACCCAAAGTCTCAATCCTGGATCCGTCCCTGATGCCACCATTATTACCACCACCACCACCACCACCATATTACTACCACCGTGCCACGGCCACCACTATTACTATCGCTGCCGCTACCACCACCAACACTACTACTACCATTACTTTCATCGCTATTGTTATTATTGCCATAAACATCACGATCATTTTGCTATCACTATCATCGCACCATTACTACCACCCCTACCACCCCTACCACCATCACAATATAAAAATGTAAGAATAAATTACAAATATATCCCTTAAGGTTTGCTTAAAATACAAATTACCTCTTGTAATTTGGAAAATTACAAATACCCCCTTGTCAAAAAAATTTATTTAACAAAATTAATTAAAAAATGAAATTCATAATTGTTCTTCTATACAATAATAAAATTACTTAAATTATTAATTGAAATATATTCATAACATCATTAAAAACTGCTAATTGATTTAATAATTTATTAATAAAAGGAACGATTTGTTATGAAATTAAAAATCTTGAGGGGTGGAATGTAATTTCCATAACCACAAGGAGTGATTCGTATTTTATTCAAATCTCAGGAGGTATATTTATAATTTATTCAAAATTTTAAAATGTGCAATTTTAAAATAATAAATTTTAAATTTGATCTTATACATATCAAACTTATTTTTCATTCAGAACTTAAATTTTTATCAAATAACTTTTTAACTTAACAAATTTAATATTCAATTTTCAATAATTAATTTTCAATTTTTAACTTTATCAAATACCATTTCAGATGGGTTTTTGCTTACTTAATGCCAGGTATCATGAAAAAAAATATCATGAAAATGATCATAAAAGATTCTCCACCGTTAGATTATACATACAAAAAAACACCACACACTAATCAAATGATGAAAAATCTTCATGAAACATTTCATGATATTTTTTTTATGATCCTTAATATTATTGAATAATTATTGATAGTTTATTTAACAAGTGCTCGAAACATTGATTACCAAAATATTATATATTTCTCAGCTACTTAGGGCTTTTTTGGCTAAAATAATCACAAAAAAATAAAATAAGCTTTTTAGTTCAATAAGACAAAGTATCACATTCAACTCATAATCATTACATTCTTTTTTTCATAAAAAGTCAAAAAAGTCAAAAAATCATTCTCAAACGAGACTTTTTAACCTCAGGCTAAAAAAAAACTAAAAAAATTAAAAAGTCAACCCACTTCCTAAACGAATCCTTACTTTTGTAAGAGAAATGTGCAATCATTTGAAATGTTTTAACAAATGTCTTAAAAACTTTGTTAAATAAACCTATCTTCTTATTCACTTCATTTTATAATTTTTTTTATATAATATTTTTATTTGTATAATGAGTGGCTGGAATATAAGTCAATGGATCCAAAATTGACTTGATTCTCATTATAGTTGAACATATAGCAAGTTAATTAATTTAACACCATTTTCTATTTGATATTAATCAAGGAATGAAATACCAAATAGCAAGAGAGAAAATTCTTGAAAAGCTCAACCTAAAAAGGTATAAAATATTAAATTCAATAGATATTTTTTTATTGATGAGTGATTTATCAGTTGTAAAATAGCTTGGTGACAAATCTGTACATTCATATTATGTGTTCTAATCAATTTACATATGTGTGAAGATATTGACATTAACTCATTTCTTTTCTTTATTGGGTATCATAACACAATCTCAATTTCACCAATGTTATGTGTATAGAAAATCTATATACAAAATGATAAATGAGACCCACACATATATGAAAACTTATACGTATTTTGTACACATATTCTGTGTAAATAGTATTTCTCTTTTAATTTTTAAACAAATCTTATACATGGTGATTTGCAGCACCAAATGAATGACAAGCTCATATCCTAATAATGACCAACCTGTCGACTATCGATCAGCAAGATTCACAATTGAGAAAAGCTAAGGATCATGAAAAAACTTTCATGAAAATGATCATGAAAGAATTATGACTCTTAGATTACCTTGATTAGTGTGTGGTGCTTTATTTTAAGTATAATCCAAGAGTCATAAATCTTTCATGATCATTTTCATAAAAGTTTTTTCATGATACCATTGCTCTTCACAATTTGATGGAACAAACGGTCTGGATCGCTTCATAGTTATCCAATAAACCGTCACTAATAATTTTTTAACAACCCCGCCCGCGTATAAATGTAACAATCTCTATTATGGATTGGGAAAATTATCCAAAAAAATTGACTTTATTTTTATTTTTAAATTGATTTTCTAACTACCTTTTTACCCTAAAATTTGCATTGGCACAACTTTACATCGTATCACTTGTGAACAAAATGTTCACATGTATAGATATAAATATTTTTTTTCACATCAATAACTATGGTGATTGAGTACCGCTATATCACTTACAACATAAAATAAAAAATATTTTGTTAACAGATTAAAAATGAGTGCAAAATTTTCATGTCACACGTTTAAAAAAATAATAATAATCAGTTTGTTTGGTTTTGGTTTTTAGAAAACACTTTTAAAAAATTCTACTTTTTTATTTTTCCTATTTTTTTGTTTTCAATGATTTTTTAAAAAGTATAATGTTTGTGAAAAAAGTCTATTTTTTCACAAATATTTTACTATTTAGATATATCTAAGTAATGTGCATCTAAAAAAGTAAAAGAATTACTTAAAATTTTAAAAATATTCACTAAAAATAAAAAAATATGAAAAATAAAAAATTTAATTTTCAAAAAACTGAAACCAAACACACTGAATATTATTTTAAACTTATTAAAAAGTAAATTAAAAACAATAAGAATTTATGGAGTTACTTTATATGGATGTAGTGTAGTAAAAAATTGACTTTAAATTGTAAATTAATGGGGATATTACAATTAATTTTTAAAAAACTAATTAAAATTATAAAAAAATTCATGTATGTAAAATTGTTTTATGAATGTGTCAATGAATTGTAAATTCTTGTAAATTGATTGGGTTGCTACCTGAGAAATGCCAACGTAACGTGCACTGTAATGGATCAGTGGCTTGGCTGGTTGTCTGAAACCTGTGAGAAACCTTGGACCCAGTGCCAACACCCAACCCAACCCCACTCACACACTCTCTCTCTAGAATATATATCCGAGCAAGGATTTTTTTTCTCAAAAATTCATGTCTCTCTGTCCTAAATCACTCACAATTATTAAATTATTTAAGAATTTCAAGATTTAAGAATTTCAAAACAATCTAATAATTGTAAGTGATTTGAAACACGAGGACAGAAATTTTTGAAGACAAGAGATCTTTGGATTATATATCCTATATCCTTATCTATATTCATTAATTGATTTATTTCCGAGTGTAGCTGTGAAATGTTACTGCCGAATACATGTTATGCAGGTGCCCGATTGTGTATATATAGATACTACTAGTTGTTGTATGAGATAAGACCAAACCGAACCTCTGTTGCCTCCTTTAATATATTTATTATCAACTCTGTCTTTCACTACCCTACTTCTTAACAAACTCTTCTTCCTCTCTATCTTTACCTTTCTCTCTCTCTCTCTCTCTCTCTCTCTCATATTCCAATTTACAGCCATGGTTTCTACAGATGCCGCTCGAACCGCTGTCGGTGTTTTAGGTACGTGGATGAGTTAATTTGATCTTTTTACAAACACAATGAACATGTTTTTTCTTTTTTCTCTTTTTAACATTTTCATTTACATTACACATATAAACTTCTATGAGTGAGAGAGATGTTTTGGGTTTTGAACAATTCATTTTGTCTTTTGATGTAATGGGGAACTGATGTGGTTTTGTTTTGTTTCAGGAAACATCATTTCAATCATCTTGTTCATGTCACCAGTGTAAGCTCTACTTCAAATTTTTATGGGAAGTGATACAAGCCTAGATTTTTTTAACATTTATCTCTATTTTGTTTGGGAGAGAAATGATTGATAGAAATAATTTTTCTCTATTTTGTTTGCTTAAATTTCACAAGAAAAAATAAAATAGAAAATGAAAGAAAGATTTCTTATGTTTTATTGAAATAATGACGTGACATTAAAATTTTCAAAAATATAAATTACTTTAATTTGTCTTTTTTTTTTATTAAAAACAATAATAAAAAATCTAATGACACTGAAAAAATTTACAGAATCAAACACATACAGATGTGAAGAGGTGAGTCCCACATATGTGGGGTTCACATACAAGCCCCACCTCTTTATCTTACATCTATCTGTAAAATTTAGCACTCTTTAAATGATAAAATTAAATTTTATCAATTTATTATCCATTAATTTAACCTACATTTTTCTTCTATGCATAACATTATCTTTATCACAATTACTTTTATCAAAGTCTTTTCTTTTTATAATACCTAATTTGGATAGTGAGAAAAGAAACAACTGTAGCTTTTCGTAATATCAAAACTACTCATCTAATATTTTCTTCTTCTTTGCATTTACTAAATCCAAACAACTAATTAATGCAAACAAATTTTCATTTCTGTTCTTTTCAATTCAAATTGCCCATTCCAAACGGGATGTAAGGGTAATCCTAGATTTTTGGCATTACCTCGGTGGTGAAAATAAATCTATTCACATGCATTTTTAATGTGTAAATTGAAAATCCTATGTGATTCGTGATTAGATAAAGATTAAAATATTCCAAAACTCAAAATTCCAAAACACTCAATCTAAAATCATCAAGCACTTACGAGAGTGATTTTAGTTTGTTTGTTTTTAGGAATAAATAATAAATCAACACAAATGATTTTTTACGTGGAAAAACCACAATTGAAGAACCTTCAATTGTAATCAAAAACCACGGGCGAACCGCCACTAATCAATCCACTACAGAAGGACTACAAGGTTACAAAGAAACCATACAAATTACCCAACTCAGTCAATTTGTCTCTGAATCTTCTGTAACTCTTTCACCACGCCTTCGTCACGGAACTGATTCTGAAGTTGATTCCACACCACAACTTCACTTGTCGAATTAACGACGACGTAAAGAATCAAACGCCTTTTGAAACTTTACGTGATGATCTTCGGATCTCACCGAAGAGAACACTCTTGTTTATGTAGTATCAAACTCTCTGATGTATGAATCTCAAACCATGAGTTTAGAACTCTCTCAAGAACATCAAAAAAACTTATCAAACTCTCAGAAGAACACTTCAAACAAAACTCTAGAATTCTTGAATCAGATCTAGAAAAAAAGTTAGATTGGTTTTAGGAGAAACCATCTACTTAGAAAACCAAAAAGAGTCCCAATCCTGAAAGAAACCAGTTACTTGAAAATTCCCGGATTCTGAAGCTCGCTCGAGCGAGGCTCCTCTCGCTCGAGCGAGGAGTGTATCTCGCGTGATTTCTACTAGTGACCTCGCTCGAGCCACGAGCCCTTCGCTCGAGCGAGGAAAACATCCTTTCAGGTTCAAGTGTAGACGCAGTGCTAGCTCGAGCCACCATGCTCTTCGCTCGAGCGCACAAGCATGGCCTTCAGGTTTTGCACAAACGCAGTCCTTCGCTCAGCGAGGACTTCCTGGCTCGAGCGAGGAAGGCAAAAAACACATAAAAATTACAACTCAATTACTTAGTTTTGTGCGCGGGATTTTGACAATATAGGTCCTAACAATCTCCCCCTTTGTCAATACCCGGACAAAACTTTTTAAACAATAGTCCTGACCAAAAGATCTAACTAAAACAATTTACAAACTCACTAATGACCTAATAAACTACAACTCGATGAAAAGAAAACAATGAATCCAACTTGAGAACCATCCAATCATTGAGCTGTATAAATAAACCAACAACCCGTTGAGCTGTAAAGAAACCAACATAAGCATGCATTCCTCAAACACAACCAATCCTGCAGATTAAAACCATTAGATACATCCAGACATATATTTCAAAAATATATCCAACTATACATCCAATAATATCAATATCCAAATATACAATCCTCAAACATATCCAATATCCAAATCATCTCCCCTTTTTGTCCGGGAAAAACAAAAGTAAAGAGAAAACAAACCAACATAATAAACTACCACTAGGAAGATGGTGGAGGATGCTGCAGCTGAAGAAGATATAAAATCTGGGACAACATAGCACTGTGCTCATCAAGGCGAGCATCGATATGGTCAAGACGATGTGCAAGCGCTGGATCCAAATCATGAGTATCCGCTGCTGGTCCTGCATGGGCAGCCTCAACCTCCTCCTCCTCGGCAAGAGGATCATCATCATCACCTGCAACACCGGGACCACCTACATGAGAACCCCCAACCCCGGACCCACTCCCCTAACATGGGCCTGACTCTGTGAGACGGTGAGTTTAGTAATGGGTTTGACAGAAGAAGCAAACTCGTCATCTTCAAAAACAGGGACACCAAGAGAAGTGAGAAAACGGTGAAGAAAACATCCATAAGGCAGCCCTAAAGATTTTCTACCCTCAAAGACTCCAATCATTTTAAGAACAATCATTTCGGGAAGATCAATGGGAAGGCGATGATGAATACAATATAAAACATAACCTTGATCCTGAGTAATATGAGAGGAATGAGTAGTGACAAAAATATTGGCGCACACAATGATATTGAGAAGACGGAACCGCGGAAGCAACTCATTCTGCTGAATGAGAGCTCCGGCGATCCAAGTCCTAGAAACACCACACAACTCGGAAGCAACCATATCAAAATTAACACCAGACCGGGTAAGAAAAGGGAAATGACAATTAGTAACTTCAGGAAGACCAAGAAACATCTGAAACAAATCCCCAGTAATGACAAGGGACTGCTTCCTAACCCAAGTCTCAAAGGTACAGGCTTCGCGGTTAATAGAATGGATGTTGCAATAAAACTCGCGGATGAGACTGAGATTTTGTGGACCTGAAAAATGAAGCACTTGATCACCACCTAATGGATCAAACAAAGACCGAATGGGAATGACCTCAAACGCATTTGGTAAAACATTGCGTTCTAAATGAACTTTGCGAGAGACATAGGATTCTCGAAATAATTTGGCCTTTTCTTTGGATTCAAATTTGGAAGTATTGAAGGAAGGACGAGAAGCAGTCGTCTTGCGACGTTTAGAAGGCTCAGCCATGACTAACACAACCCAAGAGAATGCTAAACAAGACACAGCAGTGAACAACCAGACCAGACACATCCCACATCCCCAATGCCAAATCAAGAAGCACAAACAGAAAACATTAGTCCATTAGTAAAAACAAACATGTGAGAACAAGAAGAGGTAAGGCAAGAGCTGATGAATCCAACAAAAACAAACCAGTAGTGCAAATAGCCAAATAGAACAACAATTAGAACCCAGGCTATATAAATGACAAGGAGAAGAACAAAACAAAGCAGGATGAACAATGAGCATAAGGCATGAGCAAATTAAACAAATCACAGTCACATAGGGTCAAAATCATGTAACAAGTAAACAAGTAAACCCTAAAATCCTAAAATCCCCAATGTTCAAACAAGTAAACTCCCAAGACAAATCAACCCAAAACGAAATCCTAGAATCAATGCAAAGTAGATAAATCAAATCAAGTACCCTAGAGCATGAAGAGAAGCAAAATCAGGAGCAAAGAACTAAAAAACAACCAGAATGAAGTCTAGATAGAGGTAGAGCACAAGCACAATCCCAATCCGAAATAAAGAGAAAAAAAAATGAAAAAACTTACCAAAGATGAGGAATGTGCAAGGAAGAAGACACCCCAAAATCAAGAGAGAACCTGCAATCGATCCCAGTAATGGAGAACACAAAAGCCCTAGGGGAGAGAGAGAGAAGAACACGAAGAGAGAAAAAAAAATGAGCTGAAGAGACACTCCTGCAGATTTTAAATCGCGACAGCTCGCTCGAGCGAGGAATCGCTAGCTCGAGCGAGGGTAACAAAAACGCCAGGGTCGCTCGAGCCAAGAAAGGGTCGCTCGAGCCAGAAACACATGCTCTCAGGTCTGATGCAGAAGCAGAAGCACGCTCGAGCGAGGACCCGGTCGCTCGAGCCAAGGAATTTTTTTTTTTTTTTTTTTTTTTTTTAATAAAACACCTAGGATGCCCTGTAACAAGTAAGGTGACAAAGTAAATGACTTTACCACAAGGATAAGAGAATCCACTGATCATGAGTCCTGAAAACTTGAGAAAAAAAATGAAACACAAGCTCATGAAGAAAACTGATAGTATTAAATCAAAGCCACAAGCATCATGAGAATGCATAACTCAAAAACACACATGAGAGCTCATATAAAATGTGTGTGTGTGCAATCCTTAAGCCACAAAGCTAGAGTTAATCCTCGTAGTGATCTGATGGCTGGACCTCCAACAAGAGTGACTGTCCACAGAGAAAAGTCAAACCACTAGGAATCACGGGGTATTTGTTGAGTAAATGCGGAAGCTCCCCCTCAGACAATGATCCCTTTTTTTTTTTTTTTTTTTTTTTTAACTTTTCTTTCTTGTGGGCACTCACTGGTGGCATACACGCTCAAAGTATGGAGACCAACCAGAGAAGAATGAAATCAAAATGATGGCCTGGTTGGTGCCTCTGAGGTAGCCTTTTCCTAATGCCCGGAAATCATGTACTGAGGGAAAACCATGGAAGTGAAATAGGATGGTAGATGGTTAAGAGACTTAACATCACCCATGATATACCAGTATAGGTCAATTCCTCTGAAGAGTACAAGAAACACTGTCAGTGGTCCATAGAGAACTTTGATCACTTGTGCGGAAACCCCTGCAACAGTTTATCTCAAAGATGTGTACAGAATGAGATCATGAAGTAAATGAGTATGGGCATTCAAAATGAGCTATGAACAAGATGAATAAGATCTTATAAGCAACATGAGCAGTGTTCATATAAAATTTGATGCAAATATATCAGGACTCAATCACAATGAGATTATCACATCCAAGAACAGTAAGTCAACACTCACACTCACCTCATATGAAAAACAGGATACAACCTAGTTACTGAGTCATTACACCCAAGGTCTTTCTAAGAAACTCAAAGCGAAGAAGATCAAGGGGTTTTGTAAAAATATCAGCTTTTTGATGCTCAGTAGAAACATGTTCCAAAACAACAAGGCCTTCGTCCACTAACTCTCGAATAAAATGATGACGGATGTCAATATGTTTGGTGCGAGAGTGTTGGACTGGATTTTTTGAAATGTTTATGGCACTTGTGTTATCACAGAAAAGAGTGAGAGTGTTCTGTTCTATTCCATAATCATGAAGCATTTGCTTCATCCACAACATTTGGGCACAACAACTCCCTGCAGCAATGTATTCAGCCTCAGCAGTAGACAGAGAGATAGCATTTTGCTTTTTACTATGCCAAGAAACCAGATTATTCCCAAGGTAAAAACACCCCCCTGATGTACTTTTCCTATCATCAGCACACCCTGCCCAGTCGGCATCAGAAAAACCAGTAATTTCAGCTGTAGTATCAGTGGAAAACCAAACCCCATACCCCAAGGTCCCATTAACATACTTGATGATGCGTTTTACCGCAAGAAGGTGAGACTCTTTAGGACTGGCTTGGTACGAGCACAACACCGACACTGAAGGAAATATCAGGACGACTGGCTGTGAGATACAAAAGACTCCCTATCATACTCCTATAAGGGTAGGATCAACATCAATACCAGAGGAATCTTTGGAAAGGTGAAGACTGGTGCTCATGGGAGTGCGTGCATGCTTTGGAACTCAAGACCAAACTTTGACACAAGATTTTTAGCATACTTAGACTGAGAAACAAATATGCCCGAAGGAGACTGTTTAATTTGGAGACCCAAAAAATAAGACAACTCTCCCATCATGCTCATCTCAAACTCATGTGTCATGCAATCCGAAAAGTATTTCACAAGATGCTCAGCAGTAGATCCAAACACAATATCATCAACATATATCTGAGCAACAAGAATATGAGACTTGGTATGTTTCACAAATAAAGTCTTATCCACACTACCCCTTTGAAAATCATTATCAAGAAGAAAGGTAGTAAGCCTATCATACCAAGCCCGAGGGGCTTGTTTCAACCCATACAAAGCCTTGTCTAACTTGTAGACATGATTAGGACATTTAGGGTCCTCAAACCCTTTTGGTTGCTCAACATATGCCTCTTCTTTTAAGTACCCATTCAGAAAAGCACTTTTCACATCCATTTGAAACAATTTAAAGCCAAGAAACATGCAACACCAAGTAAAATACGAATGGATTCGAGACGTGCAACTGGGGCAAACGTCTCATCATAGTCAATACCTCTACTTGTGTGTAGCCTTGAGCAACCAACCTGCTTTATTTCTCACAACAGTACCATTCTCATCAGATTTATTTTTAAAGATCCACTTGGTACCTATCACATTCATGTCTCTAGGTCTGGGAACAAGAGTCCAAACTTTGTTACGTTCAAATTGACCTAATTCTTCATGCATAGCATTGACCCAACTATCATCTAGCAAGGCCTCTTTAAAATTCTTAGGTTCAATTAAAGAAACATAACACATGTGTGATACCTCATCCCGAATCTGTCTTCGGGTTTTCATTCGATCCGAAACACTTCCAATTACCTGTTGAGCTGGATGATTCAGTTTCACCCTTGCTGATGGTTTAAGTTCAGGACTTGCGGTGATGGAAGCAACAGGAGTGATGTCCCTTTGAGCACTCTTGGGACTTGAACTTACCTGTGAGGATGGTGCTGTAACATTTTCTTGTGATTGAACCTCAGCTTCTCCTTGATTTGTGGTTCAGTATCCAAGATTGGGGACTCACCATTGTCATCCTCATTTGATGCCGGAGTAGGAGAACCTGTGTCATCTATAACCACATTGATAGATTCCATTAATGATGAAGTTCGCAGGTTATAGACTCGAAAAGCCCTACTGTTGGTTGAATACCCTAGAAAAACCTTCATCACTTCGGGAGTCAAATTTGCCCAAGGGCTCTCTATCTTTAAAGATGTAACACTTACTCCCAAAAGTTTTGAAGTATTTTACATTAGGTTTCAAACCCTTCCACAATTCATAAGGAGTTTGTAAAGTGCCGGGCCTTAAATACACACGATTTATGACATAAACAGCAGTATTTAGGGCTTCGGCCCAAAACTTTGGAGGAAGACTCTTACTAAGGAGCATGACCCTAGCCATTTCTTGAACAACTCTGTTCTTCCTCTCAACCACTCCATTTTGTTGTGGAGTAATAGGTGCAGAAAACTCATGCTTAATACCATGCATATCACAAAAATCCGAAAACGAACTATTTTCAAATTCACGACCATGATCAGTTCGGATTCTTATGATACGCCCAATAGAAACACCCTGTTCATTTTGGATTTTAAGGACTAAAGCCTGGAAAGCATTAAACGTATCAGATTTTTCCCTTAAAAAATTTACCCATGAGAATCGAGTAAAATCATCAACAGTTAAAAAAATGTATCTTTTACCTCCAATGCTTTCAGTGCGAGTAGGGCCCATTAAATCCATGTGAACCAATTCAAGAGGACGTTTGGTTGTAAAGCTGTTCACCTTTTTATGAGGGGCACGGGTTTGCTTGCCAAGCTGACATGGTCCACACACATGGCTCAAATTCTTACCTAGTTTAGGTACTCCTCTCACAAGTTCTTTGTTGGCTATCTTAGTTAGGTCTCTGAAATTCATGTGACCTAATCTTTGATGCCACAGATCAATGTTACTAATGATGGCAGAATGACAAGTGAGATCATTAGTAGTAAGAATCCCATAGCAGTTATCAGATGTGCGAACCCCATGTAAAACAGTATTTCCCTTTTTATCCAAAATTTCACATTTATCTTTTGAAAACAATACTTCATGATGGGAATCACACATTTGACTAATGCTCAAAAGATTAGCTTTAAGGCCATCAACAAGTAAGGCATTATCTAGCTTGGGAAGACCAGCAACACTTATAGAGCCCTTACCAATGACTCTAGAAGTGCCGCCATCTCCAAAGGTAACAATTCCTCCTTCATATTTTTCAAGGGAGGTGAAGTAAGATTTGTTACCGGACATATGACGAGAGCACCCACTATCAAGATACCACATGTGTGAGTCACGTGCTTTTAGAGCAGTGTGAGCAACAAAACAAGTCAAATCATCTTTTCTAACCCAAATCTTTTTAGTCTTGGTGTTCCGCCTAGACATGTAAGGTTGTCTCCTAACCCAAAAAGTATTAGAATTTCTGCCTTTTTGAGACACCTTACCAAACAGTTCAAAACAATAAGGACGAATGTGGCCATACCTACCACAGTGATGACAATAAAAACAGGTTTTACCTCCCTTTTGTTGATCTTGCCTGCTTTTGCTTGATGAAGAAAAGAGTCATCTGATCTACCTTCAATTTTCCCTTTGCTTGAGTCTTCAAGTTATGTGAGGTAGAGGCCTGTCCTTTGTGAGCTGTCGCACCATAGCCTAGCCCTCTTTTGTCAGAACCCATTTGTTGAGACCGAGTATGTCTTCTAGAGATCTGGAACCTTTGTTCCACATGGCAATTGTTGCTCTAGCAATACGGAGTTCTTCATCTTTCTGACTGACTTTCTCTTCCAATGCAGCTTGTGACAGCTCAAGACTTTCAAGCTTTTCTTCATATGTGGAATACACCTTCAGAAGTTCATTCCTTTCAGTTTCACAGGATAGAAGTTTTCCACATAAGTCTTGCCTGTCACTTGAGATCTTGATGACATTCTGTTTTGCTGTCAAGAGTTCTCCTTTGAGCCGGACATTCTCACTCTCGCATGTTTTGAGCTTGAGAGAGAGTTTGTCGTTGGTTTTAGACAAATTCAGAGATTCCTCGTACAGCTTCTCGTAAGCTTGTTGTAGTTCATCGCCATTGATCTCATCAATGTCTTCAGATGTTTCATCATCCTCTCTTTGCTCTCTCATCTCCTTACCTCATCCAATCTGCAACCAAGGCAGACAAGTTGTTGGATGGAGGTGGAGGTGAATCTCCTCTTTCATGGAATTGGCTCAGAATTTCCCATGCATCTTTAGCCTTTGTGCAGTGAACGACCCGTTGCTGTTCTTCATTAGAAATTGCTCCACGAATAATGATTAGGGCTCTCTGATTGCCCGGATTATCTGCACTTTCTGTATCTTCTTCAATGGTTTGCCAACCTTCTGGTTCAAAGGCTCTCAGAAAAGCCCTCATTCTGATTTTCCAATACAGGTAGTTGGTCCCATCAAAGGTGGGAGCATGATGCAAGTTCTGACCACGGGCTGATTCCGAAGGCTTTGGAAGAGGTTGAGAAACCGTGGCCCAAAATGCCATGAAAGCACTATCCCCATCTTCACCAGATTCAGGTTCTTCGGGTTCTTGCTCCGACCGCTTTCATCATCCCAAGTTACGGTGTAGACTTTCTTCCGATTCTTTTTCGTAGGGCATTCAAGGGATATATGGCCAAACCCTTGACATTCAAAGCACTTGACCCCTGGCCCCCTAACAACCTTCTTTTCAGTAGTTTGAGCTAATTTTGGTGGAAAGGTTTTGGGTTTGTCATTACTCTTCTCTTTTGAAATAGGGGCTCTGAAATTAGGCTTCTTTTTCAAAAAATTTTTAAACTGTTTTGTAAGCATAGCCGTCATCTCAGACTCTAAATCAAATTCAGTCTCCGGAGGTTTTGCAGTCTCATGAGTACTAGTGAAAGCCATACTTTCTTTTTGCTTTTTCTTGGAAATTTGGTGGGCTTCATAAGTCTGCAAATTTCCAACCAATTGATCGAGCTTGAGGGTATCAACATTTGAGCCTCCTCAATGGCTGTCACCTTTGATTGGAACCTCTCGGGAAGGGACCTCAAAATTTTCCCAACAATTTTAGCTTCCGGGATTTTTTCACCGAGAGTGAAACAGGAATTCACGATATCACTGAGTTTTGCATAGAAATCATCAAACGTCTCATCGTCCCGCATAAAAAGGGTTTCAAAGGCGGAGGTGAGACGTTGAAGTTTTGACCTTTTGACAGAGGTAGTACCTTCGTGAATTGTTTCAAGGATATCCCACTCTTTTGCTATTTCACACGTGCAAATTCGACGGAATTCTTCAGGTGTGACAGAGCAAAAGAGGGAGTTGAGAGCCTTGCTGTTCCAACTCGAGTTCTGATAGTCAGTTGTGTCCCATTTATCAAGGGGTTTAGGAATATCAATGCCATCAATGGTGACAATAGGTTCACTCCACCCAAAGACTACGCAGTGCCAAACTTTCTCATCGATGGATTTTAAAAATGCTCTCATCCGAGCTTTCCAATAAGAATAGTTTGTACCGTCAAGTAAAGGGGGTCTATGAGTTGAGTTACCTTCACGAATAGAATCCATAAGACTAGTCACACAAAATCACACTCCTATAGTTTTGATAAAAACAAAAGTTTTTTGAGAAAACAAAGAGTGACCTGCTCTGATACCAATTGAAAATCCTATGTGATTCGTGATTAGATAAAGATTAAAATATTCCAAAACTCAAAATTCCAAAACACTCAATCTAAAATCATCAAGCACTTACGAGAGTGATTTTAGTTTGTTTGTTTTTAGGAATAAATAATAAATCAACACAAATGATTTTTTACGTGGAAAAACCACAATTGAAGAACCTTCAATTGTAATCAAAAACCACGGGCGAACCGCCACTAATCAATCCACTACAGAAGGACTACAAGGTTACAAAGAAACCATACAAATTACCCAACCAGTCAATTTGTCTCTGAATCTTCTGTAACTCTTTCACCACGCCTTCGTCACGGAACTGATTCTGAAGTTGATTCCACACCACTTCACTTGTCGAATTAACGACTACGTAAAGAATCAAACGCCTTTTGAAACTTTACGTGATGATCTTCGGATCCACCGAAGAGAACACTCTTGAATATGTAGTATCAAACTCTCTTGATGTATGAATTTCAACTCATGAGTTTTAGAACTCTCTCAAGAACATCAAAGAAAACTCACCAAACGCTCAGAAGAACACTTCAAACAAAACTCTAGAATTCTTGAATCTGATCTAGAAAAAGTTAGATTGGTTTTAGGAGAAAACCATCTACTTATAGAAAACCAAAAAGAGTCCAAATCCTGAAAGAAACCAGTTACTTGAAAATTCCTGGATTCTGAAGCTCGCTCGAGCGAGGCTCCTCTCGCTCGAGCGAGGAGTGTATCTCGCGTGATTTCTACTAGTGACCTCGCTCGAGCCACGAGCCCTTCGCTCGAGCGAGGAAAACATCCTTTCAGGTTCAAGTGTAGACGCACTGCTTGGCTCGAGCCACCATGCTCTTCGCTCGAGCGCACAAACATGGCCTTCAGGTTTTGCCCAAACGCAGTCCTTCGCTCGAGCGAGGACTGCCTGGCTCGAGCGAGGAAGGCAAAAAACACAGAAAAATTACAACTCAATTACTTAGTTTTGTGCGCGGGATTTTGACAAGATAATAGGTCCTAACATAAATAATATACAAAATATAATTGGTTCAAGATATAGACTCTGTCATTTTACCAATTAAAAAAATATATATTTATATATATATATATTATTTACATAAATGTGTGAACAAAACCAGACTCATTAGTGGTCAATTAATTTTGTTGCGTCCAAGTCCTATATAAAAGGGATGTCGCATTTAAATACCATCATTGAACTCAGATTATGAGAATGTATTGAACCAAAATTTAGTCACACACCAATTACTCTCCCAATTACAAATAATTTTTTTTATAAAGTGAACCCTACTTACTTTCTAAAATCTAATCAATTCATGTGTTATCTATCTTATTGTATGCAAGTGATCAATAAAATTTTTAAAAGGAGATCTTACTAATACACTTTTGTAATAATACAAAAAGGATATATTTGATTATTCAGGCCAACTTTTGTTCAAATATGCAAGAAAGGGTCAGTTGAGCAGTACTCAGCAGCCCCATACCTAGCAACCCTAATCAACTGTGGACTCTGGGTCCTGTATGGACTGCCCATGGTGCACCCACATAGCTTGCTGGTCATAACCATTAATGGTCAGGTTTGGTGATAGAGCTAGTCTATCTCCTCCTTTTCCTCACCTACACCGATCGGAAGAAGAGACTGAGAGTGCTACTGATAATACTGGGTGAGTTTGTAGTACTCGGCGCCCTCGGCGTTCTGGTTATGACTCTGGCTCACACCACCAAGCTCCGGTCGCTCATTGTCGGAAGTGTGGCCATGCTTGGTAATGTTATGATGTATGCTTCCCCGTTGTCCGTCATGGTTTGTCTCTCTCTCTCTCCATCGATAATAATAGATATTTTGATTAATCCAAGAAATCACGTTATTTTATATAAGGGACATTATATTTTAGTGTAAGTTTAAAAATAAAAAATAGATTAGATATAAATTTCATAAATATTAATAATTAAAATTTTAAAGTTTTTTATTTTATTTTATAAATTTGTAATTCTTTTTTATTGAATTATAATTTTTTTTAAAAAATACTACCTTCATTAATAGCATTTGTCTTTTGTGTTTATGATGATGTATATACATCGGACATGTATCATGAAAATGGATAGATTCTCTCATGTTGCCCAACCGTAGATGTGTTGTCAAGTTAATTGTCTAATCTCAATCCATCATTTTGTAAGATTTAATTTGCATATTATTTATGTAAAAAAATTAAATTAATTGGATATCATTAATTATATAATCAAATGATATTTATCTTAAAAATAGATGGACCACAACTTTGATTTAAAAAATATGTTGTCTATTTTTTCAAGATAAATATGATTTAATCATATAATTATCGATATATAATTATTTTAATTTTTTTAATACTTGTACTGTTCAATAAATCTTACAACATGAATGATTTAAATAGGCCTCACAATAAATCCATTGTGGTTGAACAACACCTCTTCAATTGAATATCCAACCAAATAGTCCATTGCCTATATCAACTCACACACTCTATTTAATTTGTGAAGAAAATTACTCGAGCCCATTTGCTCTCGAGACAAATTCAATTATCACAAATGCCTGTATCAACTCACACACTCTACTTAATTTGTGAAGAAAATTACTTGAGCCCATTTGTTTTCAAGACAAATTCAATTATTACAAATTTTGAAATATATCGAAATTTAATGTGCTATGGTGGGATCTAAATTGAGTTATATTAGGGATTCCAAATAAGCTGTTAAATTTTTTACCAAATTTCTCACATTGATGTGGGACCTACACACATGTGGGTTTGTGTGGATTCCACACTCATGTGAAAGGTTTTATAGATTATTTGAGGTCTATAGCATTTTTCATCTAAATTTAAAATGAATTTAATTTTATATATATTTGGTACAAATTTGGATGTACCAATTGTGGGTAGGTAGGACCATAGCATTGCTCTTTAATTTGTTTAATAACTTGACAATTAACAAATTCTAAAATTTGGGAATGCAGAGAATGGTAATTTCGACAAAAAGTGTGGAGTACATGCCATTAACTCTTTCCCTGGCTTCCTGTGCTAATGGCATTTGCTGGACTACTTATGCCCTCATCTGTTTTGACCCCTTTCTCGCTGTAATCTACATTCATTCTCTCTCTCTCTCTCTCTCTCTCTGTAGAATGAAGTTATCTGGTTATATTTGCGAAAATCTAAGTACACATATAGTGCTAAACACAGAATGGACACAAATGTTCCATTAAAATGGGATCTACATGATGTGAGACTTACATGTGAGACCATTCCACTTTTTATAAGACACAAAATGGTACATTATCATAATAATTATTACAAAAAATATCATCTTCCTATCCTAGTTGTATAATCAATTGAAAGAATTGAAACCATCTTTGCCTTTCATGGTTGCACTTCATAATAATGTTATACTAGTCATTTTTTATTTTTATTTTTTATTTGCTATTTAATAATAATGTTACACTTCTTAAGTTTTAGTTTTTATTTATTTATTTATAATTATATATATATTTTAGATATAACAAATTCATGTGAGGCCTATTACTACTGTTGAATATTTGTGAAACTATTTTATCATGTGAAAAAAAAAAAAAAAAAGTGTGAAGAAAATTTGGTAATGGTGACATTGTTGTTAGAATATAAAATATTTTCAATTTAATTAGCTAGTTAGATAAGCAAATCTGAGCTTGCATCCTTCTTTAATGGGCCGATGGTTCTTCATTTTCAGGCTCCTAATGGGTTGGGCACGTTGTTTGGGTTGGCCCAGCTTATACTCTATGCGACATTTTACAAATCCACGAAGAAACAGATGTCGGAAAAGCAAGGCAAAGGTATTGAGATGGGCTTGGCTGAGCCCACCAATTCTGGAGAAGAGGCCGAAAAGATAAGCACTGCAGCTTCTGACATCCACAGGACTTGATTTGGACACCTATCTGGTTTTCCTAAATGGGCCTAGGCCCATAAATAGCCCTATCAAAGTTTACTTTCTTGTTCGTCAATTTGAAGTATAAAAATGTCACCCAGAAGCAATGACATTGCCCATTTTGCCTAAATATATATATATATATACTAGTAGGTGGCACACGTAATTCAGATAAATAATTATAAAAATAAATAGTAAAGAAATCAATATCATAATATGTATGTTGTTTAAATAGTAAGGTCTTGGGTTTAAATTTTATTCACTCTTTTAAATAATATTTTTTTATTTTATGATAGGAAAATTTGCCATGTGACAGATGTAGAAGTCACCACACTGTTAGATATCAAGTCATGTAGTCACATTTATAATAATATAGATATATATTAGAAGTCACGGCACATGCTATGCAAAATTAAATTCAAAATCTAAAAATTAAAGTGATTTTGAAAAAAACAGAAGTTGAGAGATTTGAAAGAAAAAAAAACTAAAAATAATACACCTAAATTTTAGGACATAATTGCCCATGTAACTACTATGGAAATGTTTTTAAAAAATCTAAAAAGAAGACGTCAACACTAATTCTAACATTCACATATATATTAGCATAAATAGATATATATATATATATATTTAAAACTATTTACTTCATGATTCTGGAAATTAAAAGTATAGAACTAAAGATAATAATATGTCTAAGGATATTCTTGATGTACGGACAAATTTTTATAAAGAAATCTAATGATAGTGATATTTTTAAGATCAACAATGTGATTAATCAAGAATTTTGGCGTAGTATACTTTACCGTTAAAATTATAAGCTATAAAAATGATGGTATTTGATGTGAAACAAATTATACTAAAATTTGTTTGTATACACACTACTTGTATTTCTTACTTTGTCCAGGTTCTAAACATGTATTTTTGGCATAGAGGTTCTTCTCAACGCCACTGGCGTGCTTAGTTAAAAGTTGGGAAGAATTCTTTGAAGTTTATCTTAATTAGTGTGCTATTCTCAATGTCAAAATTTGACAAGAACTCTTCTTTCTATCTCTCACATGTGAGACCCACAAATGAAATTTAAATTTGACCTGTATGTAAAATACATGTTTATTATTATTATGAAATTAGCATGCTGACATATGCAAATGTTTTTGATTTTGCTATTTTGAGGAGGGGGAATATGGTATACAAGTGTTACCAATATAACAGAGAAAATGGAACTGCTGATAACCACCTTAACCTCAAAAACAATATACATTTCTACCATCAAAACCTCTAGTTTTTAGGTACTCACTAACTTGGCCACTATAAGATTGCAGCATCTAACCTATCACATCTATTGATCTATTTCTTCAATCCACGGCTTTTGAGTAAGTTCTTGGAATCGACAACCTTTTCAAAAATCAATAGTCTGCCTAGTTGACTGACTGCCCAAACGAACTTGCAAATTTCACAATCTTGTAGATCCACAGTTCAGGCTACTAATACCCACTCTTACTCGACATTGAAAGTCGTCAAGCTCCGACTCCAGCCTCTTTGCCAATTCTTCCTTCAACTCAACAAATCCTGTCTCTTGATCTCCAAGAGATTTGAAATTTCACAATATCTACCCCATAACCAAAAATCTACAACTTCACCCTATAATCTAACTCTACAAGAAGGGTGCTAGGAGGTTACCATATTTACAACCAAGTTCTTTCTCATTCCTCCGAGCTCTCACAGGAGCTCCCCAGATTGACCATTACATCATGAACTGACAGTCTGATTATATTGCTGCTTGAAGATTTTGATATATCCAGACACTCTTGCAGGTCCGCATCACAGGCTATTAAAACCCATTCATGATCATCATCTAGATATTTGACATCAAAAGTACCTATCTCCAATTTCAGCCTTTTTGCCACTTCATCCTTCAGTCTGTGAATACCAGCATCTAAAGAAAGCCGAAATCTTATAATATCTTCTCTGTAGGTTGCTTTTATGGTCACAGTATTCATTTCTGGCCTGGCTGAAAAACATGGCGTTCTGTCAGTAGGAGTAGCCATGGTATCTCGAGGAACCAACTCAGAACATCGTAGGTTTGTCAAACCGTATTCTGGGGCCTGTCCATCCAAAAGAAGCCCAGGACACAGATTTTTTAAATCATGTGAGCTTCCAGCATCCTCAATCAACATTCCGCCAAATGGCTCTTGGGGTTGTATTGTGGCAAGGGCATTGGAGATTGAAAATGAGGGTGAGAAATTCAATTCTTTTGCTGGTTGACACACCAGTTCAGGTGAGCCGCCTACTATGTATGTTTCATCAATAGGAATAACAGCCAGATCGTTTTGGGGCAAGGATTCATTTCCAGGACAAGGGCTACCTTGGCACGAACCATGGGAAGTAGGGGTCCCAGCACTCTCCTCTCTTGAGTAACTCCCTGTTTTGGACTGGCTTGAGCCTTCAACCAACTCGGGCATAAACTCATTTTGCTCATGAACGACATCTCCAAGCATTTTATTTGTTGTTGCAGCCTGTCCCTGAATTTCAGGAATCTTAGAGGCCATTGATTCATTTTTCCCCTCCATAACGTCAGTTGGTTTAGAGCCTGCTGAATTCTGTAGATTGGGTCCATTCAAACTGGCAGGCCGCGAGATGTGACTAACAGCGACAGGAAGTGAACTGGTGGTAGCAAGCGAAGTAAGAGTAAATGCTCCTTCAGCACCTTGTACAGATTCAATTACACGCTTTAGCTTCGAAAGTGAACGGTTAACCTTGTTGATCTTGCGAGATGGCCAACGAGAGATCCCATGCTGCCTACATATGCGCTTCATCGTAGTAGGGCAAACTGTAAATTTAAGTATCTTGATAAGAAAGTTCCATCTTCAAAACAAAAATCCAACAAAGTGGAAATGAAACAAGCAAATGATAAGAAAATGACTATTGAGTGTATATGCTTACCGCCAAGACTCTTTGCAGCATCTTTGAGACTTCCAGCAAAATATTTCTGCAGAACCTCTAAGCTGATTGATTTCTCAGCTTTTCCACGCTTTCTCTCTGATTTTTTTCTTATGTCTTTATGCTCTGGAAGAGAAACAGCATTTTGGACTCTGCCTGCCCCACCAACACTCCCTTGAGTCCCTTTATTATTTATAGCATCAGCTTCAATCCTCAATTGCTCCTCCAGTGAATCAAGAAGTACAATCTCTGGACCAGTTGGTAAGGTATTAGGGGCAGGTGGAAATAATGAACTTTGTGACATTTGAACAGATTCAAGTCCTGAATCAAGTTTCTCATCCATTGATTCTTCAATTATTTCAACACATGTCCCCTCCTCTTCAAGTTCTTTACCAGAAGCAACCTTAAGACTTCGGAAATGCTGCTTCATTGTTAAAAATATTGAGTCCAACAATGTATGTTGTTCTCTGTTGTCCCTGATGTCAGGTGGCAGAAAGAACTCTAAAATGTAATCATCACTTCCAGTGTGAGTGCTCCGTAAGCAGATTGCAAAAGAGCTAGTTAATCCAAACATGCGTGCATAATGTACTAACGGGTATTCAGTTTTGCAAAATTGGGTAATATCTTTACAGAAGCACGAGTTGAGAGACTCAAAGGCCCTCCCAGCAACCCCTTGTCCCTTTTGTAAGTGATGCTCGGAACAGGCCTCCCGGAATCCCCACATGTGAGCGTCTACAACATAAAAAGCTACATCCGTTGTGGACATGCAAACTTGTTCCATGCAGCCTCCATCAAAGCTACTGCAAGTCTTCTTCAAACCACCCCCATAGGCCAGAACACTGCGATGCCTACATGGAACCCAGGTCTGAGCCAAAGGTAATTTGTGAGTTTCACACACCACTGTCAGTATCTCCAAGATTTCAACCAGCGCTTCTTGGCGACCTTCATTACAAATCTGGTTCACAAGTAAATGGAGTGCATAAATATGTGAGAATACAAAATGAAAGAACACTACAATGGGTCTTCAAATTATTGTTGCTGTTTACCTGTGTGCTTGGATGATCCAAAATCTCTGAACTTCTCAAATTTACTGCCTGCAGAGAAAATGAAATTATGTAAACTAAGGAATCTTGAAAGCCTTTTTTTGTTTGATAAATAGAATCTTGAAAACTTTAATGGAAGAGCTAGAGATGGAAAAAATATAGAAAGTAGGTTGCGAGAATAACGTTTACACAAAGCTCTGGCTACATTAAACTCATTAAAGATGATGTATATGCAATCTTGTAACATATTACAATGAAAGAGCTTCTTCCAGCGATTTTAGCATTAGTATGATTACAAGATTATCCAAGATTCTTATGAATAAAAACATGTTCAATAGGGGACATAAGAACTTGGGCAATTGGAACCCCATGCCTATTTCTTAAATATTGAAATCAAAATATAGGATCATTAGTGGTGACATGACCTGGGACTGAATCCAGCCTTCATCCAAGTTGGGGAGTTATGGGCAGAAGGTGGGCCACTCCTTGTGTAGCACATTACAATTGACGCCACTCCATCACCCTCCCCACACACACAAAAAAAGGAAAAAAAAGTAGTCTTCCACGATTATTTGTTTTCACATTCATATAATTTTATATCATAATCAATAACCGGAAATGAAATATTGTTTGGATGTGTCAACCATAACACATGAGAGAAAAAAAATATAAAATACACATATGGTCCCTAAAGTAAGCATTCCATGTCATTTTGGAGCCCAAAGTTTTAACTTTGTCAATTTCATCCCTGAAGTATCCAATTTGAGTTTAAATTGTCTAATTTCAAACATCCCGTATAAATCATTAAGACAATGATAATAAAACCATAATGAACTGTCCTACCATGCTCCAACACTCACCATGTATATCTAGGAATGACACAGTAGGGTGATATAAGCATCAAACATTTATGATTTTTTTTTTTTTAGGAAATTGCAAAACCTACAGCCATGCATGGACCATGAGCAGTATAATTCAAAATTTGATAAATAATCATAATAAGCAACACAAGTTCTGAAAAGGATACCTATAATGACACGTACATCACTTGGTGCTTAGTATAGAACATAACATGAAACTGGACCTGCATTGTATAGGAAGGGATGGTGAACCAACCTCAAGTGCTTTGCAGACTTTATCAACTTCAGGAGCATAGTTAATCTTTGGTGAAGTCATGATGAGCTCAAATACACCAACACAGGACTGCCCAGAAGGTTCAAAAACTGGCAAAGCTAAGGATCCCTGAACATTGTAATTCAGAGCATAAGTAAGCCGTGGATACTCTTTACTGGAGTAATACTGCACATTTGGAGTCCATTCTGGCATTTTTTGCTGGAAAACACGCCCAGGAAGCCCAAGGGCTCCGCCCCTCTCCCCACCTGCAGAAAACATGTACATCACAGAGGCCATTCTATACTGATAAAGCCCATTACTACGTGGGTCGAGAACAAAGGGTTGCCCAGAAGTTGTGAGCACATATCGATCCCCACTCTTCACAGGCGCCCAAACCTGAACTAGAACATTTTGGTCAGTTGATTCTTTGAAACATCGGAGTGCTTGTGCCATCCTTCCCTTAATGGCACAAGACCAATCTGGATAATCTAGTCGTGTCAATCTCAGTGGAGGAGGAAGCCTTCTATTATCACCACTTTCAGCCGGACTTTCATTTATCGAATCAGGATTGCCCGTATCTGGTAAAAAATTATCAATTTAATAGCGAATAATAAAGGGGATAATTCCGCAATTATAAAGGTAATATAGGCATGTAATTTAAAGTCAAAGGACTAGTGAAGGGAAAAGGGAAAGCATCTACTAGGGTGTTTCACTTGTTTGGTTGTCTGGAAACTGAAGAAAAAGAAAAGAAAAACAAAATTAAAGATTCATAGCCACCAACCCCAACTAATTTCTTTTGTCGCTGTTGTGTGTTCCTAAAGAAAAAACTCAAATGAATACATAACTCTACAAAGCTCTCATCAGAGACCAAATTAAGGAAAGTTATAGGGTCTCATACTCCAATTTGCTCTTAATTAGTAATAAAGCAACCTATTTAATCAACAAGAACCACAAAACAACCTAATTACAGTAAAAAAAATATAAAAAAAAAATTAAATAAAACTTCATCGAAAAATCGATTCATACAAAGCAAGAATGAGCTGAAATTAGACTAAAAAACGATCTAAGCAATAGAATTTCAGACTAGGCATTCTCAGAACAAAAACAATCGAAGAGACGATGACCTGTGACTAGCGTTGACGTGGTATTTCGGGCGTTATCATCGGGAAAAAACCACGTAGAAGAGCAAGGTTGGTTGGAGGGCGGTAGACAAATCAGCGACGTCGGATTGGAGGAGATCTGATCGAACGGCCAGGAACCGTCGAGATCGAGATCCATGTCCGCCGCCGTGTGCGGTGATAGTGTGATCAACGCTCTTGAGTTGGGAGAGAAATCCTGATTTTCTTCCTCGGAATCAGACATTTTCTCGAATGATTTTCCCGGGAATTTCTCAAGGGAGAAAAGATTGAGAAAGAAAGAAAGAGCAGTTGGTTAATAGCAGCCTGTGATACCATAGAATCGGAATCCAATAGTCGTACTTACAAGTTGCAATTATTGTGAATAAAATAATAAAGAGGGATATAATCCTCTGGCTCACGCTTGTCATCGTTTCCTGCAAACTTATTTGTTAAACTTCCAACTTTCAAAGCTTTTTTCTTGTTGGCTATGTTTTGACTTGTTTTGTTGATAACTTTCTGTTTTTTTTTCCTTTTTGTTGCTAAAATTTTAATTTTTTTAAATTTTACTCTTTTTTTTTTTTTTTATAAAAATAATTCTTCTTTCCACGTAAAGAATTCATTTTACCTCTAATTCAGTACAATTACACAATTAAATTTAATTATCTGTTTAATTGTTACTTTAATTTAATTGCACTTTTTATGTTAAAATTTTTCAATTTATATTTACTTGTGTTTAATTACCCTTTTAACTGCAAATTTTATATTTAATTATGCACAAAACACACAAAACATGGATATAAACATGATTACAACCAAACTTGGTAGTTCTTTTTTTTGGGTGAACAACTTGGTAGTTCATACCGTTCTCCAAACTTAGTAACTTAGTAGTTCATATTTAACTGTGCACAATTACACAATCAGCTGTGCACCAAAACAAAGCGAAGCAAAATAATAAACAAGCAGTAATGGAACAGAAACATCTCATTTATACTTGATTAAATTTATCATTCTCAAGAGGGGCTCGGCGAAATGACAATTTAAAATAAAAATTCCAAGATGATATATTCGAATGTATTTTATTTTGTTTTATCATGAATACAGAGAACATGGAAACTAGTGATACCCACATTTTAAACTGAAAAACAAAATGGATATATATTTATAAATATTACAATCATAGCGACTTAGCTGCTATGGGAATACATCGAATTTTTGCGTGTCTCTGCAGCTTTGTTGGAGTTTTTAGAATTGACAACCTTAACGAGAACCAATAGTCTGATAACTTTATTGCCCATTGAAGTTGAGGATGTCACACAATCATACAAGTCTGAATCACATGTAATTAGAATCCACTCAAGATCTTCATCTTGATAATTGACATTGAAGCTACCATGCTCTAACTCCAGTTTCTTTGCCAATTCTTCCTTCAACTCAACAATTCCTGATGTTGAACAAAACTTCAATTTCACAATAATTTTTCCATAAGTTGCCTTTAGAGTCACAATCCTTGCATCTTGCCTATGAAGGTGAAACCTATTTTGTTCTTGAAGCTGTCCCTAACGGGCTGACAGATTTCTTACAAGCATTTGATCTGCTATCTTAGCTTGTCCACCAAACGATGACATCTTTTTTTCTATCTGTGGTTCAAACTTTCAGAACTGAATAATTTCATTTTTTTCGGTTCTAAAAGTCCGAACAATAATGACTAAAAATAGGTTGAATATGCATCGTCCTCCGTCACCGTTCTCCTTCCCCTTCACCATCCTCCTTCGCCAGTGCCAAATTTCCTATATGTATGTGAACAAAAGAAAGATTTTTCAAAAATAATTTGAATTTTTTAATTTGTTTTATTTGAGTGTACCTCAAAAGGATAATTTGAAGAAAAAAATATGATGTATTAAAAATAAATTATAATCTTAAATAATTTAAAATTTTGGCTCACTTCAACATTTTTTGGTGTGAATAGAATCCCCAAAAAAACATAGATGTGAATGTGATTGAGGTACAACCAAGACTCTTAATTTGGCCAGCCCAAGCCCAAACCCTGAGTAGGGTACCCGACCTAAGTGAAGCCTAGGCTTAGAGTTTGAAGCCCAACCTGGTGTGTGGGCCCATAAGAGGTGGCCAATTGGGCTGCCCATAGGACCGGCACACGAGGTGGTAAAAATTAGGAGATTTGGTGATAGACTCCTCAGTATCTAACTTGTCCTTCGAAAGGACAAGAATTATATAGATTCTTTCAAAACTCCCTAATATTTTAAAACTTATTTTTTTTTTATACTATAATACCTTCATATATATATATAAATATGTGTGTGTGTATCAACCTGTAATCACTCTTTCTCATTTCAATCTCTCTTCTCTCTGTCTCGCACTTATTACTATTCTCTTCATCGGTGCCATCACTGCTCTCCATCGGCACCACTGTCGCTCACCATGGAACGCTTTCTCTACCATCTTTATCACTACCATCATTTTTTCCATCCACAACTTCAAATCTGAGATCATTCACAATTGTCGTCACCGAAAAATGACGATTTGCGACGGTTCGCAAACCTCAAATATGAGATCCTTCACTCTCTCTCTCTCTTTGGTTTTGATGGTTTGTGCTCTCTCTCTATCTCTCTCTCTTTCTTCTTCTTCTTCTTCTTCTTCTTCTTCTTCTTCTTCTTCTTCTTCTCTTGATCTTCTGTTTTCGAACTCTGTCTCTCTATCTCTCTTTTTTCTTTTCATGATGCTGTAACAACCCGAAAATTTAAGTTGCCCCTTAAATTTTATTTTAGTGTTATTTAATTATAAATGAGAAAAACTCTAAATATTTAATTAAATATTCTGTAAGAGTAAAATAAAATATTAAATGTTATGAGTGTATAGGATAAAGTGTAATTAAATTAGGGATTATATATTATAAAAAAAAAGGGCATATAATTAATTTAAGATTTGGGCCAAATTATAATTAAAAAAAAAAAGAGAGAGAGAGGACCCTACGCTTCTCCAGCCTAGCCTATAGGTCGATGACTATGCATGAATGGTTTTAAAGAATTGGTGAGTCACCTAATCTAGAGGGACATGTGGAAACTTGTTAGATAGATGGCTAGGTGGTAAGCTTGCCACGTGTTAACACTTGATTAAGGATTAATGGGTTTTCACCAACTATAAATAAAGGGAGTAGTAGAGTGCTAAGCGGGGAGGGCATCAAACAAAGAAACACGAAGTCGATATTAGGAAAATAAAAGTTAAGGATCAATTTTAAGGTGAGTTATCTTATACCTTAAGTTATCATAATATATTTTATGTATATTTTGACTTACCATAATTTATTTCATACAAGTATTATATTTTATAAGTTATATTATATTTCAATTACGTGAATTAATTTCTCAACTCTATTTGTTTAAAATGAAACCCATGGATTTATTTGTTTAAATTTTAAAGAATATTTGACTATGACCTTATAAACAATTATGTTTTGTAAGTACCATCACGGGAGTCCCATTGTTTGGAGGACTTAAATAACCATTGACATTTGTTTGGTCACTTTGTGGCCTTCTGTTGTCATGGATCTATTGACCTCTGTTCTGTGCGGAGTAAAGTGCTGTGCGGAGATAAGTATTACACTATTGTGGAAGCCACCTCTATAAGTTGTACGAGCCACCTCTTGAATCGGTATCTCTGTTCTGACTGTCACTCCTGTGACCTCTGTTCCGTTCTGTTCGGTACCGTAGTTATGGTTATTTATTTACATAATCTCAATTTTGCTACCTAAATGATTATTTGTTCAGACTAAGTTATTTTAATTATTTTAGTTACATAACTATCCATGGTTATTTTGCGTCCCTTATACTCTTGGCATAATATTTCTCACTCTGCCATGTGCTTATAGCTGTTTACCAATTTTCAAGAAATAATGCAATTTAGAAATAGCTTTTGGAAAGTCTTAGACGTGGGGCTGCAGAATAGACATACACAACACTTTTTATGATATTTTTATATGTAAATATCGACATTTTTGGTCAATACATTTTGTAATAAAAATAGAAGCTCCAATGATTATTTTGGTACCCTCACTTAAATATTATTTCCGCTCGCGTTTATTAATTTGATCAAGAATTGGCCGGAGGTAACTTCAGTTACTAGCCATCACGATACTTAACCCTTAGGTACGAGGAGCGGGTCATGACAGATGCTCTGTTTTTTTAACAATAAAATTTTACTCTGGCTCATGACACAGAACTCTTTTGTAAAGCCATCATTGCAGCTTATTTCAAAGTAAAATTTTACTTTGAATTATAATAAACTTTACTTTGATTCAGAGTAAAATTTTATTCTATAATTAAAAATTTTAAAAAAAAAAGAGAAAGTAAAATTTTACTGTCATTAAGCAGATCAGTATGTTGTTAACTAGAGTACAATTTTACTGTTACAAAAACCGAGTACATATTAAGTGAACGAACCAGAGTCAAATTTTACTTTTAGATCTATAAACAAACAAACAAAAAACTCTTAATTTTTCATTGCAATATCTTGATTTCTCATTTTTCTGTCAAATCTAAATTTTTTTTTATCTCTGATCTGAAGTTATTGATATCAAATATGAGTTCATAGGTATCAATATGAGATGATGGTGGTTTAACGGTAAAAATGGTGGTTGTCGGCCGACGATGAGGATGAGCAACGTTGATAGACGATGAAGATGATGGAGACGATGACCAATCATCGAGTTGGTAGAGAGAGAGAGAGAGAGAGAGAGAGAGAGTTGTAAAAGAAATGAAAGAAAGAGAGGGTATAATGGTCAAATAAAATATTCAAATAATAAATTTTGTCCATTATATAGAATTTTATAATTATAAGGGAGTTTTGAAAGTACTAAATTTTGTTCTATCCTTTTAAGAAAAAAAAATAAGCTAAGAGAGATTTATGGCCAAATTTTCCTAAAGATTATGAAGAATAAAAATAAAAATAACAAAAAAAATGACACTTAAATCTTGACTCTTTGAGTTTGGGGGTGATTTTATTTGCACCCAAATAATAACTCAGAATAGCTAATTAAAATTTTAAAATTTTAATTTCTATTATACCTTGTGGGTGTTTGGAAAGTTGTTATTTTAGTAGGCTATTTTAGTAAGCTAAAATTTGTGTGTGTTAAGGAAGATGATTGGATTTTTTTGTAGTTTGATGTGATGTTTGTGAGAGAAAAAGTGAAATGATTATGGGTTTGATGTGACATTTTGTCTTATTAGCTATTTTAACCTATTTTATCTTTTTTGGATTTTAGTCTAAATTGGGCTAAAATCCCACTTCCCAAATAAGGATAATACACATTAAACCTTAAAATTAAATATTATTTTTTTCTCATGGTATACCCAAACTATTTATATATATTCTTTATATTCAACTCTCTTCACTTTCTTCACCAAGTTTCAAATTTTTTTTTTTTTAATCTTGTTTCTCACTCAAAAATTTCAATTCACCCTACCAAAACTCACCATTATCACCAACATCATTATTTATTCTCATATCTCTCTACAAACCCACAAACCTTCCCTGTGTGTGAACAAAAGAAATAGAGATTTTTATTGATAAATCTCATTTAGAAGTGTTCTAACCCAAGAAGTCTATGAAGGAATTTTTTAACCCACTTAGTCCCATGTATTTATACTTTTATTCCATAAATTTTTTTTTCTTGATTTACACTATTTTCTTAGGCTCTTATGCCTTTATATATAATATTGATATTTAATGTTGGGGGAGAAGAGATAGAGGAAATGATCAAGGCATAAGAAATTTCATACACAAATTAAATAATATCGATATTATTATTTTATATTATTGTATAATGTGAATATATTTTTAATTGACAACACATCAAAAATAATGTAAACATTCTCTCTCATCTAATATAAATATATTTTTAATTGATAACACATTAAAAATAATATAAACATTCTCTGTCATCTGATGTGAACGTTCACAACATGTAAACATTATCTCTCATCTAATGTAGTGATGTGAACATTCATATTCGTATGTTTTAGTATGAATATTCACATCATGTAATTGACAACACAATGACAAAAATTTATTTCAAATTAATGTGAATATAATGATGTGAATACTCATTTCAATTACATGATGTTTGTTATCCAAAAGACAACCTAAGAGGGGGGTAAATTAGGTTTTTACAATTAAAAGTAATAATACCCTAATAAAAATTATGACTAGCACAATAAATAAATATAATTAATGAAATAAAAATAATTAAAACAAGTGTCTTAACAACTATGTCAGTTAATGATTTTAGTACAGTAAAAATGTGAAATATAGTTATGGCAATTTAAAATAAAATAAAGAAATAAGGAAGAGAGAGGCAAACAAATTTATAGTGGTTCGGGTTCAACTCGGCCTACGTCCACTCCTCAAGCTTCACTTGAAATTTTCCACCATCTTCTAGCTTCACATGGGTGCTAGCAACCTCTTTACAAATGGAGCAATTCTCCACGGATTTTACACAGACTTCACAAGTCCAAACCCTTGCAAATCTTAGGTGATTCACAATCACTCTCAAGATTTCAAGAACACAATATTTGCAATACTTTTACAAGATGAAATGATATTTTTGCTTTCAAAGAAAGCTTACAATAAATATCTCTTAAAGATAGATATATAAAATGAAACTTTGATTTTTCTGTAAATCTCACACAGGAAAGATGGGCTTAAAGCTATAAGGCTCAGTGTATAATTTCTGAGAATAGATGTGAGTGATTATAGATCAAAGAATATTTTTAGGTTTTTTGTAATTTGTTTACATTAGAGGTTTTGGTATATATAATGAAAATTATAGCCGTTTATAGCCGTTGTATTCATTTGAATTTATAGCCGTTTATAGCCGTTGTACTTCTATCATTACCAATTTGAATATCTTCCACTCCATCATTACAAATTTGAATATCTTCCACTTGAACCTTTTGAACCTTTTGGCCTTTTGAACCTTTATAGCCGTTTATAGCCATTGTACTTCCATCATTACTAATTTGAATATCTTCCATTTGAACCTTTTGAACATTTTGGCCTACTGTTGTGCTAAGCTATTTGAACATTTGTTTTGGGCTATTTGAACTCCTGATTTAATCAAATATTAAATACATGCTAACAACATTTAGGATAAAGGTTTAGGTGAGAAATAATGGGACAAAATAAATTTTGGTTCTATTTTTCTCTTTCAAATAAATCATCAAAATAAATTTTGATTAAAATATAATCAAATAAATCATCAAAATAAATTTTGATTAAAATATAATTAAATAAATCATCAAAATAAATTTTGGATTCTATTTTTCTCTTTCAAATAAATTAAAACATAATTAAATAAATCATCAAAATAAATAAGTCTAACAATTGGTATCATTAAGAAGAAGATGGAGGAGAAGACGACAAGAGGGAGAGAGAGCCGAGGCCGCTGATTGACTGATTGACCCGTCTCGCTTTTGTCGGTCGGCTGACGCAAAAGCGAGGACGCGTGTCCGATGCGATTTTCGACGAACAAAAAAGAGACGCGGGTGAATCGTATATATATATATATATTTTGATTATCTATTTTTTGATGCCATATGTCACTATCATTTTCCTCCTCCTCCTCCTCCTCCAAATTCTGAGCCATAATTTCCTTTTGATAATGTCACAGGGGGAGAAAATTATATGATGTTATGTATTATGGTATTATTTTCAAACTAATCTGATGTTATGTATTTATAGTTTGATATCTTAATCTTATATCATATTATTGATTAAAGTTTATTTATTACACATGTGCTAACCTATGTATTTAGAAATGAATTCAGGGAGCATGACTTGAGGGAGAGCCCTTGTTACTCCCAAATCAAATCAAAACATCATTGTGTGCCATCATCAAAAAGGGGGAGATTGTTAGACTTATTTATTTTGATGATTTATTTAATTATGTTTTAATTTATTTGGGAGTAACAAGGGCTCCCCCTCAAGTCATGCTCTCTGAATTCATTTCTAAATACATAGATTAGCACATGTATAATAAATAAGCTTTAATCAATAACATCATATAAGATTAAGATATCAAACTATAAATACATAACATCAGATTAGTTTGAAAATAATACCATGATACATAACATCATATAATTTTCTCCCTCTGTGACATTATCAAAAGGAAATTATGGCTCAGAATCTGGAGGATGAGGAGGAAAATGATAGTGATAAATGGCATCAAAAAATAGATAATCAAAACAGATATATACATATATATATATATGATTCGCCTGTGTCTCTTTTTTGTTCGTCGAAAATCGCATCGGACACGCGTTCTTGCTTTTGCATCAGCCAACCGACAAAAGTGAGACGGGTCAATCATTCAATCAGTGGCCTTAGCTCTCTCTCCCTCTTGTCGTCTTCTCCTCTGTCTTCTTCTTAATCACTCTCTTCGCCTTCTTTTTCCTCATTCGCTTCGTGAGAGAGACAGAATAGAAAGACTGAGCAGAGCAGAAAGGTTGCCAAAAACTACTCTCCTTTCGATTACATCTCTCTCTCCTACTGCATGGCCTCGTCCCGTCCTCTTAATCTCTTTCTGGACCTGAATGATCCCGTAAGCACTGCTGGGCCGAGTGCCCCGGCTCTCACTCTTCCCAACCTTCCTATGAAGTCGATTGAGCAAATAATGGCAGCTCAATCAGACATTGAAGCCAATTATTTCACACTGACGTCCTATATGGAGACGGTGACTACAGTCACAAAATTGGCTCACCGACTACAGAACAGGACGAGTGAGCTCCATCAGGTCAATGCCCAACTCTCTCTGCTTCAGCGCATGTACAAGGATGCGTGAGCAGAAATAGGCGCACTAAAGGCTCAAAATAAAGAGCTTAAACGGAAGACCACTTCTATGACCCGATTTGGAGCAACGTCGTTCTTAGCCTTTGATAGTCAGCGGGGAGTCGTCGCTCTCGACGAAAGCACAGGGGCAGGGGCGTCAAGGGTCGCCCAAGGTGATAAAAAGAAGAATAAAACGGTGGAAAAAACGAGTAAGTGAGGTTAGCGTATGGCCGGAAAAAAATGAAGGGTTGTTTTGTTTTTTTTTTTTTTGTATTTTTGTATTTATTTTTTTATTTTTAAATATGTTTAGTTTGATCGGCGTATGGCCGTAAAAAAATGAAGGTTTTTTTTTTTTTTAATGTAAATAGTTGTATTTTGATTTGTTTTTGTTTTTGTTTTTATGTTTAAGTACTGAAAAATGAAATTAAAAAGCCAAAAAAAAAAAATTAAGCCTAAACAAAAAATAATAATGAAAAAAATAAAAATAAAAGAAATGAAGCCTAATAGCAAAATAAAAAAATAAAAATAAAGTAAAATAAAATAAAATAATACCAGCAGAAATTAAACTTAATGGGACGTTGGTGTTGCTGGAATGGTAATGCAAATAAAATACCATGAGGGTTTAAAAAAAATCAATATATGCAAAGTTAATTTTACCTTAAGATGCAGAACCAAAAAAAAAAATTACACAGTTTAAAACTAATCAAGTTTAAATTCTTCCCCTTGTTTCATTTGGCAAAATCAATAGAAGATATGAACAATAAAAGCTCATAACTGAATTGTTCTCCTCAATAATGTCAAATAGGATGCCAAATGTTACCAATAAGGATGCCAAAATGATATCAGTATGCAATCTACCAAGGATAC
The DNA here is from genome assembly GCA_030407325.1 of Camellia japonica. Taxonomy (NCBI): domain Eukaryota; kingdom Viridiplantae; phylum Streptophyta; class Magnoliopsida; order Ericales; family Theaceae; genus Camellia; species Camellia japonica. The sequence goes on from JAPPVO010000007.1 coordinate 2,338,670, forward strand.
CAATATGCAATCTAGAAGATTTAACAATCATAGCTTAAGTATTATGTAGAATACCAAATATTGCTCATAATAGGTTAAACGCAATATAATCTCATGGAGCTAATGTAAATCTAAAAAATGAAGCATGTTCAAGGTATAGCAATCCATATGTCAAGAAAAATCATGAATTTCAATATATAGCGCACCTTTTAAGCATAGGCATAATTTTTAGGCAAGAGCATCATCAAAGAGTATACATTGCAAATCATATGAAATGTGGGGATATATTTTCTGAGTACCAACACGTGGCAAGGTGACGCCGACGTGTCAGTTGAGGTGCCACGTGTCCTGGTCGTGACGCCGAGGTGATCTCGGTTAGGCCGAGGTTATCTCCGAAGATATCAGAATCCGAGATAAGTGGATAAGGGACAAGTGTCCTAGAATGAAGTGAGAACTCAACATGGATGAGGGACAAGAGTCCTAGAATGAGAGAAGACTTCAGTTTGTATCAAGATAAGACTCTTAGAGAGTTTATCCTAATCTTACTGGCAGTCCAAGATTAGCAGTAATCCTGAGTCCATAGAAGTTAGGCTTCTATTGGGACTAGGTTTATGTTGGCTATAAAAGAGAGGCACCCCCATGGGTCTAAGGTATGCTTTTTATGCTCAAGTTAGTGAGTTTAGCACTATTGATTATCTTTGAGAGATATTGAGTACTGACTTGATCGTCGGAGTACCCCCGGGTGGCGAACCACCACCGGAGTCTTCTCTTTCTGTTGCAGGTTAGTCAGGTGTCATCTATTCTGCCGGTGCTCTCCAACTGGATACTAAGATTGCAGTGTGGTCAGATTTTCACCCACACAATTTGGCGCCGTCTGTGGGAAAGAAAGAAGAATAGATGGCCAATGACGGACAGAAGGATCAGACTGGAGAACACGCTCCTGCTGGGAATGGGAGACCTATCAACCTCGACGTTGAAGGGGACAACCGCAACACAGAAACTCGTGACCAGAGTCACGGAGTGAAAGACGCCGGCCAGGAAGGTGACGCACCAAAGACAACAGATCAAAGCGGCTATACTACAACGAAGATGACCTCTAGGTATGGAAGGATAGATACCTGCGGAGGAACGAAGACCCTTCCAGAAGGGATGCAAAGACAGGGGGCATGAGCGCTCCCAAGGAGATAACATTAAAGTATAGAAGAACTCATCCTGAATGAGCAGATCCCGGATTCTAGATCCTGGATCCCGGATACAAGAAGACATGATCTCAGCCTAGACAAGTAGGCCTGAGAAGACGAGAGCTCAGCCTAAGTGAGCAGATCCCGGATCCTAGAAGACATGATCTCGGCCTAGATGAGTAGGTCCGAGAAGAGAAGAGAAGAGTTCAACTTGAGTGAGCAGATCCAAGATTCTAACAGACAAGATCTCGGCACTTAAGTCCGAAAAGAGAAGAGCTCAGTGAGCAAATCTCAGATCCCAAAAGATAAAAAAGAAAACACACAAGGTTGGACTGCAGTTAGCCAGGTTGAAGACCTTTTATAAGGTTCGCAAAGGAGTATGTGGAAGCCATGCAGGGGGCAGAGAGAAGAAGAATATGTTTATCACTTATTGAAATTTGTAGCAATTTACAAGTTGGTTAAACCGATATGATGTTTACCACTTGTTGAAATTTGTAGCAATTTACAAGTTGGTTAAACCGAGATAATGTTTACGACTTGTTAAAATTTGTAGTAATTTACAAGTTGGTTAAACTGAGATGATGTTTACCACTTGTTGAAATTTGTAGCAATTTACAAGTTGGTTAAACCGAGATGATGTTTACCACTTGTTGAAATTTGTAGCAATTTACAAGTTGGTTAAACCGAGATGTTGGTTAAACCGAGATGATGTTTACCACTTGTTGAAATTTGTAGCAATTTACAAGTTGGTTAAACCGAGATGATGTTTAACACTTGTTGAAATTCTGTGTGAATTTACAAGTTAAAATTAAACCGATGTGATATTTAAACACTTGTTGAAATTCTGTGTGAATTTACAAGTTGAAGTTAAAACCGAGATGATGTTTAACACTTGTTGAAATTCTGTATGAATTTACAAGTTGAAGTTAAACCGAGGTCATGTTTAACACTTGTGAAATTCTGTGTGAATTTACAAGTTGAAGTTAACCGAGGTCATATTTAACACTTGTTGAAATTCTGTGTGAATTTACAAGTTGAAGTTAAACCGATGTGATATTTAACACGTGTTGAAATTCTGTGTGAATTTACAAGTTGAAGTTAAACCGAGATCATGTTTAACACTTGTTGAAATTCTGTGTGAATTTACAAGTTGAAGTTAAACCGAGGTCATGTTTAACACTTGTTGAAATTCTGTGTGAATTTACAAGTTGAAGTTAAACCGATGTGATATTTAACACTTGTTGAAATTCTGTGTGAATTTACAAGTTGAAGTTAAACCGAGGTCGTATCGGAAGAAGATTGGTTTAAACACTTGTTGAAATTCTGTGTGAATTTACAAGTTATAGTTAAACCGAGGTTATGATAAAGGAAGATGGTTTAACACTTGTTGAAATTTTGAGAAAAATTTACAAGCTGAAATTAAGCCGAGGTTATGATAAAGGATGATGGTTAAACACGTGTTGAAATTTTTGAGAAAAATTTACAAGTTAAAGTCAAGCTCAAGCAATATCTGCGTACTTGCCGAGACTACCAGGTTGTCAAAACTTGAAATATGGAAAACAGAAGTCTTGATAGAAGACATTGAGAAAGTGACAAGTCCTAAGCAACACTTGTGAAAATATTTGTTACAATATTTTCAAGTGTTAGGACAAGGCCGAGATGAGCAAGATTAGAAGTTGTGACAGAGGTATTTTACCCGAAGAGATTGCACAGTCAAGGTGTACTTTGAAGACATGCAAATTATTCTAAGTATAGAATCATACAAGAGCAGAAAAAAGAAAACATACATTCAAAGAAGAAATCAGAGAAATGCATTTAAAGAAGAAAGATGGCACTTCGGCCTGAATATTGAAAAATAAATTATTCAGACTACAAAAATGGCACGTCAGCCGGATTAAAAGCATATAAAGACGGACAAAGTACAAGGTACAAGGTACAAGGAGTAAAAGAAGGAAACAAAACTACTCGGCATTAATGGCAGGATATAGAAGACAGTTGGGAAGACTTCTCAACAGCCTTCTCGGTCTCGAGCTTAGCATCAATCTCCCGAAGAGTTTGATCAAGGCTCTTCTCGGTGATTGGCACCTCGGAGTTTGAAGGCAAGGATTGAAAGTAAGAATCTGGAAAAAGACACAGAAAATAGAAACAGAATGTAATTCGTACTCAAGAATGGTGATGAAGCTATCAGGAAATCAAGACAAAAGATTGCACATGTGTGTCAAGCCAAGAACAGTGGCAGAAATCAACAGATGTGTGAACAGTGTGTATTCAAGAAGATGATTTGGAAACAACGGGTAAAACAGCAACGGTAATTAATAATGAAGCAGAGCTTCTTGGAAAGCAACAAGAAATAAATTCAGGAGGAACAGTGGCTTACCAGAAAAAGGGAAGCCGGAATGAGAATTGCCGAAGTCTGACGACAATGACAGAATGACATAGCTTCACCAGAGAGTGTGAGTGGAGCAGTTGCAAAGCTCTTGGAGTTTACGAATTAATAGAACCAGAACCTCGGCTAGGAGGTGTGATTTCAAGCAGCTTGGAAAGCATGAAACTTGATTCTTGACACCAGTGGACAGTAAAGTCTAGGGAACTTTGAGGTCGGCGAGTTTGATCTCGGACAGAGGGGCATAGATGAACGAACAGTGTAGGTTCCATCACCTAAGAATGCCGAGGTAATAGAACCTAGGGGGCAGTTGTGGGAATATATTTTATGAGTACCAACACGTGGCAAGGTGACGCCGACGTGTCAGTTGAGGTGCCACGTGTCCTGGTCGTGACGCCGAGGTGATCTCGGTTAGGCCGAGGTTATCTCCGAAGATATCAGAATCCGAGATAAGTGGATAAGGGACAAGTGTCCTAGAATGAAGTGAGAACTCAACATGGATGAGGGACAAGAGTCCTAGAATGAGAGAAGACTTCAGTTTGTATCAAGATAAGACTCTTAGAGAGTTTATCCTAATCTTACTGGCAGTCCAAGATTAGCAGTAATCCTGAGTCCATAGAAGTTAGGCTTCTATTGGGACTAGGTTTATGTTGGCTATAAAAGAGAGGCACCCCCATGGGTCTAAGGTATGCTTTTTATGCTCAAGTTAGTGAGTTTAGCACTATTGATTATCTTTGAGAGATATTGAGTACTGACTTGATCGTCGGAGTACCCCCGGGTGGCGAACCACCACCGGAGTCTTCTCTTTCTGTTGCAGGTTAGTCAGGTGTCATCTATTCTGCCGGTGCTCTCCAACTGGATACTAAGATTGCAGTGTGGTCAGATTTTCACCCACACAATTTGGCGCCGTCTGTGGGAAAGAAAGAAGAATAGATGGCCAATGACGGACAGAAGGATCAGACTGGAGACAACGCTCCTGCTGGGAATGGGAGACCTATCAACCTCGACGTTGAAGGGGACAACCGCAACACAGAAACTCGTGACCAGAGTCACGGAGTGAAAGACGCCGGCCAGGAAGGTGACGCACCAAAGACAACAGATCAAAGCGGCTACTACAACGAAGATGACCTCTAGGTATGGAAGGATAGATACCTGCGGAGGAACGAAGACCCTTCCAGAAGGGATGCAAAGACAGGGGGCATGAGCGCTCCCAAGGAGATAACATTAAAGTATAGAAGAACTCATCCTGAATGAGCAGATCCCGGATTCTAGATCCTGGATCCCGGATACAAGAAGACATGATCTCAGCCTAGACAAGTAGGCCTGAGAAGACGAGAGCTCAGCCTAAGTGAGCAGATCCCGGATCCTAGAAGACATGATCTCGGCCTAGATGAGTAGGTCCGAGAAGAGAAGAGAAGAGTTCAACTTGAGTGAGCAGATCCAAGATTCTAACAGACAAGATCTCGGCACTTAAGTCCGAAAAGAGAAGAGCTCAGTGAGCAAATCTCAGATCCCAAAAGATAAAAAAGAAAACACACAAGGTTGGACTGCAGTTAGCCAGGTTGAAGACCTTTTATAAGGTTCGCAAAGGAGTATGTGGAAGCCATGCAGGGGGCAGAGAGAAGAAGAATATGTTTATCACTTATTGAAATTTGTAGCAATTTACAAGTTGGTTAAACCGATATGATGTTTACCACTTGTTGAAATTTGTAGCAATTTACAAGTTGGTTAAACCGAGATAATGTTTACGACTTGTTAAAATTTGTAGTAATTTACAAGTTGGTTAAACTGAGATGATGTTTACCACTTGTTGAAATTTGTAGCAATTTACAAGTTGGTTAAACCGAGATGATGTTTACCACTTGTTGAAATTTGTAGCAATTTACAAGTTGGTTAAACCGAGATGTTGGTTAACCGAGATGATGTTTACCACTTGTTGAAATTTGTAGCAATTTACAAGTTGGTTAAACCGAGATGATGTTTAACACTTGTTGAAATTCTGTGTGAATTTACAAGTTAAAATTAAACCGATGTGATATTTAAACACTTGTTGAAATTCTGTGTGAATTTACAAGTTGAAGTTAAAACCGAGATGATGTTTAACACTTGTTGAAATTCTGTATGAATTTACAAGTTGAAGTTAAACCGAGGTCATGTTTAACACTTGTTGAAATTCTGTGTGAATTTACAAGTTGAAGTTAAACCGAGGTCATATTTAACACTTGTTGAAATTCTGTGTGAATTTACAAGTTGAAGTTAAACCGATGTGATATTTAACACGTGTTGAAATTCTGTGTGAATTTACAAGTTGAAGTTAAACCGAGATCATGTTTAACACTTGTTGAAATTCTGTGTGAATTTACAAGTTGAAGTTAAACCGAGGTCATGTTTAACACTTGTTGAAATTCTGTGTGAATTTACAAGTTGAAGTTAAACCGATGTGATATTTAACACTTGTTGAAATTCTGTGTGAATTTACAAGTTGAAGTTAAACCGAGGTCGTATCGGAAGAAGATTGGTTTAAACACTTGTTGAAATTCTGTGTGAATTTACAAGTTATAGTTAAACCGAGGTTATGATAAAGGAAGATGGTTTAACACTTGTTGAAATTTTGAGAAAAATTTACAAGCTGAAATTAAGCCGAGGTTATGATAAAGGATGATGGTTAAACACGTGTTGAAATTTTGAGAAAAATTTACAAGTTAAAGTCAAGCTCAAGCAATATCTGCGTACTTGCCGAGACTACCAGGTTGTCAAAACTTGAAATATGGAAAACAGAAGTCTTGATAGAAGACATTGAGAAGTGACAAGTCCTAAGCAACACTTGTGAAAATATTTGTTACAATATTTTCAAGTGTTAGGACAAGGCCGAGATGAGCAAGATTAGAAGTTGTGACAGAGGTATTTTACCCGAAGAGATTGCACAGTCAAGGTGTACTTTGAAGACATGCAAATTATTCTAAGTATAGAATCATACAAGAGCAGAAAAAAGAAAACATACATTCAAAGAAGAAATCAGAGAAATGCATTTAAAGAAGAAAGATGGCACTTCGGCCTGAATATTGAAAAATAAATTATTCAGACTACAAAAATGGCACGTCAGCCGGATTAAAAGCATATAAAGACGACAAAGTACAAGGTACAAGGTACAAGGAGTAAAAGAAGGAAACAAAACTACTCGGCATTAATGGCAGGATATAGAAGACAGTTGGGAAGACTTCTCAACAGCCTTCTCGGTCTCGAGCTTAGCATCAATCTCCCGAAGAGTTTGATCAAGGCTCTTCTCGGTGATTGGCACCTCGGAGTTTGAAGGCAAGGATTGAAAGTAAGAATCTGGAAAAAGACACAGAAAATAGAAACAAGAATGTAATTCGTACTCAAGAATGGTGATGAAGCTATCAGGAAATCAAGACAAAAAGATTGCACATGTGTGTCAAGCCAAGAACAGTAGCAGAAATCAACAGATGTGTGAACAGTGTGTATTCAAGAAGATGATTTGGAAACAACGGGTAAAACAGCAACGGTAATTAATAATGAAGCAGAGCTTCTTGGAAAGCAACAAGAAATAAATTCAGGAGGAACAGTGGCTTACCAGAAAAAGGGAAGCCGGAATGAGAATTGCCGAAGTCTGACGACAATGACAGAATGACATAAGCTTCACCAGAGAGTGTGAGTGGAGCAGTTGCAAAGCTCTTGGAGTTTACGAATTAATAGAACCAGAACCTCGGCTAGGAGGTGTGATTTCAAGCAGCTTGGAAAGCATGAAACTTGATTCTTGACACCAGTGGACAGTAAAGTCTAGGGAACTTTGAGGTCGGCGAGTTTGATCTCGGACAGAGGGGCATAGATGAACGAACAGTGTAGGTTCCATCACCTAAGAATGCCGAGGTAATAGAACCTAGGGGGCAGTTGTGGGAATATATTTTATGAGTACCAACACGTGGCAAGGTGACGCCGACGTGTCAACCGAGGTGCCACGTGTCCTGGTCGTGACGCCAAGGTGATCTCGGTTAGGCCGAGGTTATCTTCGAAGATATCAGAATCCGAGATAAATGGATAAGGGACAAGAGTCCTAGAATGAAGTGGGAACTCAACATGGATGAGGGACAAGAGTCCTAGAATGAGAGAAGACTTCAGTTTGTATTAAGATAAGACTCTTAGAGAGTTTATCCTAATCTTACTAGGAGTCCAAGATTAGCAGTAATCCTGAGTCCATAGAAGTTAGGCTTCTATTGGGACTAGGTTTATGTTGGCTATAAAAGAGAGGCACCCCCATGGGTCTAAGGTATGTTTTTTATGCTCAAGCTAGTGAGTTTAGCACTATTGATTATCTTTGAGAGATATTGAGTACTGACTTGATCGTCGGAGTACCCCCGGGTGGCGAACCACCACCGGAGTCTTCTCTTTCTGTTGCAGGTTAGTCAGGTGTCATCTATTCTGCCGGTGCTCTCCAGCTGGATACTAAGATTGCAGTGTGGTCAGATTTTCACCCACACATAAAGCATAATCAATCTTTTTCATATCAAAGTAATAACAGTATTAGCTTAAAGGAAATAAGATAGAATTTTTACCTCAAAAGCTTAAGAGAGTATATGAGGCATACGTTAGGTTCAAGAGATGGAAGCTTTTCAATCTTTAATTTTCTTTCATGAGGAGTTCATCTCAAAAGGGTTTAACAAGTATGTTAGCAAAATGATTTCTCTCCCTAAGTTGGTGCTACCCTTTTCTAATGTGATTTGTGTAAACATAGCATTCATAGAACAAACACTATTACTCAATAAAAACACAATACAAATCACTTCTTATCACAAACTCAAAAAGTGAAAAATAATTCAATGATCAAACAAGAGTTTGGAATACTATTTTTCAGAATTTTCAAGTTGTAACACATAGCATAATATGCATAAGAAAATAGTGTTATACTCTTTGTTTTATTAAAAAAATGATGCAACAATCTCATTTAATCACATAACATTATCAAGAGGCATTTTCATCAATTCAATCCACATACTCAAGTGTGATAAAACATTTTACTCAATGTGGAACACAGCATGAATGCTATAAATAATTAATTCAACAATTTATCAATCAAAAGCATTTCATGAGATGTATGCCAATATAATTCATATTCAAAAGATATTCAATAGGATAGATGCAATGTCTCTACAAACGTATGATACTTCTTTTCATTTATACATTGTTGATGGATCATAATTAACGAATTTCATAACTTATTCAAATATTCCAATGTAAAACATATAAGCATGAAATTTTCATATTGAGCATATTCTTGAGATCATAAATGTACAATTCAAAATATAGATAGTATACATCTCAAAAACATGCTATGACATCAAAATTGATTCTACAAAGATATGACTCAAAAAGGAATTAACATATTAGTAATAAGAAAGCCTTTTTCATTTTGAATTCTACGACAGAGTTTTGTGAAAGAAGAAAAAGTTTCATCTTTGTGTGCTAAAAACATAACCCATGTAAATCTTGAATAATCATCAACAATAACAAGACAATAACGTTTACCACCTAGACTAGATGTCCTTGAGGGACCAAATAAATCCATATGTAATAGTTGTAAAGGTCTAGTTGTGGAAATATGAGATTTTGATTTAAATGATGTTTTAGTTTGTTTTCCTTGTTGACAAGCACTACAAAGATGATCTTTTTGAAATTTAATTTTAGGAAGTCCAATGACCAAATCCTTTCTCAAAAGTTTAGTAATTAAATCCATATAAACATGACTAAGTCTTCTATGCCATAACCAACTATTTTTATTATTAACATATAAACATTTAATATCACTAGCATAGAGATCATTAAGATGAAAAACATAAACATTATCATGGCGATTACCAACAAATAAAGCTTTATGATCATTTGTGCTTTCAATTATGCAATGTGATTTATCAAAAATAACTCAATTACCGTTATCACATAATTGACTAATACTAAGTAGGTTATGCTTAAGTCCATCAACAAGTAAAACATTTTCAATAAAAGGGTTATAAGAAATACCGATGCTACCAATACTAATGATTTTTCCTTTCTTGTTGTCTCCAAAAATAACAAGGCCTCCATCTTTGGATAACAGTATAGTAAAGAAGGATTTATCTCCGGTCATGTGTCTGGAACATCCACTATCAAGGTACCACTTCGCTTCTTTAGATTTGGACTTAAGGCAAACCTACAAGATGACAATCAAGTATTGGTTTTTGGTACCCATAGTTTCTTAGGTCCTTCTTGGTTAGTTTTGTTAGATCCCTTAATAATCCAAATCTTTTTAATTCTCATGTTCATATTCTTTTTGAATGGACAATAAGATATATAATGGCCTTTCTTTCTACAATAATGACAAGTAATATGAGGGTGTGTCATGAGAGGTGCCTTTTCAAAAATTGTATTGAAATTCTTTTGTTTCTTAATAAGGTCATATCCAATGCCCGCTTTATCGAAAACACATCTTTGATTTCCAAGAAGCATGTTGAGATTATTTTTACCTTTTACAAAATTTTCAAGTGTTTTTGTTAAATCATCAACATTGTTTTTTAAAGCAGTTTTCTCATTAGAGATAGTGTCAAAATCATTTTTCAAAATAATTTTTTCTTTCTTTAATTCTTCTACATTACTAGATAAAGATGCAATAGATTTTTTTAACACATTAATTTTGGCACAAACTTTTCTAAATTCATCTTTTAGTTCATGGAATGCACTTTCAAGTTCTTCATAAAGAGTAGTTACCTCATCTTGAGTAGAGTCTACATCTTCAAGAGCCATGAGACACAAGTTGGCTACTTCATTTTCAATTTTATTACTTGAGCTTTCATCTTCACTTTCTCCCCAAGCTGCTACCATGACCTTCTTGTTTCTTTTGTAGTCTTTGTTGTACTCCTTTTTGAAATGTCTTTTCTCCATAATTGTTTTTCTTGAAGTGCTTTTTGAGATTTCTACTAAGCATGGCATAGCTTTCATCCTCACTGGAATTTTCATGTTCTTTTTCATTTGATGATGCTTTGAATGTAATTCCACTTTTCTTTTTGTCTTCAACATCCTCATGTCCTTTCATGGTGATCTCATGAGTCATGAGGGAACCCATAAGCTCATCCAATCCAAGTGTAGAGGGATCTTTGGCTTCTATAATGGCGGTGACCTTTGCTTCCCAATTCTTTGGTAGACACCTAAGAATTTTTCTTACCAACTCACTGTTAGTAAAAATTTTCCCAAGAGATTTCAAAGAGTTTACAATTTCAATAAATCTAGTAAACATACTTGAAATAGATTCATCAGAGTTCATTTTAAACAATTCATAACTATAAACAAGTATATCAATACGAGATTCCTTCACTTGGTTTGTACCTTCATACGTTACCTCAAGTTTGCCCCAAATTTCTTTTGCCGAATCACAACTTGAAATTCTATTATACTCCTTAGAGTCTAATCCACAAACAATGATGAGTTTGGCTTTAGTATTGGCTTGCAATAATTTATGATCTCTCTCATCACATTCATCTTCAGTTTTAGGTACACTAATATTGTCTACTAATTTGGTAGGAATTTTTGGACTTTTGGTGATAATAATCTACATGGCATAATCAGTGGCTTGTAGGTATAGGGTCATCTTATTGTTCCAATGACTATAATTCTTTCCGTCAAACAATGGTGGCCTATTTGTGGCTTGTTCTTCAACTAAGGTTGCCATGGATCGAAACTTCTAGATGGTTAAATCTAAAACAAGAGTCTAGGCTCTGATACCAAGTGATTAAGAAGAAGACGGAGGAGAAGACGACAAGAGGGAGACAGAACCGAGGCCGCTGATTGACTGGTTGACCCGTCTCGCTTTTGTCGGTTGGTGTAGACGCGCCTGAACGTCTCGGTCTCCGCGCGCGAAATGGTCGCGGAAATCCCGTTTTCGTTCATTGGTGTAGACACCCCATTTTTGACCGACCTTAAGACTCAGACGTCACCGGTTGAGCGCTCGGTGATGTTGCATACTGTGCTCGTCCAGAAGTCTCAGAGTCGCGGCCGTGTGCCCTGCCTCCGGACTTCCGAATTCTCTTCTGTGCCTTGTCTCGGTTTGCGAACCAGACTCGGTTTTCTCCATTTTCTTTCCCGCGGGAAGGGAGTGGTCCTGTAGACTATCTCCCGGTGGCCGTAAGCTACTTTTCGTGGCCGTAGGTCATTTTGCCCATTTCGGAGCCCGGTTCCCGGTTTTCGGGCCGTCAGGCGTGTGCCTCGGCTCGGGACCGCCTAACCATCTCCGATTTCTCCGGTTCCTGGCTAGTACCTCTGTTTTATCATTGTGAGGAACACTGGGGCCCCTGATGTCCACTTCGTGGCCGTATGCCACTTTCGGTGCCTACAGCCGGTTTTCGGGACCCCGAACTGCGTGATTTGGGCCCCGAGCATTCATTTTGCATCGGTTTTCTCCGGTTCTTGGCATGTACCTCTGTTTCATCATAACAAGGCACACTGGGGCCCCTGATGCCCACTTCGTGGCCGTATGCCACTTTCGGTGCTTATAGCCGATTTTCGGGCCCCGAACCTCGTGATTTGGGCCCCGAGCATTCATTTCGCATCGGATTTCTCCGATTTTTGGCAGGTACCTCTGTTTTGTCATACCGAGAAACCTTGGGGTCTCAGATACCCACTTCGCTACTGAACACCACTTCCGGTGCCTACAGCCCATTTTCGGGACCCCGAACTGCGCGGTTTGGGCCCCGAGCGTTCATTTCTCATTTGTTTTTGTTCAATTTTGGCAGGTACCTCTGTTTCAGCATTAGGAAGATCACTGGAGGGTAGGAGGCCAGCAATTATCCCAGATAACCAGTTTCGCTCCTCCGGCGCCCGTTTTGCTCACTTCCGGGCTAATGTTGAACACCCTAGGCCCATCTTCTTCCAACCAAAGCTACATATTTGTGATGAGGGCACATGGGAGGACCCTAAGAAGTGATGGTCGGCCAGCAATGGTGAGTTTCATTTTTGAGCCCCTCCTTCAAGCTCTATGTTGTGGCTCCTGCTTCAGTGTTGCCAATTTCCGACCTTGGAACCTTGTTCTACACATCTGGGAGGACCCTAAAAGTTGGTGGTCGGCCAGTAATTGTGCATTTCATTTTTGAGCCTCTCTTCAAGCTCTATGTTGTGGCTCCTGCTTCAGTGTTGCCAAATTCCAACATTGGGGCCTTATTCTACACACTTGGGAGGACACCAATCCATAGTGGTCGGCCAGAAATTTTGTTGTCCATTTTTTGACCATGGCCGGCCGGCCAGGCTGAGTGGCTGGCCGACCAGGTGGGGTGGCCGGCCGGCCACCTTGCAGAAAGCCACCTGGCCGGCCAGCTTCCTGCTTTCCAGCTCCTTCCAGCTGTCTAGATATTTTTTCAAAATATCTCCCCCATCCGGGGGATATTTTGGGAGGGAAAGATTGCCTCCATTTCCCTCCCCTTTTACACCTTTTCTTGCTTACTTAAAGGGCTGGACAGCCCCTTTGCCTAGGTTAGAAATTTTGATCTCAAGACCCTCTCTCCAAAACCTCCATTTTCCTATTCAAAACCCTAAAAACTTTCAAGCTTCCTAGCTCAACCCTTCACCAACCCTAAGCTCTACCATCAACAACTCCATTTCAGTAGCAAGGAAGTGATTTTCAGAGGCCAAGAGTCAACAAATTGAAGCCAAGAAGCCACCATAGTTGGATCTTCAAGGGTAAGTTCCTAAATCCCTTTTTCTTGCATTTTTTTTGAGTCAATTCTTTACCCCATTTGCTTCCATTTTTGGGCTCTGACCCCTACTGGTTTTGGGCTTATTTTGAGCCCCTCTACAACTTTGTAGAAGGGCTCAACCCTGTTTGGTGTCTCCTTCATACACTTTCTTCAATATCACTCTTTAGGCCATTAAATTGCATGCTTTGTTTAGCTTTTGAGTGATCTGATTTCGAGTATGCTATATACTGTGAGTGGGCTTATTTTGAGCCCCTCTTCAACATTGAAGAAGGGCTCAACCATGTTTGGCTTCTCTGTCATGCACTTCCTTCGAAATGCTTCCATTTTACCGTAAAATTGCATGATTGTTTTGGCCTATTTTTGATCTGAGTTGGAACATGCAACATATTGTGATTGTGCTTATTTTGAGCCCCTCTTCAACATTGAAGAAGGGCTCAACCTGGTTTTCTTACTCTACATATCACTTGCTTTGAATTCTTGTTCCACTCCCATTTTGCATGCATTTTTAAGCTCACCATGCTTCGGATTTCAGCCTTAATCAGGATTAGAGAGTGCCTTATTTTGGTCCATTATTCATTATTTGTTAAGGGTCTTAGGCCATTTGATCACTGGTTTTGGTACTTGTTTTGTAATCCTTCAATTTACCGTAAAATTGCATGTTTGTTTAGGCTTTCTTAGCCACTGATTTGAGTCTTCATCAGGCTTAGAAAGTGTCTTAGAATTGTCTATTATTCATCTTTTGTTAAGGGTTCAAAGTTGTTTGATGCTTTCCTATGGTACCTCATGTTGTAGCCCTTATTGGCTCATTTTTGCATGCCATTTTGAGCATATCTACACACTGAATTAGAGGATCTCATCTACTGTAAATATGCATGTTTTTGGCCCCTCTTCAATTTTGTAGAACTGATTTTTCTGGTTTGAGCATTGTATATACTACTTGCTTTGTAATTCCTCTTTTTCCCCGTTTTTGCAAGCTATTTTTGCCATGCTTGTGGTTGTTATTTAGCCTTGCTTTGTACTGAAAAAATGCCATATTTGGGGCTCCTTGCTACTGTTTTTGCTGTCATGTATCAATTTTGCATGTTTAGCATAGCCGTAGGCCATTTCGGGTACTTAGAATTACATTTCGGGATGATTTCATGCATCGGTTGTCATTTCGTATCATTTCGGGACTGTTTTCCCTTTCATTTAGGTGCTGAAATTTGGTTTGCATACTTGCATATCATTTCCCCTGCTATTTCATGCCTTCGGGCCATGCCTCGGTTTGCGTGCCCGTGGGCACACGCTTCGAGGCACCTCTGTTTTATCAGACGGCATCTGACGTGAGTGTGGCTGAGGTCCATTCATGTCAGTATAAGCCCAATTTACATTTCCATCTCATTTAATCATTTTCTCGATATGCGCGCCCGTGTGCGCGCATTTCGAGGCACCTCATTTTTATCCGACGGCCTCCTATGTGAGTGAGCTGAGGCTCTCCCATGTTGGTGTAAGCCCATCGTAGCATTCTGTATGCCATTTGATTTCTCATTTTATCATCGCCTCGGTGTGCGTGCCTGTGGACATACATTTCGAGACACTTCGGTTTTATCCGATTTCTCATTTCATCATCGCCTCGGTGTGCGTGCCTGTGGGCACACATTTCGAGGCACTTCGGTTTTATCCGATTCTCATTTCATCATCGCCTCGGTATGCGCGCCTGTGGGCACACATTTCGAGGCACTTCGGTTTTATCCGATTTCTCATTTCATCATCGCCTCGGTGTGCGTGCCTGTGGGCACACATTTCGAGGCACTTCGGTTTTATCCGATTTGCATTTCACATCATTTTCTCGGTATGCGTGCCCGTATGCGCGCATTTCGAGGCACCTCATTCTCATAGCATTGTGCATGCTAGAACAGTATATTAGTTGCATTTCATGCATATCATGCATATTGCATCATGTTCGGGATAGGAGTTAGCCCGGGCACGGGAAACGAGGCACGTTTCGTACTCCGAGTGACGGAACGGGTCTCAATTCCCCAGTCACCGACACTCCGGATAACCCATGATGGAGTTAGGTTTTCATTGTAGCATTCATGCATTCATTCTATAGTGAGTTGTGCAGTCCGATTCCTCGGCCATCATGCATTGGTATGCGTGATTGGTGGCACGAGGATCGAGGCATGCATATATTTGTGAAATACATTGCTATGCCCTTTTCCTGCTCTCTGTTGCAGCAAAATAGAGGATCAGCAACTTTTCAGAGTCGGGCACGCATTTCAAGAGACACTGCGAACAGAGGCTGAATCGGGCATCCCAGTGGATTTCCGCGCAAAGGCAGTCCAGCATACATCATTCATCAGAAGCGAGGCAGCCCCCGGCTTGCAAACCGATTTACAGCTTTCTTAGTTTAATTGCTAATTACTTAGAAATCTGTAATATTCTTTTATTTCGGACTGTATTATTATTTATTCGGACCCTCTGCGCGAGGGCATAACTGTAATAAGTGTACGTGTGTGTGATGTATGTCTTCCAACCCCCATTTCTTTCTCCCTTTTATTTATCCGCTTACGATGGTTAGATATAGGGCATATTTCAATTAGCATACAGTATGATAGCATGTTGCATCATTCATCTGTTTTGCATGCACCGGGCTCGGCGCACCATACAAACTGCATTTGTATTTCAATTCCAAATTGAATACATGATAGCTGTAGCATTTCATATGCCATGTTTAGAATAGCCGAGCCTGCTATAGTTGCATTTTGCATGTGTTGCATTAGGCATTCTGTATACTTAGGATCCATGCATGATTTCTAATCGGTTCCTGTTTTGGCTTGGAGTACTAGGTGAGTTTTATGCTTTAGCATCCTTGCATGCGTGTGAGTGTTGCCATGATAGCATGCTTACCATGAGGCTAAGTGCTTACATGATATAACTGCCTTGAATGCCTGTGGGTGGAGGTTGAGTTATCTGAATTGGAACAATTCATCAATCATGTTTTACTAAGCCCACCCGAGGGTGGCAAATCCGCGTTTTTAGCCTACCTGCGGGTAGCACCATCAAACCATTTTCAAATGTTTTGTTCCAATTCAGGCGACTCAGTCTATACTTGTTTGCTGCGAGCATCACATAGTAACCTAGGCTAATAACCGGAATAAGAGCATACAAGGTTTTCAAAAACAGATATCATGGTTAGTAGAGGCCGGTCTTTGACCGGGCGAGAGGGGGTGCTCACGATGTGACCTTCCCCAATCGTACCCAAGTTCCCGAGCCAACTTTGGTGATGACGGACACGTGGCCTTTGGCACCGAGTCAGGGTTTCCTAAATTTCCCATTTAAAAAATATTTAGGTGGCGACTCTGTTATCTGGCAAAGCAGTCCATGTTTGGCACTTCTTTCAAAAAATCTGTTTTTCTCAAAAACGATTTGCCGGATTTGGACTCTTTGGTTCAAGATTAAGAACCGTGACATTTGAGTCCTTGAACTGTAGTGACCCCAATATGAACAGAACGGGACTTAACCCTCCCGGGGCGTTCGGGGGACGTCTACAATTGGGCTTACTACAGTTCGGACTCAATGTCACGGTTCTGAATCTAATCTCGCAAAGTGCAATGCAAAACCGATAAATCACCAAAGAGTCCAAATCTGGCAAATCGTTTTGGAAAACTGATTTTTATAAAGAAGTGCCAAACATGGACTGCTTTGCCAGATACAGAGTCGCCACCTAAATATGTTGTTTTGGGGGATTTAGGAAACCTTGACTCGTGCCTAAGGCCACGTGTCCGTCATCACCAAAGTTGCCTCGGCTTGGGAACTTGGGTACGAGAGGGAAAGGTCATGCAATGAGCACCCCCGCTCGCCCGATCAAAGATCGGCCTTTACTAACATGATATCTTGTTTTTGAAAACACATGCGTTCTTATTCCGGTTATTAGCCTAGAATTACTATGTGATGCGCACAACACACAAGTATAGATTAGATCGCCTAAGTTGGAACAAAACATTTCATGTTTGTTTGTTTGAAAATTGTTTGAAGATGCTACTCGCAAGTAGGCTAAGATATGAATTTTGCCACCCTCGAGTGGGCTTAGGAAAACATAATTTTGCCACTCTCAAGTGGCTTAAAAACTCGCATTTCAATGAATTGTTCCAATTAAAGTAATCCAACCTTCACCCACAGGCATTCAAGCAATTATATCACACAAGCAGTTAGCCTCATGGCAAGCATGCTATCATGTCAACACTCACACTCATGCAAGATGCTAAAGCATAAAAAACTCACCTAGTACTCCGAGTCAAAACAATAGCTTGTTAGTAATCAATGCATGATCCTAGCTATGTCAAGATGGCTGATGCAACACATGCGAAATGCAACTAGAAATAGGCTCGGCTATTCTAAGATGACATATGAATGCTACACTTGATACATGTATTCAAATTGGTATTGAAATACAATGCAGTTAGTATGATGCGCCGAGCCCAGTGCATGCAATACAGATGAATGATGCACGCATGCGAAGCATAAGTATGCTAATTGAAAATGCCCTAAAACTAACCATCGAAAGCGGTTAAGTAAAATGGAGAAAGAAATGGGAGTTGGAAGACATGCACACACACACGCACCCTTATTACAACATAGTGCCCTCTCGACAGAGGGTCCGAATGAATGATAGCTAAGCTACGCTAAGCTAATTTAAACTAATTATTACAAACCAACTAATTAACTATACTAAGCTAATTAATTATTACAAAACTTTAACTAATCAAATGAATTAATTAAGTTACAACACCAAATGCTAATTAACAAATAAAGCACTAAATCAGGCTGCTCCAGCTCTGTTTAAAGAAGAAAATGATGCATGTTCGCACTCGGTTTCTCGCCTCGAAACACCTTCCGGTTGCTCTCCTTGAGGCTTTGCTTGCAGGGTGTCTTCCAGTACTTGCTGTTGAAACTTACCAAAACACTACTAGGGAGTGCACCAGTGGCCTACCAGCCATTAGGAGCCTCTGCCGACCCCCCTGCCAGCCAAGAGCAGGTACTGCCGGCGAAGAATGAAGGACTGCTGGCCAACAACAAGAGGGTGCCGGCCACTGGTGTGCTGTGACACCAAGCTGCAGCAGAGCACAAAATAGAGAAAATGGAGGGTCTCCCAAGGGTTTGTACGCACTATGCCACCCCATATCACTTCCAAACATCAATGGAATGGGCATCGTTGGATCCAAGACCATCAATCGCGCATCTCAATGCGTGGTGGCCAAAGATCCAACATGTGCAAATTTCAATAAATGCATGACAAATAAGACACCAAGACCATCTCCTTATCATGAGGAATCAAAGGAGATGGAGACCGAGGGAGATTGGCTTATTTCATCACTTCAAGTATGAAATGAACCAATTTTCCTCGTGTTCAATACGACAACCGTTTGAATACAATGCAAACATGCAAACACTATGACATGCAAATAACATGCTAATCATGGCATCAAATGCACTACTCTAACATGCAAGCCTTCATGCAATCCATGTTAGGGGGCCAAGAATGCCAATGCTAGTGAAGAGGATAACATTATAAGCATGCATCACAATGCTCAAACATTCAAACTTGCCCAAGACNCTTCAACAGACCAAATAGTGGTTCACAACAAGTTAAAGTTAATTTTGAAATAAACCTCCTTATGAATTGCAACTTTCCCAGAAAGCCCCGCACCTCTTTTCAGTCATTGGTGGCGGCATCTAAGATGGCCTTAATTTTAGATGGATCAACTTCGATTCCCCGCTGTGTGATCAGAAATCCCAACATCTTGCCCGCAGTTACCCCGAAGGTGCATTTCTGTGGATTCAGCCTTAGCTGTATTCCCTAATTCTCTCAAAGAATTTCTTCAGTGCAGTGTAATGGCTTTCCCGATCTTTGGACTTGACAATCATGTCATCTACATACACCTCAACTTCCTTATGGATCATATCGTGCAAAAGAGTAGTAGCAGCTCTCTGATAAGTGGCCCCTGCATTCTTCAAACCGAATGGCATAACCCTGTAGCAGTATGTCCCCCATGGTGTGGTAAATGCTGTCTTTTCTCTGTCCTCTGGAGCCATAAGGATCTGGTTATACCCTGAAAAACCATCCATGAATGACAGTAAGGCATGCCCTGCAGTGAAATCTACCAATTCGTCAATATGTGGCAATGGGAAATCATCCTTCGGACTAGCCTTATTCAAATCCCGAAGTCAACACAAACTCGGATTCTGCCATCTTTCTTTGGAACTGGCACAATATTGGCTAACCATGTAGGATATTCTGATACGAGCAAAAACCCAGCATTGATTTGCTTGGTAACCTCTTCTTTAATTTTCAAGGCCCAATCTGGACGAATTCTGCGAAGCTTCTGTTTGACAGGTCGGGCCTCAGGGTCGAGAGGGATCCTATGTTGTACAATCTCAGGGTCAATTCCCGGCATGTCTTCGTAGGACCATGCAAAGACATCTTTGAATTCTATTAATAAAGCAACTAATTGTTCACGTTCCTCTAAAGACAATGTAGAACCAATTTGGATCAAGCAAGGATCTTTTTCAGTACCCACATTTACAGAAACATTTCATCCACTAATGGCTTAGCACGCCTTTCTTCCTCCCAGTCGATTAAATTTTTCAAAGCCCGAGGGATTTCTTCCTCTTCGTTTTTATCAAGATCTTGAAAATTTTGGTCAATGTTATGAACTATGGGCACAGAAAAGTAGGCGGAAATCACATCTTCATTCAAAGCCTCAGGCTCACAAGTTACAACAGACTCAAAAGAGAAGAAAAAGAAGACTCAGACATCTTAGACAAACTTAAATCTGACTCCAACCCCACAGGCCCACCGGACTCAGACTCAACAGCCAATTCAAAACTCTCAATACAACTCTTTTCAAAATGCCAATTCATTTGTGAGCCATTCATTGCATCCATGATGAAGCTTGAACAGTCAGCAGGTACCTCTTCCCGATCACGGCAATGGTCATATCCCCCAAATTCATCAGTGCAGCGCTAGTATACGATTCTGTCAGTAAATCAGCCAATGTTAGACCCAGGACTTCCTCTGCGCTGCTTTCCGAGCTGATTTCTCTGTCTTGTCCGATGTCGATGCTAGGATCTACCCACTCCTCGCCACTGTCGGAGAGCTGATGATCGAAGAAGATCTCAAACCCAGGGTATCTCTTCTTCTCCACTTGATCAAACCAGGGTTCAGGAAAACCACAGAAAGGGAAGTCTTCTCCTTGGCGGACAAAGCGTCCGTTCAAGGTCCCATGAATTGGCTTATGAACCAACTCAAACTGCTGCCCGGTTCTCTTGGCCTTGATCTTTTCCTTGATCTCTTCAGTTTTTCTTTTTCCAATCATCAGTCGTCGGTGAATACCCTAGTCCGAATGCATGTGGGTTATGAGGTATTTCACTGGCTGTAGTAATACCTTTCCTGCCACTTCGTCCCAATCCCATCCCTGGAATGTGACCTAGTTTACTCATGAAATAGATTGATTGGGCACTGACGTATACACCTTCGTCTTCTGCCATGAGCGTTTGAACTAGCTGGGCCTCTGCCAATGTAAAACCTGACAGGAACACATCCTCTTCCCCATGTTGTATTTCTAGCAGTGGTGTTGTGACTTCTGGAGGAGGATGAATGGATGAATTTCCGAAGACAGTGGCAATTCCTCCGCCGTATGGGTACTTTACCAATTGATGTAATGTGGATGATACGGCTTTCATCTGATGAAGCCAGGGCCTTCCCAATAGCAAGTTGAATGTTGCGGGAACATCCATGACATGAAATTCAGCTTCGTGCTCAGATGGACCCACTGCTATTTGTACTTTGATTGTCCCCATCACTTCCCGACTAGTATTATCATAGGCCCGGATCAATTGAGTAGTGGGCGTGAAATCTGCCGGCTTTAGCCCGATTGCATAAGCAGTGCGTGTAGGGCAAACATTGATGGCTGATCCGGTGTCAATCAGAACAATCGGGATCCATTTCTTTCTGCATTCCAGTGATACGTACAGAGGCTTATTATGTCCTGATCCTTCTTGTGGCAACTCTTTGTCAGCAAAAGTTATTGCTGGGATTGTTTCTCTCGGGGTGATTAATGACACTAATTGCTCAGGAGTGGTGTCAATTGACAGCTTAGCCTTGCTCAACATTGACAACATTGCCTGTCGATGTTCTCGGGAAGCCATGAGAAGACCCCAAATGGAAATGTTTGCTTGGATCTTTTTCAGTTGTTTTAGAACCAGGTCTTCTTCTACCTCTTTCTCTTTTTTTTCTCTTTCTCTTTCTCTACCTCTTTATCTTTGCCAGAGGGCTCTCCTTGGTCTAGATGTGGAGGCTTGAAGTAGCGCCCACTCCTGGTCAAATGATCAATTTCGTCTGCATACCAAGTCTCATCCGGCACATGGTTTACCCATTCATCATCAGTATGGGCCAGCTGTAGGTCATTATCATCCCACCATTCGCCTTCGTTGACTGAAAGGCAATTATCTAGCGCTGCTTGAATCATTCCAACAGTATGCTCTGACTGGCTTTCTGGTTCTTCTTCTCTTCCTTTGGAACTCTTTCCTTTACCACATTCAATAGGTTTTCCGAAATCAAGTCTTAGTTTATCCCCTTTTCTTTCAGTTTCCTCATCAGAAGCTTCGTCATTGCTTGACCAACCGTGACTGTAATTCTTCGGTTCCCACCATGCCATCTGCACATTCTCAAGATCTAATTCTTCAAAGAAATGAAGATTAGCCAAGTCCTCCTCTAGGTCGGCCAAATCATCCAACCCCTGTTCAAGTACATCATCTCTGACAACATTGATAGAAAATGAGTCAGGCAGATCAACCTCAAGCTTTAGTTGACCACTGGGAATAATATACCGGCTAGGATCATACTTTTTCTCTGATAGTTTGCCAGCCTCAAGCATAGGTACTACCACCATAGGGTTTTTGGGTTTTGGCTGGGTTGGAGGTGCATCCATCATGCATAACTCAGTGCCTTCAGGAATATATACCTCAGGTTTTGGTAAATGAGTAGGTGTGATATAGATACTGGGGTTAAAGGTGGATGAAAGTGTATGGATGAGGTTAAGATGAGGAGGTGATGGAACTCTGTCATAGGGTGGCAACGGGTTGGTAGTGACGTTGGGTTTTGGCGGTTGTGGGGGAGCTATGACTTTATTGTCTATGAGATCTTGGATCTTATGTTGGAGACGAAAGCAACGATCTGTGTCATGTCCTGGTTGTTGGTGGAAAGCACAGTGTTTGGTAGGGTCATGTTTGGCTGGGAGAGGTTCGGGAAGAGGTCGGGGGTCCAAAGTTTCAAGTACCCTCTTTTTGTCAAGATGTTCATTGCTTTAGAGAGTGACATATAGAGAGGAGTGAATGTTCTACTTGGAGCTCGGGTTGTGTTTTGCGGGCCAGCATGAGCAAAGGGATCGCTATTTTAGTGGTGGTGGCAACCAAGTTGATTTCAGAGGGTTTCACAGCTGTGCTACCACTGGTGGTAGTATTGGAACTGCGACCAAAAGGCTTCCGAACAGGTTCCTTATCATCAAATATTCCCTGTTTGATGGCATCCTCTATCTGAACCCCTATCTCTTTTAAGTCATTAAAAGTGAAGAGCGGGAGGACTATCATTTTTTGTAACATCTTTCCATGTAGATTTCTGACTATCATACGATTTTGGTCCTTTTCAAGTGGTCTGTTGGTCATCATTGCTGCTTTTGCCCTCCATCTGGTGATAAAGGTCATGAAACTTTCATTGGGCTCTTGACGGGTGGCTTCTAATTCCCGAGTAGTCACTTCAATCTGGGTGTTATAAGCATACTGGGTGATAAAGGCCCGGCTAACTCTTCCCAACTTTGTTTTACCGAGTCCTCTAACTTGGCGTACCAGATGGCAGCCACTCCTGACAAAGTTCGTCCGAATAAAGAGAGCTTTTGCGGACGAGTCAAACCCATAGGCTTTAAGACATCAGAGAATAGGCGAATGTGCACCATTGGGTCACCGGAGCCATCAAACCTATCAATGTGTGGCATTTTGAACCGTTCTGGCAACTTCACAGCTGTCTCAGTGTACCCGTCTTCGATGTCCGGGATTGAATTGACTCCTTGTGCCTTTTTGAAAAGTTTTTCCAACTTGGCCAGCTTCAACATAGTTGAGTCAGACTCAGGTGCTTCAGAGGGATGGAGCCCTCCCACTGGTTGTGGAAGAGGAAATGATCCTCCTGAAGTTTGTGCAGGAACCCTCAGATCTTCTGGTGAATTAAGTTCGGGAAACTCGTCAACTGGTGGAGGTGGAGGTGGAACTGGATGAGTCACCGGAGGTGGTTGAGTAATGGACGCCCCAGATGAGCGTTGCAGTTCAGCAAGAGTATTGCCTTGAGCAGCAAGAGTAGTGCCTTGGGCAGCAACCGTAGTGACAACAGTATCCATGCTCCGTTGAAGGCCCAGTAGTATGTCTGCTATATTTTCTGGAATCTGAGCCATCACTGATTCTGGTGAGTTGAGTGGTGATGATCTAGCAGGTGAAGAAGGGGTATTCTGGACAGTTGATGAAGCTTTTGCTTTTCTTCGTGTAACCGGTGGCAAAGAAACTAACACTGGCTGACCCTGAACCAAATCTGTACTTTTGCAAAGTCTACCAACGCGAGTCCACAGAACTTGGGGGATATTAGACCTTTCGGAAGCTATAGTGCCCGACTACCTTGCTGAAACAAAACGGGACCCCTGATCAGAATTTCATTAGCATCCTAGCCCAGCTGATTACTGCTAACTCATGTGAAAAACTGAACTCAACCCCACAAACTGAAATGACTGAACCACTCATCTGAATCTGAGAATTCCCACACATTGCACATAACACATAGCAAGAAAGAGAACAAACACCCCTATGGGGGCGAGGTTACCCTGTCCTATCTTTGAAATGATCTAGGGTTTCACTATTCAAACAAGCGGCATCATACATCCTAGAAATGGGAGAGCATCCTGTCCTAATTTTGGAAGGTATTATAGCTTATTATATGCACAAGGTTAGCTCTACTCTAAGGGTTGAAGTCAAGGTGACGTTACCAAAGAGTCCTTTGAGTCATAACCAATAAAGATTCCAGGAAATCAGAAGAGTCAAATAGCCTCTCTTCGGAGTCTGAGAACCTTAGATAGCAAAGCTAGATAGCAGAGCTACATAGCAAAGCTACCCTTTTGACAAATCTCAAAAGGTTACAACACAAGGCCTCTAAAGTATCGTAAAAATAGGTGTAGTGTCACAAAAAGCTTGCCTGTGTTCCCACCAGTATCTGGGCAACACAGGGACTTAAAGTGCACCAATGAATGCAATGCAATGAACATATAATTGAAAAATAAGGTCATATCATGGAGTTCGAGTCAAGGTTTCATAAAATCCCCAGCAGAGTCGCCAGAAACTGTAACATGCCCGGGGGTACCCGCGCGCGTTAAACAGTTCGGACTCCCGAGATCTCTTTGATCTAGTCTCACGAGTGCAATGTGAAACACAGATGAGAGTCCAGATTTGGCAACTTTTATTGAAAATCCATTTTATTGCAATTTTGTCAAAAATGGACTGCGTCATCAGATCTCAGAGTCGCCACCTAATATTTATTTTGGAAAATTAGGAAACCCATGACTCGTGCCAAGGCCACTGTTCGTCGTAACCAAGGATGCTTGGCTCGGAACCTTAGGTATGAAGGGGGAAGGTCATTAATTGAGCACCCCGCTCACCCGATCAGAAGATCGGCCTCTACTAAACCATGATATGAATTTTATTTTCTTTATATGTTCATGTTCTGATTATTTAATAAATCCTAAAATTTACTATGTGAAACATACAAGTATAGACTATGTCACCCATTTTGGAACAGCTTGATTTCATATAGTTTTGAAAGAGTTTTGAAAATGTACAACCCAAATAAATTGAGTTTACAAACATGAAAATCAACATCATTCCAAATTAAGCGACACAACCTCCATCCACTGGCATTCATACAGTTATATCACATAAGCAAATAGCCACATGGTAGGATGCTTGAACATAGTAAGAAAAACACGCACAAACGGGATGCTAAAGCATAAAAACTTACATATTTACCGACGTCCCGCGAACAGCTACAAAACAAAGTTAGTAAAACATGCATGATCTTATATACAAAATCCTAATGCAATTCACTCATGAGATGCAACTAAAAATTCGGCTTCTAAGATATGACATGTGAATCATCTCAAGAACATGAGGTAGCGCACATAATCACATAGGAATTGATTAAATCCACAAATGCAAACTTAGCCGAATCAAGATGCATGAAACATGGATGCAAAGCATGAATATGATGAAAAATAAATATGATGTTTATGTACAAATAAAGAAAGCAAGTAAAAGAACGGGATAGAAAGAAGCGGGGCGGGGAATTATTACAACATTTTAAAGAATAATTACAAACCAAATTAGAGAGGGATGAGGAGAATATTACAACAAAATAAAAACCTCACAATACACTCAAAATTAAAAAAATAAATAAAATAAAAACTTCATGTTCTTTGGAACCGCCACCGGAAATTGGTCAACATTGGGAGATTACGCCATCTTGTCTGGAAGAAGCTAACCGACCGGCCAAATAGGCCGCCGGCCAACTAGGCCAAGCAAAACCTGTCTTGTTGCGAAACCAAGAAAAGGCACAAACAAAAAATATGTAGGTGGCTCAACTAACCACTACCGGTTAGATTAAAACACGAAAACAAATATAAATAAAATAAAAAGTACAAACTTACAACATAAACCTAAAACAATAAAACAAATATAAGATAGAACATGCAAGATTACAACAAAACTAATATGAGACTAATACAAGAAAAAAATAAATAAATATGAGGTAGAACATGCAAGATTACAACAAAACTAATTTGAGACTAATACAAGAAAAAAAATTATAAGGTAGAACATGCAAGATTACAATAAAACTAATATGAAATTAAAAAAAGTGCAAACTTACAACATAAACCTAAAACAATAAAACAAATATAAGATAGAACATGCAAGATTACAACAACTAACATGAGACTAATACAAGAAAAAATAAATATGAGATAGAACATGCAAGATTACAACAAAACTAATTTGAGACTAATACAAGAAAAATAATTATAAGGTAGAAATGCAAGATTACAATAAAACTAATATAAAATTAAACATGCGAATAAAAATAAATAAATAAATAATAAATAATTATGGGCTAAACAAACCACTAGGATTATAACAACACACTATGAAATAAGAAGTAAGAAAATAAATATGAGATATAAAATATGAGAAAATGAAAGACTAAAAATTCACCTTCCAAAGAAAGATTGAACTTCTTGATTCCCAAACTCCCTCTTGATCACCCTCAAGTGTAGGAAGTGTGTTCTCAAATCCTCAATTCGAAATTATGGAGTTTATGGTGTGGAAAGTGGCTAACTCTCTAGTTTTTCACACTTTCAATCACTAAACACTCTTCCTTATGATCAAGGCAATTGATCTTTGGCTATATCAGAATTTTTGAAGTGGTTTTGGTGTATGGAAATGAGGAATTTCAGTAGCTATGGAAGGTATGGGATGTATATGGAAGATAGGAATATTTTTGGCTCAAAAACTCAATTTTTTTTCTCTTTTTCACTCTTTTCTCACCCCTTTTTCTTCAATTTCGTGGTCCTCCTTCTCTCTTACAATATGATCATTCTATATAGGCAATGAGGGAGAGTAAAGGTCAAAAAGAAGGTGGGAGACAAGGTGGGAGACAAGAATGTGATAGGAGAGCAAATTTTCAAGGTGGTTGCATGGGATACTCCTTTATGATGCAAACAAAACCTCTTTTTGACAATGGGGGATGATTAGGTATAATGGAGGATGAGTGGATGCACTTGAATGGCTCAGAAAATAGGTAAATGGGTTGTCCCAACCGAACCAAAACCAAGAAAAATGGGCTATTGCTGTTTTGGGTCGAATCAACAAAATCTGCTTTTAAGCCAATTCAAATGGGCATATCTCCCCCATATGGACTTGGTTTTAGGCAGTTCTTGGGTCCAAATTGAAGCCCCAGAAGTCTACTTTCCAATGGTGGTGGCCTCACATTTAAATTCCAAGTGTACAAAGAGATATGCCTAATTTAGTGAAGGCTGTCTCGGGCTGGGTCAACAAAATCTGCTCTTAAGCCCAACTTCAAATGGGCATATCTCCCTTATTTGGACTTGGTCTAAGGTGGTTCTTGGGTCTAAATTGAAGCCCCAGAAGTCTACTTTCCAATGGTGGTGGCCTCACATTTAAATTCCAAGTGTACAAAGAGAAATGCCTAATTTAGTGAAGGCTGCTCATTTCCTTCTTAATGATTTGATACTCATCCTTTTCCTAAACCAGTTTTCTTTCATCCCCTCCTATTTCCTTCAACTCCAAACCTATAAGAAGATGTTTTTAAATATTTTTCAAAAATTTCACCTCCCTTCCATTTATTTCCACTTTGTCCTTACTCAGTTTACTGAAAAGTGCAATATTTTAATTGAAATGGAGCCTCGGGACATCGTAGAAACATTTAAAAAAACATTTTTGAAAAGAGGGTTTTAAGGTCTAAAATAGTTTGGCCAAAAAATGGTGAAGGTTGGAATTAAAACTTAAATTCCATCTTTCTTACTGAGAATTTTGAGAAACACATTCTAATTGTCATCATCGGGTAATCAAAAGAAAGTGCCCAAGTCTTAGGGCCGGTCAAAATGGGGTGTCTACACAAGACTCTAATTTGGCCAGCCCAAGCCCAGCCCAGCCATAACCTGAGTAGGTACCCGACCTAAGTGGCCTAGGCTTAGAGTTTGAAGCCAACCTGGTGTGTGGGCCATAAGAGGTGGCCAATTGGGCTGCCCATAAGCCAGCAAGGTGGTAAAAATTAGAAGATTTGGTGATGGACTTCTCAGTGTCTAACTTGTCCTTCGAAAGGAAAATTATATAGATTCTTTAAAACTCCCTAGTATTTAAATTTATTTTTTTTATATAATACCTTTATATATATATATATATATAAAATGTGTGTGTATTCAACTTATAATCACTCTTTCTCATTTCAATCTCTCTTCTCTCTGTCTCGCACTTATCACTATTCTCTTCATCGTGCCATCACCCGCTCTCCATCAGCAACACTGTCGCTCACCATGGAATGCTTTCTCTACCATCTTTATCACTACCATCATTTTTTCCACCACAACTTCAGATTTGAGATCATTCACAATTGTTGTCACCGAAAAATGACGATTTGCGACAGTTCGCAAACCTCAAATCTGAGATCCTTCACTCTCCCTCTCTCTCTTTCTCTCTTTTTTGGTTTTGAATGGTTTGTGCTCTCTCTCTCTGTCTCTCTTCTTCTTCTTTCTTCTTCTTCTTTCTTCTTTTCTGATCTTCTGTTTTCGAACTCTGTCTCTCTATCTCTCTTTCTTCTTCTCATGATGGTGTAACAACACGAAAATTTAAGTTGCCCCTTAAATTTTGTTTTAGTATTATATAATTATAAATGAGAAAAACTCTAATAATTTAATTAAATATTCCGTAAGAGTAAAATAAAATATTAATGTTATGGATGTATAAGATAAAGTGTAATTAAATTAAGGATTATGTAACACCCTCAAAATAAATGACATTTAAACCCATCAATTTCAATTAAGACATGCGTTGATACAAGAGACAAGCCACATTCTATTCCACAGAGAGTAATTCTTTACAAGAAGCATTACATGTTAACAACAGAATCAAATGCCCTATAGGCTTACAGCTTTCCAAGCTAACACTTGGTTACAAAGAGGAGAGTACTAACTCAAATACACATTAAGCCCTTGGCTTGAAATTACATGTAATACAACAAAAGATAACCAGAACCACAAACGTCTGCCTGCCTCTAGCCTCCCAAGCGATGTCCTTGGAGGTGGCATGCTTCATGTACCTGAAAATGGTGTCCCATATAGGGTGAGCCGTAGCCCAGTAGAAATACACTAAACCAACTATAAACAATGACTAAAAGATTAGCAGTTAATAGATGGTCAACACTTATACATTCATTTACATCTTATTACAATTCCATGACAAGCAAGTCTATGTTACAATTCACTTTCCATTTCTTATTCAACATTGAGTTTGAAAATGAGGCTCAGTACTCTGGCCAAAACCTTTGACGAGATTATAGTTCATCACTAGAACACTTTCGAAATCCAAGGTGGATACACATTTTGGTGTTGTATCAATAACACATAAACCACTTCCATACTTCATAAATGATATACATTTTAGTGCTATATCAAATTAAACAAACATCTCAATAGATAAACATATGAGCTATATCACTACTACCATAGATAAGCATATGAGCTATATCAACACTTCAATAGATAAGCATATGAGCTGTATCATCACTCCAATGGGAGAGCATATGAGCTGCATCCCTGGGTCCATCCCCCATCTTCCCTTAACCATTAACCGGCTTAGAGGTACATTCCCATCTTCCCCTAACCGTGGAGTACATCCCCCATCTCCTCCCATACACAAGCAATGCATATAACACAGAGTCATATACGCAATCATCAATCAATACATAAAGTTAATGTATTCTATCAATCGTCTACACATAATGCACATAAACACATTGGTCATATGCACAATCTATCAATACATGGAATTAATGTATTCTATCAACCGTCATACTCTATGACACAACCACTTGATTAGTTTTAGTTTGCCTAATCATCATGCATTGTCTACAACAATCAATACTACCCTCCACCGGTAGTCCAAAGCAATTATTTCTAAACAGGAAATAAATGCACAAATGGATAATACATCAACATTTCAACTGGGTGAGCAATAAATGATTCAACTACACCCTTTAGTCCCATACATTCCCAATTTCAACATTCTCAATTCAATTCCTCATTTTCTTTAATTAATTACATACATTAATTAATTAAACCAATTATGGCAAGTTACCATAATTCACAAAACAACCCTAAGGTTCCATTTCCATCAATGTTCCAACATTAATTTCATTTCTCTATGCTAACTAGCGTATAGGTTTATATAATTAAAACCCCAACTCTTGTAAAATTACACAAAGGCCCAAACTTTCTCAAAAATTTCCCAACAACCCCCAACATATCAAAATGCTAAAATTCAAGACAAAGCTCATAAGATGGAGTAGGTTATCCCTACCTCGAATGATGGGACCCAACGAAGGAGATGAAAGAAAACGGAAAAGCTCCAAATCCCGAAATTTTCAGATTAAAAGATAGCCCTCGACGATCAACACAACTTTTGTAAAGGCTCAAGGTGAGAAAACAACTCCTACTAGATCAATCCTAAGAGAGAAGTTAGGGTTTTACTGAGAGAAACTCTCAAAATAGCTTTTTGGAAAAGTAAGAGAGAGAAAGATGTTGAAAAGTGAACAAAAAGGGTCGGATCTCGGCTTTATATAAAAGCCCTCCCGCTCGAGCGACAAAAGCCCCGCTCAAGCGTCAATCACAGATCCCTGCTTAAGCGTCCAATACCCCGCTCGAGCGGCGGATGCACGCTCCCAGAACTTTACACTGAACCAACTCCGCGCTCGAGCGTCCAAAAAATCCCGCTCGAGCGTCCACCACTGCAGGGGAAAAACTGGATGGGTGATTATCCAGCTCGAGCGCCAAAACCCACGCTTGAGCGGAGAAGCAACAACAAAGGCCCCGCTCGAGCGCAAAAAGATCCGCTCGAGCGGACCGGCCAAAATCTGGGCAACTAGCTTTGGTTTCTAAGCTCAACCAACCTGTTTCAAACCTGCCCGACACAACCCAAGACTCAAATACAAAGAGTAAATGATGTAAACAAGATATACCCAACAACCAACTCCACGAAACCGAGTCCGGATACGATAAATAAAGGAAATGGAAACCCGGATCGCCATAGATTATATATTATCAAAAAGAAAAAAGACATATAATTAATTTAAGATTTGGGCCAAATTATAATTAAAAAAGAGAGAGAGAGAGAGAGAGAAGAGAGAGAGAGAGAGAGAGGACCCTACGCTTCTCCAGCCTAGCTTGTAGGTTGATGACTATGCATGAATGGTTTTAAAGAATTGGTGAGTCACCTAATCTAGAGGGACATGTGGAAACTTGTTAAATAGATGGCTGGGTGGTAAACTTGCCATGTGTTAACACTTGATTAGGGATTAATGGGTTTTCACCAACTATAAATAAAGGGAGTAGTAGAGTGCTAAGCGTGGAGGGCATCAAACAAAGAAACACGAAGTCGATATTAGGAAAAATAAAAGTTAAGGATCAATTTTAAGGTGAGTTATATTATACCTTGAGTTATTATAATATATTTTATGTATGTTTTGACTTACCATAATTTATTTTATACAAGTATTATATTTTATAAGTTATATTAATATTTCAATTACGTGAATTAATTTCTGAACTCTATTTGTTTAAAATGAAACCAATGGATATGTTTGTTTAAATTTTAAAGAATATTTGACTATAACTTTATAAACAATTATGTTTTGTAAGTACCACCACGGGAGTCCCATTGCTTGGGGGACTTAAATAACCATTGGCATCTGTTTGGTCACTTTGTGGCCTTCTGTTGTCATGGATCTATTGACATCTGTTCTGTGCGGAGCAAAGTGCTGTGCGGAGATAAGTGCTACACTATTGTGGGAGCCACCTCTATAATCCGTACGAGCCACCTCTTGAATCCATATCTCTGTTCTGACTGTCACTCCTGTGACCTCTGTTCCGTTCTGTTCGGTACCGTGGTTATGGTTATTTATTTACATAATCTCAGTTTTTCTACTTAAATGATTATTTGTTCAGACTAAGTTATTTTAATTATTTTAGTACATAACTATCCATGGTTGTTTTGTGTCCCTTATACTATTGGCATAATATTTCTCACTCCGCCATGTGCTTATAGTTGTTTTACCAATTTTCAGGAAAAATACAATTCAGAAATAGCTTTTGGAAAGTCTTAGACGCGGGGCTGGGGAATGGACACACACAACACTTTTATGATATTTTTATATGTAAATATCGGCATTTTTGGTCAATATATTTTGTAATAAAAATAGAAGCTCCTATTTTGGTACCCTCACTTAAATATTATTTCTGCTCGCGTTTATTAATTTGATCAAGAATTGGCCGAAGGTAACTTCAGTTACTGGCCATTACGATACTTAACCCTTGGATACAAGGAGCGGGTCGTGACAAATGCTCTGTTTTTTTAACAATAAAATTTTACTCTGGTTCATGACACAGAACTCTTTTGTAAAGCCATCATCGCAGCTTGTTTCAGAGTAAAATTTTACTTTGAATTATAATAAACTTTATTTTGATTCAGAGTAAAATTTTACTTTATAATTAAAAATTTTTTAAAAAAAAAAGAGAAAGTAAAATTTTACTGTCATTAAGCAGATAAATATGTTGTTAACCAGAGTAAAATTTTACTGTTACAAAAACCGAGTACATATTGTTGGAAAATTTGGTTTATAAAGCTTATTTTGGGCCAACTTTGAGCCCAAAATTGAGTGGGCCCCGAACGTCTTTTGGGACGGGTCCGAAAAGGTGACGTGTTCCTTGCCACGTGGCAAGTCACATGGTGAAGATGGTTCGTCAAAACCATTTATGAGTGAATGGGAACATGACGTCGTTTTCGGGTTCGTGGAATAGGAAATTTAAGGAAGTAAATGTGGGTTTCTTTGGAAAGGGTTGTCTGACATTGAAACTTTAAGAAAGTTTTGTTGAGTATATAAGCTCTAGCTTACAACACTTGGATTGGGCCCCAAGGGGCACCCCAAGTTTATAGAAGGGAGGAGTTATGGACAAAGTGTACCTTAGCCCAAACCACCACACACGTGCGCGCCGCTGCCGCCGTCTGCTCGTCCGGTCGAGCCATGCCGGGTGTGGGTTGTGGGTCGGGTCTTGTATTAATTTTTTGGACAAATTTATTTGAATCTTTTCCAAAATTTCTTGCTGGAAAAATTAATTTAAATTTTGTAATTCGAATTTGAATTTGAATTTGAATTTGAATTCAAATTCTTGTCCAAAAGTTGTGGCTCCTTCTGTCCGAATTTTCTATAGTAACTGTCGAACAGTTTTAATCAGTTTCAGATCTGTTAAAATGTTCAAACAGATTAAAAAATCTGGACAGTTTCAACTGCAGTAGTTAAATCTGTTGAAAACAGTTTGCATATCTGTTTGTTTTCAAACAACGCCTGTTGGATTCAAACCACACCTGTTCATTTGAATATTATACCTGTTCGGATAGCACTTGTTGTGCCTATAAATACCAACATTCTAGCAGTGTTATAGCATCCCGAAAATCAGTCTGCAACTTATATATTTGCTGTCCAATTTTCTCCATTGCATTATTAATTCTTCATTCTAGTTTTAGAGTAAATTCAAAGAGAGTATAGAACACAAGGTTCTAGTTCGCCGGACAAATTTATTTGAAGTGCTTCTACAAATTTGTGAAGATCATTGTATCCTGGGAGATAGACGCCGTTCAACCGTAAGCACCGAACCGGGCGAATCTATCTTAAGGACAGAATGTCACACACTCGACTTGGTCTTTAAATTTTCTTCGATAAATAAATTAAGTACGTTATTTATTTATTTGTTTGGGTTTGTTTCTATTCATTTTATTTACACAGAAGATTGTTCCAACATATATTAAGTGAACGAACCAGAGTCAAATTTTACTTTTAGATCTATAAACAAACAAACAAACAAAAAACTCTTATTTTTTCATTGCAATATCTCGATTTCTCATTTTTCTGTCAAATCTTTTTTTTTTTTTTTTTTATCTCTAATCTGAAGTTATTGATCTCAAATATGAGTTTGTAGGTATCAAATATGAGATAGTGGTGGTTTAACGGTAAAAATGGTGGTTGTCGGCCGACGGTGAGGATGAGCGATGTTGATGGACAATGAAGATGATGGAGACGATGACCAATCATCGAGTTGGTAAAGAGAGAGAGAGAGAGAGAGAGAGAGTGCTGTAAAAGAAATGGAAGAAAGAGAGGGTATAATGGTCAAATAAAATATTCAAATAATAAATTTTGTCCATTATATAGAATTTTATAATTATAAGGGAGTTTTGAAAGTACTAAATTTTGTTCTATCCTTTTAAGAAAAAAAATAACCTAAGAGGGATTTATGGCCAAATTTCCCTAAAAATTATAAAGAATAAAAAAAAAAATAGCAAAAAAAAATAACACTTAAATCTTAGCTGTTTGAGTTTGGGGGTGATTTTATTTGCACCCAATAATAACTCAGTATAGCTAATTAAAATTTTAAAATTTTAATTTCTATTATACCCTGTGGGTGTTTGGAAAGTTACTATTTTAGTAGGCTATTTTAGTAAGCTAAAATTTGTGTGTGTTAGGGAAGATGATTGGATTTTTTTGTAATTTGATGTGATGTTTGTGAGAGAAAAAAATGAAATGATTATGGGTTTGATGTGACATTTTGTCTTATTAGCTATTTTAACCTATTTTGTCTTTTTGTGAAATTTAGCCTAAATTGGGCTAAAATCCCACTTCCCAAATAAAGATAATACACATTAAACCTTAAAATTAAATATTATTTTTTTCTCATGGTATACCCAAACTATTATATATATTCTTTATATTCAACTCTATTCACTTTCTTCACCAAGTTTCAAATTTTTTTTTTAATCTTCTTCCTCACTCAAAAATTTCAATCCACCCTACCAAAACTCACCATTATCACCAATATCATTATTTATTCTCTTATCTCTCTACAAACCCACAAACCTTCCCTGTATGTGAACAAAAGAAATAGAGATTTTTATTGATAAATTTCATTTAGAAGTGTTCTAACCCAAGAAGTCTATAAAGGAATTTTTTAACCCACTTAGTCCCATGTATTAATACTTTTATTCCATAAATTTTTTTTTTCTTGATTTACACTATTTTCTTAGGCTCTTATACCTTTATATATAATATTGATAATGTTGGGGAAGAAGAGATAGAGGAAAGGATCAAGGCATAAGAAATTTCATATACAAATTAAATAACATCGATATTATTATTTTTATATATTATATAATGTGAATATATTTTTAATTGACAATACATCAAAAATAATGTGAACATTCTCTCTCATCTAATGTAAATATATTTTTAATTGATAACACATTAAAAATAATGTAAACATTCTCTGTCATTTGATGTGAACGTTCACAACATGTGAACATGCTCTCTCATCTAATGTAGTGATGTGAACGTTCATATTCGTATATTTTAGTATGAATATTCACATCATGTAATTGACAACATAATGACAAAAATTTATTTCAAATTAATGTAAATATAATGATGTGAATATTCATTTCAATTACATGATGTGTGTTACCCAAAAGACAACCTAAGAAGGGGGTGAATTAGGTTTTTACAATTAAAATTAATAATACCCTAATAAAAATTATGACTAGCACAATAGATAAATATAATTAATGAAATAAAAATAATTAAAACAAGTGTCTTAACAACTATGTCAGTTAATGATTTTAGCACAGTAAAAATGTGAAATATAGCTATGGCAATTTAAAATAAAATAAAGAGATAAGGGAGAGAGAGGCAAACAAATTTATAGTGGTTCGGTTTCAACTCGGCCTACGTCCACTCCTCAAGCTTCACTTGAGATTTTCTACTATCTTCTAGCTTCACAGGAGTGCTAGCAACCTCTTTACAAATGGAGCAATCCTCCACAGATTTTACATAGACTTCACAAGTCCAAACCCTTGCAAATCTTAGGAGATTCACAATCACTCTCAAGATTTTAAGAACACAGTGTTTGCAACACTTTTACAAGATGAAATAGTATTTTTGCTTTCAAAGAAAGCTTACAATAAATATCTCTCAAGGATAGATATATAAAATGAAGCTTTGATTTTTCTGTAAATCTCACACAGGAAAGATGGACTTAAAACTATAAGGCTCAGTGTATAATTTCTGAGAATAGATGTGAGTGATTATAGATCAAAGAATATTTTCAGGTTTTTTGTAACTTGTTTACATTAGAGGCTTTGGTAGATATAATGAAAATTATATCCGTTTATAGTCGTTGTATTCATTTGAATTTATAGTCGTTTATAGTCGTTGTAGTCATTTGAATCTATGGTCGTTTATAGCCGTTGTACTTCTATCATTACCAATTTGAATATCTTCCACTTCATCATTGCAAATTTGAATATCTTCCACTTGAACCTTTTGGCCTGCTGCTGTCCTAAACTGTTTGAACCTTTGTTTTGGGCTGTTTGAACTCCTGATTTAATCAAATATTAAATACATTCTAACAACATTTAGGATAAAGGTTTAGGTGAGAAATAATGGGACAAAATAAATTTTGATTAAAAATAATTAAATAAATCATCAAACTAAATTTTGGATTCTATTTTTCTCTTTCAAATATAAAACATAATTAAATAAATCATCAAAATAAATAAGTCTAACAATTGGTATCATTAAGAAGAAGACGGAGGAGAAAACGACAAGAGGGAGAGAGAGCCGAGGTCGCTGATTGACTGATTAACCCGTCTCGCTTTTGTCGGTCAGCTGACGCAAAAGCGAGGACGCGTGTCCGACGCGATTTTCGACGAACAAAAAAGAGACGCAGGCGAATCATATATCTATATATATATATATATATATATATGTTTTGATTATCTATTTTTTGATGCCATTTATCACTATCATTTTCCTCCTCCTCTAGATTCTGACCATAATTTCCTTTTGATAATGTCACAGGGAGAGAAAATTATATGATATGTGTATTATGGTATTATTTTCAAACTAATCTCATGTTATATATTTATAATTTGATATCTTAATCTTATATCATGTTATTGATTAAAGTTTATTTATTGCACATGTGCTAATCTATGTATTTAGAAATGAATTCAGGGAGCATGACTTGAAGGGGAGCCCCTGTTACTCCCAAATCAAATCAAAACATCATTGTGTGCCATCATCAAAAAGGGAGTGATGTTAGACTTATTTATTTTGATAATTTATTTAATTATGTTTTAATTTATTTGGGAGTAACAAGGGCTCCCCCTCAAGTCATGCTCCCTGAATTCATTTCTAAATACATTGGTTAGCACATGTGTAATAAATAAGCTTTAATCAATAACATGATATAAGATTAAGATATCAAACTATAAATACATAACATCAGATTAGTTTGAAAATAATAACATAATACATAACATCATATAATTTTCTTCCCCTGTGACATTATCAAAAGGAATTATGGCTCAGAATTTGGAGGAGGAGGAGGAGGAGGAGGAAAATGATAGTGATAAATGGCATCAAAAAATAGATAATCAAAACAGATATATATACATATATATATATATATATGTATGATTCGCCCGCGTTTCTTTTTTGTTCGTCGAAAATCGCGTCAGACACGCGTCCTCGCTTTTGCGTTAGCCGACCGACAAAAGCGAAACGGGTCAATCAGTCAATCAGCGGCCTCGGCTCTCTCTTCCTCTTGTCGTCTTCTCCTTCGTCTTCTTCTTAATCACTCTCTTCGCCTTCTTCTTCCTCATTCGCTTCGTGAGAGAGATAGAACAGAGGGACTGAGTAGAACAGAAAGGTTGCCAAAAACTACTCTCTTTTTGATTACATCTCTCTCTCCTACTACATGGCCTCGTCCCGTCCCCTTACTCTCTTTCCGGACCTGAATGATCCCGTAAGCACTGTTGGGCCTAGTGCCCCGGCTCTCACTCTTCCCAACCTTCCTATGATGTCGATTGAGCAAATAATGGCAGCTCAATCAGACATTGAAGCCAATCATTTCACACTAACGTCCTAAATAGAGACGGTGACTGCAGTCACAAAATTGGCTCACCGACTACAGAATAGGATGAGTAAGCTCCATCAGGTCAACGCCCAACTCTCTCTGCTTCAGCGCATGT
Source organism: Camellia japonica (assembly GCA_030407325.1). NCBI lineage: Eukaryota > Viridiplantae > Streptophyta > Magnoliopsida > Ericales > Theaceae > Camellia > Camellia japonica. The sequence continues at coordinate 2,376,934 of JAPPVO010000007.1, forward strand.
ACAAGGATGCGCAAGCAGAAATAGGCGCACTAAAGGCTGAAAATAAAGAGCTTAAACAGAAGACCACCTCCATGCCCCGATTTGGAGCAACATCGTTCTTGGCCTTTGATAGCCAGCGGGGAGTCGTCGCTCTCGACGAAAGCACGGGGGCAGGGGAGTCCAGGGTTGCCGAAGGTGATAAAAAGAAGAAGAAAACGGTGGAAGAGGCGAGTAAGTGAGGTCGGCGTATGGCCAGAAAAAAATGAAGAGTTGTTTTGTTTTGTTTTGTTTTTTTTTTTTTGTATTTTTTTTTTTTTTTGGAAATATGTTTAGGTTGATCGGCGTATGGCCGTAAAAAAAATGAAGAGTTTTTTTTTTTTTTAATGTAATAGTTGTATTTTGATTTGTTTTTGTTTATATGTTTAAGTACTGAAAAATGAAATTAAAAAGCAGAAAAAAAAATAAGAAAATTAAGCCCAAACAAAAAAAATAAGAATGAAAAAAATAAAAATAAAAGAAATGAAACCTAATAGCAAAATAAAAAAATAAAATAAAATAATACCAGCAGAAATTAAACTTAATGGGACGTTGGTGTTGCTGGAATGGTAATGCAAATAAAATACCATGAGGGTTTAAAAAAAATCAATGTATGCAAAGTTAATTTTACCTCAAGATGCAGAACCCAAAAAAAATTACAGAGTTTAAAACTAATCAAGTTTAAATTCTTCCCCTTATTTCATTTGGCAAAATCAATAGGAGATATGAACAATGAAGGCTCATAACTGAAATGTTCTCCTCAATAATGTCAAATAGGATGCCAAATGTTACCAATGAGGATGCCAAAATGATACCAATATGCAATCTACCAAGGATACCAATATGCAATCTAGAAGATTTAACAATCATAGCTCAAGTATTATGTAAAATACCAAATATTGCTCATAATAGGTTAAACACAATATAATCTCATGGAGCTAATATAAATCCAAAAAATGAAGCATGTTCAAGATATAGCAATCCATATGCCAAGAAAAATCATGAATTTCAATATATAGCACACATTTTAAGCATAGGCATAATTTTTAGGCAAGAGTATCATCAAAGAGTATACATTGCAAATCATATGAAACATAATCAATCTTTTTTATATCAAAGTAATAACAGTATTAGCTCAAAGGAAATAAGATAGAATTTTTACCTCAAAAGCTTAAGAGAGTATATGAGGCATACGTTAGGTTCAAGAAATGGAAGCTTTTCAATCTTCAATTTTCTTTCATGAGGAGTTCATCTCAAAAGGGTTTAACAAGTATGTTAGCAAAATGATTTCTCCCCCCCTAAGTTGGTGCTACCCTTTTCTAATGTGATTTGTGTAAATATAGCATTCATAGAACAAACACTATTACTCAATAAAATACAATACAAATCACTTCTTATCACAAACTGAAAAGTGAAAAATAATTCGATGATCAAACAAGAGTTTGGAATACTATTTTTCAGAATTTTGAAGTTGTAGCACATAGCATAATATACATAAGAAAATAGTGTTATGCTATTTGTTTTATTAAAAAATGATGCAACAATCTCATTTAATCACATAACATTATCAAGAGGCATTTTTATCAATTCAATCCATATACTCAAGTGTGATAAAACATTTTACTCAATGTGGAACACAACATGAATGCTATAAACAATTAATTCAACAATTTATCAATCAAAAGTATTTCATGAGATGTATGCCGATATAATCCATATTCAAAAGATATTCAATAGGATAGATGCAATGTCTCTACAAACGTATGATACTTCTTTTCATTTAGATATTGTTGATGGATCATAATCAACGAATTTTATAACTCATTCAAATATTCCAATGTAAAGCATATAAGCATGAAATTTTCATATTGAGCATATTCTTGAGATCATAAATGTACAATTCAAAATATAGATAGTATACATCTCAAAAACATATCATGACATCAAAATTGATTCTATAAAGATATGACTAAAAAAGGAATTAACATATTAGTAATAAGAAAGCTTTTTTCATTTTGAATTCTACGACAGAGTTTTGTGAAAAAAGAAAATGTTTCATCTTTGTGTGCTAAAAATAACCCATGTGAATCTTGAATAATCATCAACAATAACAAGACAATAACGTTTACCACCTAGACTAGATATCCTTGAGGGACCAAATAAATCTATATGTAATAGTTGTAAAGGTCTAGTTGTGGAAATATGAGATTTTGATTTAAATGATGTTTTAGTTTATTTTCCTTGTTGACAAGCACTACAAAGATGATCTTTTTAAAATTTAATTTTTGAAATTCCAATGACTAAATCCTTTCTCAAAAGTTTAGCAATTAAATTCATATGAACATGACTAAGTCTTCTATGCCATAATCAACTATTTTATTATTAACATATAAACATTTAACATCACTAGCATAGAGATCATTAAGATGAAAAACATAAACATTATCATGGCGATTACCAACGAATAAAGCTTTATGATCATTTATGCTTTCAATTATGCAATGTGATTTATCAAAAATAACTCGATTACCTTTATCGCATAATTGACTAATACTAAGTAGGTTATGCTTAAGTCCATCAACAAATAAAACATTTTCAATAGAAAGGTTAGGAGAAATACCGATGCTACCAATACCGATGATTTTTCCTTTCTTGTTGTCTCCAAAAATAACAAGGCCTCCATCTTTGGATGACAGTGTAGTAAAGAAGGATTTATCTCCGGTCATGTGTCTGGAACATCCACTATCAAGGTACCACTTCCCTTCTTTAACTTTGGACTTAAGGCAAACCTACAAGATGACAATTAAGTATTGGTTTTTGGTACCCATAGTTTCTTGGGTATTTCTTAGTTAGTTTTGTTAGATCCCCTAATAATCCAAATCTTTTTAATTTCCATGTTCATATTCTTTTTGAATAAACAATAAAATATATAATGGTCTTTCTTTCTACAATAATGACAAGTAATATGAGGGTGTGTCATGAGAGGTGCCTTTTCAAAAATTGTATTGAAATTCTTTTGTTTCTTAATAGGGTCATATCCAATGCCCGCTTTATCGAAAACACATCTTTGATTCCAAAAAGCATGTTGAGATTATTTCTACCTTTTACAAAATTTTCAAGTGTTTTTGTTAAATCATCAACATTGTTTTTTAAAGCAGTTTTCTCATTAGAGATGGTGTCAAAATCATTTTTCAAAATAATTTTTTCTTTCTTTAATTCTTCTACATTACTAGATAAAGATGCAACAGATTTTTTTAACACATTATTTTTGGCACAAACTTTTCTAAATTCATTTTTTAGTTCATGGAATGCACTTTTAAGTTCTTCATAAAGAGTAGTTACCTCATCTTGAGTAGAGTCTTCATCTTCAAGAGCCATGAGACACAAGTTGGCTATTTCATTTTTAATTTCATCACTTGAGCTTTCATCTTCACTTTCTCCCCAAGTTGCTACAATGGCCTTCTTGTTTCTCTTGTAGTCATTGTTGTACTCCTTTTTGAAATGTCTTCTTTCTCCATAATTGTTTTTCTTGAAGTGCTTTTTGAGATTTCTACTAAACATGGCATAGCTTTCATCTCTCACTGGAGTTTTCATGTTCTTCTTCATTTGATGATGCTTTGAATGCAATTCCACTTTCTTTTTGTCTTCAACATCCTCATGTCCTTTCATGGTGATCTCACGAGTCATAAGGGAACCTATAAGCTCATCCAATCCAAGTGTGGAGAGATCTTTGACTTCTATAATGGCGGTGACCTTTGCTTCCCAATTCTTTGGTAGACACCTAAGAATTTTTCTTACCAACTCACTGTTAGTATAAATTTTGCCATGAGATTTCAAAGAATTTACAATTTCAATAAATCTAGTAAACATACTTGAAATAGATTCATCAGAGTTCATTTTAAACAATTCATAACATGAACAAGCATATCAATACGAGATTCCTTCACTTGGTTTGTACCTTCATACGTTACCTCAAGTTTGTCCCAAAATTCTTTTGCCGAATCACAACTTGAAATTCTATTATACTCCTTAGAGTCTAATCCACAAACAAAGATGAGTTTGGCTTTAGCATTGGCTTGTAATAATTTATGATCTCTCTTATCACATTTATCTTCAGTTTTAGGCACACTAATATCGTCTACTAATTTGGTAGGAATTTTTGGACCTTTGGTGACAATAATCCACATGGCATAATCAGTGGCTTGTAGGTATAGGGTTATCTTATCCTTTCAATGACTATAATTGTTTTCGTCAAACAATGGTGACCTATTTGTGACTTGTCCTTCAGCTAAGGTTACCATGAATCAAAACTCCTAGATGGTTAAATCTAAAACAAGAGTCTAGACTTTGATACCAAGTGATTAAGAAGAAGACGGAGGAGAAGACGACAAAAGGGAGAGAGAGCCGAGGCCGCTGATTGACTGATTGACCTGTCTCGCTTTTGTCGGTCGGCTGACGCAAAAGCGAGGACGCATGTCCGACGCGATTTTCGACGAACAAAAAAGAGACGCGGACGAATCATATATTTATATATATATGTGTGTATATATCTGTTTTGATTATCTATTTTTTGATGCCATTTATTACTATCATTTTCCTCCTCCTTCTCCTCCTCCTCCAGATTCTGAGCCATAATTTGCTTTTGATAATGTCACAGGGAGAGAAAATTATATGATGTTATGTATTATGGTATTATTTTCAAACTAATTTGATGTTATGTATGTATATATAGTTTGATATCTTAATCTTATATCATGTTTGATTAAATTTTATTTATTACACATGTGCTAACCTATGTATTTAGAAATGAATTCAGGGAGCATGACTTGAGGGGAGCCCTTATTACTCCCAAATAAATTAAAACATAATTAATAAATTATCAAATAAATAAGTCTAACAATCTCCCCTTTTTTGATGATGGCACACAATGATGTTTTGATTTGATTTGGGAGTAACAGGGGCTCCCCTTCAAGTCATGCTCCCTGAATTCATTTCTAAATACATAGGTTAGCACATGTGCAATAAATAAACTTTAATCAATAACACGATATAAGATTAAGATATCAAACTATAAATATATAACATGAGATTAGTTTGAAAATAATACCATAATACATAACTCATATAATTTTCTCCCCCTGTGACATTATCAAAAGGAAATTGTGGCTCAGAATCTGGAGGAGGAGGAGGAAAATAATAGTGATAAATGGCATCAAAAAATAGATAATCAAAACAGATATATATATATATATGATTCGCCCGCGTCTCTTTTTTGTTTATCGAAAATCGCATCGGACACGCGTCCTCGCTTTTGCGTTAGCCGACCGACAAAAGCGAGACGGGTAAATCAGTCAATCAGTGGCCTCGGCTCTCTCTCCCTCTTGTCGTCTTCTCCTCCGTCTTCTTCTTAATGATACCAATTGTTAGACTTATTTATTTTGATGATTTATTTAATTATGTTTTAATTTATTTGAAAGAGAAAAATAGAATCCAAAATTTATTTTGATAATTTATTTAATTATATTTTAATCAAAACTTATTTTGATGATTTATTTGAAAGAAAAAATAGAATCAAAATTTATTTTGATGATTTATTTGAAAGAGAAAAATAAAATCAAAATTTATTTTGTCTATTATTTCTCACCTAACCTTTATCCTAAATGTTGTTAGAATGTATTTAATATTTGATTAAATCAAGAGTTCAAACAGCCTAAAACAAATGTTCAAACAGCCTAGCACAGCAGCAGGCCAAAAGGTTTAAAAGCTTCAAGTGGAAGATATTCAAATTAGTAATGATAGAAGTACAACGGCTATAAACGGCTATAAAGGTTCAACAGGCCAAAAGGTTCAAAAGGTTCAAGTGGAAGATATTCAAATTTGCAATAATGGAGTGGAAGATATTCAAATTGGTAATGATGGAAGTATAACAGCTATAAACGACCATAAATTCAAATGACTACAACGGCTATAAACGGCTATAAATTCAAATGAATACAACGGCTATAAACGAGTATAATTTTCATTATATATACCAAAGCCTCTAATGTAAACAAGTTACAAAAAACCTGAAAATATTCTTTGATCTATAATCACTCACATCTATTCTTAGAAATTATATACTGGGCCTTATAGCTTTAAGCCCATCTTTCCTGTGTGAGATTTACAGAAAAATCAAAACTTCATTTTATATATCTATCTTTGAGAGATATTTATTGTAAACTTTCTTTGAAAGCAAAAATACCATTTTCATCTTGTAAAAGTGTTGCAATACCGTGTTCTTGAAATCTTGAGAGTGATTGTGAATCATCTAAGATTTGCAAGGGTTTGGACTTGTGAAGTCTATGTAAAATACGTGAGGATTGCTCCATTTGTAAAGAGGTTGCTAGCATCCCTGTGAAGCTAGAAGATAGTAGAAAATCTCAAGTGAAACTTGAGGAGTGGACGTAGCGCCGAGTTGAAGCCGAACCACTATAAATTTGTTTGCCTCTCTTTCCCTTATCTCTTTATTTTATTTAAATTGCCATAGCTATATTTCACTTTTTACTGTGCTAAAATCATTCACTGACATAGTTGTTAAGACACTTGTTTTAATTATTTTTATTTCATTAATTATATTTATCTATTGTCTAGTCATTTTTATTAGGGTATTATTATTTAATTGTAAAAACCTAATTCACCCCCTCTTAGGTTGTCTTTTGGGTAACAATGTGAATATTCACATCATGTAATTGACAACACAATGACAAAAATTCATTTCAAATTAATATGAATATTAATGACAGTCAACATTCACATTCACGTCATCTGATGTGAACATTCATATTCACGTCATCACGTACAGTCATGTTTATATTCAAATGAAAGTTGAGGTTTGTGGTTGTATAATTTGATGCAATGCTGATGTGAACCTTAACATCATCTTTATCACAACGTCATCTGATGTGAGCATTCACATTCACATTATCTAATGCGAACATTCACGTCATTATGTATAGTCAACATTTGGATGAATGAGAACTACCAAAACATAATGACAATCAATAAAGAACCATGTTTAATTTTGTGTGTGTAATATATATCAACATTAAATAGTGGTGTGTAGTTAGTGCATTTTTTTGGAGTGAAGATATGGATAATAAGAATGGTTATGGGAACTACCAAAACATAATGACAATCAACATTAAATATCAATATTAATGGGGATAGGAGAGTTTGATGGTATTTTGGTCTTCTTACCTCAAATATGACCTAATGGAATAATAAAAAAAAAATATAGATTGGATGAAATAAAACTCTTAAAAAGGAGATTTATCAAAAAAACTCCCAAAAAAATAACTCTAATGAGAAATCTATTCAAGAATTTTTCAAAGTGTTTTTTCTTTTCTCTTTCTCTTTTTTTTTTTTTTCAAAATTATTGATAAAAGATAGAAAACCCATCAAGAATAACAAACATCTTTCTTAAAAAAGGAGGACTAAACTCACATGTAAGAGTACCAGGCAAACTCACACCACGTCTTGCCAAATAATGTGCTACACTATTAGTGCACCTTCTTACAAAACTCAACTCACAGCACCTAGAATTATTCATCAATCATCCAACATCATTAATGAGTCCTTCCACATTTACAACCACCATTGTCTCATTCGATATCATACAAATGACCTGCTATGCATCACCCTCAAGGACAATATTCCAAAGCTATAGCTTTAGTGAAAAACGTAAGCTCTCTCTTGCAGCCAAAACTTCAATGGTGAGAGGATCCAAATTCTCCGCATATGCACAGTTCTAGCAGCTATGAAATTGTCATGGGAATTTAGGATTTTTGATATGTTTATTATTTGGGTATACCTTAAAAGGTAATTTAAGAAAAAATATAAGGTCTATTGAAAATAAATTATAATCTTAAATAATTTAGTAGTGAGTATTGAAAAATTAAGCATATTTAATAATTTTTGAGTACAAATAGAATTCCCCTAAGTTTGGCCGTTGACATGCCTATCGACCTGTTTGATGAGCCTGTTTGTACCAAAGTCAATTGGGTAGGACTTGGGCCCTAAATTTTGGCTCATCTGAGCCTGCCAAAAAAAAAAAGGGAAAATTACCATGTAGTCCTATGTAGGAGATCTATTTCCCTTCTAATCCCAATTTATTTTTAATAGATTAATAAGTCCACAGTTTTTAAAGTTTTATACCCAGAGGTCCCGTTTTTTATTTTTGTATTTTTAAATGACTGTATTACCCTTTGTTTTGAGATCTATATATACGTGGGAAATCAAATTTTTGGTGCGTGAAAAAAAAGGAAATCAAATCTTCGTCTCTGCGATCGCGATTTCTGTTCGTTGTGGTGATTTCATTGTGCTGTGTGGTCGATCTGATTGTGCTGTGAGGTTGATCTGGTTGTGCGATCTGAATCTGTGTGTACAGGCTATATCTGCGTACGTTGTCTCTCTCTCTCTCTCTCTCTCTCTCTCTCTGTATCTGGTGATAGATATATGTATGTGTATGTATGTATGTGTCGATGCATAGATATACATATATATGTATATATATATATATGTCTGTGTGTATATGTAGTTTGTATTTGTTGATACATATATGTATGTATATATAGATAAGCAAATTTGCGTGGTATGTGGTTTGTGTTTGGGAAATTTTGTTTGTTTGATTTTGATTTTGTTGATTTTGTTTGTCGTACAGTGTAATGTATTTTGAAGTTGTATTTTGGAATTGTGAATTGTGTAGTGTTGGTATTGATATGTTGTAACTGTATAATTTTGCAGTTTGGAATAGGTGAACAATTGTTTGTTGGTTTGTGATTTTGTAGTATGGAGGGGTGTTTCATGTTAATGTGCAAATACAGTAATTGTTGTGCTGCTATCAAGATTAGTGAGGGATGTAGTTATGATGAAGTTGTTGAGAAAATATGTGCGAAGTTCAAGGAGTTGAGTGTTGGTAACTTTTGTTTGTTTTTCTCTGTTCCTGAATATTCTAATTGTATTGTTGAATGTGATGATGATTTGGGGAATATGCTGTCAATGGTAGGTGGTAGTGGTTGTCATGTTGTTGATGTTATTGTGGGGGATAAGCGAGTTGTGGAGGTTGATGATGGTAATTCTTGTAGGATTGATTCTGTTACTTGTGAGAGTTCTTTTGTGAATGATTGTGATGATGTTGGTGGGTTGTTGCGTAGTTTTTATCCAGAACCAGAGAGAGTTTTGTTGTCTGCTAGTTGGAAGGGGATTATACATAGTGTTGGTCAAGAATTTGAAGGTGGAGTGCCGGCATTCCGCATTGCATTGGCTAAGTATGCAGTTGAGTGTGGTTTTGCAGTGAATTATTTGAAGAACGATGCAACAGGGTAACTGCTGAGTGTGTGATGAAGTCGTCTACGGGTTGTAAATGGTTTGTGCATGGAAGGGTGTTGATGGATTCCGGTGTTTTTTTTATAATGAAGTTGGATAATGTGCATAGTTGTGGGGTTGTGGCTCGTAGATCTTGTAGCAAAATGGTTGGTTCTAGACTTGTGTCTGATATTGTGCAAAATGATATTAGTGATAATCCGTTGACTCGTCCTATTGAAGTTAAAAAAAAGTTGAAGAAGCAATATGGTATAGATGTTTCTTATCGGGTTGCATGGTTAGGAGTTGATAAGGCAAGAGGTGGTTGTTTGGTGATTTTGCAACTTCTTTTGACCAGCTTCGATGGTACCTTGAGACGGCTATGAGAACGAATCCGGGAAGTGTGTTTGAATTAGATGTGGATGAAAGTAGTGGGTGCTTTCGGAGGTTGTTTGTGGCATTTCATGGATGTTTGTATGGCTTTCAATTTTGTCGTCCGTTGTTGTTTGTTGATGGTACATTTTTGAAGGGGCGTTACAAGGGGCATTTGCTTGCAGCAACATCAAAGGATGGTAATCAAGGTATGTATTTATTTGCAGTTAGTATAGGTTTGGTTTGTCAGTGTGTTATAGTATTGTGAGTCTGCTAATTTTTGCAGTTTCATGTGATTTTGTTTGCAGGTCTGTTTCCTTTGGCTTTTGCTATTGTTGACGCTGAAAATCAAGATAATTGGATGTGGTTCTTAAGTCAGTTGTTAAAGGCTGTTGGTTCAGGCCGGAGATTGACTTTTGTGTCGGATCGTCAACATGGATTGCTAGACGCTCTTTCGGTGGTTTTCCCCAATGCACATCATGCTTATTGCTTGAATCATTTGAAGAGAAATTTGATTGACAAATTGGTGGGACTTCGTACTACCTATAAGTTGTGTTTGATGAAAATATTAGTCAAATGTGCTTATGCGCCAACGGTTGCTTCTTTCCAACATTATATGCAGAAATTGAGGCGTATTGCTGGGAATGGTAGAGTTGATAGTATGTTGGATGGTTTGCAAAATGATAAGTGGGCCAATGCATTTTTTAGAGGGAAACGATATGGTGAGATGTCATCTAATGCTGCCGAGTCTTACAATAATTGGATTGGTGGGGCTCGTGAGTTGCCTATTACTTGTATGGTTGATATGATTAGGGTTCAAATCATGACTCAATTGTCGGATAGAAGAGCTGAATCTAGAAGATGGAGTACGAAATTGTGTCCAGTTATGGAAAAGAAGTTGTTGGACTCTTTGGAGCTAGCTAAGTCTTGGGATGTGATTGTTGCTAGTGATACTGTGCTTGAGGTTCATTCTTCTATTTCTTTTTATGTTGATATTGGTAGACAGACTTGTTCTTGCCATGAATGGCAATTGAATGGTTTTCCTTGTTGTCATGCTGTGCATGCTTTGCGTAGTAGTGGTAGAGATGTGTATGATTTCATTGATCCTTTTTTTCATGTAGATTGTTTTAGAGAGTCATACAAGGAATCTGTTTATCCAGTGCCTTCAAGTGAGAGATTTGGTTTTGATGGTGCCAGTAGTTCGGTTATCAAACCTCCTATAACGAAGAAGCAGCCCGGGCGGAACAAGAAGAAGAGGATACCTTCGAGGGGTGAGAATGTGAAGCAAATCAAGTGTGGGAGGCGCTTGAAATATGGGAATCACAATAAGAAGACGTGCAAGGCTGCTATTTGAGGCCACAATCTATTCTTTTCTATTTGTATTTGAATTTGAGGAATTATGAGAATAAAAAATGTGATACTTGGTATTATGGAAGTAATGAATAAAGTTGGTTGAATTGTTTTTTGTTTGTTGATGTGTTCTTTACTTATTGAAGTTGTTTTGTAACAGTCTGGTTTTGTTTTTTATTTGTATGGAATGTAGAGAAGGTTGTTGAAAATTTCTTATTGAAATGCAGTTGTTATTTCATAGCGACAAAACTGTATAATTTTGCAGTTTTAAGAATTATTAGAAACAACCTGATGGAACCGCATAATTTTGCAGTTTTAAAAATCATTAGAAACAAGCTGATGAAACTGCAAAATTTTGCAGTTTGAAGAATTATTAGAAACAACCTTTACTGTATGAAAATATATGCAACCAGAAACAAGTAGACAAACAATCAGAATAACATCCACAATAATGATAATATGGAGAAGAAGAGCAACAAGAACATCTATCATTTTCACCATAACCATAATAAGCAGAAAATGATCATTCCCAAAAGTGTATGAAGTACTTGTCACATGTTAAAAAAGAAAAATTAAAAAAAAAAAAAAAAGGTACAAAGATATGTTCCCTTGAAAATTTGTATTGTCAAGAAGTTTGTTCATTATCTCTATGGTTTGGTATGCTTTGTCAACATTTGGTAGTGCTCGAGTTTCCAGGATCGGTTCTCATCATTGAGGAATTGATTGATGATTTGTGCTCGAAATTTGACCCACTCAGTTGGACGAAGTTTTTTCTGCACAGGTTGCCAGTTGAGATATTGGTTGATAACATTGCAGACGGCAATTGCACAATCATTCCTGCAGTGTTTGAGATGAAGTTAATTAGTTAGGTGAAACTGCAAAATTTAGCATATTGGAAGATTAGTTTATGGATTTTGTATCTTACGAGTGTCGGGTTTGTTGTGGGCATTCCTCAATTGATGCAATTTCTGTCTCGCACTCTTGAGATGAAAACATGTTTCCCTGTTTGCTGAGTAATGCTTTATTCCATGTCAGTTGATGTTGTTGCTACAAAATAGTTAGTGGGTGTTTTTGTTAGTTATAGTGGTGAGTTGATATGTTTGTAAAGGAAAGGAACTAAGTATGAAATTTTATTTTAACTTACAATTTGTTTTGCAATTTCAAAGTGCTTGTTGTGGCAATCTTTTGCAGGTCTCAAAGAGTCATAATGTCTCCATATTCCATCAGCATTGTCAAAGACCACAATTGTCCAATGGTTGTCGATGAGTTTTTCTCTGAGTGCTTGGTCTTGGTTTTGTAGTGGAGTCTGTAAGTTATATATATGTTTGAAATATGTTATAAAACTATGTAGTAATATATGTTGAGAAAGTAGAAAATTTTGCAGTTGTAAGGTATGTTAAGTTTTGCTTACATTGATGAGTGTTGAGAAAACGTAAGATCTTCCTGCATATGGATTGCTTGCAAAGACTAGATCGTTTTTCTCAAATTCTTCAATGGTTGGTTGGAGTGCCAATTGCTTTTCTGCGAAGGCATCAATGACTTGAAACATGTTATATATGAGAATATGTTAGTTTTGTGGAATAGGTTATTGAATATGTACAGAAACTGTAAAATTGTGCAGTTGGAGACCTACATTCCCATATAAGGGTTCCCTGTTGGTCAATCTGCATATATCTGAAAAGTATACGCAGTTTTCATCTTCGCTGCCAGACCAGACACAAGCACTTGATTGTGTGTTGTTGATGAGTTGAATTTGGTCTTGGTCTTTTTTGGATAGGCTATGCCAAACCTTGTTTGTTTTGCGGCATGAAATTGTGAGTGGCTTGTTTGGGATTGATTCTTCCTGGAAATCATCATCACTTTCCAATATTTGAAGTTTTGTCTTTTCTTGATTGGCATGCTCTTCTGGGTTTGTTTCAGGAGCAACTGCTTTCTCTTGGCCAATATGCTCTTGCATCTTTTCTTTGTGCTGTTGTTTTGCTTCATGAGCACCTTCTTTGTTGTTGTCATTCTCCTTCTCTTTTTCTTCATCGGTACCCTGTGTTGGTTTGGGTACATCAGCAGCAGTTTGTGTCTTGTTTGTTGCATCTTCTTTGGGTTTGGTCATTGGTTGGTATTCAAAATCTGGGTGATGTGCTTGTTTTCTTGATTTTTGTTTGATTCTCTTGACCATGGATCTTTGTTGGGGACTGCCAGTTTTTTTGGTGGACATTTCCTTCAGTTGATCTTCTTTTTTACGCAGTTCAGCCATGAATTTTTGTTCCATTTCTTGCATTTGTGCTCTCATGTCTGATATGAGCTTGTCCTTGTCATCCTCTTTGGTTGGTGTTTGTGGTTGGTCATGACCTATAAAATGTTGGATTGTGTTTTGGTTAGTTTAATGAAATTTTGCAGTATGCTTTAGTATTAGACATAGTTTACCTTGTGCATGAAATATGTCAGATTTCTCTTGCAGTTCTTCTTGTTGGTTTGTCAGTTCTTGTTCATTGACTTCTTCTTGTTGGTCTTCTTCTTCATGAAGGTCTTCTTGTTGATCACCTTTTGTTTGTTGTCTTTCTTCTGCTTTATCATTGCCATGTTGTTCATCAGGTTCTTGTTCTTTTTCTTCTTCTTCTTCAGTTTCTTCTTCAGTTTCAGTTTCTTCTTCTTCTTCAGTTTCTTCTTCATCAGTTTCTTCTTCATCAGTCACTTGATTTTTTTCATCATCACTCTTTTCTTCTTGTTCATCACTTTCTGGTTCTTCTTGTGGTTTTTGCTTTCTTTTCTTTTTTTTTTGTTGTTCTTCTTGTTCTGATTCTGATTCTGATTCTGATTCTGATTCTGAATGATGTTCTTCTTTGAGAAAGTCATCCTCATCACTCTCTAGAAGTGTTTTTTTTTTTGTTTCTTTTGCTTTCTTTTTTCGCTTATTGTCCTTTTTGTGGTCATGTTTCTTTGCTGAAAAGTCTGTTGATGTGCTTTGATTGATATGCAATAACTGTATTTCTTGTTCAGTTGGGGTTAAAGGACTTTGGTTAACCTGCATTGGAACAATGTGGCATATATCAGTAGTACTGTAAATTTGGTTAGTTTCTTGTACTGTGAGTAATGTGGGTTAAGTGACAAAATATGTTTTTGGAAACTGAAAAATGTTACAGTTTCATAACATGAGTGATGTTAAATAAGTGTGTTCTTTGAAACTGAAAATTTTCACAGTTTCACAATATGATTTGTACTACAATGAATGTGAAAGGAGAGTTGAATAGATTTGTGCTATGATAGTATATAAGAGTTTGAATACCTTTTCAAAGTGAGCAAGGCTGATGTGTTTCCACTTGGAGTACATTCTGCCAAGGTTCCATTTCATAAACCTTGGGAAGCCTTCTTTGTTGGATGGTCGGAGGAGTTTACTGTGCTCACAGTACCAGTACTGTTAAAAAAAAAAAATTTGAAATATGTTAGATAGTTAGAAATAGGTGGATGTCTGATATTTTTGTGAGAAGTAGTTGAGCAATGTGTTTACCAAGAGTAACATGACGCATCCAGTGACATGCCTTGGGTTGTTGTTTGCATTTGCCATTGAATTCATCAGTGTGTCTTTTATTGCCTCAACCCAATTGTATTTCTTGATGTTGTTGAGATTGTCGACATAGTTGAGGAAACTCCAACTGAGTGTATGGCCTGTTGTGGGGATGAGAAGTTTCAAGCACAAGTAAAGGGTGATTACCCTTGCAAGATCTTGACGATCATTGGTTGATTTTCCTTTTTTTGTTTGTTGAAACATTTTGGCCAAAGACTTGCCATCCAATCTCTTGACTGATTTGCATCTTCGTTTGTAAAATGGAAGCTCAAAATCCTTTGGTGTTGCATAGGATTTGGTGGTGATGCTGTCTTCTCCACAGTCAATACCAAAAATGAGCTTCACATCACTGCTTCTGAGTTTCATTTGCTTTTTGCCAAGTAGAAATGATCTTTTTCTTTTGTTGTAGAGTGTTGTCATTTCTGCTACAATGGAGTTGTAGCATCTGCACCAAGAGGCCTTCAGTTGTGTTGAGGAGAGAGCATTTATGAGGTGCCAAAAAGGGGTTTTTTGCAGCTCTGTCTGTTGGGCTTTTGTGAATTTGACGCCCTTCAACAGTTTGATTACTGTTCCGATGTTGGAACGATAATTAAATTGTTGGACTCTCTTTGCAGGGACTGCTGCTTTTTTTTCTTTTGATGCCTTGGTTTTTGTTTTGGGAGTTGATTGGCTTTCTTAGAGCTTTCTTTTTTTGGTCGGAGGAGCTTCTTGTTTTGTTGTTGGCTTTCTTTTGTTTGTTCTTGTTGTGGTTGGAGGTGTGGTTGGTGTTTGTTGTGTGGGTGGGGTCTGTGGTGCAGTTCTTGGGCTTTTTCTTGTTGGTGGTGTGGTTGTTTTGTGGGTTTTTTGGTGGGGTCTTTTGGGTTTGGTTGTTTTGGGTGTGGTGGTTTGGTTTTTTGTGGATGGGGAGATGGTGGTGGCTTTTTAATGGATACAGGAGATGGACTTTCAAAAGGGGAGATGGTTAAATCCCTGATTGGATTGTGGGCATATGGGTTTGTTTCTTCCAATATCTTCCAACAGCTGTTTCTGAAAAAATGAAAGCGACAGCACGGTATGAGTAATATAGTGACAAAACTGTATAATTTTGAAGTTTTATATGCAGTTTCATATGAAGTTATATGTATTTTGTTGGTAACAGTTACGAAACTGTATAATTTGACAGTTTGATTTGCACTTTATAATAAGTTATCTACTTGTTTTGAGTAGTGGTTAAACTGTGTAATTTTGCAGTTTCATTTGCAGTTTGAATAAATTGAGATATGTTATTTGTGTAGTGGTGAAATGAAACACTATGATGTTGCAGTTTATAAATAGTATGAACAATAGTAACAGCCCTTTTTATTTTGTAAAAAGCAACAATAACAATGAGAAGATTAAAAATTCAAAAATAAGAATAAGAGACGCCAATATTGAACAACAAGAATAAGAATAAGGTGTTGAATTTGTAAAAATAGGGATTTATGTGTAAAAAAAGTGTTTTAGAATGTTGAAAAACAGGGGAGTATAATGTTTGAAAACAGGGGATTATATATAAAAGAGGGTTTATACATTTTGAAGTATGTAAAATGTGTATATAAGAAATATGTACAAATGTGAATGAAAAATAGTGAATAGGTGAAGAGAGATGTTACTTTTTTTCCCCATTTTTGTGAATTTGAAGTCAGGAACTATGAAATCTCTTCACAGTGGTGATGGTTCTTCGTGTTGTTGAGAGTCGCCGATTGGAGAATATGAACGGCTTGGTTTTGTGTTGAAGATGAACGGTTTGGTTTTGTGGTTAGGGTAGGGTTTCAGAGGGAATGGAATCGAACGGAGGAGAGATGGAGGATTGAGAATGCGATTTCGAGCGGCGGAGATGTGATAGTGTACTGATCAGACTGAGATGATTGCGGGTGATGAAGATGAACTGTTACGTTTTCTGGTTAGGGTTAGGGTTTTCAGAGGCGATGGAGTTGAACGGAAGAGAGATGGAGGACTGAGGAGTCGATTTCGAACGGCGGAGACGTGACAACGTACTGATCAGTCTGAGATTTTTGGGACGTGGGTGATGGTTGCGCACGTGTAAATTGGATGATGTATTGTGGGTATTTTTGTCTTATTGTTAATTTGAGGACTTAATGGAGTATTAAAATTGTTTTGGGCTTAAACGGGGTAGGATATGTTGGGCTTGGACCTTTGGGTCAGTTTCCCAAAAAAAAAAAAAACCGCTGGACTTAGCCCACAAACGGACTTAGGCATCATTATTGAACCTAGTTTGACCTAATGTCGACAACATTCTCCATCTTACAAAGCGAAGCAAAATAACAAATAAGCGGTAATGGAATAAAAACATCTAAGTAAAGTTCGGATCTATATTTGCCACAGAAAGTCAACGTAGCTAGAAGGGGCTGGGCAAAATATATGATTTAATGATAGATATGCCAATCTGATATATTCAAATGTTTTTTTAATTTTTATTTTGTTCCAATTTGAAGACACCACAACATGAAAACTAATCCTACACACCTTAAAATTAAAATAAATACACACACACACACACATATATATATAATAGTTATTTTCCTCTTCAGCACTCTAGAGCTTTGCCGGAATTCTGAGAATTGACAACCTTATCACGAACTGCTAGTCTGATTACTTGATTGTCACTTGAAGTTGAAGATGTCAAACACTCCTGTAAGGCATCATCACAGGCTATTACAATCCACTCATGATCCTCATCCTCATACCTCACATCGAAGCTGCCATGCTCTAACTCCAGTCTCCTTGCCAATTCTTCCTTCAACTTAACAATTCCTGATGTTGCAGGGAGCGGCACTCTCGCAGTCTTGTTTCCATATGTCGCCTTTATGGTTGCAGTCCCTGCATTTTGCTTCTGAAGGTGATTGATGGTTAGTAATTTATAACTTGCATGGATTTCACTACAATCTAAAAACCATAACAATAATTTTATCTACATAAACAAACAATTTTGGTGAAATGCTAATCTCTTATGAGTCTTGCATTTTACATAAAAATTAGGACCCATATTTGCAATGAAGATTAATCGCATTTTGTTATACAATTGGGAATATTTCTGGATTTAAATAATGTTTTTCAAAGTGAACTAGAGGCTAATCCGACAGGGAAAAGTTGATTGAAAAGCACAAGAATGTCACCAAAATAGATGATATGGGTACTTTTGCAAACTTAACTACTCCAAAATTGAAAGAGGACCAGTGTGTACATATCTGCTTTCTCTGCTATTTACAAACCAGCTACAAAACAAGTCTACACAGAGGGCAGTTCTGAAATTGTGAACATTTACAGGGGCATGTTTGGGAGTGTGCGCATTAGGACGCAACATAGAGCTTACACACTTCACATATATATTAAAGATACCATGAAGATATCAAAAACTAGTTAGTGGCTTTCTTATCTTGGGATGTCCATGAAAAGAACCAGAAACTTTGGCAAAGAGGAATTTCGAGCTGATTTTCTTTTGCATTGAAATCAAATATATAATGGCTTTGAGTAACATATTATATTACTCATTGTTTTCACAGTTAATTAATATTTCAAAACTATCCATTTTATATAGTTTATCTGATTTGGAAACTATTTGTCAAACATTTCTCAAACCTATCGAGTCTTTTAGATTGCAAAATATAAAAGTATGACCCCACAGAAATAGGAGAAGAAAGGGCCAAACTAATTTGAAATAGACAGGGAACTTACGCAGTGAAAGTGTTTTGGGGACGAAGTAGATGGAACATCTGAACCAGCTCGTTTCTGGGGACTTAAGCAAGACCTAGTTGTCACCCCTTGAACTGATTGAATGGGTATATCTTCTGTTGTTTTTGAGATCTCAATCCTTGCATCTTGCCCAGCCCTGAGATGTGGCTTTATTTGAAGAAAAGTAGACATGGTTTGCATTGGAGTTTGAACTGAACATGTAGCCACAGTTGATGGTGTCTTACAAGAGGGCGATGTCTTTTTTTCTCTCTGGCGTTTAGGGGGTTTAGAGCATGGTGAGTTGTGATGATTCAATCCAACAGCACCAGTATGTGAACCTGTCACAAAATGACCAAATGCTCCTGCTGCACCTTGGTCAAAGTCAGTTGCAAGCTTCAGCTTAAGGGAAGAACATTGATCTTCATTCCTGTAATCTGGCCAACTGCTGATATCAATCTTCCTACAGCAGCGCTTGAATGTTGCTTCACTAACTGCATGAATAATAAAGTAGATAAGTACACTGCATTTTTATATTGCTAATTCAAGACAATCCAGCTTCACTTATTAAGCATGTTTTAGAGACGAACCAGATTATAAGCAAGATAGACTGGGCAGTGTAAAAACTTACCACCAATTTTCCCCGCGGCAGCTTCACGTTTCAAACCAATCAGTGGTAGGAGTTCTGTAACTGTAATTTTCTTCTGTGAACGAGTTGTAGTGCAATTTTTGTTTGCACTAACAACATTCCCTCCAATGTTTGTAGCATCAAATCTCACAGATGACTCTTGTTCTGATGAATGAACCTGCATAATCTTCCCTACATTTGGAAAGGCTTCAGGCTGAAGTGCAGGTCCAGCAAGCTGGAGTATTTCGATACATTGAGGCCTCGAATAAAGTTCCATAGAGGGATTGATAATTTTTCCATATCTTTCCTCTTCTGCAGAACCCTTCATTGTTGCCAATTGTAAGTCCAAAAGTGGTAATTAGTAATTTTGGACGTATTGATTTCACTACAAACTAAACACAACAACGATAATTTTATCTACATAAACAACAATATTGCTGAGATGCTAATCTCTGATAAGTCTTGCATATTACATAAAAATTAGGACCCGTATATTTGCAATCAATATTAATTGTTGTTATACAATTGAGAATGTTTCTGGGTTTGAATATTGTTTCTCAGAGTGAACTAAGGCTAATCCAATGGGGAAAAGTTGGTTGATAAGCTAAAGAGACCAAAATGGAACTACCACAAATTCTGTCAAAATGCCTATAAATTTTGACAAATAAACTTAAAAATTATGCCAAATTTGAGATTTCAAATTACAATATTAAAAAACTGGGTTGTACGATTTGGTCATCGATCTTCACATTTCCCAAGTTACTAACTAGATGGTCCTCCATTTATTGAAACCAATCACCTTGTTTGATTTGAATCTCTTTTCTGTGGTTTTTATGCACAGATGCTGCATCCATTGACAATTGACAAGGGTCAGTACATATATATCTGCTAACTCTGCTATGTCCCTACAAACCTGCTGCTTGGCTATTTTTATAATACCATGAAGACATCAATAACTAGTTAGTGGCTTCCTTATCTTGGCATGTCCATGAAAAGAGCCATAAACTTTGGCAAAAAAGAAATTCAAGCTGATTTTCTGCAGCATTGAAATCAAAATATATAATGGCTTGAATAACATATTATTCAAATGTTTTCATAGTCAGTGAGCCAAACTATCCAATTTTATAAATTTGATCCGATTTAACAATTCATAAACATTTACTGAAAAATATAAGCGAATAATCTGGTATAAAACAGAACAAAAAAACAAGTTTACTGCAGAAGTATTCCCACTTATAAATGAAGATCTGACATGACATGACATGACATGAGACTGTTAACAGAACAGGGAGAGAACAAACCTGAGCAGTAGTAACCGTGGGTAGCTTCAGAGCTGGATTAGAACATGGTAACTCTATCGATGAATTGATAGACCTTTCCTCTTCCAGAAAACACCCCTCCATTGTTACAAAGTGGAATTCCAAAAGAGGTAATTAATAATTTAGGACTTTGCATGGATTTCACTACAATCTAAAAACCACAATAACAATTTTATCTACGTAAACAATACCACTGATAAGTTGATCTGATTTTATAATTTTATGTACATAAAATGGACAGTCGTATTTCCAAACTATCCATTTTATATATAGTTAATCCGATTTCACAAAACATAAACGTTTACAGAAAAATGTACGTGAATAATCTGATATAAAGCACAAGTGAAAAACAAGCTTACTGTAGGTACAGAACAAGACTGAGCAAGATTGTCCTGTGCAATGGATCCTGATAAGCATTGAGGTGACAGTAGGCTTGCTGAAAATACTTGTGATTCACTTGCTGAACTCCTATATGGAGTTGTCATTGATTTATCAGTTTCCATTTGTATTGTTGGTACAGTAACCGCATTATTCCTCGTCATGACATGTGGTACTGTGTGAGGAAGAATAGCCGTGTGTTGCTCCATAGCTGGATTAGCAGATTGGTACTCTGGCCAAGTAAGTTCGATAAGTCCCTCCAACGTCTCTGTTGTTGGAGACAAACACATCAAATCATTTGGACCTCCAATATTCTCACCTACATCCTCAGGATCACATAAATACTCGTAAATTTCATGGACAGTTAGGTGACAAGCTTTAATGTGATCGTAAAAAGTCACATGTGTAAGTCGTGGGAAATATGGTTTCATGGCATGTTTATGTGATGGGAAATATGGTTTGCTTTTTTTTTTGATCGGAGGGAAATATGGTTTGCTTTTTTTTTTTATCCGAGGGAAACATGGATTGCTGCTGGCATGGACATGAGACCGAGGAATGATATGAGACATCGGTTCAAGTCTGGGCAGTGGTACGAATATCAAGTGTGTCAGACAAGGCAGATTACGCAGAATACCAAAATCAAATGGCATATCAATTCTTCCCAGGTCTAAACGTGACACATTACGCAAAGACAGAAAATTGATAGGTTGTGACAGAATGAGGGCTAAATGAGATAGAAGAAGGAAGCGGATTGACCACCCAAGATAAATAAAAGAGAACCGCCCTACTCTTATAGCAGTGGTGGGAGTGGGTGGTAGAGGAACACCAAAGAACTCCAGCGACAGGCTCTGATCCTGCCATGGCACCTCGACGGCGCGCCCACCTGTGTGCACTTTCTGAGGTGATAACACGAGCATGCTCGGATCTGATCCGATTTCATCAGGATTATCCGACCTCTCAGAATTTTGTTGGTCTTCCTCATCATTGTACATTTTCAGAAGATTACTCACAATCCGGCGAAAGTAAAAGATAGTTATGGGCTTCTGTAATATATCAAGCCGACAATCCCACCTCCTTCTCCATGCAAACGTTACATTTTATACACCAAAAACATACAAGAATCGGATTTTCTGAATGGATACATTTACCTCATGGAGGGTTCATAAACCCTTTTCTTCGGTGACTGATAAAGTTGATCCCCCTTTCTTCAGAGGGTTCTCAAATCTTCAAAACCCACCTACCAGCAAAAGGGGCTCAGTCAACGAACCCTTTTCCTACTGATGATCCCTTCTTACCGGGAAAAGGGGCTCAGCAGAACCTTCCGAAATTATTTATTATTTTATTTTATTATATTTATTTATTTATTTATTTATTTTCAATAATGCTACACCACCTAGCGAATGACCAGAAAAATTATCGAAAATGATTATTTCACTCTCGAAAATGTTTCGAAACTGTAGAGCAAATTCTAGAGCTACTCGAATGATGTGGCTTTGACGTGACAACCATTTTTGCTAACTCACCCTTTTCTCTCTCTCTCTCATTTTTGATTTTAAATTTTAAAATTATTTTTAGTCTTTTTCTTTTCTCTCTCTATTAGCTCATTCTCTTCTCTCTCTCTCGCTCTATTCGTTGTTCTCTCTTTCTCTCTGTCTCTCTCTCTCCGACTTCTCACTTTCCAATGAGCACAGCTCTACTCCAACCCCGCCGACGATCGACTCTCTCTCTGACCGAGCCTCTCTGTCTTCTTCCATACTCCCGACAATCGACTATCTCGCTTCTCGATTTCTCTTCAATCTTGCTAGATAGTGGAGGACTCTCTCTCTTCTTTCGACTCTCTCTCCGACCAAGCCAATCGAGTCTCTATCTTCTGTTGCCGACCGAATCTTTGTTCCAACAAGCGACTTCAACCTAGAGGTATATAACTTAGAAATTGATTTGGGGTTAGGGCTTGTGTGTGTGCTTGTGTGTGTGTGTATAACAATATAACTTACAAATTGATTTAGGCATAATATAGTGTCTATGTCTATGTAATTTAGAAATTGATTTAGGACTTGCACGTATGTTTCTGTGTATATATGACTTAGAAATTGATTTAGGACTTCTATGTATGTTTTTGTCTAAATATGACTTACAAATTGAATTTGAACAAATTAAAATAATACTGCTAGTTACATGAAGTTTGGCATTCTACTGTTTTGAAGCCCTATCATTTTTTTAATATAAAAAAAAATTAATTGTTGTAAGTAAATTAACTTGGATTGTGTCTGTCTCTAACAGGTTTTATAGGAATTTTATATTATTGTAACTCATAGGACTTAGATTTTTGCAAATTCATACAAGAAATTTGGTTAACTAAGTGATAGGGAGAAAATATAGGGATACTTATATTTCATACTAAAATTATATAAAGATATAATTTTCTTTTATCAGATGTATAAAGGTGTTGGAATAGTGTATTTTTTTTTTTTGGGGGGAGGGGGGACATTGAAAGGTGAGAAGAAGACGTTGGATAGCTTGATACACTTTACTGGACCATTTCCTAATATATTAAGATTTGGGGGAAATCGGTGACTTAACATGATTATCNTCAAAATCAAGGTGTATCCTTTTTGAACATGTTATAACCTCTCCGGGAGGTGAATCAGAGGCCGCGATCGAGTTGTCATCGCCGAAATGCGCGCTTTCTTGTTTATTATTTCGCAACAAACGGGCACTCTGATTTGCGCTCGTTTTGCATTATTTGGCTCGTAATTTGCATTCTCATGAATATTTTGCATTGTCATGCATGTTTACCATACCTCTATGCTTGAGTATGCGTTGTCACGCATTATCTTTTCTCGCATTGCGATGCGTTCACCCGCCGACACTGCGTGTGTCAGACTTTTGGAATCATAGGGATCATATTGAATATATGTTGTTAGCATATTTTCTTGTTGAATTTCTCTATTTTGCAGGCACGATATTGTATGTACGGTTCATTTGAGGCTGGTGCGACCAGACGAATCGCGCAGGTATCGTATCTTCTCCGTGTGAGACGGACGAGAATTGAATAATTCTCTCGCATTCCTAACTGCATGAAATGTAGTTGTTGCTTTGCATTCTTGCTTAAAACTGTTGCATCTATTTGTCAATACTTGCGTCATTACAGCTTGCTGCACTTGCATGATCACCTGGCTCCGTGCCTATCATTTTGCATTTTGCCCCTGCCTGCGGGCACACATTTCTCTGTTTGTCTTGTATGATTGTCTAAGTCTTCGGCCTTGTCAAAAATGGGTCGTCTCTGGGCTTTGACATTCACTCTCGTCACTTGTGACTTCCGAGTTCTGTCAAAGAGGGCAACTGTAGACACCCATTTTTGACCGACCTTAAGACTCAGACGTCACCGGTTGAGCGCTCGGTGATGTTGCATACTGTGCTCGTTCAGAAGTCTCAGAGTCGCGGCCGTATGCCCTGCCTCCGGACTTCCGAATTCTCTTCTGTGCCTTGTCTCGGTTTGCGAACCAGACTCGGTTTTCTTCTTTTCTTTCCCGCGAGAAGGGAGTGGTCCTGTAGACTATCTCCGGTGGCCGTGAGCTACTTTTCGTGGCCGTAGGTCATTTTGCCCATTTCGGAGCCCGGTTCCCGGTTTTCGGGGCCGTCAGGCCGTGTGCCTCGGCTCGGGACCGCCCAACCATCTCCGATTTCTCCGGTTCCTGGCTAGTACCTCTGTTTTATCATTGTGAGGAACACTGGGGCCCCTGATGTCCACTTCGTGGCCGTATGCCACTTCGGTGCCTACAGCCGGTTTTTGGGACCCGAACTTCGTGATTTGGGCCCCGAGCATTCATTTTGCATCGGTTTTCTCCGGTTCTTGCATGTACCTCTGTTTCATCATAACAAGCACACTGGGCCCCTGATGCCCACTTCGTGGCCGTATGCCACTTTCGGTGCTTATAGCCGGTTTTCGGGCCCCGAACCTCGTGATTTGGGCCCGAGCACATTTTGCATCCGTTTTCTCCGGTTCTTGGCATGTACCTCTGTTTCATCATAACAAGGCACACTGGGGCCCTGATGCCCACTTCGTGGCCGTATGCCACTTTCGGTGCTTATAGCCGGTTTTCGGGCCCCGAACCTCGCGGATTTGGCCCCGAGCATTCATTTCGCATCGGATTTCTCCGGTTTTTGGAGGTACCTCTGTTTTGTCATACCGAGAAACCCTGGGGTCTCAGATACCCACTTCACTCTGAACACCACTTCCGGTGCCTACAGCCCATTTTCGGGACCCCGAACTGCGCGGTTTGGGCCCCGAGCGTTCATTTCTCATTTGTTTTTGTTCAATTTTGGCAGGTACCTCTGTTTCAGCATTAGGAAGATCACTGGAGGGTAGGAGGCCAGCAATTATCCCAGATAACCAGTTTCGCTCCTCCGGCGCCCGTTTTGCTCACTTCGGGCTAATGTTGAACACCCTAGGCCCATCTTCTTCCAACCAAAGCTACATATTTGTGATGAGGGCACATGGGAGGACCCTAAGAAGTGATGGTCGGCCAGCAATGTGTGAGTTTCATTTTTGAGCCCTCCTTCAAGCTCTATGTTGTGGCTCCTGCTTCAGTGTTGCCAATTTCCGACCTTGGAACCTTGTTCTACACATCTGGGAGGACCCTAAAAGTTGGTGGTCGGCCAGTAATTGTGCATTTCATTTTTGAGCCTCTCCTTCAAGCTCTATGTTGTGGCTCCTGCTTCAGTGTTGCCAAATTCCAACCTTGGGGCCTTATTCTACACACTTGGGAGGACACCAATCCATGGTGGTCGGCCAGAAATTTTGTTGTCCATTTTTGACCATGGCCGGCCGGCCAGGGTGAGTGGCTGGCCGACCAGGTGGGGTGGCCGGCCGGCCACCTTGCAGAAAGCCACCTGGCCGGCCAGCTTCCTGCTTTCCAGCTCCTTCCAGCTGTCCAGATATTTTTTCAAAATATCTCCCCCATCCGGGGGATATTTTGGGAGGGAAAGATTGCCTCCATTTCCCTCCCCTTTTACACCTTTTCTTGCTTACTTAAAGGGCTGGACAGCCCCTTTGCCTAGGTTAGAAATTTTGATCTCAAGACCCTCTCTCCAAAACCTCCATTTTCCTATTCAAAAACCCTAAAAACTTTCAAGCTTCCTAGCTCAACCCTTCACCAACCCTAAGCTCTACCATCAACAACTCCATTTCAGTAGCAAGGAAGTGATTTTCAGAGGCCAAGAGTCAACAAATTGAAGCCAAGAAGCCACCATAGTTGGATCTTCAAGGGTAAGTTCCTAAATCCCTTTTTCTTGCATTTTTTTGAGTCAATTCTTTACCCCATTTGCTTCCATTTTTGGGCTCTGACCCCTACTGGTTTTGGGCTTATTTTGAGCCCCTCTACAACTTTGTAGAAGGGCTCAACCCTGTTTGGTGTCTCCTTCATACACTTTCTTCAATATCACTCTTTAGGCCATTAAATTGCATGCTTTGTTTAGCTTTTGAGTGATCTGATTTCGAGTATGCTATATACTGTTAGTGGGCTTATTTTGAGCCCCTCTTCAACATTGAAGAAGGGCTCAACCATGTTTGTGCTTCTCTGTCATGCACTTCCTTTGAAATGCTTCCATTTTACCGTAAAATTGCATGATTGTTTTGGCCTATTTGTGATCTGATTTGGAACATGAAACATACTGTGATTGTGCTTATTTTGAGCCCCTATTCAACATTGAAGAAGGGCTCAACCTGGTTTTCTTACTCTACATATCACTTGCTTTGAATTCTTGTTCCACTCCCATTTTGCATGCATTTTTAAGCTCACCATGCTTCGGATTTCAGCCTTCATCAGGCTTAGAGAGTGCCTTATTTTGGTCCATTATTCATTTTTGTTAAGGGTCTTAGGCCATTTGATGACTGGTTTTGGTACTTGTTTTGTAATCCTTCAATTTACCGTAAAATTGCATGTTTGTTTAGGCTTTCTTAGCCACTGATTTGAGTCTTCATCAGGCTTAGAAAGTGTCTTATAATTGTCTATTCTTCATCTTTTGTTAAGGGTTCAAAGTTTTTGATGCTTGCCTATGGTACCTCATGTTGTAGCCCCTTATTGGCTCATTTTTGCATGCCATTTTGAGCATATCTACACACTGAATTAGAGGATCTCATCTACTGTAAATATGCATGTTTTTGGCCCTCTTCAATTTTGTAGAACTGATTTTTCTGGTTTGAGCATTGTATATACTACTTGCTTTGTAATTCCTCTCTTTTTCCCCGTTTTTGCAAGCTATTTTTGCCATGCTTGTGGTGTTATTTAGCCTTGCTTTGTACTGAAAAAATGCCATATTTGGGGCTGCCTTGCTACTTTTTTTGCTGTCATGTATCAATTTTGCATGTTTAGCATAGCCGTAGGCCATTTCGGGTACTTAGAATCACATTTCGGGATGATTTCATGCATCGGTTGTCATTTCGTATCATTTCGGGACTGTTTTCCCTTTCATTTAGGTGCTGAAATTTGGTTTGCATACTTGCATATCATTTCCCCTGCTATTTCATGCCTTCGGGCCATGCCTCGGTTTGCGTGCCCGTGGGCACACGCTTCGAGGCACCTCTGTTTTATCCGACGGCATCTGAGTGAGTGTGGCTGAGGTCCATTCATGTTAGTATAAGCCCAATTTACATTTCCATCTCATTTTATCATTTTCTCGGTATGCGCGCCCGTGTGCCGCATTTCGAGGCACTCATTTTTATCCGACGGCCTCCTATGTGAGTGAGCTGAGGCTCTCCCATGTTGGTGTAAGCCCATCGTAGCATTCTGTATGCCATTTGATTTCTCATTTTATCATCGCCTCGGTGTGCGTGCCTGTGGACATACATTTCGAGAGCACTTCGGTTTTATCCGATTTCTCATTTCATCATCGCCTCGGTGTGCGTGCCTGTGGGCACACATTTCGAGGCACTTCGGTTTTATCCGATTCTCATTTCATCATCGCCTCGGTTGCGCGCCTGTGGGCACACATTTCGAGGCACTTCGGTTTTATCCGATTTCTCATTTCATCATCGCCTCGGTGTGCGTGCCTGTGGGCACACATTTCGAGGCACTTCGGTTTTATCCGATTTGCATTTCACATCATTTTCTCGGTATGCGTGCCCGTTGCGCGCATTTCGAGGCACCTCATTCTCATAGCATTGTGCATGCTAGGACAGTATATTAGTTGCATTTCATGCATATCATGCATATTGCATCATGTTCGGGATAGGAGTTAGCCCGGGCACGGGAAACGAGGCACGTTTCGTACTCCGAGTGACGGAACGGGTCTCAATTCCCCAGTCACCGACACTCCGGATAACCCATGATGGAGTTAGGTTTTCATTGTAGCATTCATGCATTCATTCTATATGAGTTGTGCAATCCGATTCCTCGGCCATCATGCATGGTATGCGTGATTGGTGGCACGAGGATCGAGGCATGCATATATTTGTGAAATACATTGCTATGCCCTTTTCCTGCTCTCTGTTGCAGCAAAATAGAGGATCAGCAACTTTTCAGAGTCGGGCACGCATTTCAAGAAACACTGCGAACAGAGGCTGAATCGGGCATCCCAGTGGATTTCCGCGCAAAGGCAGTCCAGCATACATCATTCATCAGAAGCGAGGCAGCCCCCGGCTTGCAAACCGATTTACAGCTTTCTTAGTTTAATTGCTAATTACTTAGAAATCTGTAATATTCTTTTATTTCGGACTGTATTATTATTTATTCGGACCCTCTGCGCGAGGGCATAACTGTAATAAGTGTGGTGGTGTGATGTATGTCTTCCAACCCCCATTTCTTTCTCCCTTTTATTTATCCGCTTACGATGGTTAGATATAGGGCATATTTCAATTAGCATACAGTATGATAGCATGTTGCATCATTCATCTGTTTTGCAGCACCGGGCTCGGCGCACATACAAACTGCATTTGTATTTCAATTCCAAATTGAATACATGATAGTGTAGCATTTCATATGCCATGTTTAGAATAGCCGAGCCTGCTATAGTTGCATTTTGCATGTGTTGCATTAGGCATTCTGTATACTTAGGATCCATGCATGATTTCTAATCGGTTCCTGTTTTGGCTTGGAGTACTAGGTGAGTTTTATGCTTTAGCATCCTTGCATGCGTGTGAGTGTTGCCATGATAGCATGCTTACCATGAGGCTAAGTGCTTATGATATAACTGCCTTGAATGCCTGTGGGTGGAGGTTGAGTTATCTGAATTGGAACAATTCATCAATCATGTTTTACTAAGCCCACCCGAGGGTGGCAAATCCGCGTTTTTAGCCTACCTGCGGGTAGCACCATCAAACCATTTTCAAATGTTTTGTTCCAATTCAGGCGACTCAGTCTATACTTGTTTGCTGCGAGCATCACATAGTAACCTAGGCTAATAACCGGAATAAGAGCATACAAGGTTTTCAAAAACAGATATCATGGTTAGTAGAGGCCGGTCTTTGACCGGGCGAGAGGGGGTGCTCACGATGTGACCTTCCCCAATCGTACCCAAGTTCCCGAGCCAACTTTGGTGATGACGGACACGTGGCCTTTGGCACCGAGTCAGGGTTTCCTAAATTTCCCATTTAAAAAATATTTAGGTGGCGACTCTGTTATCTGGCAAAGCAGTCCATGTTTGGCACTTCTTTCAAAAAATCTGTTTTTCTCAAAAACGATTTGCCGGATTTGGACTCTTTGGTTCAAGATTAAGAACCGTGACATTTGAGTCCTTGAACTGTAGTGACCCCAATATGAACAGAACGGGACTTAACCCTCCCGGGGCGTTCGGGGGACGTCTACAATTGGGCTTACTACAGTTCGGACTCAATGTCACGGTTCTGAATCTAATCTCGCAAAGTGCAATGCAAAACGATAAATCACCAAAGAGTCCAAATCTGGCAAATCGTTTTGGAAAACTGATTTTTATAAAGAAGTGCCAAACATGGACTGCTTTGCCAGATACAGAGTCGCCACCTAAATATGTTGTTTGGGGGATTTAGGAAACCTTGACTCGTGCCTAAGGCCACGTGTCCGTCATCACCAAAGTTGCCTCGGCTTGGGAACTTGGGTACGAGAGGGAAAGGTCATGCAATGAGCACCCCCGCTCGCCCGATCAAAGATCGGCCTTTACTAACATGATATCTTGTTTTTGAAAACACATGCGTTCTTATTCCGGTTATTAGCCTAGAATTACTATGTGATGCGCACAACACACAAGTATAGATTAGATCGCCTAAGTTGGAACAAAACATTTCATGTTTGTTTGTTTGAAAATTGTTTGAAGATGCTACTCGCAAGTAGGCTAAGATATGAATTTTGCCACCCTCGAGTGGGCTTAGGAAAACATAATTTTGCCACTCTCAAGTGGCTTAAAAACTCGCATTTCAATGAATTGTTCCAATTAAAGTAATCCAACCTTCACCCACAGGCATTCAAGCAATTATATCACACAAGCAGTTAGCCTCATGGCAAGCATGCTATCATGTCAACACTCACACTCATGCAAGATGCTAAAGCATAAAAAACTCACCTAGTACTCCGAGTCAAAACAATAGCTTGTTAGTAATCAATGCATGATCCTAGCTATGTCAAGATGGCTGATGCAACACATGCGAAATGCAACTAGAAATAGGCTCGGCTATTCTAAGATGACATATGAATGCTACACTTGATACATGTATTCAAATTGGTATTGAAATACAATGCAGTTAGTATGATGCGCCGAGCCCAGTGCATGCAATACAGATGAATGATGCACGCATGCGAAGCATAAGTATGCTAATTGAAAATGCCCTAAAACTAACCATCGAAAGCGGTTAAGTAAAATGGAGAAAGAAATGGGAGTTGGAAGACATGCACACACACACGCACCCTTATTACAACATAGTGCCCTCTCGACAGAGGGTCCGAATGAATGATAGCTAAGCTACGCTAAGCTAATTTAAACTAATTATTACAAACCAACTAATTAACTATACTAAGCTAATTAATTATTACAAAACTTTAACTAATCAAATGAATTAATTAAGTTACAACACCAAATGCTAATTAACAAATAAAGCACTAAATCAGGCTGCTCCAGCTCTGTTTAAAGAAGAAAATGATGCATGTTCGCACTCGGTTTCTCGCCTCGAAACACCTTCCGGTTGCTCTCCTTGAGGCTTTGCTTGCAGGGTGTCTTCCAGTACTTGCTGTTGAAACTTACCAAAACACTACTAGGGAGTGCACCAGTGGCCTACCAGCCATTAGGAGCCTCTGCCGACCCCCCTGCCAGCCAAGAGCAGGTACTGCCGGCGAAGAATGAAGGACTGCTGGCCAACAACAAGAGGGTGCCGGCCACTGGTGTGCTGTGACACCAAGCTGCAGCAGAGCACAAAATAGAGAAAATGGAGGGTCTCCCAAGGGTTTGTACGCACTATGCCACCCCATATCACTTCCAAACATCAATGGAATGGGCATCGTTGGATCCAAGACCATCAATCGCGCATCTCAATGCGTGGTGGCCAAAGATCCAACATGTGCAAATTTCAATAAATGCATGACAAATAAGACACCAAGACCATCTCCTTATCATGAGGAATCAAAGGAGATGGAGACCGAGGGAGATTGGCTTATTTCATCACTTCAAGTATGAAATGAACCAATTTTCCTCGTGTTCAATACGACAACCGTTTGAATACAATGCAAACATGCAAACACTATGACATGCAAATAACATGCTAATCATGGCATCAAATGCACTACTCTAACATGCAAGCCTTCATGCAATCCATGTTAGGGGGCCAAGAATGCCAATGCTAGTGAAGAGGATAACATTATAAGCATGCATCACAATGCTCAAACATTCAAACTTGCCCAAGACAGAGTTACACCATGCCCAAAACAGTGGCAAAACATGTTAAGATAGAAGCTCAAAGAACTATACAAACATGCATGCACATTAGCCCAAGCTTAAGGCACAAAACACAACTCTCTAAAGGCATTGAAATAGTGAAATATGAAGCACAATGGCATATGTTCCAGCACTAATAAGGCATGCAAAATGACTTAGAATCATGCAAACAAGCTATGCAAAGCATGTTGAGAGGCCTAAACATCAAAGCTAGTAAAGTGTATTACACTAGAGGCATGCAAAACAATGCACAAATGGCCAAACCAATCCCAAATAGTCCCTATGCAGGCCAAAATAGTAGCAAAAATAGACTGAGATGATGGCTTGAAAGGCAAGAAAATGAGACTCATGCAATGGCTCACAAATAGGGCATAAAGATACAACTCTCAAGAGCACTTAAAGAGTGGAAAACATGGAAGTGCAACAACCCTATATGCTCTGAAATATCATTCTAAATGATGCCAAAACATGCAAATACCTCAAGTTAAGCATGCAAGGTCCCTCAAAACTCAAAGCTAGTTAAAGCTTTTACATTACAAGCATGCATGATAAGCATCATTCAACCAAGAAGCCTAAAAAAAGAGCTAAAACATGTTAAAACATGAGTGAAAATTTGCTGGAATATGGCCAAAATGAGCTAGAATAATAGGCTAAAGGGACAAGCATGTTAGACTAGCAAGGCAAAAATACACTACAAGTGTATGAGCCACTCAAGAGACAACCAAACCAGCCAAAAACAGAGTCATGTTAGACCTAAAAACTCACAAAAACCAGCTCACACCATGCTTCAAGAGTATATAGATACATGCTCATTTGATAGGCAAATAATACAAGCAAACCAAACAAGAAGAGAGGGGGATCACCCCCTCTGATTTAGGACCTCAAAACCACATGTCTACCACTGAAAATCCACTGGATTTTAGTGGCTAAAAGGCCAAACAAAGACTAACCCAAAGGCCTTAAGACATGGCACAAAACAAGGCCAAACAAGGCACACAAGAGGGTAGAACACCCTTAACACCAAAGAGGCCTTAAACAATCATCAAAAACACTTAAAAATAGAACTTTTTTCAGTTGAAAGCAAGGCCTAAAACAATATGCAAGGATGGCCAATATGTGATACAAAGAAAAGCTTAAATAGGAAAAACACTCATCCTTGAAGCACAACTTCGAAACCAGCAATCTAAGGGGCCAAAAACCAATTTTCAGAGCTTAAAAAACACTCCCAAGAACCTCAGCTCAAAGATGGTGGTGTATCACTAGGTGTTGTTGTCACGCCCCAAACCCGCCCCTAAAAGTTTTGGGCATGACCACCTCGGAAACGGACATAAAACCTGATGTATATAATGTATGGGGCCTGAACGGAAGCATTTACTATTATAAAATAACATACATAATAACATCCATCGAGCTAATACTAACATGCCAGGATCACATACACATGCTCAGCCCCCTCTTACTGAGTATATAACCAAATAGTAGTAAAGAAAGGGATCATATGCATACATTTAAACATTAGGTAAACAATTAAAGTGCAAAAGTGCAAGCCAAAATCTCAACAAAACATCACAGAAATGCATGGCTTGGTTGGGTGCCTGGACACACTGAGGTTGATAATTGAAGGGCAAGCATCGAGGGTCAAGACAGATTTCCAAAGTGATTACCTACAGAACAGACATAACACAAAGTGAGCGAAGCTCAGTGAATAATAGTACATAAATAATTTAATGCTCATCTTGATTTATAATACATATCAAAGCGTACATACTATAAAGATCATATGATTTATCTGATTCCATACTTATTTCAAAGGCCCAGTCTTTAAACAAAATGGCATAAAGCCCTTAAACGTGTTGGCATGAAGCCCTTGAAACATATTGGGATTAAAGCCCTTGAACACATCGGCATTAAGCCTTTAAACATGTTGGCAATAAGCCCTTGAAAAGTTTGGCATGAAGCCCTTGAAAAGTTTGGCATTAAGCCCTTGAAACATGGTGGCATGAAATCCTTTGAAACATATGGCATGAAAGCCCTTGAACATGTGGCATTAAAGCCCTTGGTACAAAGAACTTGTAACATCCTTGAACTTGTAACATATGTGAGCTTGTAACAGACTTAAACTTGTAACATACATAAACTTGTAACAACATAAACTTGTAACATACGTGAACTTGTAACATATTTGAACCACGGTATTATTACCCCCGGGTAAGGGCCTTGCGCTAAGGATACCTTAAATACCTTTATATAAATGAACAATCATTCAGTGATTCAAAACGTAACATGTTAAGAAATAGGGCATTTCTTGTCATATCATGTTATTATCGTACGTTTAACAAAGATAGAAATAAATCACATTCTCATGAGGGTTACATAAACATGTTAAACTTTTGCCCTTATGTCGTGGTTTCTGAATTATTTCCCATTCACGCGAATACACATACCTTTCCAATTATTCTGATTCATCGAAGGTGTCTACTCTTGATAACCTATAACTGTCTCATTTACTCAAAATCCGTTCTTCAAGAATGAACATAATTTCTCTTTATTCTTTAAGAAACGACATAGTTCACTTGATCTATTAATCAGTAACACATAGAAGCATACACCTTTGTTTGCTCGTTCGTCTATGTTAACATAGTTGACTTGTAATTAACAAAGTACTAATGGTAATCGTTACACCAGTCACATGAGTTAACTTAGTTAACTTAAGTCTAACAGGACATTCCTGATAAATATTAACAAAAGGTAAGCACATTATACAGATTGAATGATATCAGAGATACGTGAATACCATGGTTCCATAGTGCTTATACGTTCCCTTGGTTCGTCATGAATCACTATAGCTATTTTGCAAACAACGTTAGTATTCTTTATCAACGGTAATAAAATGTGCTGCGCAATAATGCCCTTAGATTTTCCAATCAACATACTATTAACATGCTTATAAGAATCGTTAACGATAATTGAACGTACGACTACCGTACTACTACTCACAGTGGTAGGTCTCTGATAACGGTGGAACGATGTCCTCGTCTTGACCTACAAACATAATGCACATAGCAGATTATGAGAATAAAACCAATCTCTTTTTATTCCTTACTCAAGAGCTATGGTGGTTCTAGATTCATTAGTCCTCCATAGGTTATCATAAAATAGGAGGAATCGATAGGAGAAAGGTTTAGGCGAAGAAACGGTACAAACCCCATAAACAGAAAGTGAATAGTCATCACTAATTTGGGCATAACTATTTATGTACTTAGAATTTTGGAGTGAGACCACTACCATTGGAAACTAGACTTCCGGGACTTGATTTTAGGCTCAAGAATCACTCAAAACGGAGTCTGGATGCAAAAGATATGCTTGTTCAAAGTTACTCAGCATAAGCTGAAACAGGGGTGGCCGCTCGTGCGGCCCAATTCAGCTCGAGAGGAAGAACCCGACCGCTCGAGCGCCCAAAAACAGAATGAAAACCTCTTTTTCTTCCTCATGTCCGCTCGTGCGGTACCCATGGCCGCTCGTGCGGTCTGGGCAAAAAAAACCAGTCCGAAATTCACACAAAACCCAACTTAGAGAACACAAAGCAAGGTTCAACATAGGTCAATCTAACACAAAATAAAGCTCAACTTAAGTGCTTAATCACTTTGAATTCATAATTATAATCAATCATAATCCAATTCCATGGAATTTCTAACTTTCTCACACACACACACACATATATATAACCATTTGGTCATGAAATGAATTCAAGCTTAATAATAGAAGAAGTAGAATGCAATTCTCAGTAGATGATTCAAGTTAAGTTTAAACAATCAATTAACCCCCAAGCACACACACACAAGGCCACAATTACAAACCCTAAATGACATGAATCAAAAGGAAATTCTTACCCCACTCCATGACTATGGTTACACAAGATGAATTAAATTTATCTTGAGCTTGATTCTCTTAAATTCCTCTCAATCTCCCTTCTTCTTGATGAATTTCTCCTCTTTCCTTCAATCCTCTTTTTCTCTACGTTTTTCTCTCCAGGAGATATTTTTAGGCAAGGTTCTTGACTCAAACATGTAAGGAACATAAATATATATGTATATCTAAAGGCAAATAAGGACAAAATTCAATCGTTTAATCATCCCAAATTGAAATTTCACAGAAAATCTCATTATAGCTTAAAAATCATGCAGATTCCAAACGTCAAATCAATTCCGGATTATCAAGCCTCTAAGGCTCTCAATTTCTGATTCAAACATTCTACTTGTAACAGATCTTTTTCCTTAATGAACAGATACACATTCATAAATATAGGGTTCACTTACTTAACTTAATTTAACATGGAATTTCACAATCAGCATTTAAATGCGCAGGACAACGGACTGAAAATATATCAGAAAACATGTACGAGAGTCGGGTTATTACAGTTGTAGTGCAAAAGTGAAAGAAAAAAGGACTTTTAGAGCACAAACAACACAATATAGAGAGAGAGAATGAGAAATATATAGAGAGAGAGAGAGATACAACTTCTCCAAAATTGCTCAACCTCTGCTGGAGAGGAAGAGCCTCTTCTTATATAGAAGAAAGCAATGCAAAGCTTGTTCAACAAGCTTGAAAAAGGGGCTTCATCCCTCCATACACGTGTATGGAGGAGGGATGAGTGGAAACCAGCTGGTTCAAAAGATCTGGAGTGAAATCTGCTGAGACAAAGTGTTCTGCCGGCCATCAGTGGTGGTCGGCAGTGCCTTATTGATGGCCGGCAGGCTTCATCAATGGCTGGCAGCGCCAAAATGTGGTCGGCAGTGCCTCACAAGAAGCATGAAGAAAAGGCCAACACATGGTCCAAAAATGAGACAGAAAGAAAACAGGGTTTGGAAAGCTCAAACCTGTGACGTTCTGCCGCAAACTCGAATACTCAACGAACAATTGAACGTGTTATTGGATGTACCTGCAAGCATATCCAAGTCTTGAGGACGGTAAAAAATGAGGCGTCTACAGTCGGCTAACGCAAAAGCGATGACGCGTGTCCGACGCGATTTTCGACGAACAAAAAAAAGACGCGGGCGAATCATATATCTCTATATATATGTATATATCTGTTTTGATTATCTATTTTTTGATGCCATTTATCACTATCATTTTTCTCCTCCTCCTTCAAATTCTGAGCCATAATTTCCTTTTGATAATGTCACAGGGGGAGAAAATTATATGATGTTATGTATTATGGTATTATTTTCAAACTAATCTGATGATATGTATTTATAGTTTGATATCTTAATCTTATATCATGTTATTGATTAAAGCTTATTTATTACACATGTGCTAACCTATGTATTTAGAAATGAATTCAGGGAGCATGACTTGAGGGGGAGCCCTTGTTACTCTCAAATAAATTAAAACATAATTAAATAAATCATCAAAATAAATAAGTCTAACAATCTCCCCCTTTTTGATGATGACACACAATGATGTTTTGATTTGATTTGGGAGTAACAAAGGCTCCCCCTCAAGTCATACTCCCTGAATTCATTTCTAAATACATAGGTTAGCACATGTGTAATAAATAAACTTTAATCAATAACATGATATAAGATTAAGATATCAAACTATAAATACATAACATCAGATTAGTTTGAAAATAATACCATAATACATAACATCATATAATTTTCTCCCCCTGTGACATTATCAAAAGGAAATTATGGCTCAGAATCTGGAGGAGGAGGAGGAGGAGGAGGAGGAAAATGATAGAGATAAATGGCATCAAAAAATAGATAATCAAAACAGATATATATATATATATATATGATTCGCCCGCGTCTCTTTTTTGTTCGTAAAAAATCGCGTCGGACACGCGTCCTCACTTTTGCGTCAGCCGACTGACAAAAGCAAGACGGGTCAATCAGTCAATCAGCGGCCTCGGCTCTCTCTCTCTCTTGTCGTATTCTCCTCCGTCTTCTTCTTAATGATACCAATTGTTAGACTTATTTATTTTGATGATTTATTTAATTATGTTTTAATTTATTTGAAAGAGAAAAATAGAATCCAAAATTTATTTTGATGATTTATTTAAAAGAGAAAAATAGAATCAAAATTTATTTTGATGATTTATTTGAAAGAGAAAAATAGAATCAAAATTTATTTTGTCCCATTATTTCTCACCTAAACCTTTAT
Source organism: Camellia japonica (assembly GCA_030407325.1). Classification (NCBI taxonomy): domain Eukaryota; kingdom Viridiplantae; phylum Streptophyta; class Magnoliopsida; order Ericales; family Theaceae; genus Camellia; species Camellia japonica. Next base: position 2,414,663 of record JAPPVO010000007.1, read on the forward strand.
CCTAAATGTTGTTAGAATGTATTTAATATTTGATTAAATCAGGAATTCAAATAGCCCAAAACAAATGTTCAAACAGCCTAGCACAGCAACAGGCCAAAAGGTTCAAAATGTTCAAGTGAAAGATATTCAAATTAGTAATGATGGAAGTACAACGGTTATAAACGGCTATAAAGGTTCAAAAGGCTAAAAGGTTCAAAAGGTTCAAGTGGAAGATATTCAAATTTGTAATGATGGAGTGGAAGATATTCAAATTGGTAATGATGGAAGTACAACGACTATAAATTCAAATGACTACAACGGCTATAAACGACTATAAATTCAAATGAATACAACGGCTATAAACGGTTATAATTTTCATTATATATACCAAAACCTCTAATGTAAACAAGTTACAAAAAAGCTGAAAATATTCTTTGATCTATAATCACTCACATCTATTCTCAAAAATTATACACTAAGCCTTATAGCTTTAAGCCCATCTTTCCTGTGTGAGATTTACAGAAAAATCAAAGTTTCATTTTATATATCTATCTTTGAGAGATATTTATTGTAAACTTTCTTTGAAAGTAAAAATACCATTTCATCTTGTAAAAGTGTTGCAAACACTGTATTTTTTAAATCTTGAGAGTGATTGTGAATCACCTAAGATTTGCAAGGATTTGGACTTGTGAAGTCTGTGTAAAATCCGTAGAGGATTGTTCCATTTGTAAAGAGGTTGCTAGCACCCCTGTGAAGCTAGAAGATAGTGGAAATCTCAAGTGAAGCTTGAGGAGTGGACGTAGGCTGAATTGAAGCCGAATCACTATAAATTATTTGTGTCTCTCTCCCTTATCTCTTTATTTTATTTTAAATTGCCATAACTATATTTCACATTTTTACTGTGCTAAAATCATTAATTGACATAGTTGTTAAGACACTTGTTTTAATTATTTTTATTTCATTAATTATATTTATCTATTGTGCTAGTCATAATTTTTTTAGGGTATTATTAATTTTAATTGTAAAAACCTAATTCATCCCCTCTTAGGTTGTCTTTTGGATAACATTGTAAATATTCACATCATGTAATTGACAACACAATGACAAAAATTTATTTCAAATTAATATGAATATTAATGACAGTCAACATTCACATTCACGTCATCTGATGTGAACATTTACATTCACGTCATCACGTACAGTCATGTTTATATTCAAATGAAAGTTGAGGTTTGTGGTTGTGTAATTTGATGCAATGCTGATGTGAACCTTAACATCATCTTTATCACAACGTCATCTGATGTGAACATTCACATTCACATTCACATTATCTAATGCAAACATTCACGTTATTACGTATAGTCAACATTTGGATGCACGAGAACTACCAAAACATAATGACAATCAATAAAGAACCATGTTTAATTTTGTGTGTGTAATATATATCAACATTAAATAGTGGGGTGTAGTTAGTGCATTTTTTTGGAGTGAAGATATGGGTAATAAGAATGGTTATAGGAACTACCAAAACATAATGACAATCAACATTAAATATCAACATTAATGGGGGTAGGAGAGTTTGAGGGTATTTTGGTCTTCTTACCTCAAATATGACCTAATAGAATAGTAAAAAAAAATATGGGTTGGATGGAATAAAACTCTTAGAAATGATATTTATCAAAAAAACTCCCAAAGAAATAACTCTAATGAGAAATCTATTCAAGAATTTTTCAAAGGGTTTTTTCTTTTCTTTTCTTTTCTCTTTCTCTCTTTTTTTTTCAAAATTATTGATAAAAGATGGAAAAACCATCAAGAATAACAAATATCTTTCTTAAAAAAGGAGGAATAAACTCACATGTAAGAGTACCAGGCAAACTCAGACCACGTCTTGCCAAATAATGTGCTACACTATTAGTCCACCTTCTTACAAAACTCAACTCACATAATGTGCTACACTATTAGTCCACCTTCTTACAAAACTCAACTCACAGCACCTAAAATTATTCATCAATCATCTAACATCATTAATGAGTCCTTCCACATTTACAACCACCATTGTCTCATTCGATATCATACAAATGACCTGTTATGCATCACCCTCAAGGACAATATTCCAAAGCTATAGCTTTAGTGAAAAACGTAAGCTCTCTCTTGCAGCCAAAACTTCAATGGTGAGAGGATCCAAATTCCTCCGCATATGCACAGTTCTAGCAGCTATGAAATTGTCATGGGAATTTAGGATTTTTGATATGTTTATTATTTGGGTATACCTTAAAAGGTAATTTAAGAAAAAAATATAAGGTGTATTGAAAATAAATTATAATCTTAAATAATTTAATATTATGTATTGAAAAATTAAGTATATTTAATGATTTTTTAGATAGAAATAGAATTCCCCTGAATTCGACCGTTGACATGCCTATCTATCTACCAGTCTGATGAGCCCATTTGTACCAAAGTCAATTGGGTAGGACTTGGGCCCCAAATTTTGGCTGATCTGAGCCCGCCAAAAAAAAAATCTGCTGGACTTAGCCCACAAACGGGCTTAGGCATCATTATTGAACCTAGCCTGACCTAATGTTGACAACATTCTCCATCTTAAAAAGTGAAGCAAAATAACAAATAAGCAATAATGAAATAAAAACATCTCATTTATAGTAAAGTTTGGGGGTACTTACCAATTAGTCCTATTCACTAGATTTATTTGTTTACAGGTCCTAACTAATAAATTTAACACTATAAAAATAAAAGAGTGATAAATTTATCACTAAAAAATTATTCATAAAAAAAGAGACTGATAAATTTATCACTATAAAATTATTCATAAAAAAAAAACTGATAAAATTTATCTTTATCACTTAATAAATTATATCAAATAGGACTTAATGGGTAATAAGTCTCAAAGTAGGACCTATTGGGTAATAAGTCTCCCAAGTAGGACCTATTGGTAGTTTACCCTAAAGTTTGGATCTATATTTGCCACAGAAAGTCAACGTAGCTAGAAGGGGCTGGGCAAAATATACGTAGCTAGAAGGGGCTGGGCAAAATATATGATTGAATGATAGAAATGCCAATCTATATATTAAGGAAAATGGTTTTTTAAAACTCAAGGCTTGTGGAACTTCCAACATGTCAATCCTAATTTCTTGATTTTTTAATATTTTTTTTTTAAAAAATTGACTTGGTGATTGGTGATTGGTTCAAAGATTGTAATAATTACACTATTGATTACAATAAATTCAAAGATTGTAATAATTACACTATTGATTATAATAAACACTTAATTTATAATAATTACACTTATTAAATGAATAACGCAATAAATGAAATCCTAATTTCCTTACTTTTTGCATCCCCAAGAGACCCATGTAATTATTGTGTAAATGCCTCTTAAATAAATAAATAAACACTTATTAAATTCTTTCAAACTCCTCGGTCAAACCCCATGTATTTAATTTATATATTATGTAATTATTGTGTAAATGCCTCTTAAATAAATAAATAAACACTTATTAAATTCTTTCAAACTCCTCGGTCAAACCCCATGTATTTAATTTATATATTAAAAAAATAAAAACAAATATAAATATCTATAATTATCCCGTGCATAGCACGGGTGATAGGCTAGTATGATATATTCAAATGTTTTTTTAATTTTTATTTTGTTCCAATTTGAAGACACACAACATGAAAACTAATCCTACACACCTTAAAATTAAAATAAAAATAAAATTTAAAATAAATACACACACATACATACATACATACAGATATATATATATATATATAATAGTTATTTTCCTCTTCAGCACTCTAGAGCTTTGCCGGAATTCTGAGAATTGACAACCTCATCACGAACTGCTAGTCTGATTACTCGATTGTCCCTTGAAAATGTCAAACACTCCTGTAAGACATCATCACAGGCTATTAGAATCCAATCATGATCCTCATCCTCATACTCCACATAGAAGCTGCCATGCTCTAACTCCAGTCTCCTTGCCAATTCTTCCTTCAACTTAACAATTCCTGATGTTGCAGGGGGCGGCACTCTCACAGTCTTGTCTCCATATGTTGCCTTTATGGTTGCAGTCCTTGCATTTTGCTTCTGAAGGTGATTGATGGTTAGTAATTTAGAACTTGCATGGATTTCACTACAATCTAAAAACCATAATAATAATTTTATCTACATAAACAAACAATTTTGGTGAGATGCTAATCTCTTATGAGTCCTGCATTTTACATAAAAATTAGGACCCATATTTGCAATGAAGATTAATCGCATTTTGTTATACAATTGGGAATATTTCTGGATTTAAATAATGTTTTTCAAAGTGAACTAAAGGCTAATCCGACAGGGAAAAGTTGATTGAAAAGCACAAGAGTGTCACCAAAATAGATGATATGGGTACTTTTGCAAACTTAACTACTCCAAAATTGAAAGAGGACCAGTGTATATATATATCTGCTTTCTCTGCCATTTACAAACCAGCTACAAAACAAGTCTACACAAAGGGCAGTTCTGAAATTGTGAACATTTACAGGGGCATTTTTGGGAGTGTGCGCATTAGGACGCAACATAGAGCTTACACACTTCACATATATATTAAAGATACCATGAAGATATCAAAAACTAGTTAGTGGCTTTCTTATCTTGGGATGTCCATGAAAAGAACCAGAAACTTTGGCAAAGAGGAATTTCGAGCTGATTTTCTTTTGCATTGAAATCAAATATATAATGGCTTTGAGTAACATATTATATTACTCATTGTTTTCACAGTTAATTAATATTTCAAAACTATCCATTTTATATAGTTTATCTGATTTGGAAACTATTTGTCAAACATTTCTCAAACCTATCGAGTCTTTTAGATTGCAAAATATAAAAGTATGACCCCACAGAAATAGGAGAAGAAAGGGCCAAACTAATTTGAAATAGACAGGGAACTTACGCAGTGAAAGTGTTTTGGGGACGAAGTAGATGGAACATCTGAACCAGCTCGTTTCTGGGGACTTAAGCAAGACCTAGTTGTCACCCCTTGAACTGATTGAATGGGTATATCTTCTGTTGTTTTTGAGATCTCAATCCTTGCATCTTGCCCAGCCCTGAGATGTGGCATTATTTGAAGAAAAGTAGACATGGTTTGCATTGGAGTTTGATCTGAACATGTAGCCACAGTTGATGGTGTCTTACAAGAGGGCGATGTCTTTTTTTCTCTCCGGCGTTTAGGGGGTTTAGAGCATGGTGAGTTGTGATGATTCAATCCAACAGCACCAGTATGTGAACCTGTCACAAGATGACCAAATGCTCCTGCTGCACCTTGGTCAGAGTCAGTTGCAAGCTTCAGCTTAAGGGAAGAACATTGATCTTCATTCCTGTAATCTGGCCAACTGCCGATATCAATCTTCCTACAGCAGCGCTTGAATGTTGCTTCACTAACTGCATGAATAATGAAGTAGATAAGTACACTGCATTTTTATATTGCTAATTCAAGACAATCCAGCTTCACTTATTAAGCATGTTTTAGAGACGAACCAGATTATAAGCAAGATAGACTGGGCAGTGTAAAAACTTACCACCAATTTTCCGCGCGGCAGCTTCACGTTTCAAACCAATCAGTGGTAGGAGTTCTGTAGCTGTAATTTTCTTCGGTGAACGAGTTGTAGTGCAATTTTTGTTTGCACTAACAACATTCCCTCCAATGTTTGTAGCATCAAATCTCACAGATGACTCTTGTTCTGATGAATGAACCTGCATAATCTTCCCTACATTTGGAAAGGCTTCAGGCTGAAGTGCAGGTCCAGCAAGCTGGGGTATTTCGATACATTGAGGCCTCGAATAAAGTTCCATAGAGGGATTGATAATTTTTCCATATCTTTCCTCTTCTGCAGAACCCTTCATTGTTGCCAATTGTAAGTCCATAAGTGGTAATTAGTAATTTTGGACGTATTGATTTCACTACAAACTAAACACAACAACGATAATTTTATCTACATAAACAACAATATTGCTGAGATGCTAATCTCTGATAAGTCTTGCATATTACATAAAAATTAGGACCCGTATATTTGCAATCAATATTAATTGTTGTTATACAATTGAGAATGTTTCTGGGTTTGAATATTGTTTCTCAGAGTGAACTAAGGCTAATCCAATGGTGAAAAGTTGGTTGATAAGCTAAAGAGACCAAAATGGAACTACCACAAATTCTGTCAAAATGCCTATAAATTTTGACAAATAAACTTAAAAATTATGCCAAATTTGAGATTTCAAATTACAATATTAAAAAACTGGGTTGTACGATTTGGTCATCGATCTTCACATTTCCCAAGTTACTAACTAGATGGTCCTCCATTTATTGAAACCAATCACCTTGTTTGATTTGAATCTCTTTTCTGTGGTTTTTATGCACAGATGCTGCATCCATTGACAATTGACAAGGGTCAGTACATATATATCTGCAAACTCTGCTATGTCCCTACAAACCTGCTGCTTGGCTATTTTTATAATACCATGAAGACATCAATAACTAGTTAGTGGCTTCCTTATCTTGGCATGTCCATGAAAAGAGCCATAAACTTTGGCAAAAAAGAAATTCAAGCTGATTTTCTGCAGCATTGAAATCAAAATATATAATTGCTTGAATAACATATTATTCAAATGTTTTCATAGTCAGTGAGCCAAACTATCCAATTTTATAAATTTGATCCGATTTAACAATTCATAAACATTTACTGAAAAATATAAGCGAATTATCTGGTATAAAGCAGAACAAAAAAACAAGTTTACTGCAGAAGAATTCCCACTTATAAATGAAGATCTGACATGACATTGGACTGATAACAGAACAGGGAGAGAACAAACCTGAGCAGTAGTAACCGTGGGTAGCTTCAGAGCTGGATTAGAACATGGTAACTCTATCGATGAATTGATAGACCTTTCCTCTTCCAGAAAACACCCCTCCATTGTTACAAAGTGGAATTCCAAAAGAGGTAATTAATAATTTAGGACTTTGCATGGATTTCACTACAATCTAAAAACCACAATAACAATTTTATCTACATAAACAATACTACTGATAAGTTGATCTCATTTTATAATTTTATGTACATAAAATGGACAGTCGTATTTCCAAACTATCCATTTTATATATAGTTAATCCGATTTCACAAAACATAAACGTTTACAGAAAAATGTAAGTGAATAATCTGATATAAAGCACAAGTGAAAAACAAGCTTACTGTAGGGACAGGACAAGACTGAGCAAGATTGTCCTGTGCAATGGATCCTGATAAGCATTGAGGTGACAGTAGGCTTGCTGAAAATACTTGTGATTCACTTGCTGAACTCCGATATGGAGTTGTCATTGATTTATCAGTTTCCATTTGTATTGTTGGTACAGTAACCGCATTATTCCTCGTCATGACATGTGGTACTGTGTGAGGAAGAATAGCCCTGTGTTGCTCCATAGCTGGATTAGCAGATTGGTACTCTGGCCAAGTAGGTTCGATACGTCCCTCCAACGTCTCTGTTGTTGGAGACAAACACATCAAATCATTTGGACCTCCAATATTCTCACCTACATCCTCAGTATCACATAAATACTCGTAAATTTCATGGACAGTTAGGTAACAAGCCTTAATGTCATCGTAAAAAGTCACATGTGTAAGTGGTGGGAAATATGGTTTCATGGCATGTTTATGTGACGGGAAATATGGTTTGCTTTTTTTTTTGATCGGAGGGAAATATGGTTTGCTTTTTTTTTTTATCCGAGGGAAACATGGATTGCTGCTGGCATGGACATGAGACCGAGGAATGATATGAGACATCGGTTCAAGTCTGGAGAGTGGTACGAATATCAAGTGTGTCAGACAAGGCAGATTACGCAGAATACCAAAATCAAATGGCATATCAATTCTTCCCAGGTCTAAACGTGACACATTACGCAAAGACAGAAAATTGATAGGTTGTGACAGAATGAGGGCTAAATGAGATAGAAGAAGGAAGCGGATTGACCACCCAAGATAAATAAAAGAGAACCGCCCTACTCTTATAGCAGTGGTGGAGTGGGTGGTAGAGGAACACCAAAGAACTCCAGCGACAGGCTCTGATCCTGCCATGGCACCTCGACGGCGCGCCCACCTGTGTGCACTTTCTGAGGTGATAACACGAGCATGCTCGGATCTGATCCGATTTCATCAGGATTATCCGACCTCTCAGAATTTTGTTGGTCTTCCTCATCATCGTACATTTTCAGAAGATTACTCACAATCCGGCGAAAGTAAAAGATAGTTACGGGCTTCTGTAATATATCAAGCCGACAATCCCACCTCCTTCTCCATGCAAACATTACATTTTATACACAAAAAACATACAAGAATCGGATTTTCTGAATGGATATATTTACCTCATGGAGGGTTCATAAACCCTATCCTTCGGTGACTGATAAAGTTGATCCCTCTTTCTTCGGAGGGTTCTCAAATCTTCAAAACCCACCTACCAGCAAAAGGGGCTCAGTCAACGAACCCTTTTCCTACTGATGATCCCTTCTTACCAGGAAAAGGGGCTCAGCAGAACCTTCCGAAATTATTTATTATTTTATTTTATTATATTTATTTATTTATTTATTTATTTTCAATAATGCTACACCACCTAGCGAATGACCAGAAAAATTATCGAAAATGATTATTTCACTCTCGAAAATGTTTCGAAACTGTAGAGCAAATTCTAGAGCTACTCGAATGACGGGGTTCTCTGATGTGACAATCATTTTTGCTAACTCACCCTTTTCTCTCTCTCTCTCATTTTTGATTTTAAATTTTAAAATTATTTTTAGTCTTTTTCTTTTCTCTCTCTATTATTAGCTCATTCTCTTCTCTCTCTCTCTCTATTCGTTATTCTCTCTCTTTGTCTCTCTCTCTCTTCGACTTCTCACTCTCCAATGAGCACAGCTCTACTCCAATCCCGCCGACAATCGACTCTCTCTCTGACCGAGCCTCTCTGTCTCCTTCCATACTCACTCCCGACAATCGACTATCTCGCTTCTCGATTTCTCTTTAGTCTTGCTAGATGGTGGAGGACTCTCTCTCTTCTCTCGACTCTCTCTCCGACCAAGCCAATCGAGTCTCTATCTTCTGTTGCCGACCGAATCTTTGTTCCAACGAGCGACCCAAACCAACGACTTCAACCTAGAGGTATATAACTTAGAAATTGATTTGGGGTTAGGGCTTGTGTGTGTGTGTGTGTGTGTGTGTGTTTGTGTGTGTGTATAACAATATAACTTACAAATTGATTTAGGCATAATATAGTGTCTATGTCTATGTAATTTAGAAATTGATTTAGGACTTGTATGTATGTTTCTGTGTATATATGACTTAGAAATTGATTTAGGGCTTCTATGTATGTTTCTGTCTATATATGACTTACAAATTGAATTTGAACAAATTAAAACAATACTGCTAGTTACATGAAGTTTGGCATTCTACTGTTTTGAAGCCCTATCATTTTTTTAATATAAAAAAAATTAATTGTTGTAAGTAAATTAACTTGGATTGTGTCTGTCTCTAACAGGTTTTATAGGAATTTTATATTATTGTAACTCATAGGACTTAGATTTTTGCAAATTCATACAAGAAATTTGGTTAACTAATTGATAGGGAGAAAATATAGGGATACTTATATTTCATACTAAAATTATATAAAGATATAATTTTCTTTTATCAGATGTATAAAGGTGTTGGAATAGTGTATTTTTTTTTTTTGGGGGGGAGGGGGGACATTGAAAGGTGAGAAGAAGACGTTGGATAGCTTGATACACTTTACTGGACCCATTTCCTAATATATTAAGATTTGGGGGAAATCGGTGACTTAACATGATTATCAGTTTCTTTATAGATCCAATGGATTCTTTATTCTATTTACTCCAACAATCAGGTTCTGCTAGGTGTTTTGGATACTCTAAAAAATGCTAGGGAAACTGTGATGGATGATTGGTAAAACTTGAAATTCTATTGAGGAACATTTTTTCTCCTTCAAATTGTAAGCAGTTCATCTTTGTGGCAAAATTTGCTCCAAACAATAGGTTTAAAAGGGGAGGAATATGCCATAGAGTTATCAATGGAGGGAGGAATACAATATATTTAATTATTTTAAAAAAGAAAATAAAATCATACTTGTTAATGCCATTTCTCACCACTGAAAACATTGGTTTCAACCCCCAAATATCTATATTACATTTCACAACAACTTTTGAAAATATTGTGGTTGTAGTTTATTCCATTTGAAAATTCAATGATTAGATTTGTTTTGGTTTCTTTTTGGTAAAATGTTATTTGCTTGAAAGAGCATAGTCAATGGAATTAATTTGGATATCTAACGATAAGAATTCAACCTTTTGTGTTTTATGTACCAATAGCTTACAAATTATGAGCACACACATACCATTGCATGTACAAGTGTGTACAAAGGTATACCAGATCCGTTAAATCATCATCACTCAAAAATTCATCACATATGCAATAAAATAGTACTTCTACTGAAAGAAAGTAAATCTCCTAGACTTGCTGTTGGGAATATAATTCTTAAGAGAAACAATCTTCCTCAACAACAGACATATGACAACCTAACAACAGATACAAATCAATGCATCAAAACCCACATAATATCATGACAGTACCATGACAAAGATATTCAGACATAGATAAATTTGAAAAGAATACTTTTTCACAACCATAGTCCTGAAAACAACCTAAAATCATATCAATAAACCAAGCTGGATGATATCCATACCAAATCAACCATAGTCCTGAACACAAACTAAATTATCCAAACTAAGAGAGGTGCTACATTATCCAAAATAAACCAAATTATCCAAACAAACATAAAGTAAATAATCCAAAAAAACATAAACTAAATTATCCAAAACAAAATAAACTCCAAGTTCAGTCACATAAAATGCATTAAAATTACAAGTTTCCAACTAACGAAAATAAGAGTCATTTCGGTCCATTTGTATATTCAAGTCAACAAAAGAAGACGGTATGGCTCCATAAATTTGATGCGTAGCACTCATGGATTGTTGACTTCTCATAATGTTAATAATTCTGGGTGTGCCTTCAATACAGTCTGATGGGGTAAGAGATGTACCGATTCTATAAATCTGACTTGGAGCAGTCATGAAACTTTTTCTTCTCATAATGTCTATACTTCCCGGCGTGCCACCAATATAATCTAACGGGGTGAGAGATATGCCTCCAATAGCATTGACCATCTGTCCCTACTCAATTAAAATGACATGTTAAAAATAGTTTAATAAACATTATTGAAAAATAAAATAAACTGATCGATGTAAATTCATATGATGTACATGTACCGGCACATATATACTATTTTGCATACCAACTATACAAGGATAAAACTCTCTACATGCACTAGGTTGAGGTTGAGATTTAGCTTGTGTCATAGCCCAAACCTGCCCCTATAGGTTTAGCGTCGTAACAGGCTAGTAATCTTCGATTACCAAAGTCCTACTTAACAATAATGACAGTAATACAATAATAGGGGTTGGCAAAAGCCAATCAATAATAAAAAAATATTGTCCAATGAGCTGTGAGAACTTAAGTGTACAAAACAAACTTTCATATACTTGTATATATACAGTCACTTAAGTCCATAAAACACATATATACAAAATAGAACACAAGTTAGGGAATTAAATCCCATTGCCAAAATTAGTATAAACAAAAACCATAAACCATACTTGTCACTTGACCAATTATAAAAAGGTGAATCTGAACCACCCAATAAGCCTTGACACATGTTGGTTCAGAACTTCGGGGTGAGGCACAGTAGTTGGCTTGACAAAAACAGGGTTTGGGTCGACACCGCTAACTCTGATCTGGTGCCCGATCACCTACATACATATAGTGAACAATGACCTAGAACCCAATGAATAACAACTGTGTAAAGAGGTTATGAATGATGTCCTTATAATAATTGAAACAATCGATTCATTAATATATCATTTTCTCAATCAATATGTCATATAATTTAATCATTTAGATTCATAATAGTCATACGTGGTACATCCAATAGCAGAATAATTCAATACGTCTTAAAGACCGAACAATCAATTAATAGCTATCAATACAATAAACAATAGTTCCAAGAATTGGAACTGACAGAGATCTCTGTAACAATAGTAATAACAATAGCAATATACTATGAATACCATGAGTACAGTTCAGAAAATAGGACAATCATTCATTCAGTAAACCGTATTATTTTAGAAAACAATACATTTAATCAATCAGAAAATAGTTACAATTGAACATAGCTTTACAACAGTGTTACTCATAGTGGGCTCCTTGAAACACGCGAGACAGATGCACTAAAAATGTGGCATTTGACCTAAACAAATAAATTCAAGCACAACTCAATTACATTCAAGTCATTCAGTCATTTCCATTCAGTCGGTTGTTAATTTATTCGATTTCTGTTCATTGTTCATTCGTTTGGTTCTAATTTTTCATTCTTTCATTTCGTTTATATTCATGAGATGCGAATGCACATGAAAAACACTTTAAAAACATGCAAACGGAGGCTTGAAAGGTAGAAAAATGGAGCGAAATGAAATTAGGACCTGCCTTGAAACCACACGTGCAGAAGGTCCAAATCGCACGTGTGGATCAATGTAGTATGCACACAAATTTCAGCCTTGTTTTCCGCACATACGGGCCCCAGGCAGCACGTGCGGAACTGGAAAAACCAGTCCGGAAAATCTGTTTCACTTTTGAAGCCTCAATTTGACAATTCCAACTTCATTTTCATACAATTTAAAACTCAAAACCTTATAAGAACATATTGAACTTAATATATCTAGCTTTAAACAAAATTAAAACTTCAAATCAAAGCTAAGTTTTCCATGCAAAAGCTTCACTTCTTAAATTGAAATGAAAGTTCATAAAGCTTGTACATTTTGAGCTCCAAATTCAAAACCCATGGCATTTTCCCCTCAATTTTGGAATCTCATGTAAGAAAACAAATATATGATCGTGGATTTCATTAAATCTATGCCATGCAAGGTGAATTTAAGAGTTAATTCATCATTTTCTTTCATATTAAGCCATGCATGTATCAAATTACAATTAAACTTATATTCTTTTTGAATTCCATAGTTTATAAGTATAATTCTTCAAATTCATGACATTAGAGAGTAGAATTCTTACCTAGAGTGAATGAATTGTAAAGAATTGGGTTTATCTTCAATGATTTCCTAGGCTTCTCCTTCAATTTTCTCTTTCTTCTTCTTGTTTCTTTGATGAACTCTCTCTCTCTAGAAGCTTTCTGTCCCTCTCTCTACGTGTATGTGTAGACACCCCATTTTGACCACTCTTAAGACTTGGGCATTACTGATGGTTTACTTGGTGGTGAAAGGTGTGCAGGGCAAATGTTCAATTTCTTCTTCGGCAAGAGGAGAGTCAAATCCTAACCTCATACCCCATTTTGGACCAAAGCTATTTTGGATGGTTTTTAGACCTTAAACCCTCTCTTTCAAAATATTTTGAAATAAAGTTTCCTACGATGTTCCAAGGCTCGCATTTTGTCAAATGTCGCGCTTTTCAGTAAACCGAGCGGGAACAAAGTGGAAATGAATGAAAGAGAGATGAAATCTTTAAAAAATCTTTCAAAACACCTTGTTTAGGGGTTTGGAGTTGAAGAAAAGAGGAGAGGGGAGAAGAAAACAAGTTTAGGAGAAGTTCGACATGAATTCGGATAGGATCGAAACTGAGTAGCTTCACCAAAACAGGCATAACTTTTTTCATAGTTGGGATTTTGATGCAAGGCTGCCACCATTGGAAAGCTTACTTCCGGGGCTTCAATTTGGACACAAGAATGACCTAAAAAAGAGTCCAGATGAAGGCGATATGCCTGTTTGAAATTGGATCTACAGAGCAGATTTTCTCTGCCAGCCACTGGTGAAGGGTGCCGGCCATGGATGATGCAGTGCCGGCCACCAGTGATGGCCGGCCGGCCAACAATGTCAAAAATCAGATTTTTTTTGCAGATCTTTTACCTCCAGCTGTTATGCACAAGCCCCCAGCTCAGATATTTCGACCAAAAGCTTTGAATTGCTATATATGAAGCCAAATATCTCATATTCAAGGGAGAGAACTTCTTAAGCAAGTTTTGAGAGCTTCTCTCACTAAAAATTCCTCTCTCTCTACAAATTCTAGAGCTAAAGTTCAGCTTTTCACTCAAGCTTGCTCTCCCTCTTGACCTTATGTGCATACAAGAGGTGTACTTGAAGATATACCTCTCATTTGCCTAGGCACCCTTAACCAAACTTAACCACCATTGGGCTGAGGTTCTTTGAGGATCATTTGGAGCTCCAAAAGGCTGATTTTGGCTCAGATTTTGGTTGGTTTTGCTGCTGTCCTTCAAGGTGCTTCAAGGGTAAGCACTTGCTCCATTAAACCTTTGCTTTGCATGCTTGTTTTACCACCTTTGCAAATTGTTTTTGGCTTATTTTTGAACTGAGAAAATATCTGTTTTTCAGTCCTAAAAATGATGGTTTAAGGCTTGTTTGGCTAGCGGGTTGTCTCTCCCTTTTGTTCCTTAGCTTGTATAGCTTTTGAGCCATCTTCCAAGGCCTTTCAAAACAACTTTTCGTGGCCTTTTAACCACTGAAATCCAGAGAATTTTTAGTGGTAAAAACCCTATTTTGAGGTCCCAAATGGGTGGGGGTTGTCCCCCCTCCTCTTTTCTTGTTTGCATGTCTTATTGGCCTATCAAATGAGCATGTGTTTCTACCATTTTGAGGCTTAGTTCAGGCATTTTTTTGTGACTTTTAGGACTTTCCTTAACTCTGTCCATGGCTAGTTTGGTCACCTTATGCATGCTTTATATACTTGTAGTGTAATTATTGTAAAATAGCCTTATATGCCTCATGAAGCAGTATGTTTGTTAAGCATGTATGGGCTATTTGGTTTTGTCACTCCTTGCATGCACAATACACTTGTAGTGTAAATCACACAAACTAGTCTTGTATGCTTCATGAAGTAGCATGTCATTCTAACTTGTTTTGTCTCCATTTCAGTAGGTTTTTAGTGTTGTTTTAGCATGCCATGACTCTGTTTTGGGTGGGTTTGATGGCCCCTTGTATGCTCCATACACTTGTAGTGTAATTCCATGAATTAGCCTAGTGTGTCTCATGCTTTAACATGTCATTCTAGTATGCTTTAAGCTTAACTTCAAGAAGATTTTGTCCATATTTTAACATGCTTTAGCTCTGATTTTGGTTGTTTTGGTCATGCATGCCTTGCTTTGTATAGCTATAGTGCATTCTAGCTTGTTAGCTTTGTGTATCAAGTCCACTAGCATGCATTGCTTGGCCTATTTGAATGATTTGGCATCATTTGTTATGTGATTTCAGTCCATGTTTCATAGTCATGCGCTTGCATTTATCACTCATTCAATGCGTGGGAGGGTTTGCCCCTTTATGCCTTAACATGAATCATTACGTATGCCTTCATGCCTAAGCTTGCGAGCTGTCATTTCAATGTGTTTTGGGGTTATTATGCCATGATATAACTCTGATTTTTGTTGCTTAAGTCATTCCATGCTTGGTCTTAATAGGTGTAGTGTAATCCACCATACTTGCCTTGTATGTATTGTGCCTTATGCCCTTCATGTTAGCTTGTTTTGGCTTCCTTCCATACATGTTTTAGTATCATTTTAACATGTTCTAGGACTATTTTGGGTTGCCTTTGCCATATGCTTCATGCTTTGTATAGCTGTAGTGCAATTGACCTTGCTAGCTTTGTGTTTTAATGACTCATGCATGCTATCTTTGAGCTATTTAGATGATTTGGCATCATTTAATACTTCATTTCAGAGCTTATAGCATTGCCATGTTCCCATTTCTTGCACCCTTTGAGTGCCTCTAAGGGTCATGCATTGTTGCTTAGTTTGTGGCCTAGTATGTATGCCATCTCGCCTAGGTACTTGAGCCTCCATCTTGGCATGTTTTGGTCATTGTTTTGACCTATTTCAGCTCTGTCCATGTTTGGTTCATGCACTTGTGCCATTTATTGCATGCCCCCTTTGTAGTCCTCTTTACTAGTTTCATGCTTTAAGGACCTTTGTATGCTATGCTTGTATTGTTTGAATGATTTGGCATCATTTCATACCTTATTTCAGTGCATTTAGTGTTGTCACACTTCCATGTTTATCACTCCTTGAGCACTCTTGAGAGTTGTGCTCTTAGGCCTAGTTGATTGGCCAATGCATTGTGCATGCACGCCTTGTCTTTTGGTGCCTTTGTTTTGGTGTATTGGCCACTGATTCGGACATGGCTGAGGTCTGCCCATCTTAGTTTAAGTCCATCTTTGCATGTTGTTGCATGCTTGTCTTGCATATTGTTGTATGCTTGTTACATTGCATTTGGCATGCTTGTTACATTGCATAGCATCTCCATGTTGCATGCATTGCATTGTGTTTGGCTTGGGTGTTAAGCCAAACACGAGAAACGAGGGACGTTTCATATTTGAAGTGATGAAACGTGCCTCAATTCTCGGTCGCCGACGCTTTTGACAATGCATGATAGAGTTCTAGGCATTTATGTGTTTTTGTGCATTCATTTTACATTGAATTGCACAAGTTGGATCTTTGGCCATCATGCATCGAGATGCGTGATTGATGGTCTTGGATCCGATTATGTCTCTCCCTTGATGTTTTGAGGTGATATGGAGTGGCATAGTGCGTACATACCCTTGGGAGACCCTCAATTTTCTCTATTTTGTGCTCTGCTGCAACTTGGTGTCACAGCACACCAGTGGTTGGCAGCCTCTTATTGTTGGCCGGTAGACCTTTATTCTTGGCCAGCAGTGCCTACTATTGGTCGGCATGGTGGTCGACAGAAGCTCTTCATGGCCGGCAGGCCACTGGTGCATTCCCCAGCATGGATTTGGTAAGTTCCAGCAACAAGTTCTTGAGGACACCCTGCAAGCAGAGCCTCAAGAGAGCAACCGGAAGGTGTTCCGAGGCGAGAAACTGAGTGCGAGCATGCATCTTCTAACTTCAAGTAGAGCTGAGGCAGCATTGTTTATTGTTTTTCTTATTAGTCAGCATGAATTTGTAATTAATTAATTAATTTGTTAATTAGTTAAGTGATGTAATAATTAGTTGTAGCTAGTTATTCATTTTGGTTTGTAATAATTAGTCTAATTAGCTTAATTAGATTAATTGCTTAGCCTAGCGTAGCTAGCTTAGCGTATTCATTCAGACCCTCCGTCGAGAGGGCGAATTTTGTAATAAGTGTGCGTGAGTGTGTGAATGTCTTCCAACCTTACGTCTTTCTCCCTTTTACTTACCTGCTTTCGATGGTTAGTTTTAGGGCATATGTTGTTTAGCATCCTTATGCTTCGCATGCGTGCATTCATTTATCTGTCTTGCATGCATCGGGCTCGGCACATCATACTAACTGCATTGTATTTTAATACCAAGTTGAATACATGTTATAAAGTTGCATTTCATATGCCATCTTAGAATAGCCGAGCCTTTCTTAGCTGCATTTTGCATGTGCTGCATTAGGCATTGTGTTGACATAGCTAGGAACATGCATTGATTACTAACTAGCTCTTGTTTTGGCTCGGAGTACACTGTAAGTGTTTATGCTTTAGCATCCTTGCATGAGTGTGAGTGTTGCCATGACAACATGCTTGCCATGAGGCTAGCTACTTATGTGTTTAACTGCCTGAATGCCTGTGGGTGAAGGTTGGATTGTTTGAATTGGGACAATTCATTGAAATTCGCATTTTAGCCTACTTGCGAGTAGCAAACTTCAAACCGTTTTCAAACAAACAAATATGCAATGTTTTGTTCCAACTTAGGCGATCTAGTCTATACTTGTATGCTTTGAGCATCACATAGTAATTCTAGGTTTAATAACCGGAATAAGAACACATGTGTTTTCAAAAACAAAATATCATACTTAGTACAAGCCGATCTTTGATCGGGAGATCTTTGATCGGGCGAGCGGGGGTGCTCATTGCATGACCTTCCCCTCTCGTACCCAAGTTCCCGAGCCGAGGCAACTTTGGTGATATAGGACACGTGGCCTTAGGCACGAGTCAGGATTTCCTAAATTCCCCCAAAAATAAAATATTTAGGTGGCGACTTTGTATCTGGCAAAGTAGTCCATGTTTGGCATTTCTTTATAAAAATCAGTTTTCCAAAACGATTTGCCGGATTTGGACTCTTTGGTGATTTATCGGTCTTGCATTGCACTTTGCGAGATTAGATTCAGAACCGTGACATTGAGTCCGAACTGTAGTAAGCCCAATGAACAAAACGGGATTTCGGGCCAATTCGCGCGCGGAGCTTCGGGATGTTAGGGCACGTCTACAGTTTCTGGCGACTCTGTTGGGGAGTTAGATAACTTGACTCGAACTCATGATATCTTGTTTTGATTACACTTATGTGTTTCTTTGCATTGCATTTGCATTGGTGCGCCTAGGACACCGTATTTGTCGTATGCTATTCCTGAACGATTGGCCGGAGGCTCGCTTTGAGAAGCGTGCCATAAGGCTGACCGGTTGCGGGCTCTGCCACGACGGGAACACGAACCTCGATTTTACTGGGGCACCCTTTTTGACCATTTGACCTAGTGCATATCGGAAACTGTAGTGACTATTCCAAGCTAGGACAGGTTGCTTACCCGATTATAGGTTGTTTGAAACCGCTGCGTGCGTAGTGAAACCCTAGCTCCTGACAAAATAGGACAGGGAAACCCTACCCCTCCTTAGGGTTGTTTTGGCTCTCATTTGCTTGCTATGTGCTTTTAGAGTGTGCCTCTACAGGAATGCATGTATCAGTTTGCAAGTCTGGGTATCAGGCCTGAGGGCATCAATATTTTCGGGGAATTAGTTTTACCTGAGGATATCAGTTTACAAGCAGAATTTTGGGCAGAATTCAGTAGAGAGTACAGTCATTTAGCTATGCTCAAATCTGTTCTGTTGAAATTGGGCTGAGATGCTGCCTGTTTACCTTTTTGCTAGGTAGCCCTGGAACCATAGCTTCAAAAGGCTCCAACATCCCCCGGGTACATTGGACTTGTGTTGATAGACTTTGTCAGGTCAGAGATTCTGTTCAAGGGCAAATCAGTGTTCCTTCGCCAGAGGCAGGGTAAAAAGGCCAGTCAGGCACAGATCATCAGTTCAACAGCCTTCGGATCAGCGGTCATTATCCATCTTACCTGTGCCCAGTTGGGTTGAGATATCTGCTTTTACCTCAGGGAGATACACCTGTTATTCAGCTAGATCAGCACCTTATGGCAGGCATGGAAGAGATGATGCGTCAGCTCCAGGAAACTATGGAAGCTATGCAGCAAGATGCTGCCCGCCAGGCCGAAGTGGTTGCACGTCAAGCAGAAGTAGTGGCCCAACAGGCAGAGTTAATAGCCAGGCTACAGCAGCAAACCGGAGCATCTGCTTCGTACCCACCTCCTCCCCCACCTAGAGTTCCAATACTCGGGGAGACAGCAAACGTCCAGGAAAATACGGACGTTCCAACGGGGCCAGCTCCGCCCCCGATCCTACCACAGTTGTCCAAAGCGCCCACCAACCTAGTGGATTCACCCTTTGAGTTCGAAGTGGATCCAACGGCGCTAAAAGTGAGCAAGCTTGAAAAGCTGTTCAAGAAGGCTCAAGGCGTGAAATCCATTCCGGACATAGAGGATGGATACACCGACTCGGCTGTGACTTTGCCGGACAGGTTCAAGATGCCACATATCGACCGCTTCGATGGCTCTGGAGACCCAATGGTGCACCTCCACCTGTTTTCTGATATCCTGAGGCCAATGGGCTTGACCACAGAACAGAAGCTGTCACTATTCGGCCGAACCATGTCTGGGATAGCCGCAATCTGGTATGCGAAATTGGAGAACTCTGTTAAACAGAATTGGGAAGAGATGGCTGAGGCCTTCATTGCTCAATACTCTTACAACACGCAGATCGAGGTCACAACTCGTGATCTTGAAGTTGCCCGCCAAGAGCCAAATGAGGGTTTTTCAGAGTTTGTGACGAGATGGAGAGCAAAGGCCTCGATGGTGACTACAAGGCCTTCCGACAAAGACCAGATAAGGATGGTTGTGCGCAACCTGCAACCTAACCTGATGCGGAAAATGATAATCTTACCCCTTCCCACCTTTGCAGACCTACACGAGATTGGGGTACAGATTGAAGACGCAATGAAACAAGGTCTGATTGACCACGAAAGGGAGTCACCCAAGAAGGGTTATACGCGCAGTTCGAATGCGACCACCAGTGGTGATGCAGCTGCAAGATCTTCTGAAGTTGGAATGGTCACCACCACTCTGAAAACAGCCACCCCCTTTGTTGGTACACCCAATCCAAACCCCCGAACTTCGGATTATCTACCCCGAGGCAAGAGGGTTTTTACCCCACTTTATATGCCTTTGTCAAAAGCTCTAGGGGGCCTACTCAGGAAAGGACATCTGAAACCGTTAGAACAACGGCCTCTACCCGATCCTCTCCCTCCCCTCCAAAGCATGACCCAGCTAAGTACTGTGTGCTTTCCATCAACAAACTAGTCATGACACTGACAGTTGCGTCCGTCTTCGCCACGAGATACAAAATTTGATTGACAACAAGGTCATCGCCGCACCAGCTCAGCAAAGTCTATCGTCACTGGATCAGTGAACTTAGGGGATAGTACGAGTATGGATCGGGGGATGGACCACCTGCGGGCGGCGTTCAGTTTACTCCAGATGTAGCGTATGGCAAGCACTGTGTTGAGCATTTACGAATGCTGTTTATTTTACATTCTGGCTTGGGTATTGAGTCAGTTCTGTTGTGTTGTTTTGAGTCAGTCTTTTTATTTGGGGTCTGTCTTATTATATCGAGTCAGTCCAGTTGTATAGGAGTCAGGTGATTCCAGGAGTGTTACCTCGGACATCACTTGCTTGTTTTGTGTTTGTCTTTTTACTTTCTTTTGAGTCTGTTTCTGCCTTGGAGCCTGTTGTGCCAACAGATTTGAATGAAACAGCAGTGATTTTCACATTCTTGTGTTTGCTTCTGCCTTGTGCCAGTTGTGCCAGAAGTTCTGAATGAGATGGCAGTATTTGACTAAAAACTGTGTCTTTTCTGTGCCTTGAAGTCATTGCATTGACCTAAGTTTTTCAAAACCTTTTTGAACATTGTGATGAAAAAAAGAGGGAGAAATTCCTCTGGATTTGCAAAAATTGATCAAATTGAGAGGAAGAGAGGCATTCTAAGCCCTTAATGAATGAGATCATGTTTGTTAATATGAGTACTGAGAAGGATTCTGACCTGATCTAGATTGATTCTACATTGTCTTCAACGCGAGCGGCTAGTCGCTTTTTTAAAAGATTTCAAAAAATGTTTTGCGCGGTCCTGCGAAGACCTGTGTGGAATCGCTCTTGAGATTGTGCAACATTGGATCGTTCTCAGCCTCGAGACTCATCCCCTTTTGCTTTCAAACCTTGAACTTGGATTCAGAATGTTCAATGGTCAACCACAAAGGAGGCCCGCCAAGCCAGAGTTGAAACAGCCCTCGAACTAGGGGCAAGAAAGTCAGATCAAGAAGATCAGATGTTATCAAAAGAAACTTGCAAAGCTAGATCAGAAGCAACCCTTAAACTAGGGGCAAGAAATGTTAGATGTGCTCGAAGAGTAAAAAATTAGGACATTTCTCAAGCTAACGAAGATCGGCAAGAATGCCAAATCCCAGAAGGGAGGAAAGAAGAAAGCATTGCTGAAGGACATTTGAGTTCCTATCCACAACACTTGGGGCAATTCAAACCCCATTGGATGGACTCCTGCATCATCAGCGAACAGCAGCCATTCTTCCGGATTCAGAAGGCCTCGAGATCCTAAAACCATTTGATATGGACAAAGCTACACTTTTACCCTGGAGAGGCTCGCTGGGCCGAAAATTCGGAAGGGCGACCCAGGAAAAAGTTAGAGCAAATGAAAAAGAAAAGAAAAATGCAATAAAAAGAAAAAGAACAAAAAAAAAAAAAGAAATGAAGAAAAAGAAATGAAAAAAAAATGAAAAGAAAGAGAAAAAGAAATGAAAAGAATGAAAAGAAATGAATAGAAAAGAAAAACAAAGCTCGCAAGGTTGAAAACCAGAAGGGCGGCCTTGGCAAAAGATAGAGCGTAAAATGAGAGGTTAATACCCGAGTGTACCTTAACCCCAAACTACGTAAGGCTTGATTCCCATGTTTGGGATACGTAGGCAACTTCATTCTGAAGTCCAGCCATAAACACTTCCAAATCGATTGTGTCCATGTAATGGTTTTGATCATCTTGGTCTTCTCTGTATCCGAGAGTTCAGTGGTGATCGTCACTTTGAGAACTGATTACAGTGTGTTGCGGTACTATTCAAACAAGGGGCAACTTTCCATGGCTGTGCAATGTCATTTAGACAAGGGACAATTTTCCTTTGTTTTGGATCTGACGTTGTGCATCTCGAGGGTAGGTTCCGTGCTCGTTGAGCAGTGGCCATTTGCAAAAATAGTTTTTGAGAATTTTTACTGAAGTTGACTAATTCTCTCGAAAATTATTCCATTATTTTCCAAAACTGGACCATTTCTTGGACCCAAAAAAAGAAAATTTTCAGTGCTCATAGCCTGACTAGCATGTTTTCAAATCAGAAAATTGAACAAGTATGCTAATCTAACTCCTATTTTGGTCAAAATTGTTTTAGTAGAAAGCCAAAACAAAAAATGGTCAAAATGATGAACTAGGGGCACAGTTGAGTCAGGTGTTCTGTCTTTTCCCCATCGTCAACCAACTCGCTAGAAAGGGCACCTTGTTCGCCAGAAAGGGCACAGCTGAAGCTGTTAGAAAAGGGCCGAAAGCTCTCTCATCCTCCAAGCAGCGAGGTATCAAGCCAAGTGCGAAGCATGAATTGGAATGGATCAAGATATTCCACTCCCTCATCTGGACAGATTTGATCACGTCAAAACTCCCCAGCAGAGCATCGTCAATCGATGTCAGCTACAGATTGGCTACACACCCAGTTGTAACGCAACCCCTCTGTGGGAAAGTTCACTATTGTGAGCAGAAGAAAAGGAATCTAGCGGAATGCTAGGGGCAAGAGCCCGCAACTTCCTATTTATCCATCAACCACCCAAGGGAGGGATAAAAAAGGAAGAGAGATTGAAGAATAGAGAGATGTACGTTGAGAGAAAAAGTAAGGAAAGGGCTTTTTCAGAAAAACAGAGCCTCAGGGCCGAGTGATGTGAGAATCACAAATAAGAAAGGGTGGGAAACAATGCCCAGAGAAACAGGTTCCCTGTGCATGTCTGAGTGTCATGTCTTTTGTTTCGTCTCGATTCTTGTTTTGAGTCGTTTCAAGTGTTTCTCGATGTGTTTAGGTTGTTTACCTTTTGTTTTTGTTTGTTGAGTCGTAGTGCGCTGTGTTCAGTCGTAGACTCAATACCCGGTCAAAAACTCATTTCTCATTTCAATTTCAAAAATGAATCGTTTTGTGCTCAGAGTGCTGTGCCATTCTCCACATATGTGCAAAACAAGATTTTTTTCTTTCATAAACCGCCGGGTTCCACCCAGGTCATATGAGAACAGTAGAACACGGACCTATCTGAAGCTACATAGGTTCCAGATTGCAAAGCAAAAGAAAAGAGGGAAAATTTGGAGCATCTTAGTGTGTTTCAACTTCAGCAAATTCTGAGATTGCATTCCATATGCACCTTCTCAGGCCTTGTCAATACTCCGAAGTATGGGTGTGCCTCTACCTCAAGCTCAAGATCAAGTCTGCTTCAAGCCAGAATGGCAATCAGAAGTGCTCTCCCTGAGGATCATTCCTTGCCAGGGGCATCTCGGCCATGTTTGCAATGAGTTCATAGGAGACCAATTGCGACGGTGGAAACTAGAGTTCGAATGGTTGTTGCCTAGAACGCAAAGGTTTGGGATTTCTGAGACTAAAGTCTGGTTTAAATACCCAGGGGTGTATCCCCGGCTTGAAATCTGTATGGAAGCCCCATAGGTTGAGGTAGCAGGTATGCGCCTCGGTTCTGGGTACTGAACCAACCTAGTCTGTCACCCCGTTGAAGAATAGGGAAAGTTGTGAATGAGATCAGGAATGAAAACGGCATTTGTGGTTTCTATATGCAGAAGTTACCCCTTGTCAACATTTCAGGACCTTTGTACTGAGAGTTGAAGGTAAGAGTTCGAAGAACACAAGGGGGAGATCCCCGTCCGTGTAGAGCGGTTTACCGCCACTCGCTCCATGAGGTGCTTTCTAAAAACACCGCTTTGTTTGTTTATTGCATTCCCTAAACATCATCTCTACGATGCTTGTAACATGTTGTAACATGTATCGTATCATTGCACTTATTGCATTTATTTGCTTTCTTGTGTTGTCTTCTAATCATTTATCCTTTCACGCTATGCAGCGTTTAGGATCGTTGTCCTCCGGGGCTATCTCAGGATGCGTGAAACGCGGCCCTGGGCGTGTTTTATCTCAGGTTGCATTGTGCGCGTACCTGGGCGGTTGTTTTCGGTCCTTTTCTCACGATTTCAGCGTGGTTAGAGTGTTCCTTTCCTCACACGATTTCAACGTGTTTGGAATTCATCTTAGGTTGCATTGTCGTGCACACCTCTTCACTTGCGTTGTCACGCACTTTCCACTTGCATTGTTATGCACGCTCCCTTGTTCCGAAACACCGGGATACGTCCCTATGTTTCTCCTTCTTATTCCGAAACACCGGGATACGTCCCTATGTTTCTCCTTCTTATTCCGAAATACTGGGAGATGTCCTTCTGTTTTTCCTTCTTATTCCGAAACACCGGGATACGTCCCTATGTTTCTCCTTCTTATTCCGAAATACTGGGATATGTCCTTGTGTTTCTCCTTCTTTGGTTAAGAGCATTTGGAATACGTTCCGATGCTTATACCTTTCCGAAATACCGGGATATGTCCTTGTGTTTCTCCTTTTTTGGTTAAGAGCATTTGGAACACGTTCCAATGCTTATACCTTTCCGAAATACCAGGATATGTCCTTGTGTTTCTCCTTCTTTGGTTAAGAGCATTTGGAACAGGTTCCAATGCTTATACCTTTCTGAAATACCGGGATATGTCCTTGTGTTTCTCCTTCTTTGGTTAAGAGCATTTGGAACACGTTCCAATGCTTATACCTTTCCGAAATACCGAGATATGTCCTTGTGTTTCTCCTTCTTTGGTTAAGAGCATTTGGAATACGTTCCAATGCTTATACCTTTCCGAAACACCGCGATATGTCCCTGTGTTTCTCCCTCTTTGGTTAGGAGCATTTGGAATACGTTCCAATGCTTATACTTTTCCTGTAATAACCCAACCCTCGCATGTGTTTCCGGTATACTTTCAGTCCCTCACTCTGCGTATTTATATACTTATTGTGAAATTCCATGAGAAATTAAGTTTAATTAAGTGAACCTTATGACCCTAGATTCATATCTGTTTGGTAAGGGAAGTATCTGTCATAATTAGAATGTTAAATCAGAAATTGAGGGTCCTATAGGTTTGATAATCCGAAATTGATTTTATATTTGAAATCAGCATAATTTTTAGGTAATATTAAGCATTGTTATAAAAACTTGATTTGGAATGATTAAATTAATTAGTTTGTGTCCTATTCACCTTATATATCTATCTATGTCCTTTGAAATATTTGGCTTAGGGCCTTTAATCAAAATATCTCCTGAGTGCAAATTGGGGGAGAAGGTTAGAGAGGGTTGAGAGGAAGTTCAAGAAGAAGATTGGGAATTTAGTGAGGATTGTAGAATTTGAGCTCAAGGTATGTAATTCTTGCTTTTGTTAAGCTCTCATGATAATTGAGTAAGAAATTCTCTCCAATACTTAAGTGGAAGTTACAATTAAATAATCAAGGGTGTGTGTGATCTTGTTTAGTTGTATTGGTAGATGAGTTGGTAATCTCAAGCTTGTAATAGAAATCTCACCTTTCCTCTCTTGATTTTACTTATTGTGTGGTGTTTCTTTACATACCTAAAACATTGTGTTATGTTGTGAACTTTAAGTTATTTTGAACTTTAAGAATTAAGAGATTAAGTTATGTTGTGAACTTTAAGAATTAAAAATCTAAATCATAGTTTGAGTGTGTGTGTGTTGGAGGATCCCATTAATATGTTTAAGCTATGTTGAACCTTGTAAATATGCACCAAAAGATGGGATTTTGAAGGAATTTTCGGACTGTTTTGAGCAGAATCGCCGCACGTGCGGGGGTCATGGCCGCACGTGCGGGAACCCCAGCCGCACGTGCGGGGAATGAGGAATTTTGGCATTTGGCTACTGTCTAAAAAGCACGTGCAGGGCATCACTGCCGCATGTGCGGGAGTTCTTGCCGCACGTACGGGGCTCACAGCCGCACGTACGGCCCATGCTAAAAATAACGGGTTGCTCCGTTTTACATGCTGGACCCTCTAATATTGTTGAAATATGTACTTAAGACCTTTATGATATCTATAAATTCAATCGAAGCAAAACGAATTCGAAACTAATTTAACGAAGGAAAAGAATTAACCTGCAAGTTGTTCATTGTGTAGGTCATAATCCGGGAGAAACAAGCACGCCGCTACTGCACTGTGAGTTGTAGTACTGTAATCGTACGTTTACTTACCGTTAATAATTCTTATTATTAACACTCTGTTGTCTTATAATCAATTACGTTACCATTTATGTTGTTTGGAGATCGGTGAGAACATTGAAAGATTATGTGTACCTCGGTATGACTCTGGAACTACTCTGCATTCCAGTTACGGTTAATGGTTATCATTAATGTGCTATGCTATAACCTGTAAATTACCTAAGACTCGGCACAAGAATTATTAATCCTATGCAGTTAGTTAACGGAAAGGAATTATGAATATAAACCCCGCTTAATGGGAACATGATATTTTGAGCGTCCTATCAGGGACTCCTACAGTCTTATTTGGTTCGACACATGTTTTATGACATAGGCATTTGCTTAGAATGGATTAACGAAATGAAAATCGGATAGAACCATGGGTTGCCTTATACGTCAAGAATTGAATATCAATAACATTGTTATATGACTCACGTTATGGTGTGAATTGTTCTATCCCCATGAATAGTACTGTAACGACACATGGGTTTCTATAAATAATTATTATTAATGCTTGGTTATACGTAAGACGATTATGGCAATATGTAATGAATCATAAAGGGAAATTTATGTGCACCATTGTGAACGGTATTTGTATGAATCTGACATTATTCTGTTCTGTTTATCCATTTCGTTTATACTATGTCATGATATGAATTGTTCGGTCTTCAAGACCTATTGATTTCTGGTATGGAACAAAGTACTGTACGGAACTAAGTGCTGCAATGCGAGTCACCTCTAGAATCCGTACGAGCCACCTCTTGAGTCCATACATATGTGAACTGGGCTTAAAGCCGATGTGAAAGTTATGAGGCCTATGGCCGTTCTGTGAAAGTTATGAGGCTTATGGCCGTTCTGTGAAAGTTATGAGGCTTATAGCCGTTCTGTAACATCTGTGAGGCCTATGGCCAATTTGTGACATCTGGGCCTATAGCCATTCTGTATGATCTGTTAGTATGAAACAAAGTGCTGCACGGAACTAAGTGCTGCCATGCGAGTCACCTCTAGAATCCGTGCGAGCCACCTCTTGAGTTCATACATGCATGAAAAGGGCTTAATGCCGTTTGTTTAAGGGCTTAATGTCGTTTTGTTTAAGGGCTGAAAAGCATTCTGTTTAAGTTTAGGCCTAAGGCCATTCTGAAAATAATTACAGGATAAAGCTAACTATATGTCCTCCGCCCTTATACATGTACATTGTAATTCAAGTTAATTGTCAAATTGTTACGTACTACTATTCACTGAGTTTGGCTCACTTTATGTTATGTCTATTTCTGTAGGCACTCCACCTGGAGGTCAGTCTCAACCCATGGCATCCGTTCCTCTTATGTCAACCTCAGGGTGTCCACGCACTTAAATGAAGGCAACTCATTTTATGGAGTTTTGCTAAACTTTTGATTTTGTACCTTGATTGTCTGTCTAAAGAGGAAGTGTATATAATCCTTTTACCTTTCAATGCTTTTGTTATACGCCCAATCTTGAGGGCTGGGTCTGTATATGTATGTGTATAAGCATATAGCTAAATTTTCAGATGCACGTCACTGTATGTTTATCTGCCTTATGTTCCGTTAGTGATCCTGGCATGGTAGTTATAGCTCAATGCAGATGGTTTTCTGTTATTTTAAAATATTAATGCTTCCGTTCAGGCCCCATATCTCACATATATATCAAGTTAGATGTCCGTTTTTGAAGTGGTCATGCCCAAACTTTTAGGGGCGGGTTCGGGGTGTGACATTTCCGAAACACCGGGATATGTCCCTATGTTTCTCCCTCTTTGGTTAAGAGCATTTGGAATACGTTCCAATGCATATACCTTTCCAAAACACCGGGATATGTCCTTGTGTTTCTCCCTCTTTGGTTAAGAGCATTTGGAACATGTTCCAATGCTTGTGCCACTCTTTTTCCTTTCGCGCGCAACGCGTTGGAATCTTTTTTGAGACCTCAGGTGTCCCCAATGGTCGCTCTTAGTCTTTCCTGCGTGGTGCGTGGTTGAGATTGTATAATTTTCTTACATCATTTCTGCATGAGATGTAGTTTGGTTCGTGTTTACTTTCTTGCGTAGCATTCGCTTAAAATGTTGCATTTATTGTGTATAATTGCTTCATTACAGCCCTCTTTACATAGTCATAAGTTATGTTCGGCATCGTGCATATCATTTGCATTTTGCCCCTGCCTGCGGGCGCATCTCTTTATTATCTTGCTTATTTGTCTAAGTATTCGGCCTTGTCAAAAATAGGTAGTCTCTGGGCTTTGACATTCACTCCCGTCACTTCTTGACTTTCGAGTTCTGTCAAAGAGGGGCAACTGTAGACACCCCATTTTTTACCGCCCTTAAGACTTGGGCACTACTGATAGTTTACTTAGTGGTGAAAGGTGTGCAGGGTAAAGGTTCAATTTCTTCGGCAAGAGGAGAGTCAAATCCTAACCTCACACCCCATTTTGGACCAAAGCTATTTTGGATGGTTTTTAGACCTTAAAACCCTCTCTTTCAAAATATTTTTGAAATAAAGTTCCTACGATGTTTCGAGGCTCGCATTTTGTCAAATGTCGCGCTTTTCGATAAATCAAGCGGGAACAAAGTGGAAATGAATGAAAGAGAGATGAAATCTTTGAAAAATCGTTCAAAACACCTTGTTTAGGGGTTTGGAGTTGAAGAAAAGAGGAGAGGGGAGAAGAAAACAAGTTTGGGAGAAGTTCGGCATAAATTCGGGTAGGATCGAAACTGAGCGGCTTCACCAAAACAGGTATAACTTTTTGCATAGTTTGAATTTTGATGCAAGTCTTCCACCATTGGAAATCTTACTTCCGGGGCTTCAATTTGGACACAAGAATGACCTAAAAAGGAGTCCAGATGAAGGAGATATGCCCGTTTGAAGTTGGACCTACAGAGCAGATTTTCTTTGCCGGCCACTGGTGAAGGGTGCCAGCCATGGATGATGCAGTGCCGGCCACCAGTGATGGCCGGCCAGCCAACAATGTCAAAAATTAGATTTTTTTTGCAAATCTTTTATCTCCAGCTGTTATGCACAAGCCCCCAGCTCAGATATTTCGACCAAAAGCTTTGAATTGCTATATATGAAGCCAAATATCTCATATTCAAGGGAGAGAACTTCTTAAGCAAGTTTTGAGAGCTTCTCTCACTAAAACTCCCTCTCTCTCTACAAATTCCAGAGCTAAAGTTCAGCTTTTCACTCAAGCTTGCTCTCCTTCTTGACCTTATGTGCATACAAGAGGTGTACTTGAAGATATACCTCTCCTTTGCCTAGGCACCCTTAACCAAACTTAACCACCATTGGGCTGAGGTTCTTTGAGGATCATTTGGAGCTCCAAAAGGTTGATTTTGGCTCAGATTTTGGTTGGTTTTGCTACTGTCCTTCAAGGTGCTTCAAGGGTAAGCACTTGCTCCATTAAACCTTTGCTTTGCATGCTTGTTTTACCACCTTTGCAAACTGTTTTTGGCTTGGTTTTGAACTGAGAAAATATCTGTTTTTCAGTCCTAAAAATGATGGTTTAAGCCTTGTTTGGCTAGGGGGTTGTCTCTCCCTTTTGTTCCTTAGCTTGTATAGCTTTTGAGCCATCTTCCAAGGCCTTTCAAAACAACTTTTCGTGGCCTTTTAACCACTGAAATCCAAAGAATTTTCAGTGATAAAAACCCTATTTTGAGGTCCCAAATGGGTGGGGGTTGTCCCCCCTCCTCTTCTCTTGTTTGCATGTCTTATTGGCCTATCAAATGAGCATGTGTTTCTACCATTTTGAGGCTTAGTTCAAGCACTTTTTTGTGACTTTTAGGACCTGCCTTAACTCTGTCCATGGCTGGTTTGGTCACCTTATGCATGCTTTATATACTTGTAGTGTAATTCTTGCAAAATAGCCTTATATGCCTCATGAAGTAGCATGTTTGTTAAGCATGTATGGGCTCCATTTTAGCATGTTTTTGGTCATTATTTAGCATGTCATGATTCTTTCTAAAGTTGGTTTGATAGCCTCTTGCATGCTTTATACACTTGTAGTGTAATTCTTGCAAACTAGCCTCATATGCCTCATGAAGTAGCATGTTTGTCAAGCTTATGTTGGCCATATATTAGCTTGTATTTGGGGTTATTTTGCTGTGGCATACCTCTGTTTTTATTTGGTTTTGTCACTCCTTGCATGCACAATACACTTGTAGTGTAAATCACACAAACTAGTCTTGTATGCTTCATGAAGTAGCATGTCATTCTAGTTTGTTTTGTCTCCATTTCAGTAGGTTTTTGGTGTTGTTTTAGCATGCCATGACTCTGTTTTGGGTGGGTTTGATGGCCCCTTGTATGCTCCATACACTTGCAATGTAATTCCATGAATTAGCCTAGTGTGTCTCATGCTTTAACATGTCATTCTAGCATGCTTTAGGCTTAACTTCAAGAAGATTTTTTCCATGTTTTAACATGCTTTAGCTCTGATTTTGGTTGTTTTGGTCATGCATGCCTTGCTTTGTATAGCTATAGTGCATTCTAGCTTGTTAGCTTTGTGTATCAAGTCCACTAGCATGCATTGCTTGGCCTATTTGAATGATTTGGAATCATTTTTTATGTGATTTCAGTCCATGTTTCATGGTCATGCACTTGCATTTATCACTCATTCAATGCGTGGGAGTGTTTGCCCCTTTATGCCTTAACATGAATCATTGCGTATGCCTTCATGCCTAAGCTTGCGAGCTGTCATTTCAATGTGTTTTTGGGGTTATTATGCCATGATATAACTCTGATTTTTGTTGCTTAAGTCATTCCATGCTTGGTCTTAATAGGTGTAGTGTAATCCACCATACTTGCCTTGTATGTATTGTGCCTTATGCCCTTCATGTTAGCTTGTTTTGGCTTCCTTCCATACATGTTTTAGTATTATTTTAACATGTTCTAGGACTATTTTGGGTTGCCTTTGCCATATGCTTCATGCTTTGTATAGCTGTAGTGCAATTGGCCTTGCTAGCTTTGTGTTTTAATGACTTATGCATGCTATCTTTGAGCTATTTTGATGATTTGGAATTATTTAATACTTCATTTCAGAGCTTATAGCATTACCATGTTCCCATTTCTTGCACCCTTTGAGTGCCTCTAAGGGTCATACATTGTTGCCTAGTTTGTGGCCCAGCATGTATGCCATCTCGCCTAGGTACTTGAGCCTCCATCTTGGCATGTTTCAGTCATTGTTTTAACCTATTTCAGCTCTGTCCATGTTTGGTTCATGCACTTGTGCCATATATTGCATACCCCTTTTGTAGTCCTCTTTACTAGCTTCATGCTTTAAGGACCTTTGTATGCTATGCTTGTATTGTTTGAATGTTTTGGCATCATTTCATACCTTATTTCAGTGCATTTAGTGTTGTCACACTTCCATGTTTATCACTCCTTGAGCACTCTTGAGAGTTGTGCTCTTAGGCCTAGTTGATTGGCTAATGCATTGTGCATGCACGCCTTGTCTTTTGGTGCCTTTGTTTTGGTGTTTTGGCCACTGATTTGGACATGGCTGAGGTCTTCCCATCTTAGTTTAAGTCCATCTTTGCATGTTGTTGCATGCTTGTCTTGCATATTGTTACATGCTTGTTACATTGCATAGCATCTCCATGTTGCATGCATTGTATTGTGTTTGGCTTGGGTGTTAAGCCAAGCACGAGAAACGAGGGACGTTTCATACTTGAAGTGATGAAACGTACCTCAATTCTCGGTCGCCGACGCTCTTGACAATGCATGATAGAGTTCTAGGCATTTATGTGTTTTTGTGCATTCATTTTACATTGAATTGCACGAGTTGGATCTTTGGCCATCATGCATTGAGATGCGTGATTGATGGTCTTGGATCCGATTATGCCTCTCCCTTGATGTTTTGAGGTGATATGGAGTGGCATAGTGCATACATACCCTTGGGAGACCCTCCATTTGCTCTATTTTGTGCTCTGCTGCAGCTTGGTGTCACAGCACACCAATGGCCGGCAGCCTCTTATTGTTGGCCGGCAGACCTTCATTCTTGGCCAGCAGTGCCTACTATTGGTCGGCAGAAGCTCTTCATGGCCGGCAGGCCACTGGTGCATTCCCCAGCATGGATTTGGTAAGTTCCAGCAACAAGTTCTTGAGGACACCCTGCAAGCAGAGCCTCAAGAGAGCAACCGGAAGGTGTTCCGAGGTGAGAAACTGAGTGCGAGCATGCATCTTCTAACTTCAAGCATAGCTGAGGCAGCATTGTTTATTGTTTTTCTTATTAGTCAGCATGAATTTGTAATTAATTAATTAATTTGTTAATTAGTTAAGTGATGTAATAATTAGTTGTAGCTAGTTATTCATTTTGGTTTGTAATAATTAGTCTAATTAGCTTAATTAGATTAGTTGCTTAGCCTAGCGTAGCTAGCTTAGCGTATTCATTCGGACCCTTCGTCGAGAGGGCGAATTTTGTAATAAGTGTGCGTGAGTGTGTGAATGTCTTCCAACCTCACGTCTTTCTTCCTTTTACTTACCTACTTTCGATGGTTAGTTTTAGGGCATATTTTGTTTAGTATCCTTATGCTTCGCATGCGTGCATTCATTTATCTGTCTTGCATGCATCGGGCTCGGCGCATCATACTAACTGCATTGTATTTCAATACCAAGTTGAATACATGTTATCAAGTTGCATTTCATATGCCATCTTAGAATAGCCGAGCATTCTTAGCTGCATTTTGCATGTGCTGCATTAGGCATTGTTGACATAGCTGGGATCATGCATTGATTACTAACTAGCTCTTGTTTTGGCTCGAAGTACACTGTAAGTGTTTATGCTTTAGCATCCTTGCATGAGTGTGAGTGTTCCCATGACAGCATGCTTGCCATGAGGCTAACTGCTTATGTGTTTAACTGCCTGAATGCCTGTGGGTGAAGGTTGGATTGCTTGAATTGGGACAATTCATTGAAATCCGCGTTTTAGCCTACTTGCGAGTAGCAAACTTCAAACCGTTTTCAAACAAACAAATATGCAATGTTTTGTTCCAACTTAGGCGATCTAGTCTATACTTGTATGCTATGCGCATCACATAGTAATTCTAGGTTTAATAACCGGAATAAGAACACATGTGTTTTCAAAAATAAAATATCATGCTTAGTACAGGCCGATCTTTGATCGGGCAAGCGGGGGTGCTCATTGCATGACCTTCCCCTCTCATACCTAAGTTCCCGAGCCGAGGTAACTTTGGTAATGACGGACACGTGGCCTTAGGCATGGGTCAGAGTTTCCTAAATTCCCTCAAAATAAAATATTTAGGTGGCGATTCTGTATCTGGCAAAGCAATCCATGTTTGGCACTTCTTTATAAAAGTCAATTTTCTAAAACGATTTGCCGGATTTGGACTCTTTAGTGATTCATCGCTCTTGCATTGCACTTTGCGAGATTAGATTCAGAACCGTG
Organism: Camellia japonica; assembly: GCA_030407325.1. NCBI lineage: Eukaryota > Viridiplantae > Streptophyta > Magnoliopsida > Ericales > Theaceae > Camellia > Camellia japonica. The sequence continues at coordinate 2,448,733 of JAPPVO010000007.1, forward strand.
ACATTGAATCCGAACTGTAGTAAACCCAATGAGCAAAACGGGATTTCGCACCAATTTGCGCGCGGAGCTCCGGGACGTTCGGGCACGTCTGCAGTATGTTGAAGACTCAAAAAGGTCCACTATACTTCCCTTATTCCTACACCTTAATGACTAGCTAGGGACAAATATAAGTTAGCTTAATAATTTGTTTTGGCCTTAGTTATAAGTTTCAATTAAATTAGATGAAAATCAAATTCATTCAAATTAAATTAATCCTCATCATATTATGATTTCAATTAAACTAAATTTCATTATATTTGTGGGAATTAGGCTTTAATTGCCTATCCAGTTACTTAATTTTAACTTGTTCAAATTACTGAATCAAACAAGTTCTATTGTCACCAATTCACATCTGTTCACAATAGCACAATTCAAATAATCACATCGCAATCAATAGCACTTAATAACACATAATCACATAATTAACAATAAGCACATAATTAACTTAATTAAGGAGGTGGTTGTCACAGCTTAAGCTTATTGATCAAGATTAATGAATGCTTCAAATTTATGACATGCTTACAATCAAATATAAGTTGAATAGAGAGAAATGATAAAAAACGGATGGATATATATTTGAACACCAATCAATTTACCTTTGATTTGTTATGTTTTGTTTTGGTTGCCTTCAACTGATTGACTATTTGATCTACTTTGGCAACCTTTCGTTTGGTAACTGGACGACCTCTTCGGTGAGCAACCAAAGGACTAAGCAACTTGGTATTACTGATTGTTTTTCTATTAGTGCTGCCAATTTGAGAAGATGGTACATTACTTGTAATAGGTGGTACATTACTAGTAGAAAGGTACTACATTACTCCCACCACCCTCATCAAACTTTCCTTGATTTCATCCAACCCATGGTTGATAATTTTTATTTTGCCTTCAGAGTTCCCAACAACTTGTACAATACCAATCAATTTTCTGTTCATATTATCATAGACCTTTGTATTGAAATCATTCCCAAAGCCAGTGTATGTGGTTTTTATGCATGTGTACCCTCTATTCAAATCTTTTCTCCATCGTAGTAGAATGTACTTATTTGGAACCACATTCATGCATCTTGCAATGAGCACAATGAGTGACTGAGCACACATGATGTCCCTAAATTGAAACAACCGACACATACATTGCACATCAAATTCAGTCGAATTATAATAGACAACAAAGTCCACATGCTTCATCTTCCCAAAAACTACCACAACTTCCTTCACAAAATATGTACAAATTGAACCCTCCTCTTTCACAAGAAACGACTGACAATAAACTAGTCTCTTCATCTCTACTTGAACTTCTTTGAATTTTGCATTGGTGTAGGCATCCTGAAATCGCTTCTCAAAACCATACATAGTTAGGCAATCAAACAGTTTATGTCAAGACTTTAAGTTAACTTTCTTCTCTTTCTCTACCTTACTTCTCAAGACATTGTCATATTGTTCAAAAAATTGCTTTAATGTAGTCTTTGGGTTGGCATATCCATCAAAAAAGGCATTCATGCTCTCACTTCGTTGTGTAGTTAACATGCTAGCCCAAAAAATGTCTTTGACATATACAGGAACCATCGATGTTGCTCATCATATAATACCCCCAACCACTGATTCTCATAAAGATTGAATTCTATAATCATTTCTTTCCATTTCATCTCAAATTCATCTTTTGTGAAAGTGTCATACACTGCATTTTGCAAATCCAACTTCATGGATTCATATTTGGGAATACCCTTTCAATTTTCCGGATTTTTCTTCATTATATGTCATAAACACCATTGATGTCTAGTATTTGGAAAGACAATTTCTATAGCATTTTGCATAGCTTTGCACTGATCAGTTATTATAGCTTTTGGAGGATGATCTGACATGCAATTTAACCATGTTTTGAATAACCAAACAAATGTATCAGTGTCTTAAGTAGATAACAACCCACAACCAAGCAAAATCGACCGTCCATGGTGGTTAACTCCTACAAATGGAGCAAATGGCATATCATATATGTTAGTGAGATAAGTTGTGTTAAATGAAACATCTCCAAATTTTTCAGAAGCCGTCTGACTTATTGCATCTGCCCAAAACAAGTTTCTAATGCGAAAGTCAGTATCAACATCAATCATATAATAGAAACTCAAATTTTGTGCTTGCATCCTCAAAAAATATTTTTGAAGTGCATCAGAATCTCCTTCTCCAAGCCTCAATCTTCTAGCTCTGTCAATGTAATTCATTGCATCTCACTCATCAAATGTTAATGACTCATAATCCCTAACTTTAACAACCATTGAGTGATCATTGCTAGACACCCCAATCCCTGCTTGGTCATTAATTTCTAATCTTCTCTTCATAGGAATAAGAATTTTCTTATTCATTGCAAAATGACGTGAGTCGGTGGGAAACAAGTCATGATTATGCTTAAGGTTAACTATGGTTAACATAAATCTTCCATCCTTTTGTAGGCTCGCTCGTATCTTTGTTTTGTAACCAATTTTTGTGGATAGAGATGGCTTTAGAGGATTTACTTCAGATTTTTTGGTTCTCTTTCCTGATCGAGAACATTCAATCCCAAAGTATCTTAATTCCCCATCATCGCCAAAAACTTGTGTTTCATAAGCTATAGAAAATCCAACATGTTTAGCATATTTGACATAAAAGGTATACATGTCTTGCTTTGAGCTAAAACACATATCCCTCTTAGGTTCCTCAACTTCTTCACTCTCATTTAATAAAGGATTCTTACCACTATTTAAATCAATCTTCATTTCTGCTCATTCAAAATTTAAACTGAAATCGAAAGATTTAAATTCAATTACAGTCAATAACATTCATCATCATCTAAATATCAAAATATTCATGAATATTACGGTCTAAATATTCATTCACCATCTAGGTTATATCATTTTTTTTTTTAAAAAGACATCATCTACAATGCAAATCTAGTCCAAACTACAGTCCAATATTCATTAACCAATTACAGTCCATATGATATCAAAGTTTCTTCATCAACAATGCAAGTCTAAAAAATAGAATGAGTTTTGGTATTGAAAAACAATTAGTGTGTTTGATTTGAGTTTTTTAGATTAAGTTTTTTGAAAACTGAGTTTTTTAGTTTTCGTGTTTTTTTGGTTTTAGTGAATATTTTTAAAATTTTAAATATTTTTTACTTTTTTAGATGCACCTTACTTAAATGTATCTAAAAAGTAAAAAATTTGTGAAAAAATATTTAAAAAATTAATAAATACATACAAATACAAAAAATGTACTGAATTCTCGTATTTTTTTTTTTGTATTTTTGGTATTTAGTGAATTTTTAAAAGATTTTTTTCACAATTTTTTTACTTTTTAGGTATATTTATGTTAGGTATGTCTAAAAAGTAAAAAAAAAAAAATTGCTTAAAATATTTAAAAAATTCAATAAAAATAAAAAATATAAAAACACGAAAAACAAGAAAGTAGAATTTTCTGAAAAGTGTTTTTGGAAACTGTAACCAAGCAAATCTAATTTTTTTGGTATTAAAAAACATAATGAGCTCTGGAGTAAAGAGCAATTTTTTTTTCTTCTAAAAATCAATTCATCATACAAGCATTGGTATTCAAATTTGATTACAATTTTCAAACAAAAAACAGAATGAGTTTTAGCATAATTAATCGCAACAATTAAAACACTGCTGAGCGAATCGATTAACCAGAGCCTAATTAGCATCATTCTCAAAATCCTATTTATATGTGTATATATATATATATATATGTGTGTGTGTGTGTATAAGTATAGAGAGAGAGAGAGAGAGAGAGAGAGAGAGAGAAGGACAAAAAATAGAGGAGAGAGAAACTAACCTGGAAATGCTTTTAGAATGAGAGAGGGACAAAGATGGAGAGGGAGAAAACGCTGGACAAAGACATCAGACGGTGGAGGAGAGAGACGGCGGAGGACAGATCTGCAAATGCTTTCAGAGCGAGAGAGGGAAGATGGAGAGGAAGAAGAAGACGAAGACGGAAACAACAAACGCCGGACCGTAGAGAAGAGGGATGGCGGATGAGAGATCTAGAGCTGGTAGAGCTGGAATAGAGCTTGAAATTGGAACATCAATACCTCAGTTTTACATTTGAGCGGGATTTCTTTTTTCTTTTCTTTTTTTACACAATGCGTGAAACACACACACTGCATATGCAAATGTGCTTCATTTTCCCTTGTTGGCTGCCAACTGTTTAGAGTTGCATTTAGAACTGCTCGTTTAGAGCTCTAAATCGGAACTGATTTCACTCCTTACGTGATTATGTATTTGATTTCATTGAAACCTGTGCCATCAACTCCAAAAACATTTCAAGTACAATACTAATAACAGAAGCCAAACCAATAAAAGAAATATTTTAAGATTTTTTTGTTCCAAATTTTTATTTTAATTGAATAATGGAAAAATAAACTTATTGTTAAGAGAAACTACATATGTTAGGAAAAATAAATTATAAAAAAGGTAATAAATATTATAAAAATTAACGATAATGCTACATGTACTAATTGATATGCCAACTAATATATCTCAACTAACAATTTGAATAATTATTTTCTTAAATTATTAACATTAGTTTACTTCTATCTCAAATCGTCAATCGATTAATATATTTGACATAAAATGTTTAGAAGCAATTCGCCTAATTGAATAATATTTAGAAGCAATAATTTGTTACAATTGCTTGAGAGACGGTCGTTGCCTGATACATCAGATGTTCTGTTTCTTTTTTTCTTTTTCGTTTTTTATGTGTATATTATATCCAAAAAAATCTGTAATAAGTGTAAAATTTTTAAAATTGATGATACTGTAAACTTGGAGGATGGATGGGTCAGACTGATCCACACTTCAGATAGGTCTGTTGGGCTTATAGTTCACTGAATACACCTGCAAAAATGGTCCAATGAGGTGAAGTCCCTTGGCGGACACTCCGACGATCAAGTTAGTTCAAGACAAGGAGGTTTTTCTAGAGAGATAATGTATGAGAGGAGTTAGAGGAAACTTAACCTATGTCGTTCTTTTGAAGCCTTTTATCTTTTTCATTCATCATTTCCTTGTCCCTTCCCAGCTGTCTCATTGGCCGTAAGTCTAAGGTTTAGCTGACCTCGTTCACGGTGAGCCTGTTTTTTCCGACGTGAAGGGGTTGCCGCATTTAATGCTACCAGGGTCTCATTAATGGCTAATGTATGGATGTAATAACTTTGCAGATCTTTGTCTACTTACGTGGCTGGTTCCCTACTTGACAAGTGTTTAGGTGCCATTGGTCCTTGGTTCAACATTGGGTTCTCAAAGGTGCTGGGCTTTAGTACTTGAACCGTGAATTGGGCTCTAAGTCGTGGGCCAAAACCTTTTGTGGGCCCACCGATGTCAGTAGTCCCCCATTCCCAAGTGCAGCTTTAGTCCAACGAAGGGAATAAGAAAGAAAATGGGAAGGGTCCTCCCAAGCCAAGGGGGATGACCGACAGTGAAGGTGGCCGAGTGAGAGGACCGACCGTGAGGAGGGCCGACCGCAAGGGAGGGCCGAGCAAGAGGATTGACCGTGAGGAGGGCCGATCGCGAAGGGGGCCGAGCGAGAGGACCGACCGTGAGGAGGACCGACCGTGAAGGGGGCCGAGCGAGAGGATCGACCGTGAGGAGGGGCAACCGCGAAAGGGACTGAATGAGAGGACCGACCGTGAGGAGGACCGAACGCGAAGGGGACCGAGCAAGAGGACCGACTGTGAAGGGGACCGATCAAGAGGACCGACCGTGAGGTGGACCGATTGCGAAGGAAACCGAGCGAGAGGACCGACCGTGAGGAAGGCCGAAGAGGTAGTGACAGCGTGCGGGGCTCGAGGAGCGATGAGGCACATGATGATGTAAAGTGGAATAGGTGGGGGAGGGGAAGAGGGTGATGAATCGTGGCTGTACACGTGGGGTGATCTAAACTAGTGGCGAGGGAGGTGATGCGTTGGTAGGAAGCGAAAGGTTAGGGTTAGGATAGGATGTAGAAAATGCAGGGGTTGTAACTTTTGAAATTTTCAACTGGCAAGTTTTAACCTCGATCCTTGGAAAATAGGCAAACCGTGGTGTAGACCGCCCTAACTCGCTCCGCGCACCCCCCTTTCGGAGAGGGCGCGGATTGTGGTTCTAGCTACTACAGTTCGGACTCCTGTCACGGTTCTGAATCTAATCTCACAAAGTGTAATGTAAGATTGATAAATCACCAAAGAGTCTAAATCCGGCAAATCGTTTTGGAAAATCGATTTTAATCAAAAAGCGCCAAACATGGACTGCTTTGCCAGATTTTAGAGTCGCCACCTAAATGTTTTGTTTTGGGAAATTTAGGAAACCCTGACTCGTGCCTAAGGCCACGTGTCCGTCATCACCAAAGTTGTCTCGGCTCGGGAACTTGGGTACGAGAGGGGAAGGTCCTGAAATGAGCACTCACGCTCGCTCGATCAAAGGATCGGCCTCTACTAAACATGATATGTTGTTTTTGAAAACACATGTGTTCTTGTTCCAGTTATTAGCTAACTTACTATGTGATGCACACAGCATACAATAATAGACTAGATCGCTCGATTTGGAACAAAACATCTCATGTTTGTTTTTCGAAAATGGTTTGAAGTTGCTACCCTTAAGTAGGCTAAGCGTAGATTTGCCACCCTCAAGTGGGCTTGAAACATGATGATTTGTCACTTCAAGTGGGCTTAAAACTCACATTTTGATGAATTGTTCTAATTCAAGCAATAAAGCCTTCATCCACAAGCATTCATGCAGTTTAACACTTAAGCAGATAGCCTCATGGCAAGCATGCTATCATGGCAGTCACTCACACTCATGCAGTATGCTAAAGCGTAAACACTTACAGTGTACTCCGAGCCAAAACAAAAGCTAGTTAGAAAATCATGCGTGATCCTAGCTATGTTAAAATGCCTAATGCAACACATGCAAAATGCAACTAAATAGGCTCGGCGATCTAAGATGGCATATGAATGCAACACTCGATAACATGCTTTGAAACACGTATTCAAGTAAGTATTAAAATACGATGCAGTTTGAATGATGCGTCGAGCCCGGTGCATGCAGGACAAATGAATGATGCACGCATGCAAGCATAAGGTATGCTAATTGAAATATGCCCTAAAACTAACCATCGAAAGCAGTTAAGTAAAAAGGAGAAAGACGTGGGGTTGGAAGACATTCACACACACACGCACACTTATTGCAACAATACGCCCTTACGAAGGAGGGTCCGAATGAATAAGCTAAGCTATCTAAGCTAAGCTAATCAACTAATCTAATTAAGCTAATTAGACTAATTATTACAAATCAAATTGAATAACAAGTAAACTACTTACTAATTATTACAACACTTAACTAATTAACAAATTAATTAATTAAATTACACATTCATGCTAACTAATAAGAAAAGCATTAAACACCACTGCCTCAGCTCTGTTTGAAGAAGTTGGACATGCATGCCTCGGTTTGTCACCCCGAAAAGCTCCCCGGTTTGCTCTTTAGAGGCTCTGTTTGCAGGGTGTCTCCAAGGAATTCCTGCTAAACCTTACCAAATCAAGGCTGGGGAGTACACCAGTGGCCTGCCAGCCATGAGGAGCTGCTGCCGGCCACCTGCCGGCCAAAGATGGACCACTACCGGCCAAGGATGAAAGGGTGCCGGCCATCTGTGTGACATTGCCGGCCACTGGTGTGCTGTGACACCAAACTGCAACAGAGCACAAAACAGAGGAAATGGAGGTCTCCCAAGGATATGTATGTACTATACCACTCCTTATCATCTCAAAACATCAAGAGAGGGGTACCATTGGATCCAAAACCATCAATCAAGCATTTGGAATGCATGATGGCCAAAGATCCAACCTTGTACACATTCAATAAATGCACAACAAACAAGACACTAAGACCACGACTTTATCATGAGTGATCAAAGGCAATGGAGACAAAGGGGATTGGCTCACTTTCATCACTTTGAGTATGAAGTGGACCAATCCACCTTATGTTCAACATAACGTTCGGTTGAACACAATGCAATGCAAACAACATATGTAACGCATGCTGAAAAGCCAAATACATTAAGCTAGTAAAGAGCATCACTCAAGAGGCATGCATTATCAATCTCAAATGACTAAACCAGCCATGAACAGAGCTAAACCATGCCAAAATAATAGTCCAAACATGCTGAGAAAGGAGCCCAAAAGCTTAGACAAGCATGCATACATATTGGCTCGTAAACAAGGCATAACACACAACCCTTAAAAGCTCTCAAGGAATGAAAGAAGTAAGAACATGACACATGTATACGTTCTGAAATTACATGTTAAACGATGCCCAAACATGCAATCATCACAAACATAGCATACTACGGTGCTCAAAACTCAAGACTAGCTAAGGTACTTGCACCATAGCCATATCAAGCAAGCCCCGAAGGACCAAGATTACTCAAAACAGTCCTAAGGCAGGCCAAAACAATACTAGAAACATGATAAAGTGTAGCCAAAACAAGCTAGAATGGGAGGCATGAAGCATGATGCATGCAAGGCCAATGAATGGGATTACACTACACATACCAAAACCAAGTAAGAGGTGACTCTACCAACAAAAATCAGAGTTGTAACATGGCAAAGTAACACCAAAAACATGCTGAGATGGTAGCCCCAAAGCTTAGGCAAGCATGCATACATATAGGCTTATAAGTGAAGCATAAGGCTCAACTCTCCAAAAGCATTGAAAGTGTGAAACATATGAGAGTATGACTACCCTACACACACTAAAATCATGTGAGAAATGAGGCCAAAGCATGCACACAACTCAAGTAAAGCATGCTAGATACTTTGAAACTCAAAGCTAGTGAGCAAGATTGCACTATGGCTATACAAAGCAAGTTCCAAATGATCAAGACCACTCAAAATAGAGTTCAAGCAGGTCAAAACAAGGCTAAGAACCTACTGGAGTAGAGCTAAAACAAGCTAGAATTAGAGGCACAAAGCATGATGCATGTTAAGGCTATAAGGAGGATTGCACTACAAGGGTATGAAGCATGCAAGAGGCAATCAAACCGACCCAAAACAAAGTTATAACATGGAAAATAATGGCTAAAACATGCTAAGATGGAGCCAATTCAAGGCATAAAGACATGTTACTTTACAAGGCTACAAGTAGGATTACACTACAAGTATAAGAAACATGCAAGAGGTGACCAAGACGGCCAAAAATAGAGTTATGAAAGGTCTGAAAAGTCACGAAAATGAGCCTAAACAAAGCTTCTAAGAAGTAGAAACACATGCTCTTTTGGAGGGCCACCAACATGCAAACAAGAGAAGAGGAGTGGGGACCACCCCCACCCATTTTGGGCCTCAAAACTACTTTTCCACCACTGAAATTCCTTTGAAATTCAGTGGTTTTAAGGCCAAAAGGAAGTTGTTTGAAAAGCTTGAAAGATAGCTCAAAAGGCCTTACAAGCCAAGGAGCAAAATGGAGGAAACACCCCCTAGCCAAACAAGGCTTAAACCACCATTTTTATGCCTAAAAACAGAGTATCTAACAGTTCAAAACCAGCCCCAAAATAGTCCAAAACAATGGAAAAATGATGGTGAAGTAAGCATGCAAAATAAACTAAAAGTGAGAGAGTTCTTACCCTTGAAGCACAGCTGCAAAACAGGTCCAAATTCTGAGCTAAAACCACCTTAAGAGCTCCAAATGATCCTCAAAGAACCTCAGCCCAATGGTGGTTAAGTTTGATCAAGGGTCTCTTTGCAAAAGTGTAGAAGATTCTAAGCTTAAGGCTCAAAACAAGAAGAGAGAGAGCCTTCTAGAGGGAGGGGCTGGAATTTTTGCTCTTCAAAATTCTAGAGAGAGACTTTAGAGAGAGAGGCTCCCCAAACTTGCCAACCCTTGAATATGAGAGGAAATGGCTCCTATATAGCAATATACAAGAGCTTTGGCCAAAAATATCAGTCCAGAAATATCTGGAGCAGTATAGGACACAACTGGAGGTAAAGATCTGGAAAAATCTGAGTTTTGTCATTGTTGGCCGGTAGGGGATCATTTGTGGCCGGCAAGCATCATCAATGGCCGGCACTGCATCATCCATGGCCGGCACCCTTCACCAGTAGCCGACAGAGAAAATATGCTCTCTAGGTCCAACTTCAAACAGGCATAACTCTTTCATCTGGACTCCTTTGCAGGTCATTCTTGTGTGAAAATTGTAGCCCCAGAAGTAAGCTTTCCAATGGTGGAGGCCTCACATCAAAATTCCAACTGTTCTAAGAGATATCCCTCTTTTAGTGAAGCCGCTCAGTTTTGATCCTACCCAGATTGATGCCCAACTTCAACCAGCCATATCTCCTCCATCCGAACTCGGCTTTAGGAGATTCTTGAGTGTAAAATGAAGCCCCAGAAGTATTCTTTCCAACGATGGTGGCCCCATAGCTGAAATCCATGTATACGAACGGATAGGCCTGATTTAGCGAGTGCTGCTCGACTCTCTCTTAACGGTTTATGCCTATTTTCTCCCCCAACTTGGTTTCTTCCCTCCTCTCCTCTTTTCTTCAACTTCAAACCCCTAAATAAGGTGTTTTGAAAGATTTTTCAGAGATTTCACCTCTCTTTCATTCATTTCCACTTTGTCCTTGCTCAGTTTACCGAAAAGCGCGACATTTAACAAAATGCGAGCGTCGAAACATCGTAGAATTATTTTTCAAAACCTATTTTGAAAGGGAGGGTTTCAAGGTCTAAAATCTTTTGATCAAGATCGTTTTAGTCCAAAAGAGGTATGAAGTTGGGGATTTGAATCTCTCTTGCCTATTCGAAGAAATCGAACCCTTGCACTACACAACAAATACTTCATCACCCAAGTAAACCATCAGTAGCGCCCAAATCTTAAGGGTGATCAAAAATGGGGTGTCTACACGTGGGCATTTGGAATTATCCATTTTACATATCTCATTGCGAGAAACCAACACATCCCAGACCTGACCTCGTTCGTTTTGTGTGACGCTCTCCTTCAACAGTTTACGAACTTCCTCGCGTCTGCGTCCAAAGCAATACACAGAAACGTAAAAGAGATGGCTCGAAAGGAAACACTGGCCATGGGGTTAGAGGCGTTAGGTGAGGATGATGCAGTGGAGTTGGCGGAGTAATATAGGATGGAGAAGCGGAAGGAAAGAGGGGCAGAGCAAGCGGCGCGACCTCGTCCGTCCACCATGATCGTGGTAGTGAAGCCAATTAGCCAAGTGGGACCTGACCACTGGCACACCAAGGCTAACAAATCGACGTTTATGGTAGAAAAGTTGGAGGAGGTACGTACGAAATACCAGATTCTAGCAGAGGTAGAGTTGAAGCTGCCGACGTCGAAGGAAAGGGCGTCGGATGCACGTCCAATGGAGTTTACACTATATGAGGAGGCGTTGCGGGGGGGTTTGAGGTTGCCACTCCCACAAATGGTGGTAGACGTGTTGAACCAGTTAGAGGTGGCGTCAGGTCAACTTATGCCCAATGCATGGAAAATACTATTGGCCTGCGCGATTGCATGGCCACGGGCGACCGGGGGAGTAGCGATGATAGTGGATAAATTATTTTCCTGTTATAAGGCCTCAGGTCAACAAGAAGGCGGTGGCAGGTAGAGAATTAGTGGCGGGTTTGCCATCATCGATGAAGGGGTGGAGAACAATGTGGTTTTATGTATCGGCGAATAGCCGGAGGGGGGTGCGTACAATGTGGAAAATTCCCATTAAGTCGGTGGAGTCAAGGCTGGAGACAGAGGTGGAGAATAGGATTAAACGAGTGAAGGAGTGGAGGGAAAAGGAGGGCTTAAAGTGGGATGACCTTATCCAGCCTTCAACCTTGTTTGCCTTGAATTTGGGGCCACAGCTGACCGAGGAGGACCCTGCACTAGAAGAGTTGGAGGCAAGGAGGAAGATGCAGGAGGCAGAGGACAAAAAGACATTCACCAAGGCAGAGAAGTACAAAGAATCAAAATTAGGCCGTGCGCCCAAGCTGGTCATGAAGGAGCCAGTCGGACCACGCCCCAAGCCTCTAGGAGACAAAGACTTGACCGATTTTGCACTGCTGCCACCGCCAGTGGATCCGCTAAGGGAGAGAATCAAAAAGGAGATGGAGGCGGTGTTAAAGAAAAAGAGGGCGGCTGTGGAAGGAAGTGAGGGAGGGTCAATGTTGAAAAAGGCGAAGGAGGGAATGGCGGAGGTATCCCTAGAAGTAGAGGTGGGGGAGACCAGGATTGGGGTGGGAGAGGCCAAGTGCCCAAGTGCCCAAGTGGTGAGTGGAATAGCCAAGCGAGGACAGTTGGCAGGAGGTGAACGGTTGGAAGACCAATCGTCCAAGGATGTGCCTGTACAAAAGTGTCCCCAAGTCCGGAGGTAGGGAGAAGGCGGGCGAGCAGAGTGGAAACAAGTGTCGCGTTGAAGACCGCCACGTATCATGTTCGTGCGGTGGCTGGTTGTGCGGCGGGAGAAGGGGGCGAAGCCAGGGTCACCGCAGATCGTCTCTTGGGGGTTGTGGAGGATGCGGCCGTGCGAAGAATGGCGCAATTTATAAAGGCCGACCTCCTGAGAGGGTTCTGTTCAATGCAGATAGAAGCAACGACCTTGGCGGCTGCCCTGCTGAATAAGGCAACGCGAGCAAAGGTGGATGTAGAGCCGCTGAGGGCCCAGCTGGAAGGGGTGAAGGCACAATTGCAAAACTTAAGGGTAGAGACGGCGGGCTAGAGAAAAGCAGCGCGGAGTGCCTACGCAAAGGGCGAAGAAGATGGAAGTATTGGCGGTGATGCAGAGTTACTTGGCAGAACACGCTAGAGTAGGTCAGACTGAGGTCACTGCCGTGCTATCGGTCGCCAAGTCAGAACTTGCGCCATAAGGTGGTATCACTAGAATTTGAGTTGGCGAGTGCACAGAAGAAGATGGAGGAGGTCCAAGAAGCCTGCGACACCGCCAAAGAGAGATAGAAAGAGGCCCTATCGAATAATGAAGATCTGCGCGATCAGGCCTTGAAAGACAAAGAAAAGGCAGATGCACGTGTGTCTGGGTTGGAGAGGGCCCTGGCAGAAGAGAGGGTCAGGACTGAGGAGTTAACCAGGAAGATGGCATTTGAGAAGGCGACCTATCCAGACCTATGTGTGGTAGCAGTGGAGCAGTTCAAGACATCTCCTGAGTTCCATATGGCCATTGATGCGGCGGTGGCGAGAGACCTAGCCAGAGAGGGAGAAGGTGGTGCTGGCCCATCAGGAGCGGCTGCTGCTGGGAGAATCGAAGAAGAAGTGATCTAGAGTTTTCAACAATCAGACTTCTATAAGCATAAGATGAGCCAGTACTGGGATAGTGGTTGGATGAGCTTCAAATATAAGGCGCAAAAACTGTTCCTAGATGTGGACTTCAGTCAGGTGAAAATAGGAGAGGATGATGTCACCCAGACTCTCCTGGATGAGGAGGTAGAAGAGGAAGACCTGGCATCTAGCGAAGGGGAGTGAGGGCTGGATGTTTTTCCCTTGTTTTTGTTGTTGTTGTTTTTGTTTGGTTTTTTTTTTTTTTCTTAGAAGAAAAAAGCGGTTTCTATAATGAAGTGAATATGGTTTCTGCAATAAAGTGTATGGTGGTGCAAGTTGTTAATAAATAAAGGTGCAAGTTCTGTAACGATTTGTAGTTGTTGTTTTTTTTTTTTTTTTTGTGTAAGAATGATGAATGGTAAAATTGGATAAGTAATCTAACTTAGGTAAAAATGACCTTTTTGTGTAAGAATGATGAATGGTGAATGATGAATGGTAAAATTGGATAAGTAATTTAACTTAGGTAAAAATGATCTTTTTGTGTAAGAATGATGAATGATGAATGGTAAAATTGGATAAGTAATCTAACTTAGGTAAAAATGACCTGGGATAAGAATGAACTTAGATTTAACTAAGTAGTGGCACTATATTCAACTTAGTCTGGCTGGGTTCGTCACGTTCAGTATGGCTGAGACTAGGCTTAACTCAGTTTGGCTGAGCTCTTCATGCTCAGTCTGGCCGAGGCTTGGAGGGCTCAATCTGGCTGAATCTTGGCTTAACTCAATTTGGCCGAGCTCTTCATGCTCAGTTTAGCTGAGGCTTGGAGGGCTCAGTCTGGCTGAGACCAGGGTTAACTCAGTCTGGCCGAGGCTTGGCTTAACTCAGTTTGGCTGAGCTCTTCATACTCAGTCTGGCTGAGGCTTGGAGGGCTCAGTCTAGCTGAGTCTTGGCTTAACTCAGTTTGGCTGAGCTTTTCATGCTCAGTCTGGCTGAGACTAGGTTTAACTCAGTTTGGCTAAGCTCTTCATGCTCAGTCTGGTCGAGGCTTGGAGGGCTCAGTCTGGCTGAGGCTTGTCTTAACTCAATTTGGCTGAGCTCTTCATGTTCAGTCTGGCTGAGACTTAGAGGGCTTAGTCTGGCTGAGTCTTGGCTTAATTTAGTTTAGCTGAGCTCTTCATGCTTAGTCTGGCTAAGGCTTGGAGGGCTCAGTCTGGCCGAGTCTTGGCTTAACTTAGTTTGGCTAAGCTCTTCATGCTCAGTCTGGCTGAGGCGTGGAGGGCTCAATCTGGCTAAGGCTAGGCTTAACTTAGTCTGGCTAAGCACTTCATGCTCAGTCTGGCTGAGGCTTTGAGGGCTTAGTCTGACTGAGGCTTGGCTTAACTTAGTCTGGCTGAGAGTCGCCCAAAACTTGACAATGAAGCACAACACAGATAATGGGGATGTTAAATTGTTGTCATTAAGGCACAGTCTGTCGATCACAAATTTACACCATGTATGGAGAGGGCAAAAATGAACAAGTGTTGATATCGGCAAAATAAAACGTACAACAATTGAATGATACAAAAGCGGGAGACTCCATTTTACTATAAATAGCGTTTCAAGTGCTCGGCGGCATTCCACGGATGGGGGAGGTCTCAGCCTTCCATATCTTGGAGACGGTAAGTCTAAGGCGGGGTCTGGCCTTGAGAACTTAAGGTCCTTCTCATTTGGCTGCTAGCTTGCCCTCGGTCAGATTTTTAGTGGCAAGGGTTGTTTCGCGTAAGACTGGGTCTCCCACTGTGAACTCCCAAGGTCGAACTCTGCGGTTATAATGTGTTCTCATTCTCTGCTGATATGATGCCCGCCTGATAACAGTTTCCTTTCGGAGCTCTTCAACTAGGTCCAGATCAGCCCAATACAACTCTTCGTTTAGTTCTGGATTCGGATGTAGAACCCGGGGGGTCGGCAGGCCGATTTCCACTGGAATGACCGCCTCGGCGCCATATGTTAGGCGAAAAGGGGTCTCCCCAGTGGGGGTTCGAGCTGTCGTCTGATAAGCCCAGAATACGTTCGGTAATTCCTCAGCCCAGAGTCCTTTGGTGGCTTCCAACTTAGTCTTGATGACCTTCAGAAGGGAGTTGTGGGAGCCGAATATCGGTTATACTAAGGAAAACCAATTTGAACGGGCCAAAGGCAATTCGGCTCTATTATGAGCCGAGTATATACCGGCACACAACCGGAAGGCCGAATAAGCAATCATTCGAAGGATTAAGAGTGGGCCGGACCCTAGGGCCCAGGGACGAATATAAATAGAGCAACATTAACCAAAGAAAGGTATGTGAGAATAGATTAAGTAAAAACTTGAGATAGAAGTAAACTTGAGAGCATATACTAACTTGTCCGTCGGAGTGCTAATTCCGGCACCCCCGACCGGAGTGTTCATCCTTTTTCAGGTGGCAATCTGAGGATCAGGAACGTCCTACAGGATCCAAGAGTATTTCCAAACTACATATCCACAATTGGCGTCGTTTGTGGGAATACTCAAGCACATCCATGGCGGGCATAACAGAAGATCCTCCGATAGTCACTGATGAAATTACGCCAAGAGACAATGTCACTCCGAGAAACATTCTTGGATCGGAGAATATCACCGCATGACAGGCCTTGAACTTCGATTCAGTAGCCCAGACTTCACCATCGATATCAGTGCACGAGACAATGCAGACAACAATGGATCAAGCAAAGCAAAATGAACAGTGGCTGGAGAATATGATGGCTGAGAACGAACGCCTGCGCCAGGATTTGGCCTTGGAGGTAGCAAAATCCCAACAGGCCGCGTGCCAAGACCAAGGTCAACCTTCAGGATAGTCGACGACGTCAACTTCAGAAGTACGATAGTGACTGTAATTCTGACTCACCGTCCCCGGAACTCAGAAAGAAAAGGACGAGTTGACGTATCCAACTCATCTGAAGGAAGTCCGTACGTACGGCACAAGCGATGGAGGAGTGATGATTCGGATGAAGAAGATAAACACAACCCTTTTGTGCGACGAATAGCAAGGGTAGTGCTACCCAAGAAGTTCAAAGCACCGTCATTCACCCTGTACGACGGAAAATCGGACCCTACTGATTATATTCGTCATTATAAACAAGCGATGACACTTCATGCTAACGATGAAGCCCTCATGTGCCGAATATTTCCGAGCAGTTTGGGACCACTGGCCGTTAGATGGTACTATAAACTGGAGCTGGCATCGATTAAGAGCTTCCATCAACTCCAAAAGTCCTTCAGGGTAAGATTCATCACCAATGAGATCCAGCCAAAGCAAGCCGATTCTCTCTGAGCAATGCAAATTAAACCAGAAGAAATCATTCGTGAATATTCGGCACGCTATTGGGAATGCTTTAATCTGGTAGACGATGCCTGCAATGACTCCATGGCCATCACCGACTTTAAGATGGGATTGCATCCTTATAGCCCCTTCTGCAGTTCATTGACCAAACGGCCCCCCAAAACAGTTTGGGTATTAATGAAAAAAGTCGAAGAATATTGCAAAGTGGAAGACGATGCCTTGTGGGTCAAAGCCAGGCAGAAAGCTAACAAGACAGCTCCATCTGGAATCGTTCAGCTGATAAGCGTCGTGCCATCAAGGAGCCCCTAACTGCGGAATCGGGCTAAACGAGATAAAAGGCGTGACTCGCGCCGATCAAATGACCAATGTTCACATCGAGCAAATGAACAATATCAAGTGGATAGCAGGCGCACAAGGCGTTCAGACAAGAAACACACATTGCCGATCAGTAAGATTCTATCAAAATTTCAACACCTTCCGTACTTTAAGTGGCCGCCCAAGATGATGGGACCTCCCGATACCAGAAGACGGGATAAACGGTGTGAGTATCACAAAGACCGCGGTCATGACACCGACAGTTGTTATGCACTGAAGGATCATCTGGAAGAGTTGGTGCAAGACGGTCGGCTCACGCAACACATCCGAAAGAATAATTTATCAAACACAGTAGCCTTACAGCCAGATTCGCCTCCACATAGTGTAATTCATATGATATACAGCTTGCTGACATCATCCGAGGTGCATACAATTCAGTTGCAGTCTAGCTCACACAGGCCAATCACACCAGCGAAGCGGCCCCATGAAACTGGGCGGAATAGTTTCGATGACACTGACTTAGTTGGAGTAACTCTCCCTCACACTGATCCCCTCGTCATCGAGCTATGCATGAACAGATGTACCATTGAACGTGTTCTCATTGATCAAGGAAGTACTTTGGAAGTAATGTATTACAAAACTTTTGTTAAACTCAGCTTCACTGACTCGGATCTATCTTTGGCCGATTATCCACTATTCGGCTTCAATGCTAACCCTGAGTATCCTTTGGGCAAAATCACACTACCAGTTCGGGTGGGCACTAGATTAGCAGATGTAGAATTTCTGGTTGTCAAGCTTCCTTTGCCACACAATCTCATCATGGGAAGAACTTGGTTGTACACCATGCAAGCCGTGTCGAGCACCTACCATTAACTTCTTCGTTTTTCGATTGAGTACGGTATCGAACAAATTCGAGGTTTTCAAAAATCGGCACAGGCATGCTACCTTGTTGCTGCAAAGAAACCAAAAAAGCTGGAAGTGAATTCAATTGAGGTACCGGATCGAGAGAGCCTTGAGGATATTAGGAAGACCAGAGTGAAAAGGCAACCGAAGCCCTGGATTGAGTCGAAATTAATGGGAATCCTGACAAGTTCTTCATGATCGGCGCTTCCCTGAACGAAGTTGAAAGGCAAGAGCTTGTGTCCTTTTTACTCGACAACCTCAACGTGTTTGCATGGTCACCATACAAGATGTCAGGGGTAGATCCATTTGTGGCCCAGCACCGCTTAAACGTTGATCCAAAATGTAAGCCAATTATTCAGAGAAGTAGGCGGTCAGCCGCGGAGCATACTTCAGCCGTTGTTGAAGAAGTTGACTGATTACTTGATGCCGGGGCAATTCGCGAAGTAACCTATCCTACATGGCTATCCAATATCGTGGTTGTAAAGAAGAAGAATGGATCTTGGCGTGTTTGTGTGGATTTCACGAACTTGAACAAAACTTGTCCCAAGGACTGTTTTCCCCTTCCCAGAATAGACCAACTCGTAAATGCAACGGCACATCACCAACGTATGAGCTTCTTGGACACCTACAGAGGTTACCATCAAATTGCCATGCATCCGGAGGACCAAAAAAAACCCACATTCCTCACCCCAAGAGGAACCTATTGCTACAAGGTCATGCCTTTCGGATTGAAGAATGTGGGGACAACTTACCGAAGACTAGTGACTGCCATATTCAAGGAACAACTCAGCCGTACCATGGAAGTATACATTGACGATATGGTCGTCAAATCCAAGCAAAAGCATACTCATCTAGCCGATTTAGCAGAGACATTCGGCATTTTTCGAAAGTACAAAATGAAACTGAACGCCTCGAAATGCGTATTCGACATCGGATCCGGCAAATTCCTTGGCTACATTGTTAACCACCGCAAAATCGAAGCCAACCCGAGACAAATCACAGTAATTCTAGAACTTGGCTCCCCTCGGTCGGTCAAAGAGGTTCAGAAGTTAATGCGAATGGCCGCCGCCCTCAACAGGTTTATTAGCCGTTCCATCGATCGCTACCGATAATTCTTTCACACACTTCGGCAAGGTAAAGCTTTTGAATGGACCCTCGAGTGCCAGGCCGCTTTGGACGGCTTGAAGACTTATCTCCGATCAGTACCACTCTTGGCAACACCTTCGGCAAGCGATCCGCTCATTTTGTATCTGTCGGTATCCGATCAAGTGGTCAGCATCGTGCTGTTATAGGAGGAACTTGGGGAACATTGACCAGTTTACTATGTGAGTAAAGCAATGGCTAATGCCGAAACACGTTATCTTCCATTGGAAAAGCTCATCATCGCTCTCGTCATGGCTACAAGAAAACTGATGCATTACTTTTAGGGGCATACCATTGGGGTACTAACGAACTACCCCCTTCGGTCAGCGCTCCGTAGCGCAAAAGCATCAGGGCGCGTTTCGAAATGGGCTCTGGAACTCGGCAAGTATGATATCCAATTTCTGCCCAGAACCTCAATAAGGGGCAAGTGCTCGCCAACTTTGTAGCTGAATACACGGGATCCCTCGCCGACTTTAAGTGTGATCAAGTACAACCTAAGCCCAACTGGAGAATATATATTGGAGACATTTGGCAGCTATACTGTGACGGATCATCCAACTAATGTAGCAGTGGGGCAGGCATAGTAATAATGACCCCCGAAGGGGCAATAATCGAGCAAGCTGTCAAACTGGGCTTCGATGCATCAAACAATGAGGCAGAATACGAAGCATTGTTAACCGGCCTACGAAATGCACTTCACCTCGGTGCGCGGCATCTGCTTGTTTTCTGTGACTCGAAACTAGTCATCAACCAGTTGAAGGGGGAATATGCAGCCAAAAATGACCGCATGGCAACCTACATGAAAACGGCGAACTCTTGTGCTCGCAAAATTCGATCATCATGAGTTGAATCAAATAACCTGGGATCAGAACATACATGCGGACGCCCTGGCTTGCCTAGCCTCTGCCATCAACTCAGAAATTAAACGGACAATTGAAGTAGGATTCATCCCTAAGCCGAGCATTGCCTCTTTTGAATCAGTTCAGATCAACATCATTGAACTAGGCCCAAGCTGGATGGACCCTATCGCTGCATTCCTATCCTCCGAGTAGCTGCCAATGGATAAGAAAGAAGCACACAAACTGCGAAACAAAGGCCTGTGATACTATTTGGATCCGTAGGGAAAGCTTTACAAAAAGTCCTTGTCTGGGTTGTACCTAGAATGTGTTCACCCAGATAAAGCCGAGGAACTCTTGGCTGAAATATATGAAGGCAGTTGTGGTGTCCATTCTGGCGGGCGTTCTTTGGCCCATCGAGCCATAACGCATTGGTACTATTGGCCGACCATGCGAACAGATGCCGAGTGTTATCTCAAGAAATGTGAACAATGCCAGAAGTTTTCCCCTTTAACTCATTTGCCTGCCGAGGAGTTAAACTCTATCACCAGCCCTTGGCCGTTCGCTCAATGGGGACTTGATATTGTCGGACCATTGCCACGAGCTCTAGGAAACAAGCGATTCTTGATTGTTGCGACAGGTTATTTCACAAAATGGGTCGAAGCGGAGGCACTGACATATTCGAGATACTAACGTTAGCGCTTCGTATGGAGAAACATCATAACGCGATTCGGCATACCAAGAGCACTTGTTTCAAATAATGGCACCCAATTTGATTGCGGCATCTACTGAGAACTATGCAACACGTATGGTATTCGGCCCTACTTTTCCTCACTGGCCTATCCATAAAGCAATGGTCAAGCGGAGGCCTCTAACAAAGTCATTCTGGACAGCATCAAGAAAATGTTGGAGAAAGCTAAAGGCAAATGGGTCGAAGAGCTGCCCAGTGTGCTGTGGGCTCATCGCACTACTCCAAGGTGATCCACTGGGAAAATGTCGTTCGCTCTATGCTTTGGAACCCAGGCAATCATCCCCCTAGAGATCGACCTACCCACTCTGAAATCGAAGGTTTTTTGACTTGGGCCGTAATGACATGATTTGGCCTTGGACTTGACTCTGATTGAAGAACGCTGAGACCGTGCCCTTGCTTCTATGGCGCGGTATCAGCAACAGCTCGCTAAATCATATAATCAACGCGTACAACTATGTCGTTATACACCTGGAGAATTGATCCTCAAGAAAGTGCTTACCGCTACTAGGAATCCCGCTGACGGCAAGTTAGGTCCCAACTGGGACAGCCCCTATCAGGTTGAATCAATCGCCGGAACAGGGGCATATCGGCTCAAAGACATGTCTGGAAGAAGTTTGTCACACCCCTAGAATTCCACACATTTGCATAAATTTTATCATTAATTCAACTTGTACAGCATGGTAGCTTGTTTTGAATTTTTGTTGTGTACATCTTTCATTTTCCCAATGCAATGCCTTTTACTTCATGTTTTGTGAATATCGGTTTGGTACCAAGAAGTCTCCGAATTCGGAGCCCCATCCATAAATGACACGTTTGGGCCGAATAAGTCTCTAAATTCAGAGCGCCCTTCGTGTTTATCACAATTGGCCAAGACACAAAGCCTCCGAATTCGGAGCGCCCTTCGTGGATATCATGAGTGGCCAAGACAAAAAGCCTCCGAATTCAGAGCCCCATCCGTGAATGACACGTTTGGACCGAACAAGCCTCCGAATTCAGAGTGCCCTTCGTGTTTATCACGATTGACCAAGACACAAAGCCTTCAAATTCAGAGTGCCTTTCGTGGATATCACGATTGGCCAAGACAAAAAGCCTTCGAATTTGGAGCCCCATCCGTGAATGACACGTTTGGGCCGAATAAGCCTCCGAATTCGGAGCGCCCTTCATGGATATCACGATCGGCCAGCACAAAGACTCTGAGTTTGGACAGACCACATTTGGCAAATTAAAAGTTATGGATTAGTACGTGATTGACATAAAGTAATAGATGATGGTCATGAATCAATCGACAAACATTCATTGAAACAATATACAAACATTTAAAATAAAATGTTTCGTTAAATAGACCGTAAATACATGATTTGCATCAAAACGGAACAATGTGTTCAATGAATTTTATTCAGCACCATCTTCATTATCGGTCTTCTCGGCGTCGAAAGCCTCGAAGAGAAAATTATAATTCTGATATAAAGGCGACGCCAAATCAACGCCCGCGGCCTGGAGAGCCTTGATCCACCCATGCTTAGATCCACAATTTTCGCATCAACAGACTTCCTCGGCTAGCTTTTCCCTCGTTTTCTCTATTCCAATTTTTCGGCCGTCGAAAAAGCCTTTTTCATAGGACTTTGTCTTCTCAGTTTCTATTGCGAACATGCTCGTCATTTCTCGGTTGGCAATCGCATGGTCCAAAAACCGCTGGTTTACTCTTTCCGCAACAATCGGGTTTACTTGACTCGCCGACCGAGTTTCGGAAGTTTTAGCTTTCTTCAGCTCATTCTCAGCTTTCTCTACGCGAGCTTCCAAGCTCCGAATGCGACCGTCTTTCTGCTCTAAAATGCATGCCAATTTCATGCCAATTTCATAGGAGGTATATAGCCCCTTTACCGCTCCATGGATGCCCTCCCGAAAAACTTCGTAATCGAGCCGGCCGATCATCGGCTATTGGACTTCTGACAGAAAAATCTGTCAAGCAAACTCGACTGCCACGTTTAGATTGCGGATAATCAAATCTGTTTCCATCATCAGTTTGTTTCCAACAAAGACTGAAAAACTCAACGGGCGTAGTGGCCCACTGGTTTCGCTGCGCGAACAGGGGGAGTTCCCTCGTTGCTACCTCTCTTTCCTGGGTGACCTACTTCGACGACGTAGGGAGTGACGCCTCTTACACTTCCCCGATGTCCTACTTCCCGTTCGCGTTGGTTCGTCACCTCGATTCATCTCTGAGTCCAGTTCAGCCAGTGTCCTACCCTCCCCTTTGCTATTGAAAAATAGTCTTCTTGACATCCAAATTTATCTAGCCTAGTTCGACACAGCGCTCTTTTCCCTCTCGAAATCTGTTGAATTTGAACACAAAAATAGAACCTACGTGCACGCAGGCCCACCCCACTTATTAATTACGGGTGCAGTGTTCCCAAAGCGATCTCTTCAAAGCTTTGCGTCGATAAGTTTGTGTGCACTAGCCAATCCATGAACTACCATTATTCGGCGTTTCCGTTCATAAATCAGCTGGGGCAAGGGTAGATTCATTAATCTATTCGGCTAAATCTCAAAGCTTTGCGCCGATAAAATAGTGTGCCCCAGCCAATCCATGAACTACCGTTATTCGGCGTTTCTGTTCATATATCAGCTGGGGTAAGGGTAGATTCATTAATCTATTCGGCTAAATCTTAAAGCTTTGCACCGATAAGTTAGTTTGCCCTGCCAATCCATGAACTTCCGATATTCGGCGGTTCCGTTCATTAATTAGCTGAGGCAATGGCAGATTCATAAATCTATTCAACTAAATCTCAAAGCTTTGCACCGATAACTTTGTGTGCACTAGCCAATCCATGAATTATCGTTATTCAGCGTTTCTGTTCATAAATCAGCTGGGACAAGGGCAGATTCATTAATCTATTCGGCTAAATCTCAAAGCTTTGTGCCAATAAAATAGTGTGCCCCAACCAATCCATGAACTACCATTATTTGGCATTTCCGTTCATTAATCATCTGGGGCAAGGGCAGATTCATTAATCTATTCGGCTAAATCTCAAAGGTTTGCGCCGATAAAATAGTGTGCCCCAGCCAATCCATGAACTACCATTATTCGGCGTTTCCATTCATAAGTCAGCTGGGGCAAGGGCAGATTCATTAATCTATTAGGCTAAATCTTAAAGCTTTGTGCCGATAAGTTAGTTTGCCCCATCCAATCCATGAACTTCCGATATTCGACGGTTCCGTTCATTAATTAGCTGGGGCAAGGGCAGATTTATTAATCTATTCAGCCCAGCCAATTATTTCATTGCCGAATTAATTTATTCATTAATATACTCAGGAATTTACATCATCCTACTTGGCCATTAACTAGCACATGCAGCAGACAATCATAAAGGCAATTTTTATTAATAAATTGAGTACAAACAGACGTCATTTTACACATGAAAATTACCCTACATTTAACTTCTAACCAAAACAAATAAACAAAAATCTATAAAAACTACGCACAGAAGATACCAAACAAAAAGCAAAATTACATTAACCCTAGTCAATATTCGGGGTCAGACTCCAGCGGCTCAACCTCCAGCTGCTCGTATGGAATCGGCTGCTCCAATGTCACATTAGTAGCAGCAAGAGCTTTGAGCCAACCGTGTTTGAAGCCCCGATTCTCGAACTTGGGTACTTCCTCTACGTATTTTTCTGAGACAGCGTTCTCCCCGGCTTGGAACGCCTTGGAGATCTCGTAGTTGGCAATTTCCTTTTCCTTCTTCGATGCTTCCAAATCGGCCTCCAGTTTGGCAATCACCTCCTTGGCTAACTTGAGTGCATCATCGCTCGTGTTCGCCTTTTCTTCGGCGGCCAACCTGAGTTGATCGAAACTCTTGGCTTTTTCTACCTCGGTATCCGCCTTCGCTCACTCTTTCACCGCTTTGATCGGCTCAGACTCGGCTCTGAGAGAGGCCTCCGTAGCCTTGCTCTTTTCATTTTCAATTTCGACTGTAAGAAAACCGATTTGTTCAATAACGTCATGTTGACGGCGGCCAATCTCAGCTATCCTGCCCGCCGCCTGTAAAACAAGGAATTAATAACATAGCTGGCATAAAAAAAGACGCAAGACTGCAAACAACTCAAGTCATATACCAATATCGCTGATTGAGCGGCTAATGCTATGGACATCATATCCGGCTCTGCGCGAAAGATTGCTCTGTCAATCGGCAGAGAAATTGAAGAGGCCACGCTTAAGGCCACAGCAGCGTCTTTCACAGCCGATGCATCAGAAGCAACCGGCACGTTCTTTATCCTTGGTTGTATGATAAACGGCACAACCAAGTTCGACTCCTCTATGCGCGGCCGCTTATCAGTTAGGTTCTCTGAAGAGTCGGCTTCATGCTCGGCAGAATGTTTTTCCCCCTTGTGCTCGGCCTCCAGATTATCCGGTTGATCAAGAATAATTTGCTCCATTTCGGCCATAACAATCTGTGTCGTCTCTTCAACAAGAGCAGGCGGAGAAGACTCAACCTCAGCAACAGGTGGTAGGGGTTCAGATCGGTCGGCTTCGACCTTCCTCCGGACAGCCATCCTCTCGGCGTTTTTTCTCCTGGCCATCTGCGCGAGCGACTCCCCAGCCATCTTCTCAGGATATGTGCCGGGAAAATCTCCTAAATTGGTGAAAATATCGTCTTCTAACGAGACGTCTACTCGGCCTGAAGTGGATGGAGGGTTGAAGTCGGCTTCCTCAAAGGCCAAATTTAGAGCCGTGTCAACCTCCTCCCCGAGACTATCGGATCTGTCCAAGTTGGACTGATTCGGCTGCTTAGCGACTTCTTCGGCTATTTGTTCATCAACCGGCTCTGAATCTAAAGCTTCAAGACCAATCTCCCTAAGATTTTTAAAGTTCGGGAATATAAACGCCATAAGCTGTTGTTCGCCCTTTGGAATCGGAATGTTATCAGCGGCCGAAAAAGTAGCGTAAGTTGGCTCGTATCTCAAAAGGACGTGGGCAACCCTCCTTTGCTTTTGGAGGTTTGGACGGCCGAAAAACTGGAGTGCGGTTTTAATTTGCCCAAGTACAGCATCGTCGGCCGAGACAAGAACTTTTTTCAAATTGTTACCTGCACAAACGAAACGGTAAGCACATGGAATCTAAGCCGAGTAAATGTACAAAAAATACACATAGGGGACTATACGACCACCTGGTTCGCCTTTTTGTCTAGGAACAGGATCTAGGTGATCTTCACCTTCGACGAATTCCCAGTTGCCACAACGACCATGACATCGTCGATACACTTACCAGAGCTGGCAAGCATAGTCACCAGATGGTGATCTGTGTCCTTGGCCTTAAGAAAATAACACCCTTGCCGACCAGAGGATTTCGCCAAGGCATAACAATGCCGAATAGCAAGGATTCCTAGATTAATCCTAAGTCAGTGATTTAGCTCTACTATCCCCATTATGATACGATAAAAATTTACGTTGGGCTGAGAATGGAGAAGACCCCAATAACGAAGGACGGCCCGCAAAAATCAGGTGAAGAGGGAAATGAACTTCGCTCTCAGCGATTGACAGGAGGGGAAAGATGATCGTACTCGCATCAGCCCTCTCCATGTCAAGCACGCTGTCTGCCACAAGTGACAGGTGGACGTCGTCTGGAATGGAAAAATGGCGTCGAAAAGCGGCAATACGATCTGCAGAAAGAAGGGCTTTCAAATGTTTCGCCATTCAAGTTAGAATATAAGGTATTATAAACAAAAAAAAAAAACAGGGAAATAGGAGTTGGAATGAAGAGAACAAGAACTTACAAGGTGCAGAGAGAACAATGGGTGATAGATGAAA
Organism: Camellia japonica; assembly: GCA_030407325.1. Lineage (NCBI taxonomy): Eukaryota > Viridiplantae > Streptophyta > Magnoliopsida > Ericales > Theaceae > Camellia > Camellia japonica. Next base: position 2,475,131 of record JAPPVO010000007.1, read on the forward strand.
GTTGCAGAGGCAAAATGAAAGAAATGCTGAGGGGCAACCAAAGAGCCTTGTATATTCAAAAAATATCCGAAGAGACAACACGATTTCAAATCGCATTAAATGAACGACGTGTACGAAGTAGCGGGAAATCGTAATGATTTGCAAAACGTGGATATTTTGACGCTTTAGTATTGGAAGGAGCACAAGCACCGTATTTTTGACTTCCCATACCTAGAACCAAACATGCCGTCTAGGTGATGTTAGTCGGATGTTTGGGAAGCAATTGTGGGAGCCAAATATCGGTTACACTAAGGAAAACCAATTTGAACGGGCCAAAGGCAATTTGGCTCTATTATGAGCCGAGTATATACCGGCACATGACCGGAAGGCCAAATAAGCAATCATTCGAAGGATTAAGAGTGGGCCCGACCCTAAGGCCTAGGGACAAATATAAATAGAGCAACATCAAACAAAGAAAGGTATGTGAGAATAAATTAAGTAAAAACTTGAGATAGAAGTAAACTTGAGAGCATATACTAACTTGTCCGTCAGAGCGCTAATTCCGGCACCCCCGACCGGAGTGTTCATCCTTTTTCAGGTGGCAATTTGAGGATCAGGAACATCCTACAAGATCCAAGAGTATTTCCAAACCACATATCCATAGGAGCGATTGGCGACTTCGACTTGCCCATTAGCTTGGGGGTGGCCTGGGGAAGAAAAACATGGTCTGATGTTGAGCTCTTCACAGAATTTTCTGAACTTGGCATTGTCGAATTATTTTCCATTGTCTGAGAAAATGGCTTGGAGGATTCCAAATCGGCACACGATTGACTTCCAGATGAACCTAGTGATGTTTCGCTCTGTAATAGTAGCAAGGAGTTCTGCTTCCACCCATTTGGTGAAGTAGTCAATGGCAACCACAACGAACTTGGTTTGGCCCCTACTAGTGGATAAAGGACCGGCTAAGTCGATGCCCCACTTAGCGAAAGGGTAGAGACTGTTGAGTGTAATCAGTTCTGTTGGTGGGGTATGGAGAATGTTAGCAAAGCGTTGTCATTTATCACATTTAAGCACAAATTCGCTGGCATCTTGATTGAGCGTGGGCCAGAAGTAGCCGATGTAGAGGATTTTATGAACCAGAGATCTTCCACCTAAATGGTTACCACAAATGCCCTCGTGTACTTCTCTTATCACATAGGTCTCTTGAGTAGGACTGAGACACTTGTGGTATGGATGTGAGAATCCCGTTTGTACAGTAGACCGCTGATGATGATATAATTAGACGACCGGGCTCTGACTTTAGCGGCCTGCTGTTTATCATCTGGTAACTCTCCTTATGTCAAAAATAGAATGATGTCTTGGGCCCATGGGATAGGTTCATTCTGGAGGAAGTGGATCTCCTGTGGGTTTGCCGAAGTCGCTGGATGGGTTAGGTATTCAATGCGGATGCCATGACTGAAGTCTGACCGGTCGGCCGAGGCTAATTGAGCCATTTCGTCCGCCTGGGAGTTTTCTGACCTAGGGATGTGTCTGATCTGGAAAGTATTGAAGAGGCGGACGAAGGGAAGAGCGATGTCCCTGTATGCTCGCATCGTCTCCTCCTTTGCGTTGAACTCCCCAGTAATCTGTCTGACAACCAATTGGGAATCACTGAACACCTCGATATGGTTTACACCAATGTCTCTAGCTAGTCGAAGACCTGCTATCAAGGCCTCATACTCGGCCTAGTTATTGCTTGCGTCGAACAGGAAACGGAAGGCACACTTGAAGTACTCACCCTCTGGGGTGGTTAGGATTAGACCGGCTCCACTACCCTCTTTGCGGGATGAACCATCAACACTAAGGGTCCAGGAGTGGGGGTCTTCTGCATTAGTGGTGATGTGTGGTGGTAAAGTTGGTGCGTTCGAAGTGAGATTGGTGAACTCTAAGATAAAATCGACGACAGCCTGACCTTTGATCGCTGCTTGGGGTCAGTAAGAGATTTCATACTGACTGAGCTCGACGGACCATTGTATAAGTCTTCCTGACGATTCTGGTTGTTGCATGACCTTTTTCAGAGGTTGGTCGGTGAGAATCACGATGGAGTGGGCTTGAAAATAGGGTCGGAGGCATCTAGAGGCTATGACCAGGACGAGGGCCATTTTTTCTAATAGAGGGTAGTTCTGTTCGGCTCCCTTGAGGGGCGCGGCTAATGTAGTAAATTGGACGTTGTACTGAGCCGTCTTCCCTGATGAAGGTAGCACTGACCGCAATGTTTGACACAGCTAAGTAGAGGAAGAGGGTTTTGCCTGGTAGTGCCTGAGAGAGGAGGGGAGGGTTGGCCATGCACTGCTTCAGTTGTTGGAAGGCCTCCTCGAATTCAGTGTTCCATTCGAACGCCTGTCGAAGGACTTTGAAGAATGGAGACACTTGTCAGTTGCTCGGGAAATAAAGCGGTTGAAGACGGCAACTCTACCTGTGAGCCATTGAACCTCCTTGACTGTTCTAGGAGACCGCATTTCTATCAGGGCCTTGATCTTTTCGGGGTTAGCCTTAATGCCTCGTTAGCTAACCATGAATCCCAAGAACTTCCTAGACCCCATGCCGAAGGCGCACTTCTCTGAATTCAGCTTCATCTAATGTTTGCGTAAAGTTTGGAAGGTCTCTCGCAGGCCTGCCAAGTGATCGGATGAGAGTTTACTCTTGACTAACATGTCATCGACGTAGACTTCCATGTTCTGACCTATCTGGTGTTGGAAGACGGCATTAACCAGGCGTTGGTAAGTTGCTCCGACATTCTTCAAACCGAATGGCATAACACGATAGTGATAAGTCCCTCTGTTGGTGATGAAAAAGGTATGCTCCTGGTCGGCTGGGTGCATTCGGATCTAATTATAGCCTGAGAAGGCATCCAAGAAGCTAAGCATCTGATGTCCTGCAGTTGCGTCGACCAATAAATCTATCCGGGGAAGGGGTAGCTATCTTTGGGGCAAGCCCGATTAAAGTCGGAATAGTCGATGCAAAGTCGCCATTTGCCATTATTTTTGCGGACCAAGACCACGTTGGATAACCATCTGGGATAGTCTACGTTTTTTATGAACTGTGCCTTCAGTAGTTTGTCGACCTCAGTGGCGATGAGGGTATTGCGTTCTAGATGGAAAATATGCTGCCTTTAGCGGAAAGGTCAGAAGTGGGGCTCAATACTGAGACGATGAGTAATAAAAGAAGGATCGATACTTGGCATGTTTGAGTGGGTCCAAGCGAAGACATCGTTGTGCTTAGCTAAGAGAGCTATGAGGTCAACCTTTGCCTGGGAAGACAGTTGACTACCAATCTTAGCTGTTTTGGCTGAATCAGTAGGATCGATAGGCACTTCAACAAGTTCCTCCACTGGTTCCCCCCTGACTAACTCTTTCTTATCTCTGACATCAAGGCCTTCGATGATCATAGTCTCCCTCATTTTGACCTCCTTTAGCGAGGCCACGTAGCACTCTCTGGCCATCGTCTGCTCACCCTTCACTGTGCTGACCCCAAAGTCGGTCGAGAATTTCATGGCCAGATGGTAGGTGGAGGTGATAGCTTAGAAGGCGTTGAGAGCCGTGCGACTGAGGATGATGTTATAAGCAGAAAGGCAGCCGATGACAAGGAAAGTGAGTAGTTTGGAGGTCTGCCATGGATATTCTCTAATGGTGATGGGGAGATCGATAGAGCCTATAGACGTTACTCGATCCCTGGTGAAGCCGACTAGTGGGGTTTGGAGAGGGGACAATTTTTCTTCTCCTCCCTTGAGTTGGCGATAGGCGTTCAGGAAGATAATATCTGAAGAGCTGCTGTTGTCGACAAGGACCCGTCTGACTTTGTAGTTTGATAGAAGAGCGAAGATGACAGGAGGTCGTCGTGAGGGTAACAAATACCTGCACAGTCTGTCTTCATAAAGATGATGGCTTCAGGCCATTGCTTGGGATGTTTGCAGGGGCGGTCCAGTGTTGTTACTTCCTTGTCAAAGCCTTGTCTAATTTTTCTGAGCTCGACTCGCTGTGCCGATTGAGATGGTCCACTACATGCGAGCTCACCGGCGATGACTCTAATCTTGCTGACCGCGGGGGCGCCGGGGGGGCAGGATTGCCTTGTGCTCGGGGTTGTTGTGGGGGTCGATCATTGTCTCGCTTAGGTTGTGCAGGTTGTCGGGGGGGAGTATGTCTTTGCCGTGGATGAGTTGCCATGAATAGACTGAGACGCCCCTGTCTTATTAGATTCTTCACTTGGTCTTTAAGGTTGACACATTCCTCAGTGTTGTGGCCATTGTCTTGATGGAAACGGCAGTACTTGGATTGATCTCGCCGGTTGGAGGGTGATCGTAATGGTGGAGGCCATTTCAAGTTGTAGTCTCGTTGGATTTGGTTCAAGACGTGCTCCATGGGTGAATTGAGAGGGGTGTATCGTTCGAACCGATCGGGTGGTCGGGTAGGTGCCGGTCGGTCTGCGTGGGCAGGTTGGTCAGTATACTGAGGGGGTTGATGTGGATATTGGGAGGATTTGGGTTTGAGTTCTTTTCTTTTGTCCTTGCGGGGCGGGTTTTTGGATGTGGAGTCTTGACGGGCTACCAAAGAGTCTTCTGCATTCATATATTTTTGGGCTTTGGAAAGGAGGGTGGCCATGGCAGTCGGGGGGTTTCTGGAAAGAGAGAAAAGGAAATCTGATGGGCAGTAAACCGGCCATGAAGGCCGTGAGGATGACCTTGTCGTCATTTTCCTCCACCTATAGGGCTTCGATATTGAAACGGGTGACAAAGCTGCGTAGCAACTCTCCTTTTGTCTACCGAATATTAAGTAGCTGAGTCGCCGGATGTCTCTGGCGCTGAGCACCGATGAAGTGGCTCAGTAAGGAGTCACCTAGCTGTTGGAAAGTAGTGACAGAGTCTGGTGGTAACTGACTGAACCATAGTCTCACCGACTCCTTGAGCGTCACGGGGAAAGCTCGACACATGATTTCGTCAGGGAAAGTATGAAGGATCATGAGGGTCCTGTAGGCCTCCAAATGGTCGACAAGATTGGTTGTGCCGTCGAAGGTGTTGATCGATGGCATCTTGAACTTGGAGGGCAGGGGTTTGTCTCTGATGGAGGTGACAAATGGGGAGTTGACTGTCGTGGAAGGTTTACTCTGTATGTTCTGCATGACCCCTTGGAGATGGAGTTTCATGGCTCGTAGTTCCGTGTCCCAAATATGAACGTTGTCTCCTCCGGAGTGTAGCGGGGGCTGAACACTATTAACCTCTCCTTCAAGGACAGGTGCGTGATTTGATGGATGCAAGTCCTGAGGTGGTGGGTGTAGGTCTTAAGGTGGATCCCGTAGACCCTCTAGGTTAGAAAGGTGGGCTTGCTGGAAAGGATGGCTCGGGGTCTGTTCTCGATTGGGAGGGATGCCTTGTGGTGGTAGATGAGGGATAGGGAGATTTCGCTGGAGTAAAGCGTTGATCAAGGCCTGGTTTTGCTCCGTCAAGCGGTTGATGCTGTTGGCGAGCTCCGTAAAGTACTGAGGTGGGTTGTTTGGGTTAGAAGGCTCTGCTTGGGGGTCGACGACATTGTGTTGAAAAACCATGGATCTCGTTGTAACCATCCACCTCGACGGGAGGGAAGGAGAAGTAACTGGGAATGAGTTTCCGGCAACAATGAGCACAACTGTCAACCGGAGTTGTGGTTCCCACAGACGGCGCCAGCTGATGATACTGTAAACTTGGAGGATGGATGGGCCAGACTGATCCACACTTCAAATAGGTCTGTTGGGCTTATAGTTCGCTGAATACACCTGCAAAAACGGTCCAATGAGGGGAAGTCCCCCGGTGGACACTCCGACGATCAAGTTAGTTCAAGACAAGGAGGTTTTTCTAGAGAGATAATGTATGAGAGGAGTCAGAGAAAACTTAACCTATGTTATTCTTTTGAAGCCTTTTATCTTTTTCATTCATCATTTCCTTGTCCCTTCCCAGTTGTCTCGTCGGCCGTAAATCTAAGGTTTAGTTGACCTCGTTCACGGTGATCCTGTTTTTCCCGACATGAAGGGGCTGCCGCATTTAATGCTCATTGATGGCTGATGTATGGGTGTAATAACTTTGCAAATATTTGTCTGCTTACGTGACTGGTTCCCTGCTTGACAAGTGTTCAGGTGCCATTGGTCTCTGGTTCAACATTGGGTTCTCAAGGGTGTTGGGCTTTAGTACTTGAACCGTGAATTGGGCTCTAAGTCGTGGGCCAAAACCTTTTGTGGTCCCACCGATGTCAAAAATAATTGCATGTAAATTTGTTTTCAAATTTGATATACAAAAAATACTTATACCGAATATAGAAAATACTCACATCATACATAGAAGATTTTTTTTCCTTAACTTCACTTAATAGATTTACACCATTATAAAAATAAGGAGAAATTATTATTCAACATAGATTTTGAAGAATTATTTTATATTAATGAAAAAATTTATAATTTTAATTATTAATTTTGGGTCTTGTTAACATATGTTAAGAATGTATTTAATTACGGTGGTGCTACATGCACCAATTAGTGTACCATCACTAGTTATGACATTATTATTATTGACCTCACTCATTATACAAATTACAAATATCAAAAATATCTTAAATTATGCCACATCATCAATTGGTACACTAGTTAGTACATTAATTGGTGCATATAGCATTATTCATTTAATTATCTTAACTATCTCCACTTGTATGAGAGATTGCAAAACATAAATAGACATGAATATGATAATTTTCAAACACTCAGATATTTTTGTCTGTGGACAAAAATGTCCTTACATTTGAAATAACTAAATTGACTTATTTATAAAAAAATAAATAAATAAAATAAATGATATTACCCTTTGAATAAAAAATAAATTTATAAATCACATAAAATAATATTACTTTCTTTATTTGAAAACTCATTTAACTTGAAACAATTTTTTGAAATAGATTGATGAATTTCACTTATAATTAGATTTTGATTTATTAATTTTATCATATTAGAAGGAGAAAAAAATCCATTGATGCTAATATTACAACAGCAAAAAAAAATACATTTCAATTTATTACAAAAAATAATAAAGCAAATAAATAAAATTACATTATTTAAAATTATATAATCATTGTATGTGTTGCAAATTAAAAAATATATATAATTATAATAAAATAAAATAATAGAAGCCAAACTAATGAATGAAATTGAGGGAAATATAAGGAGGGTATTTTGGTCTCTATGTAAATTTAAAAAAAAAAACATCAATTCCAACAATATTAAAAGTTTTTACCTACTTCAAATTGGAGTAATTATACTCATTTAACACTCGTTTGACATCTAGTTTTTTTTGGCTAAAATAATTTAAAAAGATAAAATAGGTTAAAAATTAATAAGATAATGCTTTAAAAAGTTGGTTAAAAGTTAATTTTTTGACTTTTTTAGTCTATTTTGTCTTTTTGTGGATAAGTTATGTGAGAAGTGATATGACCCAAAATGGGTTAAAAATTGGAAGTTGGTTTTTAACCAGCTTCCCAATATAATGAATTTCATTTTTTTTCTCATAAAAATCAAAAAAGTCAAAAAGCCTATTCCAAACGAGACTTTTTAACCCCTGGTTAAAATAGCAAAAAATCAATCCACATCCCAAATGACATACATTCCTTAACAAAAGCCATAGTTTTTGAATCTATATAATAAGGGAGTGTGGTTTTTGAATTTTGATGGGACTGTTGTCCCTATGTCAAAATGTGAACCGTTAGATTGAATCAATCCAACAGCTAAGAAATGATTCTATTTCAATGGTAGATTTACAATGGTGATTCAATCCTACGGTTTCAAGAGAAAGTTTCTTTGTTTTGATTCAAGAGCAGATCTCTTCTTCCCTTCCATCCATCTCTCTCTCTCTCTCTCTCTCTCTCTCTCTCTCTCTCTCAAGAGCAATCGGCAACTTCGCAGATGGAGAGTTTTGTTGGGTGCTAGCCTTGCTAGATCGGCGTCATCGTGGCAACAAATCGGTGAGTTCACTATATTTGTTCATCTCCAAATTTTTTTGGCGCTTCACATACCATCCCTTTGTTTTCTTTGTGTGTATATATATTGAAGCCACAGAGATCATCAATTGAAGAGTTTCTTTATTTTATCCCTTTGTTTTTTTTCTTTGAAGCCACAGAGATCATCAATTAAAGAGTTGGTTGCACTTTTTATACATTGATTACAGATTTTTATCCATTTTTTTTTTTTTTTTTTCTGTGAGTATTGTTTTTTCTTTAATTTTGGGTGCACTTTTATGGGTTTTGTTTATTTTTCTTATACAGAAATATATACACTCATATATGAAGAGTTGGTTGGGTTTTTGAGTATTGTTTATTTTTATTTTTCTTACTTTGATTTAGTAGGAATTTGTGGGTTTTCTATGTTTAGGCTTAAGTTGTTGGTTTGATGTTGGTATAGAATTGTTGGTTTTCTAAATTCTATACCTTTCAGATTCTATACGGCATAGAATTGTTAGCAAATTCTAGAATTGTTGGTTTTCAAATTATATATTATTTTAAGAGTGGACATAGAATTATACGGCATAGAGTGGACATAGAATTACGGTATAGAATTATAATTTCAAACTTTATTAATTTCAAATTTTAGAAAACCAACAATTCTATATTATTCTTTTTTTTTTTTTTTTTGGGACAAATAAACAAACTTTATTAGTATGATGTGCATCCTTTTAAGAGTGGACATTATTAATTTTCTCTAATATATGAGAAATCAATACATGATAAATCAATATTTAGCCAAGAGAATGCGTTAAAAAAATATATATATTCAAAGAACAAGATTGAAACCTTAAACAAATAAACTATGGGTTTGTTGGGTGCTCTGTTCTGCAAAGTAAATGTAATACTCTCATCTTTCTTAATAGATTATTGTGTATATATATTAATTACAATTTTATTTTATTTTTTTCTTTGAAGCCATAGAGACCATCAATTGATCATTAGTGGAATAGAGAAAGAACGATTCCCAAAATCAAACTGTAAGTATTGTTTTTCCTTAATTTTCTATATGCATGTAGGATTTTGGATATACTTTTACGGGTTTTGTGTTTCTTCTTATATTTATATATTATCTATGTATATATACACACATATATGAAGAGTTGGTTGGGTTCTACGAAACCTATTTACTTTGATTTAGTAGGAATTTGTGGGACTATTGTATTGATTTACTCTATTGAATGTTTGTTGTGCCATTACTATCGTTTGGTTGTTACTAAAATGTTTGATAACCATTTTATCTTCCTTACTTATTAAGTGTTTGATAAAATGTTTCAATGGAATTTACACACACACAAATTGACTTTAACACACACCACAAACATTGGCAATCTTCATCATAAAAATTCACAACTATCTTATGATGTGCATCCTTTTCTTTTCTTTTTTTTTTTGACAAATAAACAAACTTTATTAATATGATGTGCATCCTTTTAAGAGTGCACATTATTAATTTTCCCTAATATATGAGAAATCAATACATGATAAATCAATATTTAGCCAAGAGAATGCATTAAAAGTATATACATATTCAAAGAACAAGATTGAAACCTTAAACAAATAAATTATGGGTTTGTTGGGTGCTCTGTTCTGCAAAGTAAAGGTAATAATAACATTCTAATGATTTGAGCACATGCAAGTTTGTTCAAATATAAGTGATGATCCTCGCCACCATACATAGAACTTTAAACCCAAATGAAAGTCTAATTTTTCAAGGCAATTAAAATCCATTGGGGTTTCTGTTTTATAATTTGTTGTGGTATTGCTTTGTTTTCACTTAAAATCCATTGGCTTTGGTGTGATTTCCTTTGCTTATATAGAGTTATGAGTCATTATAGCTATTATGGGCAGTTTGGAAGTTGAAGTCAATAATTTTTTACTTCCATGATTCTTTGATTTTGAAGACCAACACATGCTCTACATAGTTGATTTGTGGTGATTCTCTCTCTCTCTCTCTCTCTCTCTCTCTCTCTCTCTCTCTCAAGATTAATGGGTTCAATAACTTTTTCGTGGTGAGCACCCAAACTTAGATTTTTAGTTATATTTTTCATGTGAATGGGTTGTTGTTTCGTGCTTTTATTGGTATATTAGTACGGGATTTTGGGGGTTTTTAGTATGTTGTTATTACATTATTGTACAAAGAGGTTTTCATTTGAACCTTTCTCACCTTTGTTTTTTCCCCCCAATATTTAATGTACATTTGTGATCTCATCATATACCACCAGTTGAGCCCACGTGTGTTTGGATTTTGTTTTAGGCTAAAGATTCATAATGGAATGATTCCCACTCACTCCCACCCCATATCTCAGTTATATCTAAATACAATTTTGGTTTTTTTAATTGGTACAAATGTATTCAATTTCCATAGAATTCGAAACTTTACCAATGGAAGCAATTTCAAGTTGAGGCATGAGTTATAGATATAAAAGGTAAATTCATGACTTAATTTGTTTTATACTTATAGAAGTTGAGTTGGAGTTTTTATTTACTAAGATTTCAAATTCATGATTAATGATTAATTTCAAGTTTTTATTCAAATTCAAATTCATGACTTAATTTCAAGTTTTTATTTACTTATAGAAGTTGTGTTAATGATTAATATTTGAATTTTTTTTTTTCCAGTTAATTGGTTTTGAATTTCATAACTTAATTATTTGGATTTGTAATATCATCCAGTTCAATTTTTGATTAATCTCATTAACAAAAGTCTTCTTATTTACATAGAATCCTCTAATTGGTTGTTTAGAATTTTATCATTATTAGTTGGTTTAACAGAGAAGCCTTCTATTTGTTAGCATGCTTTCAATTTGATTTGCAAATTCTATTTTAACTATGTTCATTGTGGAATCTAATCTCTATTTGTTCTTGGTATTATTGATTGGTAGGTTATTGATATTGACATAAAACAGTGCATCTTTAGCTTAAATTTTATATTATTAGTTTAGCATCTGCATATGTGTGTGGTTTTGATTGATTGCTTGAATTAGATGGTTTGATTCTTGGTCTAAAGAAACTAACAAAATGCGTAGGAAAACAAAGTGCAATAGCTCATATCTTTGTCAGATTGATTCAATTCAGTTAAATTAATAGTATTGGGTAATAGTAAAATGAATATATACTGTCTTTTGGGTATAAATAAGACAGTTTCATGATTTCATTATAAATTTTATCATTTTTACTTGAATAATCAAATGAAATTGGGAAGTTTGAACTAAAAATTTTTGTGGATGGAGCTATTTTGTTGAGTATTGCTCATTTGGGACATTTAATTTTGTTTTTGCATGTAACCTTTGTTATTAAGTGATTTTGAATAGAGCTTCAATAGAGTTGTTAATAGTTGTTGATTCACTTCCTCCCTCTCTCAACTAAATCTCAATTTGCTTTTTAATTTTTAATTTTTATATTGGTTTGGTTTTAGATTCAGTTTGTGTGGAATTCAAAATAGAAAATTGTTATTTTTTTAAGTTGAATTGAAGGTGTGAGATGTTGTGGTGATGACAGAAATTTGGTTTTGAAGTACTTGCCACCATTGACTGAATTTCATCATAACTTTTCTAGCATTTTCTACTATTGATCTGGTTTCATTTGTGGGTTTTTTATTAGATCACGTTTTTTATTAGATCACCATTTGTGGATTGTTGAATGGTGAAGTCTGAACACATTCTCTTTCATGTCTTTTATTCTTTTTCCCTGGCCAATACTTAGTGTCTTGGGCCTTAAGAAAAAGAACCTAAAGATTTTAAATGCTCAGATTTTTCCATATCTAAGCATTTAATAGGCCTCTGTAGAAATACCTCAATTAGAATTGATGTGTCATTATTGGGGGCTAATTAGAAATATTGTTTTCATGTTTATTATCTCTGTAACACACATAAATTGTTATACTATTTTGTTTAATTTGACTATCAATATCATTCTTACATGGATCTTTCCCTGATTAGTGGTTAATTATACCCATTATGACATGGATGAGTTTTGTAAATTGTTGCTAAAATTTACTCACAAACAGGTGTTATGCATGGATTTTTGAATTGGTGCTAACATTCTCTTTCCTTAGAATTTTTGAATTGGTGTTAATTATGCACTAGGATTGTGTTATGACATTTACCCACAAACAGGTTATGTAAATTGGTGCTAACATTTACCCACAAACAGGTTATCTTTCCCTGACATGTTATGTTTCACTAGGATTGTGTTATGCATGGATTTTTGAATGGTGAAGTCTGAGCACATTATCTTTCATGTCTTTTATTTTTTTCCCTAGCCAAGGAAGCTCTGTTTTTTATTCTTGATGGGACTTTTGTTTAAATTTACAATATTTATTCTTGATGGGACTTTTTTATTATTACCTGAATTTACAATATTTATTATTCTAATCAGGTTATGTACATATACACATATGTATAATATATTTATTCCATAGTGGCAATCTTGGGAAGTCACCTGATTTTGTAGCAGACCAAACTAACTTATCAGCTTGAAGTGTAAGGAATAACCATTTCATTTCATCTCATCTCATTCCAGTGAACCAAATAAAGCATAAATGAGATTGAAGTCACCTGATTACTGTTTTGATAAATGATTTGGGTGATTTTGATAAATGTGTGAATTGGGTTTCCTTTTTTAACATGAAAAGTAATGTTCTGTGATCTTATGTTTTTATTTGATTGTTAAAAATTAGAATTATAGTGAGAAAGAAATAGCCCATTGTACTTAACTTATGGCACAATTAAGTAATCAAATAGTCATTGTACAGCCCATTGTTATTTAAACCCAATCTACTTATAGCACTATTAAATGAGTTATTTCTTCACTACAGGTCTGTGGTGTTTCAATCTTTGATTAATCTCATTAACAAAAGTCTTCTTATTTACATAGAATCCTCTAATTGGTTGTTTATAATTTCATCATTATTAGTTGGTTTAACAGAGAAGGCTTCTATTTGTTAGTCTACTTTCAAATTCTATTTTTTTCATAGTGTAATGATTTAATTATGTTTATTGTGGAATCTAATCTTTTTTGTTCTTAGTATTATTGATTGGCAAGTTATTGATATTGATATAAAACAGTGCATCTTTAGCTTAAATTTTATATTATTGATATTGGCAAGTTTAGAATTTTATATTATTTTGTGTGTGGTTTTGATGGATTGCTTGAATTAGATGGTTGGATTCTTGGTCTAAAGAAACTAACAAAATGCATAGGAGACCAATGTGTAATAACTTATGTCTTTGTCAGATTGATTCAATTCAGTTAAATTGATAGTGTTGGGCAATAGGAAAATCAACTTATATTGTCTTTTGGGTATAAATATGATAGTTTCATGATTTTATTGTAAAAGAACAACATTTCATCGTAAAAGAATCACCTGTGCCTATGACACTCCAAGTTTATAAAAAAAAAAAAAAAAACCACATTCATGTTTTTTTTAGGGAATGTTTTAGATCACAACTTTGAGCACTCAAGTACGATCTCTTCAATCATTCCAATTTTTTATCTTATTAAGGTGGTGGTAATTTTCACTTTATGGTTAAGCCTTCTAATTGTTGAATTTAAAAAAGCCTTCTAATTGTTTCATTAGGCACTACCTAAATATAAAACTTTATTACACATAAATTGTTCGATCTCTTCTCATCACACTAACATAAATTGTTTTTTTTTTTTTTTTTTTTTTTTTTTTTTTTTTTTTTTTGTGAATCCTTGGGACTCAATTAGAGTGATATATTTTGACTTTGACTTTTAAATTTGTTTTTTCCTTCAAATTTCAGGTGTATAAAAGTGGCAATTGTCCATGATATTACAGAAGATAACATCTTTGTATTTAAATTTTTTTATTGGGTTTTTCATTACGCATTCTTTTGGTGTGATGAGTATATTGAAGAAAAACAGTGATAGTGAGAATTTTGAGTAAACTGTTGTATAATAATTAATTGGGCAAATATTTTTGTCATGAGCCTACCTGTAATGGGATTCCAAATTAGATGTAATTATTTATTTTCATTTGTTTTCATGTATTATCTAAATTGTTAAATTCTTCATGTTCAATTGGAAAAGGAAAAGAAAGAAGAGTTATACTTAGCAATTAATATTCATTAAGCAGCAACAGGTGAACTCACAAGTTATGATGTACACTAATCAAGAGACTTGGGGACTAAATTGAAAGGTGCTTGATCATATGTTTAATTCCTGTTAATTCATTGTTATTGGTTTATTTGTTTTTCAAAGGTATTTTGATATGATTGTTCCTGTTATGATTTCTTTTAATTGATTTTTTAAAGTGAATTTTTGTTACAAGTGACTAATCCACCTTACAAATGTTGGGATTGTGCTGTTTTTCTATGCGTGTTGATGGTTGGCTCTTTTATTCTAAATTGGATGATTAATTTTTCTTCTTTTTTATTTTTTATTTTTTTAAAGCTAGGATGGTTACTCTTTTGTACCAAAATGTTCACTCAGTTATAATACTAATTTAGACATATTCTTTTATTGAAGGTTGCCTCATTTTAATTCACTGTACATGTGTTATTTTCGCGTAAATATCTTTGTTTATGTTGTACATAACATTTTTATATTATAAATTTGCTATTTAAACTTTAATTATGAAGTTTGCCAAAACTATAATTTGCTATTTTGACTTATGTGTAAAGTTTTATATTGCAATAAAATTGTTGTCATTTTGAATTAATTTATTACAATTGATTTCTGTAGCAGTAAAATTGTTACCATTTTGAATTGATTTATTTTAATTAATTTTTGTAAAGTATGTGATACCAACATTATTTACACCGTGCCTTCCGGCACGGGCATGCACTAGTAATACTATATGAACCAATTGGTATACTAATTAGTGTATTAACAAACAATATGACATAATTTTAAAAATTTTAAATATTTGTGATTTATATAATGAGTATGGTCATAATTTTGAAGTAATAATGTCATAACATATATTAATACACTGATTGATATATCAATTAATGCATATAACACTACTGTTAATTTTTATAATATTTATTACTTTTTTGTAATTTATTTTTCCTGACACCACTGATATGTAGTTACTCTTAAAAATAAATTTATTTTTCCATTATTCAATTAAAATACAAATTTGGAAAAAAAATTCTTAAAATATTTCTTTTATTGGTTTAGCTTCTTTTATTAGTACCGTACTTGAAATATTTTTGGAGTTGTGGCGGACATGGGTTACTGTTGCACCTCAATTTGAGATTTATTATGAGCTTATTTTTATGATATGAACTGTTTCATTTTGTAGAGTTTGTTGAGTATTTCATACCTATCAAAAATCATATTAATCGGATATTAATAATTATATGATCGAATTACATTTATCACAAAAAAATAAACAAAAAGTTTTTCTTTTAAAAATAACATAAAAAATATGCAATCCAATCACATAATTATTGATATTTGATTAATATAATTTTTGCTAAATATAAAATACTTAATTAATTTTACAAAATAAACAATTTAAATTACAAAAATAAATCCATAATAAATCTCAAATTAAAGCACAACACCAGTATCCCTATTTCCAGTTGTTGCACAGGTTTTCATGAGATAAATAATTTCGTAGGGAGTGAATTGTGGGACCATTTGCTGAGGTGGTAGTCAAAAAGTCATTTCGGTAATTTTTTATTATTGTATTTTTTTTCTCCAAACATTTATACTTATTTTTAATTTAAATAATGTTTGAATTCAAAAGTAAGAATGTCTCTGTTCCAAAGTGATATCAAAAAGTCTTTATATATAAGAAAAACACAATAATGTATTTTGATTTGCTTTTTCTCTCATCTCCTCAGCATTTTCTATATTCTATATGAATAATGTTTGAGAGTTCGAAATTTTGTCTCCCCTAATCCTCCTAATGCCCAAAACGACGTCGTTTTGGGCATTAGGTTTTTTTTTTCTTTTTTTTCTTTTTTTTCTTCCATGTTTCACCATTTCCGAGCTCAAAAAACGCAGGGGGAAGACGCAGGGGAAAGAAGGAGAGGGAGAGGGAGAGAGGGAGAGCGGAGAGGAGAGAGGGAAAGAGAGGGAGACACACACACACACACACACAGCCCCCTGCATTCCGGCCGACCGTCCGATCGTCGCAGCTCCGCCATCGTCGCAGCTCGGAGATGGATCGTCGCAGCTCTGCCATCATCGCCGCCGCCGTCGTCTGCCTTCCCTTCTTCTTCCCTTCTTTCTTCTTCTCTTCCTCCGCGTCTGCTTTTCTTCTCTGATTCAACGAAAAAAAAAAAAAAAAAAAATCCAAAAACGTCGAAACGACGTCGTTTTTGGTTCGGGGGATTAGGCGGGGCAAGAATTCGAGCGACGTAGCATTGTTGATTCTATATTTTATATTTTTTTATTGTATTTTCAAGTCATTTATAATCATTAAAACTTGTATAGAGAGAGTGCATAATTATTTTAGAATAACATCTTTAACGTATCCCTCACAATTACATAATTTTTTTCTTCTTATTCTTCAATATTTTGTTACATATATATATACATATATACATAATTTTATCAAACTATATAAAAACTTATTTTCAGAATTTATTTTATTAAATATCATTATTCTACAAAATTGATTTACGTTGGGTTTGGTCGGGGTTTTTAAGAGACTTGGAGGTGCTGATGTGTCCCTTGGTGGGAGGTTGTCCTGAATGTTTTTCGATAATCTGAACCGTTCAAATTGTAAGATTCGTCAAAAATATTATCTATGCAAAAAATCAAGTTAATCAAATATTCATAACCCCATGATTAAGTCTTAATTGGTTTCAAAAATTTATGAAAGTTATTAACCGTTAATTTTTATAAAAACAAATGTACTTTGGTTATAGGGCTACAGATATCCAATTAATTTGATTTTTTGCATGGATGATCTACTCGACGAACCCTACAATATAAACGGTTCAGATTATCGAAAGAGGTTTGGGACAACACTCCACAAGGGAGCACAGCAATCTGCTATGCCTTTGGGCACAACAAGATCCCCAAATCCGATTTTAAGAGAGATTTAGAAAGAAAAAGAGAAAAGGTATATGAAATTAGATGAAATGTAAATATATTTTTATTCATATTTTACCTTTTTTTTTCTTTCTAATTCTCTAAACAAATCTTCTAACTAAATATAGCTTTAGATAATTTATTTTTGAACTTCCACAATAGTATGGCCCAATTTGGCAACACAATTAAAAGTTAAAAGTTAATTTTTAACCCATTTTGATTACATCACCTCCCATATTTTATATATATTTTTTAAAAAATCAAAAAAAATTTAAAAAATCAATTTTTAACCATCTTACCAAAATATATATCTTCAAAAATCTCCTCCGTGGTTACTCTCCCGGTTCTTCGTTTGACTTTTTGCGCGCACAGTAATAGACCAGTGGACATACAAAGGAAACGGACTTATCTATGATACAAAAGTCGTAAGATGATTATTGATCATCAGATTTAAAAGTGGAATAAATCCAACCATTGATTGCTAATTATGAAAAGAAAACAATATATGACTTCACTTTTTATTTTATTTTTTTAAATTAAATAATTTATAAATGATATGATTAATTGATGATTAAAAAGATATAAGAGAAAATATTACTTTAAATATCCTAATTAATTACCACATCATTGATCTTAAAAATTAGATATAATTTTTGAACTTATGTAACTGTACGAGCAAGAAATAATTCTTCTCGTATGATTCTGTTGATCAAGTTTGCACTCCTCCAAATAATGTTGATTTGCCACCTGAAAACACAAACGTGAGCTAACCGGCGGGTGTGTGTCGGAAACCCCTCCGATGCCTAAGTCAGCAACTAGACAATAGACAATAAGCTCTGTGTATTCCAGAGTAAGAATTGAGATTGTGATACCTGTCCATAGGTCCTGCTATGAGCTTTTATAGACTTGGCTTGGCCCATTCCTAGTAGGATTTCCAACTCTCCCTATGAGAGTCTTCCTAAGAATCACACACTCTACTCACTACCAACCAAATGAGATGGTTTGCACAATCCTAGTAGGACTTTACTCTCCTTAGCAGAGTCCTCCTAGAAGTCACACTCCTACTCACTACCAACCAAGTGAGATGGTTTTTACATAATCCCAGTAGGACTCTAACTCTCCTTAGCAGAGTCCTACTAGGAGTAGGAATGGCAACGGGGCGGGACGGGGCCGGGGACCACACTCCCCGTCCCCGATCCCCGATAGTGAGAAATTCCCCGTCCCCGGCCCCGATCCCCGATGGGGATCCCATCAGCCCCCCCGCCCCCGCCCCCGATCGGGATCGGGTTTCCCCGACCCGCGAAAATCCCCGCCCTGTTCATTTTTATTTTTTTTTAACAAAAAACAAACAAAAAATAATTTCAATCATTCAGTGATCTATCATTATATCATCATCAAAAATTTCAATCTATTGTATAATCTATCTTCATCAACTTTAAAAAAAAAAAAATCTCAAAAAATAATCTAAAAATTTCAATCTGTTATATAACATTCTTTGTTATAATCTATCAAAAAATAGATCAAAATTTCATAAGATCAAAAAATAATCTATCATCATCATCAATCTGTTCATTACACACACACGCAGGTATATATATATATATATTATCAACAACACCTTTCTATCATCAACAACACGCAGGTATAATCTATCATCATCATCATCAATCTGTTCAGATCTGCGGATCGCCGGACAGAGGCGGTGTTGCGAAGAGGTCGGACAGAGGCGGTGGTGGTGGAGGATCGCCGGACAGCGGAAGCCGGACAGCGGAGGCGACGAAGGCGGTGGTGGTGGAGGATCGGCGGATCTGTTTAGAGAGGGAGAGGGAGAGAGAGAGAGAGATGTGGTCTGAAACTGAGGTAGTAGTAGAGAGAACGGCGGTGAGAGTGGGAGAGTGAGAGAGAGCAGCCTCGTTGTGTGTTGTTTGTGTGGTGATTGTGTCACAACAAACCCTAAACACACACATATATATACACAGGGGCATTCTCGTAATATCACTTCGGGGAGATACGGGGACGGGGCCGGGACCGGGGACGGGCCGGGTCCGGGGCTGTGAATGTGATCCCCGTCCCCGGCCCGAAATGCTTCGGGGATTTAATTTCAAATACCATCCCCGTCCCCACGGTTGTATTTTTCGGGGAAAAACCATTATGATCGGGGTCGGGGGGTCGGGTCCCCGTCGGGCCGGGTTCAAATTGCCATCCCTAACTAGGAGTCTCATCACTGCAAGCCAAGTGAGATGGCTGAACCCTTTACCTCGGTTATACATTCCTGACCGAACTGCCTTATCTCGGTTCCCTGCTATTCGGATCGTGTGATCGAAAGCCGATTTACCGAATGCCACCCAGCTGAGCTATACACAGCTCGGCCCTCGCTATTGATGTTACCTCCTTTGTTTAAGCTGCTGCAACCTAACCGAGTTGGATTACCTCAACCAACCACCAGGCCCATTTGTTTAGGTAGCTCGGTCCAAAGTACCTCTGCCCAGCTTGGAGTTTATACAACAGGGGACCGAGCTACTCGAAGCCCATACCTCGGCCCATAGTTTGGCCTAAATTCGAAATATGAGACATCTTCTTGGCCTAAGACCGAGCTATACCAGTCCTTATCTCAGCCCATTACGCGGCCCAACTCCCAAAGAAGACTCTTCCTAGCTCGGCCCAATTTGTTCACAAATTACCCTCTCAATTGCCCCTTAATTCCATCTGCGTAGCATGATTGGGATTATTTTTCCTCCAGCCGAGCTAAGAACGCCCCCACTCTGCCGAGCTAAAAAGTTGTTCGGTTTCACAGCTCGTTCAGTCCCAACAAGTCTTGTTAGTTGCTCAGCACGTCATTCCCAGGATACGTGGCGTGCCCCCATTATCCTCGTTCTCTTGTTACAACCGTCATGTACCTTCAAAATTTTGAACAACCCCGCCTTTTTTGGCCGAGATAACCATCTCGGTCCAAGCATTCAAAAATATGTCGATCAAACCTGCCAGCTTGCTCTGGCCGAGGTACGCACCTCGGTTAAAGAATCCAAAAAACTTTGTTGGTCAAACTTGCCAACCTGCTTTGGCCGAGTTAACTATTATCCCGGTCAAAGAGTGCCAAAGTTCTGTTGGTCATACCTGCCAACTTCCTGCAGCCTAAATCCTTATCTCGGCTTAGGAATGAAAAAAGTGTTGGTTTTTCCAGCCAACCTTTTCAGCCTAGATCCTGATCTCGGCTGAAGAGAGCTCAGTGTTGGTTATTCCGGCCAACCTAGAGCCAAGTGTTTGGTTATTCCGGCCAAACGTCCTCCAGCCTGGATCCTTATCCTCGGCTTAGGAGAGGTGTTGGTTTTTCCAGCCAACTTCTTCAGCCCAGATCCTTATCTTAGCTGAAGAGAGCTCAAGGTTGGTTATTCCGGCCAACGTAGAGCAAAGTGTTTGGTTTTTTCAGCCAAACGTCCTGCAGCCTGGATCCTTATCCTCGGCTTAGGAAAGGTGTTGGTTTTTCCAGCCAACTTCTTCAGCCTAGATCCTTATCTTAGCTGAAGAGAGCTCAAGGTTGGTTATTCCTGCCAACCTTCTTGGTTGCCCCCTAGTCGGGCAAAGACTTGTTAGAAAGAGTTGGCCAATCCTGCCAACCTTCCCAGTTGCCCCCCAGTCGGGCAAAGACTTTTGCGCGGTCAATCCTTCTGGCCAAAAAGCTTTTTATCTGGTATCCCTGTTGCGCTGGACTCTGCCTTGTGTCACGCCCCGAGAATTTATGTGACACGAAGGGCAGCATTTGAGGTGTGCCAAATGCGCTGGAAGGTTTTGGAAGGTGCGAGAACGGGCTAGAGTATGCTGGAAGACTCTAGAACGTGGTGGAAGGGTCTGGAGTGGCCTGGAAGATTCCGAAATGTGGAAGAACCTTGAAGTGTCCAGAGGAGTCTGGATGGGTCTGGAACATCCTAGATTATCCTGGAGAAGCCTACCATGTACTACACTAGTGTAGAGAGTTCTAGAATGTAGTAGGAGGGGTAGTTGTCCTAGATAGTTCTATGGAGAGTTCTAGATGAGAGTTTGTAGCCCTTGGATCAGAATGATCCTAGCCGTCCATTGAGGAGGGGGATAGCTATATAAGGGTGAGGGGTCTCATTTGCTAGGACATCGAATGCTGGAGATCCAAGAGAGCTCTAAGAGTGAAACACTTGTGAGTGTGAGTGTGAGAGCCTTGTAAAGCTTTGTACACGACTATACTTGTAAAGTTAACTTGTATAGTGAAGGCATTCTTCCACCTAAACTTCGTGTTCAAGTTAGTGTGGTTGAGTGGGTAAGGCTGACTTAGGTGCAACCAAGAGGGTTGAAAAGCATCTAAGGCCGCACGGTTGGCTTGCGAAGTCTAAGGCCGTGACACTTGGTGCGCGCCCCATCTTCCTCTACCCTGATGTGTTGGTGCACTCTCTCCATCAGGGCTTCCATAGTAAGGGGCGGCGTCATTGTCATTGAATCCCTCAACTTATTGCCAGCCGACAAACCTCGTTTGTACTGTGCAATAGCTAGGCTGGTAGGACAATCTGTTACTTGGTTGAAGGTCTCCCAATACCTATTGTTGTAAGACTTCAACGTTTCCTTCTCGCCCATGTCAATAGAAAGAAGCTGGTCAATCTCCACTGGCGTCTTGGTGTTTGTTCTGAATCTGGTTACAAATGCCTCCGCTAGCTATGCCCATGAAGCTATACTACCTTCTGGTAACCTTTCAAACCATGTTAAACCCATGTCGCCGAGGCTGGAAGGAAACATGATACACATTAGAGCCTCGTTTCGCCGATACATGGCCATAACCTGGTAAAAGTGGCTCAAGTGTATGTAGGGGTCCGACTTCCCCTCATAAGTAGTGAATTTGGGCTAGTGGAAGCCTGAAGGTAGTGGTGCGTTCTCAATTGTCGGAATGAACGGTGAGCTCTGCAACCTTGCTAACGCTTTGTCTATTGGTTCATAGGCAAGACGTGGCTCTGGATTTCCAACCTCGACACTCCCATGTGTTCTAGGAGCCAATCGTTGTAGTACAGAGACTCTACGGGGGTCGCGAGCCTGAGTGTCTTCTCTCCTTCGAGCCCTTTCAGTCCTCATTCTCTCAGGCCTGGAATAGCGTGTCCTGGAAGTCTTTGATTGTGTATCACCCGACCTGAGGCTTCTACTTCTAGCTTGTGATGGTGTGACTTGTCTGTCGCGATCTTCTGCGTGGCGAGGGTGCTCCCTACTCTTGCCCACATCTTCTTTCGTCGTCCTTTTGCCCTTTATCTGGCGCTTCATAGTCTCCATGTCTGCTGCCATCCTTCTTTTTACTTCGTCTTGCTCCCTTACGTGATCTTCGAGAACCTGAGGATCCATCTTCCGTCTCTGTCTATCAGGGCTTTGAGAGTGGTGTGAACTTGAGCCCTGTCTTTCTCTCGCTTTTCTCCGCGGATTCCTTCGCTGGGGATCTAATTCCACCATGGGTGGGATAGAAGGTAAACCTTCGCGCCTCCCACCCCCTTCCGGTGTTTGCCCATCAATAGCAGATTGCGGCAAGTCTTCATTGTGCGTCATTGCTTCCAACTAGAGAGGAAAACTTGATCAAGAGGTTTTGCTCTTTGTGCAATTCCCACAGACGGCACCAATTGTACGAGCAAGAAATAATTCTTCTCGTATGATCCTGTTGATCAAGTTTGCACTCCTCCAAACAATGTTGCTTTGCCACCTGAAAACACAAACGTGAGCTAACCGGCGGGTGTGTGCCGGAAACCCCTCCGATGCCTAAGTCAGCAACTAGACAATAGACAATAAGCTCTGTGTATTCTAGAGTAAGAATTGGGATTGTGATACCTGTCCATAGGTCCTGCTATGAGCTTTTATAGACTTGGCTTGGCCCATTCCTAGTAGGATTTCCAACTCTCCCTATGAGAGTCCTCCTAGGAATCACACACCCTACTCACTACCAACCAAGTGAGATGGTTTGCACAATCCTAGTAGGACTTTACTCTCCTTAGCAGAGTCCTCCTAGGAGTCACACTCCTACTCACTACCAACCAAGTGAGATGGTTTTTACATAATCCCAGTAGGACTCTAACTCTCCTTAGCAGAGTCCTACTAGGAGTCTCATCACTGCAAGCCAAGTGAGATGGCTGAACCCTTTACCTCGGTTATACATTCCTGACCGAACTGCCTTATCTCGGTCCCCTGCTATTCGGACCGTGTGATCGAAAGCCGATCTACCGAATGCCACCCAGCCGAGCTATACACAGCTCGGCCCTCGCTATTGATGTTACCTCCTTTGTTTAAGCTGCTGCAACCTAACCGAGCTGGATTACCTCGGCCAACCACCAGGCCCATTTGTTTAGGTAGCTTGGTCCAAAGTACCTCTGCCCAGCTTGGAGTTCATACAACAGGGGACCGAGCTAATCGAAGCCTATACCTCGACCCATAGTTTGGCCTAAATCCGAAATATGAGACGTCTTCTTGGCCTAAGACCGAGCTACACCAGTCCTTATCTCGGCCCATTACGCGGCTCAACTTCCAAAGAAGACTCTTCCTAGCTCTGCCCAATTTGTTCACAAATTACCCTCTCAGTAACAATGTCCATTGTTAAAAGAGTTCGTCTTTTTTAGTTATTTCAACTTAAAAAAAGGGCTTGATATGTCTATTTTGAAATTGATTTTTGATAGTTTAAACTATTCACTTTCTAATATTTATTGAGTAAAATATTCATATAAAAAATTAAAATAATTAAACTTCGATACCTATATTTTTGTTTTTAAAAATCAAGAATTATATTTGTTTTTTCTTAAAAAAATGACGATGAATATAATTTTAAAAATAATATTCTATTTTTTGTAATAACTTGAAAATGCTCGTTAAAAACAAAAAAAAATCCAGCACGTAACCTGGACCGGCATTACATAGGAAGGGGTGGTGAACCAACCTCAAGGGCTTGTTTGATTAGACAAATTATAACATAAGATTAAAATTATTAATTTATAAGACTCATTTTATTATTTGATTTTAAATTTTATTATTCGAATTAAATTTTAATGGCTATTTTATTCAACAAAATTGATTAATTTTTTAATCTTATGACTAATAACGCAAAATATACATATAATTGGAATTATATATTTCCATATTTATTGCAAAATAAATGTGGACAAGAGTAAATTATATATCTTACTAATCCAGCTGGATAATTAACCCTCCACTCTTGTGAATTATTAATTCTTTTACTGTTAATCCTTCCTAATCAAACAAGCCCAAGTACTTTGCAAACTTTATCAACTTCCGGAGCATAAATCTTTGGTGAAATCATTAAGAGCTCAAATACACCAACACAGGACTTTCCAGAATATTCAAAAACTGGCAAAGCTTAATTCAGAGCATAAGGTGGAACTAGATCAAAACTTCATGAACATAATCAGAGGTCCAAAAGCCAACACAAACTCAAAGCCGGAATACCTTTCAAATAGAAAAGGCATTTAAGAATGCTGCTACAGTGAGCATGAGCAAGGAGTACAGAATTACAAAACCTGGAATGGAAAACGTGAATAACAATAATGGGTATAAAAAAAAAAGTGTAATTCGATTCCAACCATATTCACAAAGAAGAGGATGAAATTCCATGAACCTGAATAATTGTAATGGGTTTATGTGGGCATTGGAAGGTTCCGGAAGGTGTAAGAACATGCTAGAGTATGCTGAAAGGCTTTAGAATGTGGTAGAAGGGTCTAGAGTGCCCTAGAAGATTCCGGAACATGGTGGAAGAACTTTGGGGAATTCAGAGAAGTTTGGGTGAGTTTAGAAGATCCTAAAATGTTGTGGAGAAGCTTACCAAGTACTACACTAGTATAGAGAATTCTAGAATGTAGTAGAATGGGTAGTTATCTTAGATATTTCTATGGAATGTTCAAGATGAGAGTTTTTAACCCTTGGATCAAAATAATCCTAGTCATCTATTGAGGAGGTAGATGGCTATATATGGGGAGAGGCCTCATTTGTAAGGATCATCCAAGAGAGCGGGTAGTTGCCTAGAATTTTCTTTGTTTCTTGATTCCTAATTTCCTTATTTTCTTTTTGTAGTTTGCTCATCCACCATGCACAGAGAGAGAACTTATAGATGCTTGTGTGATTGTTAGAGAGAACTTATAGATGCTTGTGCGATTGTTGGAGAGAAGCGAAAGGGTTTATAAAGTGAGAGAAAAAAATAGAAAGGGTTTTGATGAGTGTAAAGGTTGCCTTTGTGTGTGAGAATGTATTTGGTGAGGAATAGGTACCAAAACAAAAAAAAATTACATGTTTTGGATATTGAAATAATTGCTGACCACTAAATTTGTATTATGTTTTTTTCTTAATTATATAAGAATAGGATCTTTAATTCCATCTTGCAATTTAGGGAAGGCCTTTGCTACTAGATCAAGAAATTGCTTTAAATGAAATCAGAACCGCCTCGCAAAAGGTCTATAACAAATAACAGTTACCCTTGGCTCAAACTTGGAACCCTGCTATGTGCAACAACTTCTTGTCTATAATAGGTATCCTATTGCCTATTGCCCTGATGGTAAGGCTAACAACTTCATAAACATATGTGAATTGTCCTATTTCGAACATGGACAAGGCGTGGCTGGGAGAGTTATTGTATCATAGATATTGTCACTTTGTTTAGATGTTACTCAGTTTAGTATTTTGGAAATCACATCATGCACTAGTTTTATAATTGACCTCTTGTTTTGCTTTTGAAGCATAGTATTTCATGACTGTCGAGCCAAAATAAAATACTAATGTAGCCACGTTTGTTCTTCAACCCCAAAAAAAATAATTGTGGAAATCATGCCTCATATCCCCATATAGAGTGCTATATTACATGACTAGATCCCTTTTCATCACCTAAAAGATAAATAGCATAGAATTTCATATATCAACTATCCATAAGAACAAAGGATGCAACTTCTACCAAATATACAAACAAATCTCTATTGATCAGAAGAATATTATTGACACTCCCATTGTAAAGCATCCAGCAGCCACCCAAGGGCTCAAACGTTCACCTATTTCAAGTATCAACATTAGTCATTCATAGAGTGTAGAAAAACCAACAAAAAAGCAAGATGTATAGGCCTGGTTAGAGATAAATAATCCCAACATTCTTGTCATTTTAATAGCTTAGCTTACACATATTGCAATGGGTAAAAGTGGGTCAATCTGTGAAATGATTCAAAAGTAATCATAAGGCTTGAGCTTGACACTGAAAGGGACAACTGTGCCTTAAAATATTTATTCCCACCTCTGGTCCTTGAAATTCTATAGGGCACTCTGTCCATAAATCCATTTGAATTTTGTTTGGCCAAAGGTCCAGGTATTGAAATACTTTGTCCATAAAAACAAGTTTAGACAAAATGACCAAAATAACCATGCATATATATATATATATATATATTGCATAATTGATTTAGTTGTTCCCAAACCAAACCCACTCTCCCCTCTCTCTTCTTTCCATCTCCAAATCTAGGGTTTCTTACATTTTGCTGCTGCAACCACCGCCTCGCTAACCTCCTCTCTAACGTCGCTGTCCACCACCTCACCTCCAGCTCCGCCCACCTCTGGCAAGGAACGGAGGAAATAAGTGGCACTGGTAGTGGAGGAGAAGGCACGTGAAGTGACACGAGCTGCCATGACATCGCTGGGGAAGGTGTGGAGTAGATGATTTAGGCAAGAGAACATTCGGGTACTCATTTTGTGCCTTTTTAAGCTATATGTATGTACATGTATATCTGTGTTGTAAGGCATATTCGGGTACTCTCTCACTGTGTGTCACTGAACAGTGACATTGGCGAAATGATTCGAGTGAATAGTGTTTGCAAACATCACCTAATCCCTAGTGTTACAGAGAGAGGGAAGAGTGAAACCCGCCGCCGACGACGTCGAGATTGAAACCTCTGTGTATGTGAGTAATTAAATCAAGTTTCTTGAAATCAAACGCGGAACTGACGCCACCGCAGCTCTAGATCCATCGCTCAAACCCTCTATTATTTTCTCTTGTTTTTGCTTTTGTTTAGGTTCGTTTGTGTGATTGGATATAGCTGTGTTTATGATCTCTCAAGAAAGAAGTTGTTAATTTGGTACTGAATCTAACTCTGGTGTGATTTTTACACACTTTTGGTTCAAATACTTTCATGTAAAAAGTATAGAATTGCACTCTTAAATTGGTTACACAAACACACACACACACACACACACACACACATATGAGCTTTCTTACAAAACAAAAAGTAAATGATTTCTATATCCTTTTTCCTTTGCTTTGATCCATTTTTCTTAAGAAACATTTTCTTTGTACAATATTACTCACTACTAAATGGAGCCATCATTTGTTTGGTTTTCCTTGGTTTGTTTCTAAAACTTAACCAATTTTCAGATGACAATGGCATGTTTTGGTGTTATTGTTCAAAGTCATTTTTTCAGATTTGAACAGATCTTTCTCTTGAAGAAAGAGACCCATGTTGGGATTTTGGATAGATAGAGGATGGAGATGCAGATCTGGAGGAATTTTTGGATTTTGGACAGATAGAGGATTTTGGGATTTTGTACAGATAGATTAGAGGAAAAAATTGAACATATAATAAAATTTGGACAGATAAATTTAAACAAATAAGGGAAAAAATTGAACCAGATAATAAAATTTGGACAGATAGATTTAAACAGATAAAGAAAAAAATTGAATAGATAATAAAATTTAGACAAATATTTCAATGATAAGAGAGAAAAATTAAACAGATAGAGGAAAAAATTGATACCAATTTGAACAGATAGAGAGAGACAGAGAAACCCACAAAATTTGAACAAATAGGGAAAAAATTTAACAGATAAGGAAAAAATTCAACAGATAGTCAAAAAAATTGAATAGATAGATAATAATTTGAACAGATAGTAAAAAAAAGTCGACAGATAAATTAAAGGGTAAACTTGAAAACAAAATGTCCTTCAAAACAAATAAAATGACTTCTCACCAAACTATTTTACAAAGGGTGGATTTCTCACCGACAAAAAAATCTTCTGAACCTAATGTCTTATATCCTCCTTAACTTGGACTTTTTAACAATTTTCTCAATTCTATATGGGTCCATTTGAAAAAAATAGAAGAAAATATGTGGTAGAAAGTAAAGTGAACGAAAGGAAAGCGAGAAGAAAATTTATTTTTTAGTATGCATTTAGTTATGATGGAATTTTTGTGAGATAGTTATAACAGTTGACAACTTTCACAATAAATAAATAAAAAAAATTCTTATATCTTTTGCAAGAAACTGAAAGTCAACTTAATATTACTAACATGGGTTGTATAAGAAATATAACTTTCTTAATATTTTCCATTACAATCATGCTAGACAAACACGGAAAAAAGTTCCAACTTTCTCTCGTCTTTGCACTTTCCACTACTTTCATCCTATCCAAATTCAGCCTGTGTAAATTCACAAGTCAAAGGCAGAATGCATATGCTGGACCTATTGAGGGGTTTGGGTTTGACAGAATGCATATGTTGAGTTTATTGAAGGGCTTGAGCAGTTCAATCACAAGACACTCCCTTTTGCATGGGTCCTAGCAATGGTACCACATGCCAATATAAGAAGGCTCAATCATAAAATAGAGCTTAAAATATTCATGTATGTTGTGTATAATCACAACAACAATATTAAAATAGAAGTGCAGTGCTATGTGTTGGAGATTCTGGGAAAGCAAAGCAAATAGAATTCACAAGTCTACCTATTCTAGCCGCCTTCCAAAAGAAACCTCGGAAGCTGCCAAAGGGAAACAACAATCGATATCAACTTGATGCAAATATTAGCACATAGGAAAAAAAAACAAAAGAATAAATAAATAAAAAGTTACTAGCTGATTGATCTAGGTAGGAAGATTAAATTCTAAACACTCACACAAGCATCAATAAATGATGCCCACATCTTGTAATAATAACAACGAATTTTAATCAACATGGAATCCCACTCTCATAAAATAATTCATTATACAAGAAACCAGAAAATGATTAGTTAAAAAAAGTGTCATTGCCTTTAACAATAATGGCGTTACTCTGCTGATCTACAACAAAAATTCAAATGGTGCCTCTAGTTCCAAGTCGAGAACTAATAGCTTCAACAATCAAGATATTCAATGACTTTTGCAAATATATCTATCTCCTCACCTTTCAAATATTCAAGTTAAACAAAATTTTCACGGTATCCCACCATTGGATTGATCCCACATATAATATAAACTTGACAAAATAACTCTAACAAAATATCAATTCATTGACTTCTCTGTAGAAGGCACTGCATTGTCTAATGACATCCTTCTACCTCCACAGTACTATTATGGCTACCATTAAAATTTTACAAGGCTATATTAATAGCAAAAACTTCTAGGTATCTCTTTCTACATTCTGATTTATTGTCCGAACCTACTCCAATCTCATATAATGTCATTTTCATCTCTCAGCTATGTTCCTCTGTTAACTTCACAAAAGCATCTATGCCCTTTTGATGCACACACATTCTTGCATTTTCAACAGTCCACCAAATACTATTTAATAAACTTTATTACAGGTTCCCTTTATATAAATAAAATATATATTGCATATGAGGTTTATGGAAGTCTCTGTCATGGCATGAAGGGAAATATGAAGGTGATCATAAAAAACAGACTCCCAAGAAGCTATTAACCTTGTACACCATGGGGATACCATGAATCCTTACTATAACTTAATCCTTCAAACAAGGCAGTTGCTCCAAAAAAGTGTTGAAATTGCCAGTTGGTTCATGTGGATGTGGTGGCTCACTCCTTTGGATAAGGAGAGCTTCAGCCTTCCAGGACTATTCATATGTAACTTTTTATTGGGCACCTCCTGCAAAGTTGTTCATTCTCTCTCTAAAGTCAAACTGCATAAAACTTTCATACTCGCCAGACGCCCTAAAGTCTGATTCAAGCACTTTCTAAAGCTTAACCACATGAAGGTGTTGTATATTCTCCCTAAAGTCTTAGTAACCTAAATAAGAAAGCAATCAAGGCTCAACCCACCAAATTGAACTTTGTGCTTCACTGAGGTTATCATGTTAACTTGCATGAATCATCTGCATAACAATAATCTCTCCTTTCAAATTTCTAATTTTCTAATCCAAACACAGAAATCAATTGTCCACAATAAAATCGGCATCTTTGCATCCTATTAATGAGAAACTATTAGAAATTAGGCGCCTATGTGGTATGACCCATGACCCTTTTGAACCTTATCCATGTAAGTTTTGAATTCAAATTCAAAACTTATTTAGATAACCCACTCATGATATCTATATCTTTGGAAACCCTCATGATATCTATATCTATCATATCAACTGATATGGATAGATGATATACTTAGCCTATATATCTGATACCATATATGAGATATAGGATAATGAAACAACATATGTTTTTTCCCATACTGACTCTCTCCCATTAAAAAACAACGATCAAACTTTTGCACTGTGACTTGTGTGGGTGATACTCATATTGTATCACTCCACTGTTGGGTGTTCGTTGTTCACATTTTTTAAGCATGTGATTTACTCGCAAGATTCTTCCCTTCAGGTTCTATCACCTAAGGTATGATCTTAATAATTTTACCTGCTGCGTTATACTTGATTTACAGAAACAATCAGCTCATACATTGGGCATTAGTCAGAGACAGCACAAGCAACCTCAGGAAGGAGACATATATATGATCCTATTTCATATATACATAGACACACACACATATATTATATGTATTTGTGTTGTTGAAGAGATGAGAAAGAAAAGTACCCTGTTTTCTGTTCTAGGATGGTGGGGAATTGCATCTTGAGATATGTGCAGGTGCAAATCACCAAAAGCACCACAGTCAGAAACGAATGAAAATTGAATAGTGCCGACTGCGATTCGCAACAGAAAACAAAGAATGAACCGTCAACCCAACATCAAGATCGAATTTTTTAACAACTTCGATTTCTGATTCACAACAACAAAAACAAAAACAAGAAAAACCCAACAACGATATTAATCATTCGTTCACGAAAATTACCATATCTTTTGAATTTTCTCCAACTGATGAGCGTTCTCTTCTCTGTTCTCTGTCTTAAGCTTTGTTTCAGATCTACACACAGAAGATGATTGATTAGCAAAGAGCAAAAACCCAAATGCCTTGAAATCACTTTACAACTTTGTTAGAAGGCTTCTTCTTTCCCATCTATTTCTGAGACGGCGTCGTTTCCTTTCCTATTGCCAAGACGTTACTAATCTGCCATATCGGTGTCCTCTTCCGGGCAGGAACGTTCTTGTCCCGGTTTATTTTATGGGAAATTACACTCACTTTCTGTGTAATTTGATTCTCTTTTACATTTAAAAAATTATGCATACTTTCTGTTAAATTAAAATGGCAGATTTATTCCTTAATCTATGGGCAAGTTTGGGATCTTTCAAAAAAAGATAAAAAGACAAAAAGTTACTTAAAAAGTTAAAAAGTTAACATTATTCACCAAAAGTCAACAATTACGGCTGCACAACTCCCAATTCGAATTTTTCCCTATAAATCAATTTTTACAATTTTTTATTACACATTTTTCCATAAAAAGTCAAAAAGTTAATCCAAACATCCATATTTTCAACCTCAATTTTTTAGTCCAAAAAGACAAAAAGTGCACTTATTTAGGACACCCCAAACAATATATATATAATAATATTTATATTTTGTTTATATCATTTCAAAATAAATAACAATCATTTGTTTTGGTTTAACTCACACAAAAAATTAATTTTTTCTACTGAATTGTTTTAGTATTTTAAATAATTTTTTATTTTATTTTTTAAATACACCTAATCCAAATATACTTAAGAAATATAATATTTTGTGATTTTTTTTTTAAATCCACCAAATATAAAAATACAAAAATTCAGTAATATTGTAATAAATGTAAATAACGATGTTTGGTAATACTGAGATAAATGTTGGTGAATAGACGAGAAAACAAAATGATGGTAGAAATAAAAATGAAAAATTTTATATATAAAAATTTATACAAAAAATATCATAAAAATATTATGATAGTGATATTGTTATAAATATAAATCATGTTTATGGGTGTTTTGTTTTAAAGTGAAAGATTACCATTAAGTTATATTATTGTGTTTGAAAATTTTATATAAAATCTATATTTGTATATCATCACTCAATAAAAACATGTCCAGGTAGAATTCAATAATGAAAATTATAAAATATAGTCATGATGATAGGAAAAATAAATAGTAAGAAAAATGACAAAATGATCATTTAAAAAATCTTAAGGTATGATATCAATAATCTATGGGACAATTTATAACAAGATTACAAACCTTAAGGAGGAGAATGTAATTATTCAAACGTGAAAAGAAAATTTGTATTAAATAGAAACCTTGTGGGTGTCAGTGTAATTTACCCTTGTTTTTATTTAGAACTCGAAAATTGTTTTTTAGTTTTTTAGTGTTTTTTTTTTTGGGGGGGGTATTATTTAATATTTGTTTTATAAAATAAGAAAATATTGAAAATTTGTTAAAACACAAGATATACAAAAATAGTTTATAAGTTAGATCACAATTAAAAAGCTGTAATCGCTCTATAAATTCGAATCTTGAAATTTTGGCCTCTTTAAAATTCTAAGAGACAGTTACATGGATCGTTGAATCAACTATTTTGTTATAAAAATTAATTCTTCAACAATTATTAAAATATATGTTAATCTTGAGAATCAATTAGTGTGTTTGATTTCAGTTTTCTAAATTCAACTTTTTGAAATTGAGCTTTTTTAATTTTTTTCATAATTTTTTGTTTTTAGTGAATATTTTTAAATTTTTAAGCATTTGAAAAAAAAATTAGATGTGCTTACTTAAATGTATCTAAATAGTAAAATATTTGTTAAAAAGAATATTTTTAAAAATTAATAAATATACAAAAATATTTAAAAAATGTACTTAATTTTATTTTCTTATTTTTTCTGTATTTTTCGTATTTAGTGAATTTTTTTAAAAAAAATTCACAAATATTATACTTTTTAAGTGTATTTTATGTTAGGTGTGTCTAAAAATTAAAAATTTTACTTACATGTTAAAAAAATTTAGTGAAAATAAGAAAATATGGAAAACAAAAAAAATTTTAAAAAGTAAATTACGAAAAGTGAACTCAAATAGAGTGAATAACATCATATGTTTATTATTCCCTCACCCAAAATAATAGTTTTGTTTTTTGGGAAATCCAACCTTTAAGAAATTATTATTGACAGGGATAGGCCCACTAGGATTACGGCCCACAAAGGGTAAACCCAAGCCCACCATCTAGACCCCATTACACAACCCGGTTAGAAAAACCCAGCACCTCTGGAAGCCAACTGGGCAGGGAGGACCCATAATATCCAGACACATGGCGGATGCAGGAGAGGCCACATCAGCAGACAAAGATCTGCAAAGTTATTGCCACAGCACATCACCATTAATGCAATCCATCACAGCATTTATTGCGACAACACCCCTCAGCCGGAATGGCACCCCCTCACCCTGAACAAGACGAATGACGGCACAAGCTTTCGGCAAGGAACGAAATGATTACCAAGAGATATAAACAAAGCCTGAGGCAAAA
The DNA here is from genome assembly GCA_030407325.1 of Camellia japonica. Lineage (NCBI taxonomy): Eukaryota > Viridiplantae > Streptophyta > Magnoliopsida > Ericales > Theaceae > Camellia > Camellia japonica. The sequence goes on from JAPPVO010000007.1 coordinate 2,508,821, forward strand.
GAGGAAGGTTAAGTTTTATCTATCTCCTTCTCTCTCACCTTCTCTCTCGATATTTTTCTGGTCTATTACTATTCTAATTCATACACCGGAGGGTTCGCTGGGGGACTACCCCGTTCCCCGTTGAACTTATTTGCAGGTAGCCCATTGGATCTGAGGAGCTTGGATCGGTCTAGCCCATTCACCTAGACGAACTGCATCATCAGTTGGCGCCGTCTGTGGGAACTTGGTTCTTATCCGCGCGCCAGTTGTGTTCATTGTCGCCGGAGACCCTCGTTCCAACGATCCTTTACCTTTACCCATCAAGGTGTATGGTCACGACTAGATCCATGGCTTCTCACCACAATGCGCTGACCACCAGACCGACCCTCCCAACCCAAACCAACCGCCACAATATTTCATCGAGCTCACCAATAGCATCAACCGCATGGCGAGCAAAACCAGCCCTGATAAATGCCTTGCTCCAAAGAAATCTTCCCATGCCGCCTCCGCCACCCCCAGATGATCTGCCCATCCAGAACAAGTCCTGAGCCACACCATCCCACAACCCAACTTTCCTAACTTGGGAGGCTTGCAACCGCCTCACCCACAAGTCATTCCACCACCTCCACCTCCACACCCGTCGATCGCACCACCAGCTCCCGAGCAGGAAGCCAGCAGTATCCAGCATCCACCCCAGCCTCCATTCCCCTCCGGAGGTGACAACATTCCCCTCTGGGACGCTGAACTCCGAGCCATGAAGCTTCAGCTCCAAGGGGTCATGCAGAACATTCAACACAAACCCTCTACCACTACAAACTCACCATTCGTTGCCTCCATTCGAGACAAACCTCTGCCCGCCAAGTTCAAAATGCCCACCATTGACTCCTTCGACGGGACCACGGACCCAGTCGATCACCTGGAAACCTACCGCACCCTCATGATTCTCCACGCCTTTCCTGACGAGATCATGTGCCGAGCTTTCCCTGTAACATTGAAGGGGTCAGCTCGGCTTTGGTTCAGTCAGTTACCGGCGGACTCTGTCTCCACCTTCCAGCACCTCAGCGACTCTTTCCTCAGCCACTTTATCGGAGCTCAACGTCAGCGCCGTCCTGCAACCCAACTTCTCAACATCCGCCAGACCGAGGGGGAGTCACTACGCAGCTTTGTTACTCGCTTCAATACCGAAGCTTTGCAGGTGGCTGAAAATGATGACAAGGTCATCCTCACCGCATTCATGGCAGGTCTACGGTCGTCTGATTTCCTCTTCTCACTTTCTAAAAACCCCCGACCTCCATGGCAACCCTACTCTCCAAAGCCCAGAAATATATGAACGCAGAAGACTCATTAGCCGCTCGGCAAGACCCGATCACTAAAAACCCGACCCCCAGAGATAAGAGGAAAGACCCCGAACCCCGAAACACTCAGTACAACAACCAAACACCCCATTATACCGACCGGCCTCCGCGCACCGACCGACCGGCACCAGCTAGACCACCTGGTCGGTTCGAGAGGTATACCCCCCTTAACTCCCCCATGGAACAGGTCCTCCATCAAATCCAGAAAGACTACCCCCTCAAATGGCCCCTACCTTCACGAAACCCTTCCAGCCGGAAAGACCAGTCCAAATATTGCCGTTTCCACCAAGACCACGGCCATAACACAGACGACTGTATCAATCTCAAGGACCAGGTCGAAGCCCTGATACGTCAAGGGCGTCTCAGCCGGTTCACAAATATCCACCCTCAGCAGAGACAGAAGACTGAGCCCCTCAGACACGACCGTCGGCGCACCCCGCCCCGACACCAAGCCCCACCTGACCAGGGTCGTGATCGTCAACAACCACAACCACGACCCCCAGGAAATCCTCCTCCACCAGTTGGAGAAATCAGGGTCATTTCAGGCGGGCTCGCCTGCGGAGGACCATCCCGCTCAGCTCAGAGGGCCGAGCTCAGAAAAATCCGGCAGGGCTCGGACAACACGGTGGCCATGGTCGACAGACCTTCCAAGCAGCCAAAGCAGTGGATTGAACCCATCACCTTCACAGACGCCGATTGTGCAGGAATCCGCTATCCCCATGATGATCCCCTAGTGATCTCTTCAATCCTCTCCAATTACAAGGTCAGACGAGTCCTCATAGACAATGGCAGCTCTTCAGACATCATCTTCCTAAATTGCTTCCGCCAGCTTAAGGTCGGAGAAGAGAGCTTGACCCCGCTCCAAACCCCTCTAGTCGGTTTCACCGGCGACCGTGTGACCTCGATCGGCTCCATCGACCTACCTATCACCATCGGCGAACACCCCAGGCAGACCACTAAGTTGCTCACCTTCCTTGTGGTCGATTGCCCCTCTGCTTACAACATCATCCTTGGCCGCACGGCCCTAAATGCCTTCCAAGCCATCACATCCACCTACCATCTTGCCATCAAATTTCCTACTGATTCCGGTGTCGGGACAGTCAGAGGAGAGCAGACAGTGGCCAGGGAGTGCTACGTCGCCTCCCTTAAAGAAGTTAAGCTGAAGGAAGCAATGATCATTGAAGGGCTCGACGCCCGGGATGAAGACGAGTTGGTCAGAGGAGAACCAGTGGAGGAGCTCGTCGAGGTCAATATTGATCCCACCAACCCGCTCAAAACAGCTAAAATCGGCAGCCAACTACCTTCCCAAGCCAAAGCCGACCTTACTGCCCTCCTGACCGAGCACAGGGACATCTTTGCTTGGACTCATGCTGACATGCCAGGCATTGACCCTTCTCTCATAACCCACCGCCTCAGCATCGAACCTCATTTCAAACCTTACCGCCAAAAGCAGCGAATCTTCCACCCAGAGCGTAATAATCTTATCGCTGCAGAAGTTGACAAACTCCTTGACGCCCAGTTCATCCGAAACGTGGACTATCCTAAGTGGCTGTCCAATGTGGTCCTGGTTCGCAAAAACAACGGCAAATGGCGTCTCTGCGTCGACTACTCCGACCTGAACAGAGCTTGCCCCAAGGATAGCTACCCACTTCCCCGCATAGATCTGCTGGTCGATGCCACGGCCGGTCACCAAATGCTCAGTTTCATGGATGCTTTCTCTGGGTACAACCAAATCATGATGCACTCATCCGATCGGGAACACACATCCTTCATCACCGACCGAGGTACCTACCACTACTGCGTAATGCCGTTCGGATTAAAAAACGCTGGGGCCACCTACCAACGGTTAGTCAATGCAGTTTTCCACCATCAGATCGGTCGAAACATGGAAGTATATACGTGGATGACATGCTAGTTAAGAGCAAACTCTCCACCGATCATATCGCCGACCTGCGAGAGACTTTTGCCACCCTTCGAAAGTATCAGATGAAGCTCAACCCCGAGAAGTGCGCCTTTGGCGTAGGGTCTGGGAAATTCTTGGGCTTCATGGTTAGTCAACGCGGCATTGAGGCTAACCCTGAAAAGATCAAAGCTCTGGTCGAGATGCAGTCGCCCAAAACGGTTAAAGAAGTTCAACGGCTCGCTGGCAGAGTAGCCGCCCTCAACCGTTTCATCTCCCGCGCCACAGATAAGTGCCTACCCTTCTTCAAAGTCCTCAGGCAGACCTTCGAATGGACAACTGAGTCCGAAGAGGCTTTCCAGCAGTTAAAACGGTGTATGGCCAACCCACCCCTCCTTTCACAAGCCATCACAGGCGAACCCCTCTTCCTCTACCTAGCAGTATCAAACACTGCTGTCAGCGCGGCCCTCATCAGAGAAGATGGCTCAGTCCAACGGCCTGTTTATTACATCAGCCGAGCTCTGAGGGAGCAGAACAGAACTACCCTTTGCTAGAAAAACTATCCTTGGCTTTGGTCACTGCATCCAGACGACTTCGCCCTTACTTCCAAGCCCACCCTATAGTGGTCCTCACCGACCAGCCCTTGAGAGGGTCATGCAACAACCAGAACTTTCGGGCAGACTAATGCAGTGGTCAGTCGAACTCAGCCAGTTTGACATCTCCTACCGCCCTCGCACAGCAATCAAGGGGCAAGCTATAGCCGACTTCATCATGGAATTCACCAATCCTATGCCACCCACTACCTCAACAGCCCCATCAGCTCATGCCGATCCTGAAGACCCCCATTCCTGGACTCTCAATGTTAATGGGTCATCTTGCAGGGCGGGTAGTGGGGCTGGCATCATCCTCGCCTCTCCTGAGGGTGGCTATTTCAAATGTGCTCTTCGCTTCCTGTTTGAGGCTAGTAATAACGAGGCTGAGTATGAAGCATTGATAGCAGGACTCCGCCTCGCCAAAGACATTGGTGTCGACCAGATCCGCGTGTTCAGTGATTCCCAACTCATCGTCGGTCAGGTCACGGGGGAATTCGATGCCAAGGATGATACAATGCGAGCTTACAGAGACATAGCACTCCCCCTTGTTCGCCTCTTCAATACTTTCCAGATCAGGCACATACCCCGGACGGAAAAACTCCAAAGCAGACGAGATGGCCCGGCTGGCCTCCGCCGACCATTCCGACCTTAGCGACGGAGTTCACCTTGAATATCTAGCTCACCCGGCCATCTCGCCCGACCCACAAGAAGTGCAATTCCTCCAGACTGAACCCATCCCTTGGGTATCCGACATTCTCCTCTTCTTGACCGCTGGGGAGCTTCCAAACGACCAACAGCTAGCTGCCAAGGTCAGAGCTCGATCGGCTAACTACATTATGGTCGATGGCATCCTTTATAAACGAGGTTTTCGCGCCATACCTGCGATGCCTCAGCCCCACCCAGGCAACCTATGTCATGCAAGAAATCCATGAGAGATCTGTGGCAACCACTCGGGGGGCAGATCCCTCGCTCAGAAAGTACTCCGCACAGGCTACTTCTGGCCGACTCTCAACCAAGATGCAACCGATTTTGTGCTTAAATGCGACAAGTGTCAGCGCTTCGCCAACATCCCACACGCCCCTCCTACCGAGCTGATCACCCTTTGCAGCCCTTATCCATTCGCCAAATGGGGGGTCGACTTGATTGGTCCACTCCCCACCGGCCGAGGCCAGACCAAGTTTGCAATTGTCGCCATCGATTACTTCACCAAATGGGTAGAGGCAGAACCCCTGGCCACCATCACCGAGCGAAATACGACCAAGTTCATTTGGCAGTCGATCGTTTGCAGGTTTGGCATCCCTCAAGCCATCGTCACCGACAACGGCAAGCAATTCGACAACGCCAAGTATAGGCAGTTTTGTGCAGACCTCCAGATTCAACCATGTTTCTCCTCCCCTGGTCACCCCCAAGCAAACGGCCAAGTTGAGGTCACAAACCGTTCTCTCCTCAAGATCATCAAAACCAAACTCGAAGCTGCTAAAGGCCTTTGGGCTGAGGAACTACCCAACGTACTCTGGGCCTACCGAACCACTGCTCGGACCCCCACTGGGGAAACCCTTTTTTGTCTAACATATGGCGCTGAGGCGGTCATCCCAGTCGAAGTCGGACTGCCCACCCCCAGGGTTCTGCATCCAGACCTCGCCTCAACCGAAGAGTTCCGCCGCGCGGACCTAGACCTGATTGAAGAACTCAGGGAGACCGCTGCGGTAAGATTAGCCTCATACCAGCAAAAAATGAGGACACACTACAATCGCAAGGTCCGACCAAGGGAATTTGCGGTGGGGGACTTAGTGTTGAGAGAAGCAACCCTTGCCACCAAGAATCCGACTGAGGGTAAATTGGCCGCCAAATGGGAGGGACCCTATATTGTGAAAGCCAGACCGCGTCCAGGCACCTACCGACTTCGAGATATGGAGGGTCGTGACCTTCCCCACCCAGGGAATGCTGAGCACTTGAAACGCTACTTTCAATAAGCTATTACTTTTGTATTCCTCAATTATTGTATGCACATTTTCACGCACGATGTAATTCTTGGTCATTATACTACATTTCTTATAACAATTGTTTTGTCTCCCAGCTATCCTCATCGTCCCAATTAAATTTCAGCTTGCAGCACACACTCAAGGCCTCAGACCGAGCACCTACAAAAGCCTCAGTCCGACCTGAGCACTTTCAAAAGCCTCGGCCAGACCGAGCACTTACCAAAGCCTCAGTCCGATCTGAGCACTTTCAAAAGCCTCAGTCCGATCTGAGCATCCGAGCACTTACATAAGCCTCGGCCAGACTGAGCACCTTCAAAAGCCTCGGCCAGACCGAGCACTTTCAAAAGCCTCAGTCAGACCTGAGCACTTACATGAGCCTCGGCCAGACCAAGCACTTACAAAAGCCTCAGTCCGACCTGAGCACTTTCAAAAGTCTCGGCCAGACCGAGCACTTACCAAAGCCTCAGTCCGATCTGAGCACTTTCAAAAGCCTCAGTCCGACCTGAGCACTTTCAAAAGCCTCAGTCCGATCTGAGCATCCGAGCACTTACAAAAGCCTCAGTCCGACCTGAGCACTTTCAAAAGCCTCAGCTCTGAGTCCGAGCACTTACATAAGCCAGAGCACTTCAAATCGGCCAGACCTGAGCACTTTCAAAACCTCAAAATTGGCCAGACCTGAGCATTTTCACTCGCCCCAGTCAGACTATGAATGAAAGCTCAGTCACACCTGCGCAAAACACTTAGTCATAATCTGACACTTAGCCATATTTTAAGGATGCTCACCCACATTTCATTTGAAAATCACATCTTCAAACATTACATTACAGTCCACTTTTTCAAGGTAATTTGACACTTAGTCATATTCTAAGGATGCTCTCTCATATCTCATTTGCAAATCACATCTTCAACATTACATTTCAGTCTACTTCCATGCCCATTCAATTTGAAACATTACTTTCCAGATCCCCCCCACACCACACTCACACAAAACTGCTATTTTACTCTTTCTTAGAAAATTCCTCACCCTATTCTGACTTAGATTTTGGCATGACTTTAGTTTCCCCTTGCTCTACTGCCTGGCACAAGCATTTGTTGAAAGCATCAGTACACAAAATAATCACAAGAAAAACAAACCACGACCAAACCAACACAAGGGGAAATGTACTGGAATCATCAGCTAAAACCATAAGTGCCATTTTATTCATTCAAAAATGTGTGTATACAAATTACTTACATCCCTTTCAACAAAAAAAAAAAAAAACAAACAATAACCCCAAACTCCTAAGTCTACTCATCATGCACATCACTCCTCCTCCTCGCTTGAAATGAGGTCAGTTTCTTCAACCCCCTCGTCCAGTGGGGTCTGGGCTACATCATCTTCTCCCACCACCACACTACTCAGGTCTAAGTCTGGAAACAGCTCCTCCGCCTTGCGCTTGAACATCTTCCAACCGCTGTCCCAGTACTCAGCCATTTCGTGCTTGTAGTAGTCAGATTGCTGGAAACTGTTAATGATTTCAGACTCTGTCCTCACCCCAGCACCTGTCCCTGATGACCCAGCACCCCCAGACCCCACCCCAGCCAAGCTGGCAGCAACTGCGGCGTCGATCGCCATCTGGAACTCAGGAGACCCTTTGAATTGTGCCACAGCTGCAACATACAGATCAGGGTAGGCTGCCCTTTCTGAGGCCGCCCTCGCCTTCTCTTCGTTCAGCTCTTTTTGTAGAGCCTCCTTCTCAGCTGCAGCCTTGGCCCTCTCAGCCTCCAGATCCCTCTTCCAGACCTCCCCCTCAGCAATTAACTTCATCCTCTCCTCCTCCACCTCTTTCTTTAGGCTCTCCCCTTCGCCCTCATCTTCTCCACCTCTGCTGCCAGCTCCCTCCTCAGCCTCTCTTTCTCCCCCTCTGCCTTGGCCAGCTCATCCTCCAACACCTTTTGCAGAGTCTCCACCTTAGCATCTGCCTCATCTTTCTGCTTCACCAACTCTTCGTTGCTGTTCATGGCCTCTTCATGGCGATCGTTAGCAATGGCACAAGCTTGTTGGGACTCTGCCAACTTCTTCTGCTCACTAGTCAACTGGAACTCCAGTGACACAACCCTGCGGCGTGTATCCTCCAGATCTAGTTTGACTGTTTTCAGCTCAGCCTGGGCATTCGTCCAACTCGCCTTCTCCACCTTCAGTTTTGCCAGCTGTGCCTCAGCCTTCTCTGCCTTCAGCCTGGCTCCCCCCGCCTTTCTTACAAGAGCCCCTGCCAGGGCAGTTACCTCCAGCTGAGCAGAGCATAACCCCCTCAGCAGCTCAGCCTCATTGAATCTGGAGGCCGCGCGCAGATCTGACCCCTCTACAACTTTCAACAGACGGTCAGCCCCTGCCCTAGCTGATCCCTCTTCCCCCTCCATCCTTCCAGCAACCGCACGGGCATGGTAAAAGGCGGTATACAGATCCGCCCCCCTTTCCTGCGGCGCAGAGCCCCCTTGAGTCTGCTCCCTCCTACTTGGCTCACACCCAGCCAACCTAACTTCTGTTGGCACCACTGAAGTTTTCTCCAACATCTCACTCGGCTCGCCCTCAACCTGCCCAGCCTCCACTTGTTCTACTGGGGGTCTCTTCTCACCACGTCACTGTCGGACTGGCTATCGCCACTTCGGGGTATCCTTTGTCACAAGGACCTCTTCCCCAGCTGAGACGACCACCCCTTCTGGGGTCTGCTCCACCTCCCCGCCCTCACCCTCCACTTGTTTGGCCAGGCGGCCCCCTCCATCCTTACCTCCTTTCTTCTTTTCTGGGCTGGCTCCTCCCCACCCCGCCTTAACCTCTTCTTCTTCTTCCCTACCCCCAATGCCCTCCATCTCCTTCAGCGACCTCTCCTTCAGAGGATCTTTTGGAAGCAGCCGCAGAGCAGACTCACCCAAACCCTTTCCTCCCAAGGGTTTGGGACGAGGTCGAATCCTCTCCCTCGCCACTGCTGAGGAGGTCGGTCGGCTTGGGCCTCCTGAACTTCTGGGCTTTCACCAGCATGGCTTGATCTTCCGCCTCCTGCGCTTTTCTTCTAACTCCAACTCTGATCGGTCGAGGTCCCCACCGATCGGTTTTGGGCCCAACCCAGCTTCAAACAAGACCGACGGCTGAACCAGCTCGTCCCACTTGACCTTTTCCTTTTCCCTCCACTCCTTCACCTTCTTAAACCCTCTCCTCTGCCGCCGCCCCAACTTTACCTCTGCATACTTGGCTGGCACCTTCCATATGGTGCGCACACCAACCCCTCCAGGGATGGACACATAGAACCACCGCGGCCTCCAACCTTTGATGGACGTTGGTAAACCAGCCACCAAACCCTTCCCTGCCAACGCCTGCAGGGTGATCCAGGTCTCTTGCTGTCCTGCAGCCTTATAACTGCCGAAGAACTCCTCCACCGTCATGGCCGCCCCTCCGTTCGCCTTTGGGCAAGCACATGCACAAGCCAGCAGGATTTTCCATGCATTGGGCATCAGTTGCCCTGGTGCTACCTCCAGGTGGTTGAGCACATCTACCACGATTTGCGGCAGAGGCAACCTCAGCCCACCTTTTAGAGCTTCCTCGTGGAGGGAAAACGCACCCACCCTGACATCGGAAGGTCTCTCCGTCGATTTCGGCACCCATAATTCCACCTCCACAGGAATCTGATACTTCTCGCGGATAGCCCCCAACTCCGCCGCTGTAATAAGGGATCTATCAGCCCTCGAATGCCAGTGGTCTGGTTCCACCTGGCTGATTGGCTGTGCCGTTTCTACCACTTCCCCACCCCTGTTGGACCTATACTGAATCGCCAATTCCTCTGCATCATCTTCCCCCAACGGATCCATCCTCACGTCCCCAGCCCCTTCCTGCGACATTGCTAAGTTGTGTTTGCGAATAGCTTCAGACGCAGGTTCCAGAAAATTGCAGAAGTGTTTTAATGGGGTATCGTGAGCAACGAAGGAATTGATACTTCGAATATTTTGAGTTTTTGTAAACAAGTAGGTGAATCGTATGATACCAAAAGCCCACGGTTTGCCCGTATTCCAAGGATCCAAATTAACGTTCGCCAGTTTGAAAACTTTTCAAATCATCCGCCAAAACTGTATCATCAAATGCCCATAATAATGCCCTGACGCTTCACTCCTGATCCAACGCTTGACGTTTCCCCTTCCCCTGAAACCCGGCCACGTGTACGGTCCAGATGCACTGACTCCTGCCCTCACCCTGTCTTTTCCACTTCACATCGCCACGTGACACGCCGCCTCTTGAGCCCCGTGCTCGTCCGCTCGGCCACCTTTACGCTCGGCCTCTCCCCGCTCGGCCACCCTTGCGGTCGGCCTCATCCGCTCGGCCACCCTTACGCTCGGCCTCGTCCGCTCAGTCCCCCTTGCGGTCGGCCTCTCCCCGCTCGGCCACCCTTCGGTCGGCCTCATCCGCTCGCCACCCTTACGCTCGGCCTCGTCCGTCGGTCCCCCTTGCGGTCGGCCTCTCCCCGCTCGGCCACCCTTGCGGTCGGCCTCATCCGCTCGGCCACCCTTACGCTCGGCCTCGCCCGCTCGGTCACCCTCGTGCTCGGCTTCATCCACTCGGCTACCCTCACGGTCAGCCTGGTCCACTCAGCCTACCGGTTGAATTCGTCTTCCTTATCGTTATTCCCTTCGTTGGACTAAAGCTGCACTTGGGAATGGGGGACTACTGACAGGGATAGGCCCACTAGGATTACGGCCCACAAAGGGTAAACCCAAGCCCACCATCTAGACCCCATTACACAACCCGGTTAGAAAAACCCAGCACCTCTGGAAGCCAACTGGGCAGGGAGGACCCATAATATCCAGACACATGGCAGATGCAGGAGAGGCCACATCAGCAGACAAAGATCTGCAAAGTTATTGCCACAGCACATCACCATTAATGCAATCCATCACAGCATTTATTGCGACAACACCCCTCAGTCGGAATGGCACCCCCTCACCCTGAACAAGACGAATGACGGCACAAGCTTTCGGCAAGGAACGAAATGATTACCAAGAGATATAAACAAAGCCTGAGGCAAAAGAGGAGGTTAAGTTTTATCTATCTCCTTCTCTCGCGCCTTCTCTCTCGATATTTCTTCTGGTCTATTATCTATTCTAATTCATACACCGGAGGGTTCGCTGGGGGACTACCCCGTTCCCCGTTGAACTTCTTTGCAGGTAGCCCATTGGATCTGAGGAGCTTGGATCGGTCTAGCCCATTCACCTAGACGAACTGCATCATCAATTATTATTGTAATAATATATTTTTTAAAATTTCAAATTTACCCCTAATAATTGCTTTACTCATTTTGATAGGAAATCAATTTTGAAATTCAAAACTATCATTGTGTGTAGTTTTTTATTTTACCCATTATAATTGTATTTTTTAAAATTATTATTTTAATTTAAAAAAGAAAGGACAAAATGAGAAAATCACATAACTTTATTTATTGACTTTTGAAAATGAACATTCATTTTGGGACATTCAAAAATGAAAAAATAGGCTAATAAAAGGGAAATGTCTCGTAACTCAAATTTTGTGGCTCAAAAGTGGCGCAAATGGCCAAAACGACGACGTTTTGGCCATTTTTATGTTGTTTCTGTACTCAAAACGACGTCGTTTTGGCCATTTGAGCCACTTTTGAGCCATAAAATTTGAGCTACGTAGCATTGCCGCTAATAAAATGGGACGAAAGGTTAGTTATATTTACCATGTTTTTTCTCCTTATACATTAGATGAGGGAGTGACATTTTATTTATAGGAAAAATCTAATGATTAGAAATAGTCGAAAAATACTATTTCAATTACTAACAACGACTATAAAAAAATAAAAAATTAAATAATAAAACTTTTTATTAATCTATTGTAACCATTTTTTAAAAGTTTTTTTTGGGCAAGTTATTTTTTAAAAGTTAGTCTCACAACATCTTTCATATTTTAGTTATACGCATAATTTAGATGTATCTAAAAAAAATATATATATTTATAATTTTTTTTTAAAATTACTAAAAATAAAAAATTAATAAATTGGCATATTTTTGTATTTTTATCTATAATGAACTCACTAACATTTTACTTTTTGAGATGCACTATAATTTTTTTTTTAATTTAAAAAAAGCTAAAATATAAAAAAATTACTAAATACAAAAATATATGAAAATTAAGGACTCAAAATTAATTTTTGAATTCTAAACCAAACTGGATGAGATTTCCGTGCATCCAAACATACCTTTTGGGAGCATCACATTCCCGCCTGAAAGGAACAGGTGTACATCAACTATATGTCATCTCCGTCATCACTCTATGGAAGTTCATTTCTCTCTCTCTCTCTCTGAGCTTCAATGGCTGACTCTGTGTCTCTAATCTCGTGTCTGCAATTGGTATTTGAATTTGTGGAATTAGATCTGTAACTATGGGGGATCTGAAGAGATGGTCTGTGACCTACACGAAGCACATTAAGCAAAAGCGCAAAGTCTATCAAGATGGCTTCTTAGAGCTTCACAACTCAAGCCACAAGGTACTACTATGACCACTCAATATCATTCTTCAACAATTCGAGACTGTGTGTGTATGTGTGTTCTTGAATGAGGTGCGATCGTTCACTCGGTTGAGCTATTTCTAGGTATTCCAGTGAAAAGCACTTGAATTTCAATTTATTGTATGCTAATTTGCATGTTGTGAACTTTCAAGTAGTAGAAGTGAGTAGAAATTTAGAAGGAAACTAAAACATTTTGAGATGATCAAAATTGTAGCCTATGCAGTTTGCACCTTAGCTTGATTGATTATGTTCTGACCTTTCTATATAATCTGCTCGTTATTTTCTGGAACAAATAAACCTTATTGATGTTAATAGAAGAATTTAGGTTAGATCTCATAATTCTAGCTTTTGAAGTGTACTTTTTCTTTTGTCTATTTTTTCATTCTCAACTTGATTGATGAGAAATCATATGGAAAATGGACATAAGACTTGGAATTGCACTAGTTCGGCAACAATGGATTGCATCATTGCATGTTGATTCACCATTGTTTTAGTATTTTTGTTAATCTGCGACAGATCTTGCTCTATGACGATTGTGAGAAACTCCTGGATAGCAGGAATGTGAAGAAAGAAGATGTTGTCAGATCTGGTGAAACACTGGCATTCGATGCTTATCTTGTTGACATCGAGGATCCTGATGGAGATCATAAGACAGTGCCTAATTTGAATTTTCAGGGAAGAGATGAGAAAATTACTAAGAAAGCGGGGTTGTTTAATGGGCATAAGGTCGAGCATAATTCAGATCCTATTGGTATCACCTTAATCCTTTTTTACTCTGTGGATCTTTAAAATACTTTGTTTTGCATGTTTCTTTTATCAAATTTTCAATAAAATTGTACGCTTTGGCTGTTTCTAAATTCAGTTTTTTTGTCCAGAAAACAGGAAACTGAATTCGGGGAAGAATAAAGCACCATCATCAAGAAATCTAAGCCCATCACAAAAAATTATTAGAGGTTGGTCCTATAGTATTCATTGTCTCTTCATTTTTCATTTGCAAAGTGAGATGGTCGATCAGTCTCCTCGATTTATTTCTGGTAGGTGATTGATTCAGGATGAAAGTTTCTACCATAGGTACTTCATTTGTCAGTTTCTATTGGTTGAATGGGCAACACACGATTTGGTGAACATGCTTTCATGTGCTCTCTCTTTGTGAGATTGTGATTTTGCGTACATGCACCTCCTAAGCTACCGGAAGGTGCTAAGGTGGTTTTTGTTTTTCTTAATCCTGTGTTTTACAATATTTTCCCCTCCATAGACTAGCACAGCAAAACCCTTCAATATGTACTTGTATCTAGCTAGCATATTTTTTCAATGAGCTTATAGAATGATGTACCTTTAATGGTTTTCTTTATTTCAGAATTTAAGAAGAATGAAATCAACAAGTACAGTTCACCGAGGAATTGTCCAGATACTACAAAAGCCAGCCATTCTGGTCAGTTTGTACTGTTGTGCCTATAACAGTAACTAATCCTCTGTGTTATTTTCATCACATTCAAGAAACTCACCATTAATCCTTGACGTGATTGTAAATGCTGGTTTTAGATTTGTTTTGTTCGAGAAAATAGTGGAAAGCATCATAACATTCTGCAATTGCAGGACTGATAAGTGTAAATAGGCTTAGTTAATTGTCAGGTTGACTTTAGTTGGTTTGCATTTGTTTTACACAGTGCTCTCTCTCTGTGTCTCAAACACACTACATTCGCATGCACATGCACGCACCTGCTCTCACACAGAAGAAAAAAAAAGAAAAAGAAAAGAAAAGAACAAAGCAAGAGTAAAAAATATTCTGAAATCAGAGCAATTGAAACATTGGAAAAACCAAGGGGCAGTATCTATTTGTCTTTTTTTTTCCCTTTCTTTTCTTGGTTGTTGAAGGGAGGAGTTGATGTCTTGGTTGTTACCTCACTATCTCCGTCATTACCCCCGACACAAAGATCTAATGGATTGTCTTGCATAGATATGAGTTTCATGTTTATCTTTTGTTTTGTTTTGTTTTTTTTTTATCTACTTCTTTTGCTAGTTGACAATTTTCTCTTTTCAATTGCAGAATGGTATGTGCTGTATACTACACAAATAATTCAAAAGTCCAAGAAGTATCACGATGGAATCTTAAGAGTCGCAATTTGTGGATCCCAAGGGAGGCAGGTTGAACTTCAATAGGTCCCATCAACCAATACCTCTATTGTTGTTGTTATGTCATTTTGGTATTTTATTGACAATCTAGTCAATTAACTTAATGATGCAATTATTGGTGAAGGATGAAGAGACTAAGGAAAGATGGAAGAATTATTCTGAGAAACTATTAAATGAGGAACATGGAGGTACGACAATAGGGGAAGAAATAGCCAGTAATACAATAAACCAAGACTATAGGTTCTATCGCAGGATTAGAAATTTTGAAGTGCAGATTGCACTTAAGAAGATAAAATCAAATAAGGCTTTGGGACCCAATGATATCCCTATTGAAGCTTAGAAGTGTTTGGTAAAAAGGGGTTACTTGGTTGACTAGGTTGTTTAGCAAAATTTTGTTAATTAGGAACATGCCAGATGTAGAGGAAGAGAATTATTCCTTTATCAAAATAAGTGCCCATCCTTTTTATTTTATTTATTAATTAATTAATTTATTATTATTATTTTTTTTTTTGTCATTACAATGAAAGTGTGGGATAGGGTGATGAAACGCTGATTGCGAGATATAACAGAGGTGTCAGAGAATCAATTTGGTTTATGGCTGACAGGTTAACAATGGAAGCGATTTATCTTTTGAGGAGAGTAATAGAAAAGTATAGAGAAAAGAAAAGAGACATTCATATGGTATTTATCGACCTTGAGAAAGCATATGATAGAGTGTCTCGGGATATAATATGGTGGGTGTTAGAGAAGAAATGGGTGACAAAAGGTTACATTAATGTGATTAGGAACATGCATGAAGGGGTGGTGACCACTATTAGATCGCCTGTTGGAGAGACAAATGAATTTTCTATCACTGTAGGGTTACACCAAGGATTTTCCTTAAGTCCTTATCTTTTTGCTTTAGTTATGGATGAGTTGAAGAGAAATATTCAGGATGACGTGCCATGGTATATGCTTTTTGCAGACGGTATTGTGCTAGTGGATGAGACTAGAGAAGGAGTTAACACAAAGTTGAAGATTTGGAGAAAAGCTCTTGAATCTAAAGGATTCCGGATAAGTAGAATTAAGACAGAATACATAGAATGTAAATTTAGTAACAGTAACAATGAAAGTAGAGGAGAAGTAAAGATTGAGAACCAAGAACTGCCTAAGAGTGAACATTTTCGTTATTTAGGGTCGATTATCACAATAGCGGGAGAGATTGATGCGGATGTGGCCCATAAGATTAAGGCGGGATGGTGTAAGTGGAGAAGTGCGTCTGGGGTACTATGCGATAAACGAATATCCACTAGACTAATAAGTAAGTTCTATAGAACGGCTATTAGACTAGTGATGTTGTATGGGACGGAGTATTGGGCAATCAAGAAACAGCATCTAGATAAGATGAGTGTGGCTAAGATGAGGATGCTAAGGTAGATGTGTGGCAAGACTAGACAAGACAGAATTAGGAATGAGTGTATTCGGGAATGAGTAGGAGTAGTACCGATAGAAGATAAGTTGAGAGAGAATCGATTGAGATGGTTTGGCCATATTCAACGGAGACCAATAGAAGCAGTAGTGAAGAGATGCGATGCTGTAACGGTAGATGGAAGTGTTAGGGGACGGGATAGGCCTAGATTAACGTTGGCTAGCATTGTAAATAGAGATATGGATCTACTTAATTTGACTAATGAAATGGCCTTTACTAGGGCCTCGTGGAGAAGAAGAATTCATGTAGCCAACCCCATTTGATGGGATTTAAGGCTTGGTTTGGTTTGGTATGCAACATTGCCAAAAAATAAATGGTAATTTCTTAGTGATTGTAAATGCTATATAAGAATGTGAAAGTAATGGCCATGTGATGATGTGATAAGAAAGTGGTGCTACAATGAGTAATGGCTAAACCGATCCTTTGTATTCTTGTCAGATACTAAAGATTATTAGACTGATCTTGATTGTAGAAACTCATTGTTATTGCTAAATTTTCCAAGGCAAAAGAGGAAACGTTGATGCAACTAAATTGGGTGCCTAAAGCGCTTTATAATTTGTTATGCTACTAATAAATTTAACCCAGCTACGTTTTTAACTGAAAGTGAACCTTGAAAATTAGTTTCTGACTTTGAACCATCCTCACTCATGGTTTCTTCCCATAAATCTTAAATTTAGGACATTTTGGGGAAAACATCACTGTGGTTGATTATCAGTATGCGAAATAAAAATATGGGATTATGGTTTTATAATTTGAGGATTGCAGTTCACCACCTACAGAACATAATTAAACCTGTTAATTTTCAAAATTCACAGGTGTGACTTTCTCAGGTTGAAGTGCTTTTATTTATTCCTTTTTTCTTCTCTCTCTCTCTCGTGGTGTTTTTGTGGTGTCTTTGGATTCTTGTGCATAGAATTCTTTATCAGTTTCATTGAATTTCTAGGATCTATATACTTGCAATAAAAGGTAACCTTACAGCAATTCTAGAAGTTATGTTGAGAGGTGCCCCCATTTCTTTGCATGACACTCACCCTTCATTTTCCTTACAGTAAATTCCTAACTTCAGAACTTATTCGATGGTAATGCAGTTGCACATCTTCTTTATAGTGATATTTTATTTTAATTGTTACTATTTTAGTTGTTACTGCCCTTATTGTTTATTGTTGCTTTGCATTTTTGTCCATACAAATCACAATTAGCTCTCACACTCCTTTTCTGTGTCATCATTCAGGTTACACTGTATGATGTGAGCAGGAGACTCTTAGATGTTAGGTTCCTTAAGAAGGAAGAAGTGATTGGATCTGGTGAATCACTAGCTTTTGATGGTCATTTGGTTGACATTGGAGAACCTGAAGGACACAATAAGCCTGTAACGGACTTGAAAGTTCAAGAAAAAAATTGCACAGCAGGTGACAAAACCGGATTATCTCATGGACAACAGGCCCAGCATAAATCATCCGTTGGTATGCTAATTTTTTGCTAAATTGATTAGAAACGGCATCTACTCTGTGTGTGCTATTCGAGCTAAACGTGTTTCTTTTTTTTCTTTTTTTTTTTTTTGCCACTAAAATGTTTTTCTTCCATCGGGTGAATACATACTCGGTTGCTTCTTTTTCTTATTTTCAGTTTTCTTGTTTTGTTATCTAACAGATAATGGAAATTCTTGTTCAAGTAACAGTGTGTCACAACTGCGTTGTCTTAAAGCTGTTAATACATCCATGAGAGGTCAGTACAAGTTGATGCATCTTTCATGGTTGTTTAATAGATTGTTTCTTCTGTTTCCATTTGATGCCTGAAGGTAGCTTTCTCTTTTAAAGTCCTCATCTTTTAGAGGTCACTATTTTATTTGTATCGTGAATTAATTGGTTTCTTCTACCTGCATGAATCAACATTTTGTATCTGTGTAGATCCATTTTCCTGTATCACTGTGAGATAATTTCAATCTTTGAATGAAGCCTCAAAAAGGAAATATGCACGAAGTCTTTGATATTGCCAATTTTAATGTTCTTAGAAAACGGCATTTGGCTTTCAGTATTTTTTCTCTACTATTGCTTACGTACTTATATCATTTACATTGCAGAATGGAATGCTCTATACACTACTCAGATAACTCAAAAGGCTAAGAAGTACCATAGTGGTATCCTCAGGCAAGCCTCTTGTGGTTCCTTCCAGATGCAGGTTGGTAAATGTGCTCCTGAACTTGAGTGTTTCTGTAAATCAAGTTAGAACTGCATTTCCGTCAAGATAGAGTCACGGTTCAAACATTTGAATCCTAAAGAAATAAAAGAAAAGATGCCAAGGTTATGTAAGTTTATTGATTGACCTTTGTATCCTAGAGACTTAATTTCCATGACCAGCCTTCATGACTATGTATCTTGATTAGGCTTTAACAAGATGCTTGGTCAATTACTCACTATAACTCAGCAACACAGGCAACACAGGCTACCTATTCATGAATTCTGTTGGATGACTCCATAGCTAGGAACACTCATGAACTGCATGTATTTCAGTGAATTTGAGAGGTTTACTGTGCATGTAAAATTTAGAAATTATACTGTAAACAATATATTGGATTAAACTTCAGGTGTTCTCATGGAACACTCTCTCCCAATAACCATTTCATTGGGTAACTAGTTGGTGATGAGAGGAATCTTCAAGTATTGTGTATCCCTTCTACTAGACTAATCTTGTCAGTATGTCAGGCTACTTTACTGAATGAAGATGGAACCATTCTGAGCCGTAAATATCTCAAGTTATCCGAAAATGTGACAAGTGGGAGTACATTTGAAATGCCAAAATATTTGGTAGAGGTTGGTGAGCCACGGACAAGTCCTGAAGGTATTGTTTTTCTCTTAACAAGCAAATCTTTGTGTCTCATTTTATCATTTTGTTGAATTATTAATTTCCAGTTGCTATATGGCATCTCAATGTATGGGGAAATTCTATTTCCACATATCTTTTTATCTCTGTGCACATCATATCTCAGTTCACACACTTAATGAATTTGAAAAAAAATGTTTTACTTAGTACACAACCCTTTATACCAGAAATACCCTCTTCTTCATCCTTCCACCACTAACCCTAATCTCTAACCCTAACTAGTCATTGTCGCCACCTCCACCATAGCCGCTGCCGTAGCCCGTCCCAAAATACTACGACTTACTGTTTCCAAACTTTCTATTGCCTATACAACTAGAGAGTTCACACTTGTATTGCACCCTAATTGATATAATTTATTCTGAAAGACCGAACTGCTGCATGCAATTGAAAAGAAAAACTGCAAACTTGACATACTTAACTCCATCTCTTTGGATAAGCTTTTTAAATGGCTTCTAACCATTGATTGTTCCTTTTCTACATTAAAGTGGCTCACCTCTCTATATCTATATGGGGACATGCTATCATTAGCAATGCTTGATCTGCTACCACACGAATGGAGTTGTTGCTTGTAACCCAATCTTGAATTCATAACCCTACTGAGGTAGTCAAGGGAGGAGGCCGGCAGTGGTACGGCAACTGGTTAGGGTTAGAAATTTTTGGGTGGCTTGGAAATTAGGGTTTTGGATGTGGAAGATAAAAGGATATTTTGGTACTTTTATTTTAGGATAAAAATGTAATTAAATTTTTTTTTCATTAAGTGTGTGGAGTGAGAAAACTTTGTGTGTGGAAATAGAATTTCCCCAATGTATGGCATTGATTTTGGAGTTGTACTTCTTTCCTTTTCTATTCCCCTATGTGCTGTTTTCAAAGGTTCTAATCTTTCCTTTTAAAACTATTGGCTTGGATGTGTAGAAAAACTTCCAAAAAATGCTTGTTCAGAAAAAGATGTGGCTTCAAATCTTACTAGCTTTGATGTTGACGATTTCAAATTGGGTAGGAGAGTCCGTACAGACATGCCTTTACGTGATGGTAAGCTGATTGTCACTTGGTGCATCACTTAACAAAAATGGTTTTCTCCCATGTAATTCTGATTTTATTTCTTTTCTTTATTTATTTTTTTGTTCATTGGTTTCTCATTGTTTTATGTTATCACCCATACTATGTAGACAGTATAAGTTAATAACTTGCCGATAGCATTTCACCACTGGGTTCATAGATGAATAATATATAGGGTTCCTCAAAAATGGCAAACCATTTTTTAATTTATCACAATTACATGAGTTTTGCCTATCACAATTGATTTGTGCTTGAATTGAGGTTCCTAGGCTAAAGACCTTGTAGTTCTGTGATGTTCATTTTAAATCAATCATACTTCTGTTATGTATTCAAATAACATTAAGGATTGTTTGTAGATCTATGTTACATGGACTCGGGTACAAGTATTGGGTGTGGGTGCATGTCCAAGTATTAGATCGTCCTAAATCAAAATTTTAGAATATTGGGATATGCATTCAAAAGTTGGGTATGGGTATGGGTATGGGTGTGGGTATGGGGACACGTTTGAAATCACTTATATATATATATATTACATATTGTACAATATTCTGAGATGAGATGTTAATTATTTAGAAATGTACTCCAAATTAAATGAGTTTTAAGAAAAATATGAAATTTATATCTCATTTGTGTGAGATAGTAGAAATAGTTTTTTACTAGCAAATGTGAGTGCCTTCTTCAAACATCATGTATGAGTAGAGGATCAGAATGTCTAAATTGGGTAAGGGTGTCAAACACATATCCCACATCCTCATGCTTGTCATACCAATCCACTTCATCAAAATTGGATACATGCCCCCTCCTCTATGGGGTTTTCATACTTCCTGTTTCTATTTGCATTTGTCTGTTCTCATCTTTGCACTCTGCTGCATGTGATCTCTTTAGTGATATTGATTTCCACTTTTGCAGCCAATGAAATTTTGACTATTCTGAGAAAACCTATGACTAAGGAGGGTCACGTGCCCATAAAAAGCGCATCTTTGGAGCATTGTTATGCTTCACAATCTCCAGAATTTATTCAGTTTGGTCTTCAGAATCAGGTAGAGAGACATCTTGTGCAAGAATCCAATTGTGAGAGAAATGAAGCAGACAATCATGATGAAGGAACTGGCAAAAAGCATAACCCAGTAGCACTTCATGATGATATCAGAATTGAGATTATCAAATCGGCGGACTCTGAGAAAAGAGGAGAGTCACAGCTCAAACATTTTACTCCATCGAGTTCCTCTCTGCGGTATGTATATGCTTAATGTGTTCTAGGTGTGAGAAACAGATTTTTGATGATATGGGGAAATGCACATACACAGATAGATGTATGTGTATAAAAGATCTTAAGCCAAAATGCTTGTATTCATGAAGTCAGGGTTTTCTTCCTTGATGTGGGTAATTTTGCTCCAGCATTTTCTTTGTTTGAATTTCGAACTGTACTTCAGCATCCAAAAGACCCATTGCATATGAAAAATAGCTTAAAGAAAATGCAATGGACCTATGGGTTGTGGCCCATGAGACTACAAAAATCAAACTCTTTACATATAAGTTTGGTTAATGCATAATTAATTCCTCTCTTTTCTTACTACATAATCATTTGGATATAACTCCTACCACAGAAGGGAATTTCTTTTCTTTTCTTTTCTTTTTTATATTTATTTATTTATATTAATTGGGGTGTTTGCATCTTCAACAGAAATTATGTCACATTTTTGATAGCGGATGAAACGAGTCCCGTTGTCTTTCTAAAGCATTTTTTAGAATTCAAGGAATGTCATCACTCTTAGGTGATAAATCAGTTCTTTATGTTGATGATTGCATGTCTGGTAAAACTATAATGCCTATAATTTCATACATACAAAAACAATTGCTGCCGTTGATTTTTTATATTTCATAGATCAGTTATACAAATAATGACTTCTGTTAATGATGGTTTATTGCAGATCGGGAGCATCCAAAGTCTCAAGTTCCAATTCTGAAGCAGAGTGCACTGACAAGATCATGTTGAAGCCAGTTTCATTTATTGAGAAGCCTCAAGTTGTGGATGCTCTTAAGCTGACTTGTCCTGATGATTTGCAACCACCAACTGCATCAGTGCCACAGGATGGTACGAACAGAAATATGGAAGACGATTCCCTCAAATTAATGTTGTCGAAAGGCAAGTTTTATTTATCATTTTATTGACACTTTTCACAATGATATCATTTAATCTGCAAATAGCCAGAGACCTAACGTAACAATTATTTCTGCAGCTCCACCTAGCTACCATGGTGACCCATTCTCCAAGGAACTGAAAATTGAAACTTCACCCCAGGTCTGTGTTTTCCTGTCCTCTTGTTGCTATTTATTGCTAGACATTTTTGAATTGTGGCCAGATGCATGGACTCTTTGTCTGAATTCAAAGTGGGAGCTTTAGTGAAAACCTCAAAAGTATATATAAAATAGATATATTTTGCTTATATTGCTGCATCTAAGATTCATATTCTTTTCTTTCTCATGAACATCCATCAGCATTTGTCTATTTTTCTGCGGGTCCTGACCATTTATGTTTGTTCTTTTGATGGCATTTTGTAGCCTGATGAAGAAAGCTTGGAAATTCTCACTAGACAGCATGAAGGAGCTTTTTCTTGTGGTATAGAGAATTCAAGCGGCTGTATATCTCATGAGCCCAGTGATATTGGAAAGAAGAATTCTGAGGTGTACAAGAGCACAAGAAAAATGGATGAAATCCCAAGTTTTGATCTTGGATTTTGAACAAGGCCTCTTCATCCTTTTTAACAATATTAATACGGGTGCCCTATTATTTCAGTGTTAATATACATGGATGGAATATTGGATACAGAGAGAGCTATGAATTCAAGTAGCAAATCAACAATCTGTTGTGAAGCAAAAACAATATAAAAAGCATGTTATGTTGTCAACCATTCTGCTCCTTGCAATGCTTCTTCTTTAGCCTCTCTATTGTTATATATGTATCTTTATAGTCTCCCATCCTTTTTCTGCTTGCGCATGCTAAGCAAGGCTCTGAAGAGAGGTTTGCTTTTTCTGGAATATTGTTGAATCTCTTTTGTCATGTCCTTTTCACCATGTATCCTCAATGAAGCCGATCTCTGAAGCTCCGATGAGTACTGTCAAAATATGCATTCAATAGGTTACATTGATCAGTAATTATATACTGAAAATGTTCTGGTTTGGCAATGCTTACCCGTAGTTTAGCATTTGAAGAGTTTGGGATGATCGAGCTACTAATGAGGGATCCAGAACGCTGGAGTGAAATATGTGATGAAACTGGTTTTCTCTCTGTTTTCATATAGATGTGATCATTAAAATATTTCGAAGTATTGTTGAATCAATATTGAAACATATCCATTTGGACTAACCTAGTTCTTTGTTGGATAGAATCCTGGTGAAGGAAAATGTTCTAGGACTCGAAGTAACCATAGAAGACAACCTAGAATTCCCTTTTCTGGATAATGTCCCACCAAAATTAGAGCATGAGCTTATGTAAAAGAGAATGCACAAACAAGTTCATAACAATATTTGGGTTCTGAAGCCAACATTTTTACCTTACTGTGGATGAAGGGGGGTTCATTCTTGTCACTTGAATATTTTTTACCAAACAATCAACAAAAAGGGTCGTTAGCTTTGTTCCATGACTCGAAGATTACAAAAGCACACAAGAACTTGGAACATCAAACAAAATGGATACAAAATAGAATTGAGTCTAAAAAAAATAATAAAAAAATTTAAAACACAAAAGGATCTTTTAAGAAATACAAGCTGCATCAATGATAGAAAGCAGAAAGAAATGTACCAAGTTTAGATTGATACGAGTTACGTTCAGCACATGGGTTGCAATTGTTATATATTGATTCACTCTTGCCAATAGCGTGCATTGTCTCTGCAGCTAAACGAAGAAATGTAAGTCACCAAATACTCAGATACACAAAATATGATAGCAGAACAAATTTACCTGGAACAATATAGTGTTTGTGGTGCTTGGGAATTTTTATCAGCAATGAATGGTGATAGAGACCACCACGATCAATGAACTCTTGGCATGTTCGTAATCTCTAACATATGACCCAGAAAACAAAAAAAAAAAAAATACATCATATATAGCTAGAGAATAAGAGAAAGAGAGTCCTCAATTTCATCGAAGAAAGTAGAGAACTGAATCTAAAGAAAACCTGTTCAATGCAAGAGAATCGAAGCTCGGTTCCAGAAACTTCATCAATATTTTCATCCAAGAAACCGTTGACCTTAAAT
Organism: Camellia japonica; assembly: GCA_030407325.1. NCBI lineage: Eukaryota > Viridiplantae > Streptophyta > Magnoliopsida > Ericales > Theaceae > Camellia > Camellia japonica. The sequence goes on from JAPPVO010000007.1 coordinate 2,532,975, forward strand.
GCAACAGAACCCAAGTGGTCTATTGTACTAATAAGGGCATTAGTGATGTAATCTTTTAAGGTTTCAACCACTCTGTAGATGTAAAATTAACAAATTAAAAAATAGGAAAATAGTAATTAGATGGAAAATTATTTCTGATATCGCGAGCGAAGCACCAATTACAATTGTTTGACTCACAATGGTCTCTGGTTATCATCACAATATGATAATTCAAAATAGTCTGCTGCAGAGTACAATTGTTTCTTAAGATTCTTCAAGTCCTGAAAATCAAAATTGTATTGCAGAGATTTCTTTTCATCAAAATTACTGGCAATTAAACAAAGAGAAATGAATATGCATTGAAGACCATCCAATAGACCAAGAGAAAAAATATATATACATTATTTTGTAAGTAGTTTCATGAAAAATGTAACCATTCATTAGAGAATCATATGTGTATGTATATATAAACTACCCATCTAAAGTTGAAAAGAATATAGAGATGATCAAACCTTGAGACTATCTGCAAAGACCAAACTGTGTTGCATGAAGATTTCATCATAGTTGGAAGCTTTTTGAGGGTCACTTGCTGAACATGGCCAAGTCTTACTCTCCATGAAATCAATGGTCTTAGAGGAGCACCTATTTGCGTGACTTGAAAACAAATAACAAGATTCAAAACCAAGTTACTAAAACTCCTATGATGTGTTTGGATTATAAATTTGTGGAAGGCTTTGTGTAGGGAAAAGAAGAAATAGCTTATACTTCAGACACTTTTCTCTGCTCTCTTTTCTCTTTTTCACAATTCTAAGGTCCAAATATGGCCTTAGAAATCATAAATTTTGAGGAAAAGTGTAAGATTTAAGTTTGACCCTCTTGAACATTGAAGGTACTATATGCAACAAAAAGCTAGCCTATCTTTGAAGACCACTCTAAAAGACTGAATGAGAGGTAAAAGGTTAACAAAGAAGAAAGTGAAGAAGTTCTAGGTTGAGTATAGTATGGGGGTTGGGTTTGTCAAGAGCAAGATATGAGGATGGTGAAGGAATGAAGAAGTGACAAGACAAGAATATCAATAATACAAGTGGGAAACGACAGGTTGTGGGGTGCATGTTTTTGAAAGCATTTGTTTCCATTGGAATCCAAAACCACTTTTTAAAGCAAAAACAATCTATTGTCATAAACGAACAACCACTCTCTCTCAGTCGACAAGAAACCTTATTTGGGAGAAAAATGTTTTTCATTTTGAAATGTGGAAAATATTTTTCACTTTTGAAATATAAAAAATGTTTTTTGTATTAAAGTTGTACCAATGTCACGATACTATTTCCGCCGCCCCACCATTACTCCCACGACCTTCATCCCTACCACTAATACAATCACTAGTACATTAGATTTAAGGTCGGTATTAAACATAAGATATTATTTTTTAAGGAAAATATTTTCTAAAAAGAAGCAAAAAAAACTTTCCTAAGAAACAATTTTTTTTGCTAATACAAACAAAACATGCATGTATCTATATACATGTGTATGAACAGAAGCAAACTTACAAAAACACCACCCCCCAAAAAAATAAAAATAGATAAAAACAAAAACTGGCTAGTATCTTGATAGGCAATTGTCATTGAGAGCAACGTTGCCTATCTATCTACACATATAAATGTGAAAAGGGACAAGAAGAGGATTGACAAGAAATGCAATTATAGATTTATTATAGAGTAGTTGAGAATTCATCATCCCATGGTTGGAAATTAGGACGGTACAATACTCTACTAATTTGTGACTGATGCCCACTTCCTAAGGGCCAACATATCATTTAATTCCATTAGACCACAAACTTTAATTGGAAAAGTTGTCGGTAGACTATCTGTACTTAAAAAAATAAAAAATAAAATTTTGCATACAAAATTCTTATTAAAGCAAAATTCAAAGAGAACAAGATAAAAGGAGTTTTTTATGTAACTTGCATCATCAAAACAACAAATCTTTACCGTTAGACCAAGCATGTATGAGACGAGTTGATCACAAAGACGGTACACGAGATTCTTATTAAAACAGAGTTTGAAGAGAATAAAATAAAAGAAGTTTCTATAACTTGAATTTACCAAAATGACAAATTGTTGTGCCACGCATGTATGAAATGAGTTGATCACCACGACATGCAAGGTCAGTTCGTGTGGTCTAAACACCACTCTCCCTATACAATACAGAGAATAAATGTGGATCATCATTTCATTAGTGGTGTAATTACTAACTGAGATTATTTGATCATATTGTACATCAATTGATGGCGTACCATTATGTGTTTGCCCAGTAGTTAGTGCCTTTGGTTGGGGTTAGAGACCCAATTCAATTCTTATCAAATATGGTAGTTGGATCTTTGGAGGAGAAAAGAAGAAATTCATTACCCTACTCATGTACATGAATCTCAGTAAACTGAAACTGTGTTGTTTGGTAATACATGGAAACATAATTCACAGAGCCCACAAATTCAATTATCTTTGAGTTCAAACGATTTGGCTGTCTTTCCTATTTAACCAATTGTGATTTGCAGATGATTGCCAATATCTGGAGTTTACTCTGTAATGGTAAATCTTAGCTTCAAGAAATTCCTTGTCAGAAATATATATATATATATATATACTCATACATATACCTCACAGGAGGCAAAAGTCAATGCTCATGGATGACATTGTCCAATATTCTAAACCCGGACCACTTCAAATGGTGCAACTGGCTGCTATTGATCATGACGTCAAATAAAATACGGTTGAAACCAGACCTCACCTCAGATATATAAAAGCATAATTAATTTGTGATCCAATCATCTACTAGTCTTATATGCAACTGATTCAATTGGGCAGAGTTCAGTTGTAATTTTTACCCCATGGAATGATTGCAATTACACAAAACAGTTTTCACTGCAGGGAACAGATCTAAATGTGTACTTTCCAATACTGAACAAATTTAAATAGAAAAAAGTCTAATAAATTTAAGGTGGGAAATTTCTTCAAAGCAATATAATTTTGCATCAGGAAGATAGATCATAGAGTGAGGAGCACAAACAACCCTGGAGCAGCATGTCTTTCACACTATCCGCTCCAACTCCCTTGCGTAACTGAGTGTCTGGTTTATTAGTTGCAGAGACGGTATCTCCTTGCAAGGTGCAGATTCTTTTGCCCTCTGGAAAATTACAAACCCATTCTTTATCTCCCACTCAGGATGCTCCTGCAAATTGCACATAAAACAATGCTTATCAAGGAGCCCTGAAATTGGACACTAAATAACATTACAAGGCTTCCATGTTGGTGGATTATGGTGGCGTCATTAATGTAATGTTGGTGGATTATGGTGGCGTCATTAATGTAATGATAATATGAATGACAAGACACCCATAATGCATCTATTGAAATTTAAAATCTCTATTCCCAAAAAAAAAAAATTGAAAATTTAGACTTCAAGGATTCGAAAGTTAAAAACCCTAAAGGAGGAGGGACCACATTGTTTTGAGAACAAGAATTTACTCACTACTGCTCTTGGCAGAAAGAACAACAATATGAAGGAAATGAGCAAACCAAGAATGACTTTCAATTAGATGCTTAGTACTGCCCTTAAACTATAGACCATCAAAGTAGATCTAGCCAGTAATGCATTCTATTGATTAACAATAATAAAAATGAGTTAAGCAGCAGGAAGTTTACCTCCTTGATATACTCAAAAAGTTCTTGATCAGAAGAGAACATCAATATTTTTCGGGCATCATTAATTGAAAGTGAATCATAGGCCTTTTCACTGCATCCAGATATTTCATCTCTGCAAGAGACAATGAACTACTAAGCACACAAAACTGACCACTTATTCAAAATGAATATGAATTAGAGATGGGATGAACGATAAGAACAAGGTCTTTCAACTGAAGTGACAACCAATAACCCAAGAGTTGAAAACACATGATTACATGTCTATTCTCATAAGAAGTAATTTTATGTGTGTATAAAATCAAATACATTGTCAGTGTTCCATACACATTATGTGTACCATCGTCACTGACTTGATATTATGAACAAATGTAGGAAAAGGGAAAAGGAAACACAATAACCAAAACAAATATGTAGACTCGCTCACCATAATGTAAATTTTAATGGGAAGTCAAAATTGCTACCACGTAGATGATATGCATATAAAAAAGCAGTACTACCCACAAACATCAATTTGATTGGTATTACTATTACACAAAACACTAAACAAAAATTAACTATTAGCTTCAACTGTCCTCCGGCAACCTCTCATAAATGCCTCCTTTTTCCACTACTTAATAAGTGCTATTATGAAACTCCCACCCAAAGGAATAAACGACTAAAGTCAAATGAACTCCCTAAAAAAATGCTATAGCATTTGTACACTGTCGTCATTATTTCAACTTCTATCCTATGATCCTATCCTTTTAATCACTGGCATAAGTCACACAGCTTACCTGACTGTCTTTGCCAGCAGGTCCATGAAATAAACATAAGTTTCATGGGGTACAGTCTGTCTTGCACTCAAAACACGATTGTAAGCCCCTTCCATGAACGATTGCTCCAATTCTACTGCATGCTTGATACAAGGATTCTCCAGAGCAGTGGCTGAGAGCAATTCCAATTCAGTATGGAATTCAGCAATTCTATTCTGCACGAGAAGTCTCAAAAGGTTGAGACCTAAGATGGGATACTCCTGAGGGGATGGCGGAAGACGGCCACTGCTCCATCAAAACAAAAAAAAAAAAGGGCATGAACATTATCGCTCAACCATGTCAGTAATAAAAGAGAGCTACTGTCACAAACATATCAGTAGCAAGAAAGTTTCTTGAACCAGATAGAGATAAATAATGAGCATGCCTCAATTAATATTCGGATTTAAGAAAAAATTAAGGGCAAATTACACAAATAGTCCCTATAGTTTGGGGCTTGTGTCACTTTGGTCCCTGACTTTTCAATTGTGACACATTTGACCCTGATTTTGAATCTTGTTCCAAATAAGGACAATTGAATATATAATTAGATTTTTCAAGGGTAAAATTGTCAATTTGATAAAATATAAACTAATTTGACAAAAATAAATGCCAAACAAATATTTTTGAATTTTTAAAAATTATTTCTACCTACTAGAAATAAAATTATGTGAAATTGATAAATCTTTTAGACATTTATTTATTTTTTTTACCAAATTAATTTTTATTATGTGTTTGAATGATGATCATGTAAAATTAATTTTAAAAAATTAATCATGTAATTTTTATTAATTTTACATAATTTTATCATTGGTGGAAAAAATAATTTTAAAAAAATTAAAAATATTTTTTTGACATTTATTTTTGTCAAATTAGTTTATATTTTATCAAATTAACGATTTTACCTTTGAAAAATCTAATAATATTTTCAATTGTCCTTATTTGGAATAAGATTTAAAATTCAGGGTCAAATGTGTCACAATTGAAAAGTCAGGGACCAAAGTGACACAAGCCCCAAACTATAGGGACTATTAGTGTAATTAACCCAAAAATTAAAAATGTAAAGTCATCCAGAAGAACTAAAATATGAAGGTCATCCAAAAGTACTAAAATATGAAGGTAAAGACAGGAGAAAGATACCATGCATCTGTATAGTAAGGTTTCAGCTGAAAGAAATCCCTCTCAAAGGCATCCTGATCCTCAATCTTCACACTCAAAACAACAGCATGCTCATATATATCCCCTGAAAATTTTCAGTCACAGATATTATCAGTCAAAACAGCTTAGGTCTTGAAATGTGGAAGTAATTCAACCAGATTTGAACCACAGACTAAATAAGTTTCCTTAGAATGTAATTGTGAAAGTTTTAGATAAGCCATGACCAGAATGCCACATCAACCAATTCTAGCATCCTTATCATGATGCCATAACTTGAAATGGTTAATCTGTATAAAACTAAAATAGTTTAAACAAATTCGTCATCACTGACGGAGTCTCTTAAAATGTTACTCACCTAAAGGACTGCAAAAAACTCTTCTTTAGTCAGTCTTCACTTTTAATCAGCTTTTAACAGTGGTAACCTTTTTTGTTACCTCAAGCCTTTCTTTATTATCATACTTCAACTGAAGATACAATTCTGACAAGTCACAATGGTAAATTAGGACTTACTTTGCCAACTCATGTTGTCTGAATGCATACAACCCCTAAATAAGTAAATACATGACATGTACATATTCCTAGTTCTTTTTTTCAACCTAAAGATCAATACCCGTGCTCTACCACAGTGCATGCAGCGCACTTCAGCCTATATAAAGTAACTGAGGGAAGCACACTAAGTATTGGCTGACGCATTTTGTATGATTAACTGTTAATGCATATTTCTTGAATCAAACTATTCATAACGTTAGTTTTAATCTATCACGTGCATCTACAATCACTCCCCAAAAAGGAGATTTCAGAATTGTGTTTGAATACTTTGCACTCATTCAAAGTTTTGGCACCCAAACCCACCAAATGCAACATCAGTTAACTGACACTCCAACAACAAACTTTTCAACAACAAAAAAAATTACTACTACGATGGAAATTCAGCCTCACCAGTTTAGCCATTTTGTTGCTTCAGGCAATTCCCAATTTAGTATATACATGATATAGAAAAGAACAAAAACAGCTAGTAGCTCATCGGCAAAGCTAACAATGCAACAAGATGAAAGCCAAAAACCAGCAAAGATGGATAGCAATAAATGGGTCTCTCTGTCCGTGTCTTAGACTTGCACAAGAAAGCACATTCAAGCAAGATATTAATCATTTGAATCAACAGATGAATGGGTTTATGAACAATAGCAATACACATGAAAAAAGGGAACACAATTATCTGATAGGCGAAGTCAAGCAAGTTACTTGCTAATGTCAACTCATGAATCGCATTGGGTGTTTCTTCAAACAATGGTGGAAGGCTTCTAAACTTGGTTAGCAAGACCTGCAAAATGATATAATAAAACTCACACCACATGCTAATATCAATACTAAACAAAAATAATAACATTAATTGTACACTGGTATAGCAGCTTAAAATTCCTCCTAAAACATCTCTCTCTGTCTCTCTCTCAATTTACGTTTCAACTTGTCCCATGTATGATGTCTATTGAACATTGCTTCTCAGACTAACTTATGCAAATCATAGGAAGATCAAGAAAGAGTAAATTAAAGAAATAAGCAAACTCACTTGAGACCAATTTTTGAAGGGGAAAAAAGAAAGTGTACTTTTTTGGGTTTCTGACAATAAAATTCCAACTATTACCGACTTTGATCTATAAAAACGACAAATACTGGTTCAAAACCATCAACGAAACATATACAGATTCAAAACAAAACCAATAAATAACAAATTTAGGGCTTGTGAACGTGCAACAAAGATTAAAAACATGAAATCGACTCTGATTAAGAGCAAAAGGTTTGAGTTTTGGGGATTGGGTTTAATGCAGATAATGGATTTGTTACCTTGAGCTGAGAGAGGAGATTATCACAGGTATCGAAATCGTTCCGCATGAAAGCGGCTTTGAATCGTTCAAACAGCTGCGAAACCTCTGTGAAATTCGGATCCATCTCTCTCTCTTGATTTCTGTATATCTTTATCCAATTCTTCTTCTTCTTCTTCTTCTTCTTCTTCGCAGTTCACTGGTCGTCGCTTTGAAAGGTTCCCTTCTTCTTTTCCAAGAAAAGAAAATAAAAGAAAAGAAAAATTAACTAGGGTTTTGATCTCGGTGCGGGTTGCTCCGATTAACAAAAATCAGGTAATTGACACGGAAACGGGCATTTGTTACGGATCCGCATCTATCTATTTATATTATTATATTGAGTGAGTTTTAAATTTGATTTTTTAAAATTTCTGTAATGTGTAAATTAAATAATAAAAAAAAAAGAAAATTAGTCTAAGGATCCTCTACCATTTTTAATAACGGAAGAGATTTACAATGTTATTTTGTGATGTCCAAAGTTCTTTAACTCCATATCCATATATCACAGAGAAACTTGTTGATTTACACCTTCCTAATCGCTTGTGTATTCTTTACTGGTGTTGGCCTATTGAATCTCACTATCGTCAATCCATCTACAGGCAAGGAATTTCTGATTCAGAAAACCCGACAAGTTGCAGAAGGAGCTCATGTAAGTCTCGCTGCCAAGATCTAGGTTTCGAGGACCAAAAGATACACCACGATAGAGGAAATGGGGGCAATCTTTAGCAGAGGGTTTTGGGAGAAAAGTCTCCAAGTCAGAAGAAAAATTGATCTTCATTTTGTTCTGAATGGCACAAAGTAAACCCACTTATTCTTCTTCTTCTTCTTCTTCTTCTTCTTGCTCAATTAATTTATCTAAATCTGCAGTTGTTAGTTCATGAATCTGGGTATTTGTCTTGATTTCAAATTTGTTAACATAATTGTTTACAAATAGATCTGTAGTTGTATTTGTAAAGTCTAGTTTCAAAAATTAACATTTTGGATAAATTATAATTTAACTCCCTGTAATTTGCCTAAAAAACACGGAGCCCCCCCTATAGTTTCATTTGTAACATTTAAACCCCTTATACTTCATACCATAGTGCAATATCCGACGAACGTAATAGAAGTTGTAAAAAGTCATAAATGCCCCTAGATATTTTACAACCATCCGTCGTTTCGTTTCAGTTGACTAATACTAGTATTCTCATCTCTATCATCTCTCTCTTTTTCTCTCTCTATCTTCTCTCTCACCGTGGTTGATTAGATTGAACTAAGGTTTCATCATCGATTTCACCATCATATTGCGTACGCCATTACTAGTTTAGGTATGTGTTATTTACCCTAATTTATTTGGATCGTTAGATGTTGATTTTCCCTAACTTTGATTCATAACTGAGTGTGTGTTGACTTTGATTTACAAAATTTGTAATGTTTTATGCATGGTATGCCCGTATTGCTTTAATTTTTGGAGATTGTGGTTAAAGTGGGGCGGGGTGGGATTTTTTTATTCACATATTTGTTTTTGTATATTTTAGTTTTCTGTATTCATGCCTTTTATTATTTTATTTTTTTGGGATGTTGGTTAAAGTGGGGTGGGATGTTGGTTAAAGTGGGGTGGGGTGGGGTGGGGTGGGGTAGGGTATAGAGGTTCACAAACAACAGGTATTTTTTTATGATGTTAACCTTGGGTTTTTTTTTATGATGTTAACTTTTTAGATGGGGTATTATGTTCATATATGCTATTTATAGTTGTATTCATATATTCCATTAATACATTCTATTCTGTTTATAGATTTTATTTTTCATGTATGCCATGCCTGTATTGGTGTAATGTTTTTGAATTTGGTGAAGGTGGGGTATAGTTTGTTGTGGCCCAAGGGATTTGAATATGAATTAATAGTGTGGTCAAAAGATTATGATTGTTGTTATGTGGTCCCAATGAGTGTGAGTTTTACAATGTAATATTGTGAAGTTTTGTTGTTTTCTCTGCATAGAGGTAAAAAAGAATGATTTTGAGATTAACTATTCAATAACCTCCTAATATTGGTTATAATAAGGGAAGTGGAATATATATATATATATATATTGATGTTGATCTGACAACTATCTTTTATTGAGATTTATACCATCTTGAAGGAGATGAAAATAGATGGCTATACTACTTTTGTTTTGTGGTATAGGAAACTTGGAAAAACTTTGGATGATGGGTTGACAATAATTGAAGAAGATGTTGATGTATATACCATGATATGTGATTATGAGGGTTTATATGTGATTCCATTATTTGTGGAGAAGGGTCAGGAACCATTACAAGTGATAAGTCCAAAAGGGAAACATTTGGTACCCCTAAGAGTACCAGTTATTGCTAAGCAGGCACTGAATTGGCATAAGATGAAAAATATAAGTGAAGAAGAGATGGATTGTGGAGATGGAGTGCAAGATGTAGGTGATGAGGAAATGCATAATGGAGATGGGGATAAAGGAGTAGCAGATGAAGATGTCAAAGATGAGGAAAGGGATAATACAGCTTGGGATGAAGAAGATAGTGATGATCTTGATCACATTGATGATGAGAATGATGATAGTGGTTCAGAAGATGAAGACTATGAAAGTGATGAACCTGGCTGGTTGAATGAGGGTTTAGAGGGGCCAGAAGATGATGATATTTTCTCACCAAGGGAGACTGTAAAAAAAGAATGAGACAACCTCCTTCATGTGATCAAGGGGCAGATGAATGGTGGTATTCTGATTCTGAGGATGAAGATTTACATACTGTACATAACTCATCAGATGAGGAATGTGAAGATAAATATCCTGAGTTTATTGAGGAAGTAGATATAAAGAAGCCACAACTCAAACTTAGAATGAAGTTTGCACCCCTTAAATTTTTAGCAAGGCAATAAAAGAGTGGAATATCCAACATGGTTATGACATAAAATACATACGGAATGACAACTCTAGGATTACTGCAGTGTGCAAGCATGGATGTGGATAGAGATTGCATGCTTCTTCCATGCAAGGTGAGAGAACTTTTCAAATAAAATCATTATAGCCAAAGTATGCACGTGGAAGGTCATATAATAATCACTTGGTGAACTCAACTTACTTGGCATAGAAGTATATGGACAAGTTAAGGGATGACCCTAACATCAAAGTTAGGCTTATGCAGAAGACAGTTTGGAGGGACTTAATGGTTGATGTTAGTAGGCCTTAATTGTATAGGGCTAAAAAGAAAGCAAGAGAAGTTATTGAAGGGGATCAAAGGGTCCAATATGCAAAGGTGTATGATTATTGTGAAACAGTGAGGCTGCATAATCCTAACAGCGTAATACAAGTAGTGGTGGATAGGCCCAATGAAGACATGCTTAGGCTTAACTTAGAATTATCCCCTAGTTTTCTAGAGATTATATGTTGGGTTTGCAGCCCTTAGAATAGGATTTGTTGGAGGATGCAGGCTCATTATAGGATTGGATGGGTGTCATTTGAAATGAATCTATGGCGGACAATTATTATGTGCACTTGGAAAAGATGGGAACAAAAACTATTTTCCAATTTGATGGGCAACTATTGAGGCAAAAAGTAAAGATTCTTGGGTGTGGTTTTTAAGGCAACACATGGATGATATTGGTAGTGCTGATGACATGGGATGGGTCTTCATTTTTGACACACAAAAGGAGTTGGTACCTGCATTTGAGAAGGTAATGCCAAATGTGAAACATAGGTTTTGTATGAGGCATATTTACTCAAATTTCAGAGCAAAGTTCAAAGGGATTGAATTGAGGGACCTATTATAGAAGGCAGCTGTAGCTGGGATTGTGAGGGAGTTTGAATTTCATATGAACAAGTTAAAGGAAATGGATCCAAAAGAGAAAGCATACAAGTGGCTAAGGAAGATAGATCCTACTTTATGGACTAGGTCCCATTTCAGCCCAAGAAGTAGGTGTGATACATTGGTGAACAACATGTGTGAGTCATTCAATAACAACATCTTGGAAGCTAGGGACAAACCCATAATCAGCATGCTTGAATGGATTAGAAAGAGGGTAATGCACAAGATTCAAATCAAGAAGGAAGGGATGGAAAAATACACTGGTGAAATTTGTCCTAACATTGTCAAAGATTTGGAAGCACTGAAGGTGGCAAGCTAGGAATTGTTTTGCAACATATTGTGGTGACAGAAAATTTGTAAGTATAAATTGTGGTGATACCACACATATGTTGATTTAGAGGAAAGGAAATGCAGTTGTAGGATGTGGGGATTTGATTGGAAACCTTGTAAACATGCCAGTAAGTTCCATATATGTTAAAAGAGAGAAGCCATAGAACTATGTGCACCTTTGTTACAATAAGCAACATTGTCTTGTAGCCTATAACTCAATGATTTACCCTGTTCCAAGCCAGCATGATTAGGTTGAAATAGGATTGTCAGCAGTGGCTCCTCCATTGTACAGAAAGTAGCTTAGAAGACCACCAAAAATGAGAAAGAATGGTATAGATGAGCCAAGAAACCCTGTCAGAGTTTCAAGGCAGAATAGGTTCATGGTTTGTGCTAGATGCCTTCAGAAAGGTCACAACCAGAGGTTTTGTAAGGGTCCTGTTTATCTCAAGTCCAAGTTTTTTAAGCAAAAAAGAAGTAATCAGCAACAGCCACCTTCAGCAGCAACAACAACAGCTTCAATAATAGCAACAGCAATAGCATCTCAAGTAACCTGAACCTCCAATTTCATTTCATTTTACAATACATTCTACAACAATGTCATTTCATTTCATTTTGTAACCTGAACCTCCAATTTCAAATCATTGCAGCCTAGAAGAAAGCTCCCTAGTAGGAAGGCCAACACATTCTCATCTCAAGTAAGATCTGTCCACTTTGCATACTTGTTACATCATTGCAGCCCACTAGAGTTGGCCAAACATTTGAAGAATTTCCAAGTATGAAAGGCAACACATCAGCATCTCAGGTAAGCTCTCTCTTCTACGGGTGTCATTTGGTTTTTGACATAGTTGAGAACATATAATTGCTTACTTGAACCATTATCATTGTAGCCCACTAGAGTTCAATGCAGTTCTCCAGAATTTGATAACTCATCATCTCAGGTATACTTAAATTTCATTTGCAAGTTCATATGCTTTTACATAACTCATAACATTTGATTGCATACTTGTTAAATCATTACAACCCAGGATTACTGAAGTTTGCTAAAATTCTCCACATTTCCCAACTTGGATGGGCAACACATCTTCATCTCAAGTAAACCCTATCTCTCTCTTCTACGCAACTTTATTTGCTTTTATAGCATTCTACAAAATGTAATTGGATACTTGTGTGTGTTGCAACCCACTAGTTATGGCAGAGGAAGGGGTGAACCAGTTGGAGGTGGTAAGGTTATGTCTAGATCTGCATGGGGAGGTAGCTTCACAACAAGAGGTAAAAGAAGAGGTGGGTTTGGAAAAGCTACAACTTAGAGGTAAACTGACAAAGGCAAAGGCAAAGGCAAAGGCAAAGCATGATGGACTAGGCATCTGTTTTTGTGTTTTGAGTCAGCTTTTGTTGTGTTTTGAGTACTTTTCAACTTGTTAAATCATTAAGTGGGTTGTACTAATTTGTTTTTGAATTTGAAACTGGCTAGTAAACAATAGTATCTTAGTTTACTATGTTTTGAGAAGCCCAGTGGGTTGAATTATGGCTTGTATTAAAATATTGTGAGTTGAATTATACAATTCTGAGTTGATATTTACACATTGTTTGCTTGCTAAAATTGTTTATGAATACACATGTTTACTTGCTGAAATTGTTTTGTATGAAGCAAATGAAGCATGTTTCAAATAGGGGAACAATGGGAACCAACATATTTCTATTCTTTAATGTTCTTGGAAAATGTATTCAACAATTTTATTGCATTTCTTTGGTTCAGCAGATGCTTACATTTCATGAACCAAAACATTCTTTCATTACAATTGCTTCACAGGCCATTGTACATCTTCATTTTCTACCTTCACTATATTTTTCTTCTCTCAAACTCTATGGCCCAATAACAACCCATTTTTCTTCCCTCCAGCTAGCTTCACCCAGAAAATTGTTATGATATAGAAAAAACCCAAATAGAGCTTTGCAAAACATTTTATCCCTTCTACGACTTCTTGCTAGTTCCTTCTCCAACTTGTTCATCTTTGCAACCATCTTTGGTAACACCTCCCTTCCACGTTGGCACATGGGTGGATCAACCCATTCAAAGTAGGCACAAGTTGCATCAACCTATAACAAAAAAAATATGAATCCACAAATTCCTTTTCAAACAAAATTCAATCTCTTTTTCCAAAATAAAAAAACAAAAAATTAGTTTTGCTTACCCTATATCTTGCACAACCATAAAACCTTCTAACCATATTTCTAGATGTCATTGAAGTCTTCACAGGGGATCTCTCTCCACAATAACATAGTCTTGGAGCATTTGTCCTTGACTGTTCACTTTCGGAAGCAAATGAAGAAGCCATTCAACAATAATCTTCAAAATCTTCAACTTTGGGAAAATCTGGGCAACTTTTGAAAAATCTAGGCAAATTCAGTTTAGGGTTATGTTGTTTGGGTCTTGATTTGTGTATATATATAGCAATAAGGGTGTTTTGGTCATTTGCCATATGTTTTTGGGAGGGAAACACTGTTTCACTCACCATTTCTGCTCGTGCAACACATGCACTATTTAAACAAATAGTTCCGTCGGATATTGCACTATGGTATGAAATATAGGGGGTTTAAGTGTTACAAATGAAACTATAGGAGGGCTCCGTGTTTTTGAGGCAAACTACAGGGGGTTAAATTATAGTTTACCCTAACATTTTTGTTCAATTTGGAGTTTAAAATTAACAATTTTGGAACATTTAACGTAGAAGCTTAACAAAAATATTAGATGTTCTTTTTTTGTTAATGCAGAAGTTCTTTCTCTGAGAAGAAATTTTCTAGGAAGAAATTCCCAGAATTTCTTTGAAGAGAAATTCTTTAGAAAGTTCAGAATTTCTCGAGAGAGTGGGAAGTTCAGGAAAATTGGAGAGAATTTCTTTGGGAAGAATTTCTCTAGAGGGAGTTTCTCTGGTTTGAATTCAAGAAGATGATGAAGGCTTGAGTTAAGAATTTTTCTAGAGAGTGGGAAGTCCAGAGAAATTCCTTGGATTCCCGGAATTTCTCTGGAGAAAGAAGATGATAAAGGCTTGAGTTACGAATTTCTATGGGAAGTCCAGAATTTCTCTGGAGAGAAATTTCTCTAGACTTCTCAGAATTTTTCTTGAGAAAGAATATGATGAAGGTTTGAGTTAGGAATTTCTCTAGGAAGTCCATAATTTCTCTGGACTTTCCAGAATTTCTTTAGAGAAAGAAGATGATGAAGGCTTGAGTTAGGAATTTCTCTAGGAAGTCCAGAATTTCTCTGGAGAGTGGAAGTACTTTGGATCGAATTTTCTTTAGATTAATGTTGAGTGACCTTGGACATTATGAAAAATATTAGATATCTTTTATGTTATAAAATTTTAATATCAGAGACCATAAAAAAAATCCCATTAAAAAAAAAACTTTTTTCCTACACCTACCCACACATTTTTTTAGACAAGTTAATTGCCTTGGCAATTTTAAATTTTGAAAATCAAATTTACAAATTTTCTTTCAAATTGATGAAATTTAAAGAATTTAATTATTAATGTATATAAAATGCATCAATAATTTGTAACTATTTTTTAAAAATATGTACTAGATTAAAACTTTCTAATATTGAAAAAAAAAAAAAATATATATATATATAATAGAGTCACATGTTAAAATAACACAATTGGAAATTCAATGGGCTTGGATTTTAAGGATTCATTTTTTAAAAAATTAAAATATTTTTTTTTTTTTATATATATATTTTTATTTTTCTGAATTTTTTAAAAAATATTCTAAGTATTTTTTTTAAAATTTTTTTAGATATACTTAACATAAATACATTTAAAAAGTATAATATTCTAAAAAAAATTTTAGAAAATTTTTAAATATCAAAAATATAAAAAAAAATAAAAAATTCATTATATTTTTATATTTAAAAAAGTAAAAAAATTACTTAAAATTTTAAAAATATTCAGAAAATTAAAATCAAAAAATTAAAACCAAACACATTGATATTATCATAATAATTTCATAAATTTTTTATAAAATATACACATTTATATGTATATTTCACATTATTTAATTTATTTTTTATAAACATAAATTATGTATTAGACCATCTCCAACGCTTCACCAAAGTTGATATCAAATTCAAATTTTGATGAAAAAGTTACTGTATACTGCTCCAACGGTTGCACCAAATGAATATCAGATTGAGATTTCATCAAACTTTTTATCAAACTGACGACAAAATACTGATTTCACTAAAACACTGTTGGTGACCGTTGGAGGGAGGACCTGGTCGACCAACCGGTTGCCCGGCCGGTTGACCAACCGGTTGTCCAAGAAAAGGTTCAAACAGTTCCAAGAAAAGGTTCAAACAGTAAAAAAAAAAAAAAAAAAAATTTTTTTTGCCTTACCGTTCGACCAGCCGGTCGACCAACCGGTCGACCACTAAAAGGTTCAAAAAGTTCAAAAAATAAAAAAAATAAAAAATAAAAAATATTAACCGGTCGACCAACCGGTCGACCGGCCGGTGGTCGACCACCCGGTTGTCCCGATTGCACAAATTTGATGAAAGTTCACCGTTGGAGTGAGTGGTATCAAATTTGCTGAAATGGATCATTTTTGACTCAGATTTGGTGAAAAATCTGAGTCACCGTTAGAGATGCTCTTAGACCATCTCCAACGCTTCACCAAAGTTGATATCAAATTCAAATTTTGATGAAAAAGTTACTGTACATTACTCCAACGGTTGCACCAAATGAATATCAGATTGAGATTTCATTAAATTTTTCATCAAACTGACGACAAAATACTGATTTCACCAAAACACTGTTGGTGACCGTTGGAGGAGGACCCGTCGACCAACCGGTGCCCGGCCGCGTTGACCAACCGTCGTCCAAGAAAAGGTTCAAACAGTTCCAAAAAAGGTTCAAACAGTTAAAAAAAAAAAAAAAAAATTTTTTTTGCCTTACAGGTCGACCACTAAAGGTCAAAAAGTTCAAAAAATAAAAAAATAAAAAATAATTTTTTTTTTTTTTTACCTTAACCGATCGACTGGCCGGTCGACCATCCGGTTATCCCGATTGCACAAATTTAATGAAATTCACCATTAAAACGAGTGGTATCAAATTTACTAAAATAGATCATTTTTAACTCAAATTTGGTGAAAAATCTGAGTCACATTGGAGATGCTCTTACTACGCAAAAATAGGGTAAAGACACAAAAACAATTACTAAAATATTCTCAGCGACAGCAGCAGAGATTTAGATTGAGAGCTCAACAATGGCGTCCTCCTCTTTACTTACCTCAATTCTCACTTCTTCCTCTTCTCCTCCTTCACTCCTTCGCAAATCTCTCACTCAGTTTGACTCCCCATCCTCATCATCATCGTCCAAAATCTTCTACGGCCGCAATTTCAGAGCTTTCTGGGATATATCAGTCAAGGCCTTCTCGAGCTCATTCTTCCGAGGAGGATTTGGAACCAAATACGACCTTCCAAACCCTCACGGGTCGGGCATTACGGCGGTTGAAGACGAGGAGGAGGAGCCTCATTGCCCACCCGGCCTCCGTCAATACGAAACCATGGCCGTTTTGAGGTCCAACATGTTTGAAGACGAGCGACTCGCTCTCACCAACAAGTACGAAGAGGTATACTATATATGCATATACAGTTTCACCTTCTCAATTTGTGTCAATTTTTAGAGTTTGTACACAAGTTTAGAGCTGATTTTAATTGATTGGTTATAATTTGAGTAATTTATCCAAGCTATTATGGAGTCCAAAATTTGAATGTGAAGTAGGTGCTTCAAAATTTTGACCTTTTGTACTTTGAAGATGATAATGTGGTGAGATATGAACAACATGGTTCACTTTGGAACTGATTTTGAAGTTGCATAGTCACATCTCAAATATCATAGGCTTGAACATGTTTATGTACTATCTGTTTTGTTTTTTCTGTGGAAAAATATTGAAACAAAGGGGAAAAGATGTGGAAGGAGTTACAATGCAGCTTAAGAGACAGAAAAAGATTGCAGCTTTCCTGCAACATCCATGTGAAAATTTGTGTTAAGCTCTGATAACCTATAGGAAGCTTGTCGAGGGAGGGTTTAAGAGGAGGTAACGAGGGTAAAGAGACTTGTGCCAAAATTGATTAAATGACCTCTAAAAGGATTTTTTTTTTCCATATCTAATAGAGATAATTTAGCTGAAATACTTTTGGATTGAGATACTCCTTGTGAGAGGACATTCCAGGGACAATTTAAAGGGGCACTCAAAAGTTGTCAAGGAACTTGTATAAAAATACAAAGCACCAACATTTCTAAGAGCATGGAAACCGACACTCATTAGACACTCCCGACATGTGTTGGACAAGCGTTCAAATGTGTCGTATTTTTTAAACATCAAGTGTATTTTGTACGGAGCCTTTTATGCAGTCCACAGGGAGTTAAACAAACTCTTCGCCCCTCTGCCCTATAGAATTATTAAAACAGCATGAAGAGCAGGCAAATGCCATTTTCTTTCACATTATGATTTACTTTTTTTTCATCAGCAAAGGCAAGATTATGATAAAGAATACCGAAAATACTTACTTTTGGATAGTTTGTCCTTCCATAGATGTCTTCTTCAACAAGAATGTCAATCATCTTGTTATTGCTATGATGGCTTAGCTCCAGCAATTCATCAACATTGATGAAGTGCATCTGTGGTCCTTAAATAAAAGGCTGCATAAATAATACAATTTTCCTTGGTAAGTCAAATGAGAATATTAATATTATGCTGAAAATTGAAAGTAGATAAGGATAACCTGTTGAACTTGGTCAAAAGCATTCCAGAACGCCAGTAATTGCTGCTTGCTAAAACTTGCCATTAATCCTTTGATTAACCTTGCGAGGGGTGGTGGTGTCACTTCTTGGGTTTGGGGAGCTGTACCCAGTGCATAAGGCTATCTCAATCTATTTCGTACATTTCTTGAATCAACACAGCTTATCTAAATCACTTACACTTAAGGGCCCCAAATGTATAGTTCATTCAAGCTTTTTGATGAATTGCTAGAGATGAATCATTATGGAAGTAAATTTAGTGATGATGATGAACACATGTGGTGGAGAAAATTATTGTTGAATTGACTATTCGAGGTCATGTAGTATTGAGGTGTTTTATCTTATCCTTGATGTATTTGATGAATTGCTAGAGAAGTTACCCTTTTATTTATTTTTTATTTATTTTTTTTTAGGGGTGGGATTTCCAATACCCAAAAAAAAGGGGAAAAAAATGCTGCATTCCTTCAATCAGATTATCTTATACTGCATGCCATAATGGTAGTCCAAGAGTTTGTTTGGATAGATGTGGATTTCAAATGGAGGGATTTGAGTTTGAAATTTATAAAAATATTGAAGAGTTGGCTATTATAGGTGGATAGAAAAAAACTATAGAACAAGAAAATAAGGAATAGAAGAGATATATTTTAGTAGAATCCTTGTAACTAGAAAAAGAGTGTGATAAAGCTATTTAATTCAATCTTGAAATTCATAGGTAAATTATCAAATCTAAATTTGAGTTATTCTCCTTAAATGATTAATGTCAAATCCATAACACAAATGACACCGAAATCTATTTTCATGAATTTGAGTTGAAGTGTTGATTTCTTGCATGAATTAGCACATCTGAAACCTCAGGGAGTAAGTATTGTGTTGTGACTTTGCAATGCTGATTTGAGTGCTCATTTTGCAGTTGCTTGTTGCCGGGGGAGCCATGTACGTTGAGGTGTTCAATAGAGGGATTATTCCACTCGCCTACAGCATCAAGAAGAAGAACAAAGCTGGAGAGACTTAACACTTACTTGGATGGTATTTTCCTCCTCTTCACTTATTTCACCAAACCCGAGTCCACGGCAGTTCTTGAGGCAACACTGAAAGCAGATGATGACGTAATTCGCTCATTCAGTTGTAAAATAAGGAAGAGAAACTGATGTAGGGTTGTGTAATTTAGAGAGGAAGATGGATTGAAAACCACTTGTTTTTAAGCTCATATATTGATTGAAGGCCTCTTTTCTTGGCAGCTGTTTTTGGAAAGTAATTTGTTTGTGCAACATAAATCGGTTTTCTGGCAGCAAGAAGACTTTCTGCATTACAATTTTATTGCTTGAAGTTGCAGTATAGGAATTCTGTTGGACATACGGGTGGGAATTGTGTCGTGTTTCTCATGTTTGTGTCAAATTTTCTTCACACTAATCCAACCCGTTTATGGTCGTTCCTGTCTTAGAAAAATCCGAAGTTTTTCTTCAGACCCTTTTGCTGCTAAGAAGTTATAAACACAAAACTGGTTAACTCGATCAAATGTTGATTCAATTGGCTCACTTTTAAGTGTTATTGTGCTGTGATCTTGATTTAGCAATAAATTCTATCTTTAAATTTCCCTGTTTTTAACATTTGTTTGAGACAGGTGGACAAAAGATCCAATGCCTTCACAACATGGGTTCGAGGATAATGATCTTTCTCATACAGCACTAATCACAAACTAATTATATTCTTAACAAAAATCATATCTTGTCATAAAAGAGTCACAAGTGTTGTCCTCTGCCAATGATATTTTATGTGACTTTTACAATAATAAAGCATGCGTTGATTGGATCTGAAACGTCACCAGATTGTGGTTGGCCCAGAATTTTTTTCTATTTTCAAAAAATAAAAGTAAAAATAAAAAAGTTATAAAACTGCCCATCTCCGAGGATTATTAGGAATAAAGTGGAAGCACTTTGTTCAAATAAAATTATGATCTGTCAGATTGAACTAAAAGCATTTCCTCCCCGTATCTTGAGAAATCTGATTTAGTGGGTGCAGTTTGAGGTATTACCTCACACCCACTTTCAGAGAGAGAGAGAGAGAGAGAGTCTCTTCATGATCCACAAACAACAGTGAGATCTATCTATATGTATATCCAAGTAAAAGAAATGCACACATGAAACTGCTTTCCAGGAAGATAATATAAAAAGGGTAAAGTTGCTTGCACCATTTAGGATCATGAAATGAGGGACTCAAAGAAAAGTGAATTGGGTGTATGAACTAAGTGAGTCATCATCACAAATAGATCTTCACCACGAGTCTACATAGTATTAAATTGGAGAGAATCTCGATTCTGTCACAATTATATAAAAAATAAACTACTATGTGAAGCTCCTAAATGTGTTAATTTTTTTTTTACATGAAATTAATCAATTCGAGTGGCTTTTAGTGCATTAGAAGCATTTTTGTGAGGTTAGGTTCAACATCCATTACTTGCACCAACAAACCACAAGTCCATTGGGTGTACATTCCTAATCCTAATCAGTAATAACTACTAGTGGGCTCCCTCAAGTAAATGAATTTTTTGGGTCGATAGTGTTGAATGATCAAACACAACCTAACCTACATGCGAGAAATGTGTTCAATAATCGAAGTTGACTTCGTTCCATACATTTTTATTTTCACACTAGAGATGGAAATTTGCTTATTGTAAGATTCGAAATCTTGAATTCTTGAATTCTTAATGACATGTAGAAATTTTGATCAATGTCTTATTAATTGGGTTGAACCCATCTTGCGGTTCTCCAAATATTTAGGTCTTGTTTGGTTTTGGTTTGTTGGTACATGACACTCCTTGTTATGATTGTTTTAAAAATAAACTTCAAGGGTACAAAAGTAAAACCCTCTCTAACATCAATTGGTTTTAAGAGAGATAATAAAATTCGGTCCAACAAGTGGTATCAAATTCAAATTGTCATGAGTTTGAGTCTTGGGAGTATCATCGTGAGAGAGGGATTGTTGACGCTCCCTATGACTACTCTTAAAGGACTATTTGGCAAGATAGTCGAACACGGTTTGACATTGTTTTTTAGCTATTTTACTCTCCAAAAAAATTGTTATTATTATAAAACTAAAGAGAAAAAAGAAGAAAGAGCCACAATGGAAGAGGAAATAAAGGATCACACATATAATACACAATTTTTTTTTATATCTTCTTTACCATGCAAACTCACCTATTTATAGATGATAAAACTTTCACTATTCACCACTATATATCATACCATGCGATTTACCACATGGCATACCATACTTCCCATATGATAAAACTTTTTCCTATTTCTACTTTGGCCCAAAACTCATTAGAATTTCAATTACATCTCTTTTGATGGTTATCCAAATATTTCACAACACTCCACCTTGGATAACCATATACTAAGAATATGCTTCGTTTAAACCTTACCAAGGAAAATTTAGTGGGAAAAAACGTTTGGTGAAGAAAAAAGAGTACAATATTCTTGTATGTGATTTGTTTAGATCGTCTCATTAAAACCTTGCTAAGGAAAATTCAGTGGGAAAAAACTTTAGACGAAAGAAAAATAATACAATCTACAAATCTACTAAAATTGATGACTCTCCCTCAATGTTGCACAATAGGTCTTTATGTCGACGCATCCCAATATGATGTACCAGCTTCTTACATGTTACAATCGGTAGTGCTTTGGTAAATAGATATGCTAGATTATCACTTGAGCGAATCTGCTGAACATCAATATCACCATTCTTCTGGAGCTCATGTGTTGATTAAGGTCGAATTGTGCAACATTGAGGCCGTTAATTAGGATCTCTTAACTTTACTTGCTTGACAAACTATACATTTTATGCCTGGTTAATGTCAATCAAGTTTGTACACAGTGGGAGCATAAAATGAGTAGAAAATTGCTTCTCGCACGTGCAGAGGTCCATTCCCGCACGTGCGGCCTTTACCTTGCTAGAGCCTCAGCTTCCCGTACGTGTGGAGGGTTTTTCCCGCACGTGCGGCACCCTTTTCCGCATGTATAGTGACCACTCCCGCACGTGCGGCCGTACCTTGGAAATTGTGCCACTATTTTAAACCTGTTTGGAAGACAACAGAGATATAAAAAGACAGAAAATAGGCTGGAATAGGGTTCAAAAATTATTCTAAGGAAAGGGAGGCTAGGGTTTAGAGAAGGTGATTTTCCTCAAGCTTCAAGGAGAACTTTCATGAGGGTTTCTTCCTCTTCCACCTCTTCCCAGTCCTCTATAAGTGGCTAGGCTTTTCTTTTCTAGGGTTTCGATGAAACCCTAGCTATGTAATTAGGTTTTCTTTTTGATTTTTGATTATGTAAAGGTTTAAACAAATTGTATGGTGTTTAAGAAGTTTCAAATTTATATTTTTCATTATCTCTGTAAGTATTCTGCTTTCTGTAATTGTTAAATGCTTTCCATACAATAGTTTTCTACTATTTAATGTTCAGGGTATGAGACGAGCCATACTACGAGAGACGAGTCTTGTTGCTATCCTAGTTTAGAGCGAACGACTCGTACTACTTGAGATGGTTCGTGCCTATACATTGAACTTGTTAATTTTCTTGATAAATGCTTCGAGCTTGTAGTTGCGAAGTATTATTTAGTTCGAACCGTAACATAATTGAATCTCAAATTGAAGTCTTATTTATGTAACTAGTGGTGGACTTATTACCCTAGGTTTTCCCAAAAATCAATAATTCCAATTTTATTTATAATTGCTAGTTTAATCACTTTGTTTAATTTAATTATTATTAGTTTATAAATCCCTTAATCTTTCTATCAAAATTAATTTAAGAATTTAACAATTAAATTAGTTTAATTTCCTGTTTGTCCTTGCGGATCGATACCTGGACTTACCATTATTCTAAGGAATTTGGTACAGTTTAATGTTTAATTTTGGTGTGTGAAACGACCTATCATGTGTGTAAAAGAATTTTGGTGAAATGTGTTTAGTCCTATCACCTTTGATATAGTCTCCTTTGATCTGTGTGATACACACAACATTATCTTCATATAATATGATTGGACTATCTTTTGTTGAAGACAATCCACATCTTTCTTGAATATGATGGATCATGGATCTAAGCTAAATACATTCTCGACTTGCTTTATGAATTGCACATATCTCTGAGTGATTTGAAGAAGTATCAGTCAATGTTTGTTTTATTGATTACTAAGATATAATAGTATGCTCATAGGTAAAAACATATTATGTTTGTGAGTTGACTTTATGTGGATCAGAAAGATATCAGGCATCTGCATATCCGATTAACTACGGCTTGGATTTATTTGAATAAAATACACCCATATATGTTGTTCCATGAAGATTACGTAATATTTGTTTTACTCCATTTCAATGCCTTCGGGTTGGTGCGAAACTATATCTTGCTAATAAATTGACAGTGAATATAATATTAGGCGTGGTACAATTTGCAAGATATATGAGAATACCAATTGCACTAAGATATGGTACTTCAAGACTAAGGAGTTCTTCATTATCTTCTCGAGGTTGAAAAGATCATTTTTCACATCAAGAGATCGAACAACCATAGGAGTGCTTAACGGATGAGCTTTATCCATATAAAAGTCTTCAATACTTTTTCTGTTTATGTTGATTAATGTACAAGAATCCCAGTTGGCAAATGTTCGATCTGCAGGCCAAGACAAAATTTTGTTTCGTCAAGATCTTTTATTTCAAATTCCTTCTTTAAATATTATGTAGTTTTTTGTAAACTCTTATGGAGTTCCTACAATATTCAAATCATTAAAATATACTGCAATAATTGCAAATCTGGATTTTGATTTCTTAACAAAAATGCATGGACAAATCGGATCATTCACATATCATTTTTTCAATAGATATACACTAAGTCGATTTTACCACATGCGTCCGGATTGTTTCACCCCGTATAGAGATCTTTGTAGCTTGATTGAATAAACACTTATAGGTTTTGAATTAGATATTTCTGGCATTTTAAATCCTTTAAGGAGTTTCATATATATATTATATATATCACTATCTAGTAATCCATATAAATATACTGTAACTACATCTATTATACGCATATCTAAATTTTTGTGATTACCAAGCTAATCAAAAATTTGAATGTAATTGTATCCATTACGGATGAATATGTTTCCTCATAATCAATACCAGGTCTCTGTGAGAAACTTGCACAACAAGTTGTGCTTTATATTTTACAATTTCATTTTGCTCATTGCGTTTTCAAACAAACACCCATTTATATCCCACAGGCTGTATCCCTTCAGGGATTTGAACTACAGGTCTAAATACTTCATGTTTTGTAAGTGAGTTTAACTCTGCTTGTATTGCTTCTTTCCACATTGGCCAATCATTTCTCTGTCGACATTCCTTGACAGTTTGTGGTTTATTGTCATCATTACTTTTGATAATTTTTTAGCATTACTTCTAGTAATATCAAGAGCAACTTTAAACGAAAATATGTTGTGGACAACAATTTGATTTCTATCCCAAACTTCTCATGTACTCATATAATGTATTGAGATCTCATTATTTTTAGGTACCTTTTCCATTTCAGGGAATAACTTTTTAGGAAATTTTTCTTCTAAAGGTTCTTCTTTTGGAGGTTCATAAGTAAGAGATTTGGATAGACTTAC
Source organism: Camellia japonica (assembly GCA_030407325.1). Lineage (NCBI taxonomy): Eukaryota > Viridiplantae > Streptophyta > Magnoliopsida > Ericales > Theaceae > Camellia > Camellia japonica. The sequence goes on from JAPPVO010000007.1 coordinate 2,558,050, forward strand.
TATAAACTGTTCTGTAGTTCTAGTCTCTTCAGGGGTGCTTTCATTTATGGGTATGATCTCTCCAGGAGATCCATGTATGGTTTCTTCTAGAGTACCAACTATTTGTTTTTGAGTTTTTCTCTTTTGAGGAATTTTGTCTTTTGCACCGATGGGTCTCCCACACTTCTAGTGTGCCTTAGACTCATTTGTTACTATACCCACTAATTGTCCTATGGGAACATCAATTCTTGTTGGGGTATTAGTTGCTGGTATATAAAATTTTTCACATTTTTTGTGTCGATGAATGCATCCGGTAACTGATTTGCAATACTTTGCAAATGACTGATCATTTGAACTTCTAGTTCACATTGATTAGTACGAGGATCAAAATGAGATAACGTCGAAGTATTCTAAGTGATTTCTTGTCGAGTTTCAGGCTACGACTGTCTCTCTCTAATAATTGGAAAATTGAATCATCAAAATGACAATCCTCAAATCGTGCCTTAAACACATCACCAATCAAAGGTTCTAGATATCTAATGATTGATGGGGAATCAAAACCAATATAAATTCCACGCCTACGTTGTGGACCCACCTTAGTGTGTTGTGGAGGTGCAATAGAAACATAAACCGCGCAACCAAACACTCTAAGATGACTAACATTTGGTGGTTGACCAAATACAAGTTGTAATGGCGAGTACTCATATGCAGTTGGTCTGATACAAATCAAAGATGATGCATGCAATATAGCATGACCCATCCTGAAACAAGTAATTTGCTTTTCATAAGCAAAGGCCGAGCAATCAATTGAAGTCTCTTAATGAAAGATTTAGCTAAACCATTTTGGATATAAGTGTATGTAACAGGGTGTTCAATATCAATGCCAATGGACATACAATAATTATCAAATGCTCGGGATTTAAATTCACTGGCATTATCAAGACGAATTATCTTGATAGGATGGTTTGGAAAATATACTCGCAATCTAATTATTTAAGCAAGGAGTCTAGCAAATGCAACATTACGTGTAGAATGTAAACAAACATGTGACCATCTGGTCAATGCATCTATTAAAATCATAAAATAACGAAATGGTCCACAAGAAGGGTGTATGGGTCCACATATATCCCCTTGAATTCTTTGCAAAAATAATGGAGATTCAACAATTACTTTAGTGGGTGATGGTCTGGTGATTAATTTCCCTTTTGAACAAGAAGAACATGGATAATTGTAACAACCCCGACCTAAGATTAACGATAATTCGTGATTTAATGTGCCTAATAAGATATTAAGGCCAAATTTTGAATTAATTGCATATATGGTGCATTATTTATGTTTCCATCTGTTTATTGTAGGAATATTTGTATGAGTTTCTGCTATATTTTGTGAATTGAAGGCCTTATCGGCATCTGACTCTGAAATTGATTTGATTTATGTGCTATTTGGAATTTATAGAATTTTATGGTAGGTTTAATTAAAATTCGATTTGGAACGATTAAATTAGATTAAATTAATGCCACTTATTTCAACCTCAATTAATAACACCATTACCCAAGCCTAATTAAGGCACTAGTGGGTTTCCTTGTGCACTCATACACTCCCAAGTTACTCTTTGTGGATGCAAAACGTGAGAGAGAGGGAGGGAGAGAAGAAATTGGAGCTCAACCAAGGGATTGCTAGGAATTGTTGCCATTTGAGGGAAATTTGAGAGTTTCAACTTCAACTCTTGTAAATTCAATTCTCTAGGTAAGGAATCAAACTCACAATCGTGTAATTGAGCTAGATTTTGCAAGACTTCAAGGAAATTAAATGAGTTCATGTAGGATTTGAGGTAGAATTGAAGAGGATTGAGCTATACTATGCATGCATGTCCATTTCTTCCTAAATTGAGCATGATTTTAAAGAATTCTTTCATGCATGTGTTCATCTCACTTATATTTTGAGAATTCATCATGTTTTCTATCAATTTGCCAAATTTGATCATGTTATGAGGTGATTAAGTATAAGAGAATTCATGTATGTTATGTTCTTGGACATTCATAAAGTTTAAGTTGAAATTTTGTACAAATGGCATGTCATTGGGCCATGATTTCTTGAAATGATTCTTAAAACATGTTGTTTTATGAGTTTCTATGAGTTTCCTAAAGTTTTGCCCCCAAATATTGAGTTTTAAAGTGTTTGGTTTGAGTTTGAAGTTTGGAGATCAAATATGGAAATTCCAGATTTTGCATTCACGCTCGAGCGTAAGAGGTCACGCTCGAGCGAGAACTCTGAGTGCGTGCACTTCTGCTCGAGCAACTGGAAGCTCGCTCGAGCGTGAAATGCATGTATCCAGAAATTCATATGTTTTGCAGCACGCTCGAGCGACGAAAGTCACGCTTGAGCGAAGGTCTGAGCCTCACGCTCGAGCGTGGATCAAGCGTCTGTCGAGCATGAAAAGCAAACAACCAGTACTTTTTCCGAGTTTACAGTCTGCTCGAGCGAGGTAAGTCACGCTCGAGCAAACCCTTACTTTATGCATGTCAGCTCGAGCTAGAAAAGACACGCTTGAGCGTGAACACTGTTTTCAACAAAATTTGAAAAAAAAAGTTTTCAAGTGCATTGTTGCATCCTCATTCCATCTTAAACATTCCTAGGCCATGTTTAAGACACTATAATGAGGATAAAGGCTAGAAACACACTTAGGACAAGAACATGTGTTATGTGCAATTCGAGCGTGTGTTTCAATGTATGTCACTGTCATGTTATGTAAGTCACGCGCCTCAGGATAAGTGAGTTGTCTACTCTACTTGGTTACTTGGAGCCATCTGTTGACTGTGAGTAATAACTCTGTAAAGCTATGTTTAATTACAAGTATTTTCTGACTGATATGATACAATCTGTTTTCTGAAATGCTATTTTATGAATTATGAATGAATGTCCATTTTTCTGAAATGTACTTGTGGCACCCTTAGTTCACGTGGCCCTCGCTCGGGGGTAACAATACTGTGGCCAAAATGCACGTGGCTCTCGCCCAGGGATAACAATACTGTGGCTTATATTCATGTGGCCCTTACCCGGGGGTAACAATATCGAGGCCTATAGTCACGTGGCCCTTACTTGGGGGTAACAATACCATGGCTACTTGCGCGCAAGATATGGACCTTTATGGTCGTCGGTACCGACTATATATGTGGGTCTTAGGACCAAGTTGATATGATAGCTAAAGGGTGTACCACGTATGATCTTATGCAAAATCTGAATATGAATATGAATATGAACATGAACATGTATCTGAATCTATTTCTGATTTGAAATCTGAATACGCATAAGACTCTGTTTCCAATAAGAATACGTTTTTGATATAAACTCTGAATTCTAACTCTGTGCTGGACATCATTCATTAAAACCCTTTACCTAGTTATTATTCACTGGGCTCTAGCTCACTGTATTATTTGTATGTATGTAGGTAAGCAAGCACGTGACCAGGCCTGAGATGCTACCTGGCGAGTTTTGGTGTCAGCCAGCCATCACGCCTCCCGTGGAGGTTCCCTTTTGAGATCTACCCTAGTTTTGTGTTCTTGGGACTTTTGTACTTTCTAAATGTTTATGACTGGTCTGAACACGTTTGAAATCTTGTATAAGTGGCTTGGGTGATGTAAGGCTACTGTATTTTCGACGCCATATCTGTATATATGCATATATGTATATGAAAAGTTTTAATTTTCTGTCCCATATATGTCTGCACAGCTTTATGGACTATGTAGGTTTGTATATTTGCTTTCCGTAGCCCCTCTTATATATATTATTCTGTTCTGAGGCCTTTGGTAATCCAAGGATTACTAGCTGGTTACGATGCTAAACCCATAGGGGTGGGTTTGGATCGTGACAATAATCACCTGGTAAAAGAATCTTCTAATTCTTTAATGGATGTCCATGTGAATTTTTAATTATTCAACGCATCATTATATATCCCGGATGCCTGAGTCGATCATGCCATAGCATAAATGTTTTTGGGTCATAGTGCTTCTGGTGCATGACAATATGTGACTCAATCATATTATTGTCGTATAATATAATCCAGATGAAAATGCAGGAAGTTTTTCTAATACTAGCTTATGGTTAGAATTAGTTGAAGTGATCAATAAATACGTTTCCTGACTTTTATTTATAGTTTCAATATGACAATTATTATGACGTATATCTTTGAAACTTAACAGATTTTCTCTAGATCTGGTAGAATACAAAGTTTCATTAATATAAATTTTTGTTCCATTTGGTAACATAATATTAGCTCTTCCAAAACCCTCAATTAGGTTTGTAGAACTTGAAATTGTATTGACATTAGCTTTTTTCATGATTAATTGTATAAAATATTTTGCATTACATAAGATTGTGTATGTCGTTGCGTTGTCCACTAGATAAGTATCATCACCAATCATTTTGGAGTTAGTCAATGCATCAATGAAAGCTATGCCTATAAAAAACTGAAATTCATTATTCTCAAAACTTAAAGCAAGAAAACACAAACTATTAAACCTAAAAATACAAACTTTAAAATCATAATTAAAATAGGTTAATACATCATGATATCTAGAAAATCAAGTTAATGTATGAACATTTTTATCACCAATTAAATGATCAATTTTTCCTTCAGAATCTTCAAAGAAATCGAAAACATCAAGATGATTAATATCAATGGTTTTATAATGATTTGTGAAATGCATCTCAATTATTTTTCCCTTTTCTTTTATTGAGACTTGATAAACATCCACCAAATGTTTAGGCATACGACAGGTACGCGACCAATGCCTTGTCATGTCACATCTATTACAAGCATTTTCATGATTCTTGAGAGGTTTATTCTGTAAACCTTTTTCATTTTCTTGTGATGTTCCAAAATTATTCCACTTCTGGTGGAATGACATGTTATTTTTCTGAACATATCCCCCACAGATTCGGTAATTATTTCTATCTTAGCCACGTCCAAAACCATGACCTCTCCCTCGTCACGACTATGAAATGTAACCTTATTCACTTCAGGGAATGGAGCAAAACCGGTTAGAGGGGATAAATGATTTCTCAATAACAATTGATTAGTTTGTTCAACCACAAGAAGACATGAAATCAGTTCAGAGTACTTTGAAAAACGACGCTCTCTATATTGCTACCGTATAAGCACATTATCAGCGAGAAATCTGGAGAATGTTTTTTCAAGCATATCTTCTTCAGTAATTTTTTCTCCACATAATTTTAATCGAGAGATTATTTTAAATAAAGTAGAGTCGTATTCACTAATTGATTTATAATCTTGCAACCTCAGGTGCAACCAATCATAACGGGCTCTTGGGAGGATTACGGTCTTCTGGTGCTTATATCTCTCTTTCAAATTATTTCATAGAATTAGTGATCTTTTACCGTAAGGTACTCATTTTTTAATTTTTCTTGGAGATGATGGCGAATGAATATCATTGCCTTTGCGTGATCCTATAGAGATGCTTCATTTTCATGTTTTATAATATCTGCAAGATTCATTACCTCAAGGTGGATCTTAACATCAAGAATCCGTGATAAATAATTTTTTCCAGAAATGTCAAGAGCCGAAAATTCCAATTTTGAAAGATTTGACATGTTTACTAAATTTAACAAAAATAATATATTTAGTATCATGTAAATATATTAAGAAAATATAAAATTTGCTTTAGAATTTATTTATACTTTTTATAACCACCCAGTAGCTTTGTCTTCTTAGCTGGATAGAATCTCATACTGATATCGTATTATAAAACTAAAGAAAATAAAAAAGAAAGAGTCACAATGGAAGATGAAATAAGGATCACACATATAATACACAATTTTTTTTTTATATCTTCATTACCATGCAAACTCACCTATTTATATGCGATAAAACCTTCACTATTCACCACTATACATCATACCATGTGGTTTACTACATGGCATACCACACTTCCTACATGATAAAACTTTTTCCTATTTTCACTTTGGCCCAAAACTCATTAGAATTCCATTTGTATCTCTTTTGATGGTTATTCAAATATTTCACAACAATTATTATTATTATTATTTGACAATAGCTTATTTAGGCCTCGTTTGATAATAAGTTATTTTAGTAATTTTTTGACTTTTACGAAAAGATATATAAAAAAGTAGAGAGAGTAATATGACAATTTATAATGACTTTTTAATTTTTTGACTAAAATAATTACTCTCCAAATGAGGCCAAACTGGAAAAAAAAAAAAAAAATACTAAAAATAAAGTATTTTACCAAACCCATTGAGCCAGATGCACCTAACTGAAATTGATAAGCTTCTCTCAAAAGTTAAGGCTTGTCAAGAGGCAAACTAAACTTACCAGATAGGTATTGCTTTTGGTAGAACATTTTACCAAAACCAATCATTTTAACTTTCTTTGTATCAACCAAGAAGTTAGAAGTAATCAGAATTCTTAGCATTTAAAGAATGTGCTTTGCTTCAGTGCTTCATGTTGTTGGGTCCCAAATCTTAGTGGCTAGTCATGGGCTCGTCCCATCATGTAAAAAGATAGAATAGTCATCAATGTCTTGTTGATCTATTCATCTCTTTGCAATCCTGACTATCCCTCTCTCTCTCTCTCTCTCTCACCATCCATGTCTCTCTTTGTCTAACAATTTAGAGCACACTTTTTTTTAAATAAAATAAGTATAAAAATATAAAAATCGATCGCAAAATAAAATATAAAATAAATTAACATACTTTTTTTAAATGAATTTCATTACTAAATTTTATAAAATTATCATTTATATATATTATGTTTGATTCGGTGTTTAATTTTTATTTTAGCAGCTATATAACTGAAAAAGGCCTTTGTACCTATCTCTGTGTTGTCTTTTTAATGATCTCATAGGACCTTAACCTTTGAAGTTCGGAAAAGATTGAAGATTAATACTAATGGGTTATTCTCCTGTAGCTCCAACCTCTCCTCAGTTGTATCCTCAATCAATTCAGATTAAACTATACCAGGCTTTCATATTCTCAATCCCAATTCTCTTCTCCATAATTCTTTTTCTCTTGTTTTACTTGTTCTACCTCAAGAGGAGGGCTTCCACAGTCTCTGTCTCCTCCCCCCAAACAATTCTACCAAGGAGCTTACTTGAATTTCCATTTTCCTCTTCAGTAAGGCTCTCTCTCTCTCTTTCTCTCTCTCTCTCTCTCTCTCTCTCTCTCTCTCATGCATGAAGAGTTGAGTTGCATATAAGCTTGTTTGAAATGGTCTAATTTTACATTTTATTTGCTGTGTTTATGTCTGTAGAGTGAGATGGGTTTCAAGGGGAACCACAAAGACAAGCTTCCAATAATCTTGTTTGATGAAGATTTATCAAAGACAAGGGATTCAATGTAAGTTTTTATTTTTTTATATTTTCTTTCATTAAAGTTTGTAAAATGTCTTCCCAATAAGTATGCTTACCATCCTAACAAATTTGTTGTTTCATTTGGTACAAATCGAAGAGGAATACAATACAAACTAAAAAATCTTATAAATTATTTTTATAGATTGATGTGACACTTATTATATTATTAAAGTAAGTATGTTCTAATTTTTAAAATTTTATTATTGCATGACACATCATTTAATAAGAAAATCTTGTCAAATTTATTAATTTGTATAATATTTTTCAAATCAAAACGAACAAAAAGAAAATCTAAATATGTAATCTGTGGAAATTACATGGTGACAAGGGTTATGCTCATCATTGGAAAATGTATATTAGTTACCGAGTAATTATTCAATATTCTACGATTATTAATTCAATATGTTAGATGAGGTACTTTCAAATCATAAAAACATTTAAAATGGGGTGATATTTTTAAATCAATAAAAACATTTAAAATGGAATAACTTAACTCATCTTGATGAATTGAAATGGAGATAAGACTGGTCCTATCAATCTTCTTTTATACAACTTGATTAGTAAAAAAATACTACATGTACATGTCACGATAGTATTTTGAGAATATTGAATAATTGTCCATCAGTTTAGTCAATGAAATTGAAATATGGTTATTTTAGTGTCCCATGTACTATGACTGATCAACCTAATCAAATTCATGAACATCTCACAGGTGTAGTGTTTGTTTGGGAGAATTTGAGATGAAGGAGGAGCTGCACCAGATCCCAACATGTAAACACATGTTTCACGTTGATTGCATACGTTACTGGGCCCATTCAAATCCAACTTGTCCACTCTGTAGATGCCGCATCATCACCACCAATGGACGTGGCCAATCACAGCCACCTGTCGTACCCAATCAGAACCCACAGATGGTTTCTGATCCAGAGCAACAAGAGCAAGGAGTTAGAGTTGACTCAGATATGGCTAATAATTTAAGAGAGCATCAAATGGTAGTACTAATGGAAGGATCATCCAGTACTAGTGGTGGAACATCTACTTGTTTGGAGAGTGAGATGGGTTATCCACATCAAGATTCAGTAGCTCTTACAGTCCGTTTGGCAAACTAGAAAAGAAAAGAAAGAGGATGGTATCCATTCTTCTTGAAAAGTTGGAGCAAAAAGTCATTGATGACATAGGACATGCCTTCTATACCAAGTTAGAGCAAAAAATCACTGATGCACCAAAAGAGCGAGTACGCATAGATTGGTCAATGATCTTCTTTTTATAAATCTCTTGATTCCTCTGTCCCAAACATTTCTGACTTCTGGATCATTGCAATTTTATTTGTGCAATAATTTCAAGATATGTTTCAGTGGATATAGGTGATTTGAGATAGGGCAGATAAGAAAATTTAGGGATAGAGAATCCTTTGCTATATAACTAGTCAGTGAAATGAGAAAAATGAATTATAATGCCTCTGGAGGGTCTGATTTTGTTCATTCACCTTTAAGAATGAAACCAAGTGTAGACTATAGGGGTCACAACCTCTCTTTCGCTCAAAAATCTTGTGTAACACAGCAAGTAAGGTCATATTTTTTATGTGTTGATAATAGTCCTCTAAAAAAATTAAAAATTACATAGAAGTCTTCATTTAACACATGCGGAATCAATTTTTTTGTTAGAGAAAAAGATGAAGTTTCGAAATTTCAATTTCTTCAATTGAAAGTCATGTATTACAATTTAATAAACAAAGAAAAATTCATGAATTCACCCTTTCTTATTATGCATGAGCAACTTTTTTATTTTTATTTTGGTGCTCAAGTCTTCCCCCCAATAATTACTACATAAAACAAAGAACGAGAATAGAATTGTGAAAATCATAACAACCATTAACATATTAAAATGCCAAAGAGGATACCAAGTAAAGAAGCCATGACAGAACTACTGATGTCAAGGTGATCTTTGTAGGCAACTTCCCTTCATCACTTCTCAACACCATGGCTTCATAAACAGGCCAACTATTCACCACTCCAAAACCAGCTATGAACACTTGCGTAAACACATCTTCAAACCTCAATCCATTGCTCAAGACTTGAATGATGCCAGAGACAAACGAAACTAAGTTGATTATAGCAGCCGTTGTTATCGGCAAAAACATTTGCGATTCAACTCCAAATTCAAAAATTCCTTGCTCGTATCGCTTGCCTTGTTCGTTGTCAACCACCTTGCTTGTCACATTGAATCCAAATTTGGTTAAGCCTAAGGACTTGAACAAGTATTCAACTAGTCCAAAGGAGAAACTTGAGACCCCCCTAAGTATCCACATTCTCTGAGAGTTCCACCACCTTTGGATTGTTCCTCCGGCTAACATGAAGTCGATAAAATCTTGTGCATAGGCTCCAAGGAAAAGAAAAGCATACATGAAAAACCAAGGATCTGAGACCTGCATACCAAAGCTTTTCTCAATGAAAAAAAAAATCATTAAAAACAAATGAAACCGAACATAACATCACCACAAACAGGTATACAGATTTCAACCATAAAATCAATCAATTGGTAATCATGTCAAACACGGATAGATTGATCTTACAAATCCTGAATTAGTGTGTTGACATACCTTTGGGAAGATTGAGAAAGAGTTGAGGAGAGCTAGCTGTGGTAAGAAAGCATACGTAGTTATTGGAATCCCCGAAATGGGCCACAAGGAATAGTGTGTAAAACAAAGGGCATGGAAGGGGTTCAAGGACCATAAGCCCAAGGTTAATGGGCTATTCTTGCTAAAGCCCACTTCAAGGAGGCCCATTGACCATCTCATAGTTTGATACAGCACATCATTCAGAGTCACTGGAACATCCCCCAAAAATGCAGCTCTTTTGGGATGGCAGAAAATGGATCTCCACCCTTCACAATGCAGCCTGTAACTGGTGTAGAAGTCCTCAACCAATGATCCATACCTATATCCCATCTGCAATTGGTTTAAAATGACGGTATTAGAATACATATTAGCATCTATAGTGTGGTTATATATTGACCGATATCAGATAATATCAAGCAGTATATTGTAAATATTAATATCAGAAGTTCGAAATCTTGATATGTATTGGCTGATATTTAAAACATTACTTATCAAATATTGGGTCTTAATCCCTTTATGTATGTTGATTAATCCCACCCTGCCTACGTTTAGTAAATATTGCCCTCATACTTAACCCACCCACTAGATCCCTCCCTCACTTGAACCCCGCTCCATTTAGTTTTACAACTTACATATATCAAAAAAAAAAAAAAAAATTTAAAAATATGAAGCATAATCGGGTTGGGGTTACTTTCCCTCACTCCTCCTATAACTATCTTTTCCTTTTTCTTTTCCACCCCAAACCCATTGCTATCCTTATTAAGATGATCTAAAACCGTTAAAATATGAACATAGAAATCCAAAACAGTGATAGTCATAGGTGTTAGGGAAAATTGATGATTCCCCACAAGTAAATCAATTAATGGGAATAAAAATTAATGTGGAAAATTAAATCAAGGGCAACACAAGAATTTTTACGTGATTCCCTCAATGTGGGGTACATCCACGGGATCGAAATCCGATTCCACTATCAACCAAAGAGTTTCAAACGATTACAAACGAGACACGAATGGTCTTACAAAACCACCCTTAGGTGAATTCCAAATAATCACAAATAAACAAGAGGAAAGACCTCACCAAATAGATGAACCAAAAACTTCAGAACCAAAGTTGAAGAAGACCCAAAATAACGAACCAAACACCAACCGAAGATGCCCCAAAAAACCGAAATTGAACCAAACTCCCAATCTTCGGCACTGTTTGCAAAGTAATGTAAGCCGCGGCACCTTTTCTTTGTGTGTATGGAACAAAAATAATATATATATTAGATATATATATTATTAAATCTTGGGTTTTGTAATCAAACTCTAATTGTATTCAAATTAAATTGGGCCTTCACAAATATAATATATAAAAATATATTATACTAAACCAAGCCAAATTAAAATTTTTTTTCCAAAATCAATTGGGTCCTACATTCCAATAAGGAGGTATACCCAACAATAGGAGTCTTACCTTGGAGCCCCATTTGGTTTGGGCATCAAAATTGCAGCCAGCAACCTGGTACGCCAGGGACAAAACTTCTTCGGACCGGATGGGCTTATTTGCAACATGATCTGGGCTTAGTTCAGGATTTTCTGGGGCAACAAATGAAAATGGGCCTCCAAAGAAAGCCCGGCGACGAAAAAAGCCTCCGGTGCCCATATGGACTGGGCCCCCCAAGCCATCCATTCCATGAGAATCAATTTGAAAGGGATATTTCAATTCAGAAGCATAAATGTCATCCTTGTTGAGGCCATGGAAGTATTGAGGAAACTGAACGAAAGCTAGCCTGGGGTCCATGTGAGGGTCCAAGAGATAACATAGAGCTCGAAGAGGGGTTTGTGGATCATTTGAGAACATGTCACAGTCCAGGGTTAGGACTATTGGTGCATTGGTCATGGTCGCCGATACTCGAAGCTTCGTAATTTGCACAAAAAAATATTAATATTAGCGACATATAATTCAATTATAGAAAGTTGCACAGAATACTAGCAAAGAGTGTGGCCTAGGGGTCTGCCAGTTTCGGGCACTTTATAGCAAGAACATGTGTGTTATCACAAACTCGTTCGACCCAACATAAGGCATTTTTTAAATTCTAAGCTTAATTCTAAAAGACTTCTTAAATCCCAAGCTTAGATACTTAACCTGATATATATAAATTACTAATTTTTTAGTCTTTGGAAGGCTATTAAATTAATTTAGGCCTTTTATTAGGCACTAAAAAATCTAATTGTACATGGTTTTGAGTCTTTTAACAAATTTTTAATTTCAAATAAAAAAAAAATGTTTTAATTTAACAAGTCTTAGAAAGATATATAAATGTACAAAATATTTTGTTTATCTTTTTATTTTTTTTTTGTTTATTATGTAACTAAATAATATAAAATTTTAAATTAATATTGTACAAATGTGCAAAGCAAGTTAGAATTTCTAATTTTAAGCAAAAATAAACAAGTTCAAAATCCTAACCCAACTAAAGTCTTAAAAATTTATCTCAAATTTTAAAAATATTGAGTTAGGCCAGACAGGCTATTGGGCCAGTGCCCTATCCCTGTGAGAACAGTGTGTGACACTTTGTAGGTGTTTGAGAAGTTGCTATTTTAATAAGTTATTTTAATTTTTAGCTATTTTAGTAGGTTAAAATTTTTGTGTTTGGAAAGATGATTGAATTTTTTTTTAATTGGATGTGATTTTGTGAGAGAAAAAATAAAATTATATTGAATTTGATATGACATTTTGTCTTATTTGTTATTTTAGCATATTTTATTTTTTTGTGAATTTTAACCTAAATTATGCTAAAATCCCACTTCCCAAACAACCCCAGTGTGATTAAATTTTGCGTCCATAACATTGTTGCACAAAAATTATTTTTTGTGAATTTGATACATGAAAGACAAGTGTTTGGGTGTGCAAGGTGCATATCATATGCACTTACGTAAATTCTCATAAATATATATAAGTTACATTACAAAATCACGTAAATTGTGATTTCTCAAATTTTTATGAGTTAACTTACGTATATTTATGAAAATTTATGCGATTTTATGAGATAAATTACGTATATTTACAAAAAAAACTTAAAAATTGCCCTACATGGATATGTATTCAAAGAAAATGTACATGATGAAATACATGTACATATATATGTATATAGCTTTAGGGGTAGTCTTACTAGGACATTAAGAGCACCGGCCTTATAATTGTGGGGAGTTGGTCGGCTTTTCTCTCTGGAAACATAGATAAGGTTTGGCATCGCATGACCTCTGCTGTCCTTGTCTTTTCCACTCTCCAATAGAACCTGTTTTTCAATGTTTCGTTTATATCAACTGAGACTATTAATTCTCTATGACTTGAATTGAAACACAAATATTCCTTCAAATTTGTTGATTTCAACAAGATGCATGTTCTTATTTTTAAACAGCGATTGCAATGATGTTCTATAGACACACTAGTCAGTACACTCATATTTGATGCCAAGAGTTTCCCGGACTTAGCTATAGAGTAATTACTATCATAGCATATTCAATTAAACATGTGATAAAAGGTAGGATTTTTTTTAAGTGTGCAATCTCATATGCCACTTACATAAAAAGTGTAAGTGGAATGTACAAACATAAAACAGGACGAAAAATAAAAAAGCGTAAGTGTAAGGCGTAAATTGCATACCATAACAAGACCCTAAAAGGTATTTAAGTGAGACTCAATTTTTGTGTTAACGTCTGTTAATTTAGTGAGTGTGAGCGATAGATATATTACAATATGCGTTAAGAAATTTTCATTTAAAAAGGAAACCTAACTCTTTTTTTTCTCTCTCTGTCTCTCTCTCCCTATTTTTCTGTCACACTTTGCACCAGCACATGCATAGCCACACCCCTCTCTCTCTCTCTCTCTCTCTCTCATTTATTAGCTCAGTTCCGACATGAATTTGTCAGTTATTTCACATGCAAACATGTCCAATGTAGCAACGAAAAAGTCCTTTTTCTCCCAATTTTTTTTTTTTTTTTTGACATATTACAAACACACCCAAAAACATTACTGTGGATGCTCTTATCCATATTAATAATATTACGAATTCACACTTAGGTCAAGTTTGGAAAGTCTTAAAAAAGTCAAAAAGTTATTCAAAAAGTTAAAAAGTTATCACTATTCATCAAAAGTCAACAATTACGACTGCACAACTCATAATTCTAATTTTTCTCTACAAACTAATTTTTACAATTTTTTATTACACATTTTTTCATAAAAAGTCAAAAAGTTAACTCAAACATTCATATTTTCAACCTCAACTTTTTAATCTAAAAAGACAAAAAGTGCACTTATTTAGGACACCCCAAACAACCCCTTAGTTAAAAATTATTTAAAATTATCATCTTATAATTTAGTAATTGTTTAGAATGTGTCATATAAGTGCACTTTTTGATTTTTTGATTAAAAAAATAGAGAAAAAAAAAATGTATGTTTAGAATAATTTTTTGACTTTTTATAAAAAGATGTGTAATAAAATATTGTAATAAAATCAAAATGACCATTTCATCCTTTTGACTTTTGACTTTTTGACTTTTTGAGTAGTTGAATTCAAACCCCACAAGCTACTCTTGAATAGTATAGGATTTTTAACTTTTTTAGTTTATCCCAAACAACTCCTGAAATTTATTATACATATAAATTTCAGATTACATAAATTTAATTTTCACTATACAATCATCAATCCAGAAAAATTTAGGTTGTGTTTGGAGAAGCTCTCTAAACACATTTTCATCAATTGATTTCAGTGTGGTATTTGTTTTAAGTTTTTAAATTATATTTCCACATCCACTTTTGAAAACTCCTTTCTAGACGGGAAAATTTGATTAACCCTATCATCCTCCTAAACGTCCAGTCAGTTAACCAGAATAGTATTCGATTTTTTGTTTTGTTTTGTTTGTTTTGTTTTGTTTTGTTTTTTTTTTGTTTTTGTTTTTGTTTTTTTTTTTGCACTAGTTATTTTTATATTTTAAATAAAAAATATTTTCAATTTTTTTTTTAAAATTTTTTTATGAGTTTTGAATAGGATTTTGGGTTATGCGTTTGGTTATAAGTTGTAAGTTTTTGAATTAAATATCATATGTCACATCATTTATTTCAAACTTTTTTCAAAACTTATAACCAAATAATTTTTTCACACTCAAATCATAATTCTAAAATTATAAACTCAAATACAATTCTATTTTCAAATTATATTTAAAAAACTCTATCAAATGTTGCCTTAAGTTGGTAAGTCTAGTTTCCGAACTTTTTATATTTTGGGAAGTGGGTTAAAAGTCACTTCTCAACTTTTAACCCACTTTCCTCTCTCACAAAAAAATTAAAAAAAATCAAAAAATAACTTTTAACCCTCTTTTCAAAACATTTGTATCCATATTCATTGAAACCAGGGAACATGGGCAGCCTGGGATCATTTTCTCCTTTTGTTTGTACTCTCATTTGTCTCTGTCTTTGTACAAACATGGATAGATGAAAATGAAATAAAAGATGAGAGGAAGTGAAATAAATGATTTATGCTCCAATATGAGTCCTCTGGCAACACAAAAATAAATAAAAAATAGAAAAAATAAAATAAAATCCACAATCTACCCCAAAAAAGAAAAAAAAATGTTTTATCAAAAGTTGGCTGGAATTCTTTTCTTTTGTTGAAGTTGTAAGTTTCATTTAAGTTTATCAGCATGTATAGGTATACCCCATTAATATATTTTGTCTATCTTGTTGGGAACATGGTGAGTAGTCCACCAGCTAATTAAGAAACAAAAATAGTGATATATGAGTAAGGTTAGAAATCACATATTTGACTTATAAATTTATCTACAATGATATGATAAGGGAATTAGGCCCTGAATCATTGGATATGTAATAAATTAAAAGTTGACATCTATCATGATATCTTATTGTGGATAGAATTATGAGAGTTTTTTGAAAATCTCAAATATTTTCTTATATAAATAGAAATATATAGAATTCACATATGATATTGATTTATAAAGGAAATTTATGTACAGAATTTTAATATAGAATGATATGATATGTTGTGATTCCTTTATTTATAATAAAAAGATCCATCATTGTTTCATAATTTCATAAATTAATGTGACTGTCACATTGTTTTTATTATGAATTTAGTAAAAAATCTATAATCCTTTTCCTTTAGATGTAAAATGATATGATCGCATTATTAACACATATTATTTTAAAATGAAGTGACAATTTAATAATGATAATTAATTACATAACGTCACTACCACATTAATCTGTATAAAAATCATATAATGAACAGTAAAATTTTCCTAAACAATAAAGTTATGATATACCATCTTATATATCTCACCGAAATTGGACACTCAAATTTAATCAACATGGAGTTACTTTAAAAAGGACCATATATTACTTGTTTTTTTTTATCACTATTTTACATCATAATTTATATGTGTTATTGTAATGCAAATAAATAAATTTTTATCATGTATCCTAATAATATAGGAATGACAAAAATAAAAAATTAATGATCAGCTACTCTATAACTATTTATAAAAAAGCAAAATTCTAAGTGGACAAAATCTGATCAAAGGATTGAATGTGTGAGTCTCACTCCATGCGAAGAAAATTTGCATTTGATTCCGTGATGATATTTTGTGCATGTATAAAAATTATAAAAAAAAAAAAATTAATAGAGAACCTGAATAACTGTAGGATGATGTTGTGGCGTAAATCCATTGGTCCATTTGCTGAAAGCTTGGAGCTCCTCCTCGGTACTGATATAATCAGCTTGAACGCTCCCTCTCTCCACCACCCTCTCTACCGTCATTTTCATGCTTTCATACATATTCTGCATGCATAAAAATTGTAAAAGTAAATAAATAAATAATTAATTAAATCAATCTGAAAGTGTTTCTTTCAGAGCAATGCTAGAGTTACCAACAAATTTACCAAAAAAACTACTCATTTTCCTTTCAATTATTATTGACGCTGTTGTGAGCCCATTCAATTTTAGTGATTTATATTTTTTTAGGAATGTTTTGAGAAGATAGTTACAAACTAACTTTTTGACTTTCTTTTAAATGAATAATTTATTATTAAAATTAAATTTGCAGTCTTTTTTATTTAAAATAAATATAATTTAAATATATATATATATTTTGAATAAATATAATTTAAATATATAGTTATCGATACTATATCAACTTTATTTTTTTATAAATAATTTAATTAAAAGACACGATTTAAATTATCAAAATCGATCAGACAATGACTTCGACTTGACCTTATATATCCCTTTTGGAGATGGTTTGAAAGGAGTATATATAATTGTATAATTGAAAAAGTCAAAATATATAAAATATGAAGAGGGTAAAGTGATATTAACTAATAATTAAAATTAAAAGGGTCTCGATAATTTTAATCAAAAAAATTATAACTTAAATTGGAGCTATTTGGGGGAGGATTGCTGGCTGCAGCTGCCAGAGAAACTATTTATTTATTATTATAATTTATTTTTTAATGTAACCCAAGAAATGATGAATCAAGGTCAAACTAATTAACCTAACCTCACCTAGGGTAAGAAAGTTGGAAAATGATAGAATGTTCTCGGAATATCACGTATTTGTATTTCTTAATTAATTATCATTTAATATGTTTTTTCATATTTTTTAATCACCAAACATAATACCTCACCTACACACCTTCTTCACCAATTACAATGTTATGAAATATCACGTGTCTATATTATGAAATTACTGAATAATTACCCAAAAAAGTTACCATGATTTGGGTGAAATACAACTCAAACAACCATTGTTATTTATGCGCATAATTTTTAATAGGTAAACTATCAATAGATCTTAATAGTTGGACTTAATTCTCATCAAATTTTATTAAAAATAAATCTTGGTAAAATTATCGCTAAAAATAATTTTTTTGTGATAATTTTTTATATATGTCGCTAAAAATTGACAATTAATGACTTTTTTGTCATGATTTTTATAAATTGTCGCTAAAACTTATAATTAGTGACTTTTTTATGACAAATTTTTTCTATAAGACCTATTAAATAATAAGTCCACTTATTATGACCAATACGTAAGTACCACTAATTTAATTGATGTCACAGTCATTTAAGCTTAATCCCATAGATAATAGTTTTTTAATTTATTTTTTATATTATATGCTGAATCACCTAAAGGACGCAAGTAAAGTTCAAATGTGATTAGGTCCACGGGCGCCTTTAATTATGAATTATTAACACCAATGTAAATGGATCTTTCACAATGGTAATATTATATGTATCAATTAGTATATTAATTAGTGTATTAATATATTATGACATTATTATTGACTCTACACATTATATAAATTACAAATATTCAAAATCTTTAAAATTATACTACATTATCTGTTAATACACTAATTGGTATACCAATTAGTGCATATAACATTATTCTAAAAATAAAAATAAAAAGTTAGATTGATTAAATGAATGATTAAATTTCATTAATTTCATGGACTAAACACCTACTTCTAAATCTACCAAAGCAAAGCATGGAAAATGATCAGGGCTTTATTTGGGAAGATTGATTTTTAATCAAAAAAAAATTAAAAAGTTAAGTTGTTAAATTATTATTATTATTTAGCATCATTTCGTAAAATGTAAAAAACAATTACTTAAAAAAACTTTCAATTCTCAAGCTCTAAATTGATACTGACAAGAGTAGTATCTATGACCCCTATTTTGTAATCAACCCCACATGGTGGTGGGTCCAATTCCAGAACTGATCTTGTTGCCTGTTGCATTTGCAATCAATGGTTTGGCTCCACTCAACCAGCGACGCTATACAAATATTATTAAAAAAATTAAAATAAAACAAAAATTAAATACAAAATTATATATGATTGAATTTGAGCTTATTACAACAAAAACGGAAAAAAAAAAAAAAAAACCTAGAATGATTTTTAAATTATAAAATTGTTATTGACACATTATTTTAATAGATGATTTTTGTGTAAATATTAAAAGAGAAGTGATTGGGACCTCGAATTTGGGTGCCCCGACTGCCCCTAATATATAAAACGGCGTCGTTTTTGTATTTTTTTTTTTTTTTTTTTGCAGACGAAGGAAGAAGACGAAGGAGGAGAGGGGAGGGGAGGGGAGGGGAGGGGGAGGGCGTCGTTTTGTATTTTGTATTTTTTTTTTTCTGCAGACGAAGGAGGGGAGGGGAGGGGAGGGGAGAGGGGAGGGGAGGGGGAGGGAGGGGAGGATTGGAGGGGGCCTAAAAAATGGAGGAAGAGGGGGCGGAGGCGGTGGAGGCCGACGAGGGGCGGAGGCGACGATCAGGGCAGCGACGGCGACGAGCAGACCAGCGACGGCGACGGCGACGATCTCCCTCTCCTCTCTCTTCTCTCTTTCTCCCCCTCTCTCTCTCTCTCTCTTCTGAAATTAGGGGGATTCGGGAAGGGGGGGAAATTAGGAGGAAAAAACATTTCTCATATTAAAAATAGAGGTTTTTAAACTATGAAAACTTGCCTCACAAAAATATATAAAAAAGCATCTTTTCTATTTAGTCTAGTCATTTTAGTGTGTATACTAACAACACTTTCTATTTATGAAAATAGTTTGACTAGCCTCTACTGCTCTCCAAATGTAGATGACAAAGATGACTGTTTATGTTGGAACTCTATTATGTCATAAGACTAGGCAAAATGCCGAAGATGCTCTAAATGCATTTTCGGTTAGAGGGTAGTAAGGTGATTATTCAGTATTTTCAGAGTATGAATATATAGTGTTTCATAAGGTTTTGATTGATAGAAAAGGGTAAGGGTCTACGATTTATGTTGGGGATGGAAAAATATCATGAGACTAATTAATTAGTGATTGGTTTGGAGTATGGCCACATGATATTATGAGATTATTAAATAATTTCCCGAAAGTAGTATTTGGTTCACAAGAATTCATTTGGATAGAAAAAAAATATGATTATTTCTTGAACTCCTAACAAAATGACCATTCTTTTAACAAAAAAAGCTAGACACCCAGAATTTGGAAATCCAAGATTGGCTAAGAATGGGCATGTATGGTAGAGATTAAATTGATGAAATTTGGGGTTCATGAGTGAAATAATTTTGAATCATTGATTCTCATTTCTAGGTAAATTCTTGATAAATAATTATAAGTTTGTAGTGTTGTTGTTCTTCTAAATTCCTGTGAAGGAAAATGGCAAACATATAAAATTTGTATGTAAAAAATTCTTGCATAATGATATAACAATAATATTTTTGCAATTATCAAACATAGTTGATGGTGGTTGATTAACTTTTAATGAATAGATATAAATGTGATGAGTAATGATAAACAAATAAAACTTTATAGGCGTAAGGATTCCCTGCCTCCAAAAATTCTTATCCCTTTATTTCAAATCACTCACAACTATTGGATCATTTGAGAATCTCAAGATTTAAGAATCTCAAGACATATCCAATGGTTGTGATTGATTTGGAATATAGAGACATAAATTTTTAAGGAGAGAGGATCCTTGGACTTAATTTTCATATAAAACTTTTAATGACTTTTTGTGTTTTTTTAATTTTAATTAAAACATTAACTATTGTCTTCATAATTTTAAAAATAACATTAACACATCAATGTATTTTCTATATATATATATATATATTTATGTTCAGAAGTCATTTTCAAAATGATACTATGAGATCATTGTACCAATCTATCTGTATCGCATTATTCATTGATGAATGGTGGTAATGATTTCATTCGAAATGAATATTTTGTTTTTATATAAAATGTTATTTGTCAAAAAAAAAAAAAAAATTAACAGAAAATTCACTAAAATAATGTTTATATGGCATTCGAAATAATAAGTCACTTTTATAAGTTTTCTGATTTAGAACTCATTTGGGAATTATTATTTTAATTATTTTTTTTAACTTTTTACAAAATAATCCTATAAAAAATGGAGAAAATAATGTGACAATTTGTATTAATTTTTAATTTTTATTTTTTTTTTCCTATTTGCATCTATTGACAAACCCGGCCTAAAAATGAATAAACATGAAGTTGAAACATCACAACTTTTCTATGTATACATCATTAATTTTTGTTTATTACCTGTATTTGATCAGTGTCTGAGAACCAAGTAGGGTCAGAAGCAAAGTAAGCCTCAGGACACCTCTTCACAATCCTGTTCTTCTTGCAATAGGGCAACCAGTGTGCTGCAAACTTGGCAGCCTCCATAAAAGCAAAGAGTGTCAACTGAGAACCTCCATCATCCGATACATAGAACGACAACTTATGAGTCGGATAATCATACGCCATCACCGATAGACACGTGTTCACCACCTTCATCGGCGGCTCTTTGTAGGGATCCGCCGTGCATATCAACACGTCCACGGCCGGAAACTCGCTTTCTTTCGCATGTTTTATGAGGTTTTCCGGGAAAGTCTCGCGGTTGATCGGCTTCATGCGAAAAGCTTGGTAAGTAACCCACATGAAAGCAAGCACAAGATCAGCAAGCAGCATGGAAAGAGAAGTGGTGGTGGTGGTGGTGGAGTGGTGGGTGGTTAGGTTGAGGTAATGGTGGTAGAGGAGAGATAAAATGGCGGCGGAGTAGAGGAGTGCGAATGCTCGGTTCAGCCGTGTGCGGCGGAGGGGAGACCATGAGTGAAGAGGAGCTGCTGCTGCTTCCATGATGGTGGTGGTGGTGGTCTAGGGCTCTGTTTGGACGTCCCTATATATGTTTGATGCAATGTTAGAACTGTACAACATCATTTTTTAGTTTAAAAATTAAAAAATTATTAAAAAAATTAAAAAGTTAAAATTCTATTTTTATTTTTTATTTTTTTATATCTTTTCATTAAAAAATTAAAAATTATTTTAAACAAAATAATTTTTTTATATCATATTTTAATTAAAAAATTAAAAAATTATTAAAAAAATATATTTCCAAAGAAGACCCAAAACTGGCTACACGTGGATCACGTTGTGAAAAGACCACTATTTATAAGAAGAAAAATGTTTGAGGGCCACAATTTTTATAGCTTAAATGGCTCGAAATTGTAGGTATCAATAATGTTATTTATGATGAATACAACCTATGAAAAGTCTTTATGAAAATTCTTTATCATTGGATTAGTTTGTAATTTTTGTAATATTTTATTATATTTTATACAATTACTCTTGAATTACTTTTATAAAAAATTTCGTGATATTTATTTTATGATGCGTAGCATTACTCTAGTATGTATATGACTCATAATTATTCTAAAATCTCGTTTGATAACTTACTGTCACTACAAAAAAAAAACACTTTTGGCGATTAAATTTTTAGTCGCCAAAAGTCCTTTTTTAGTCACCAAAAGTCGAATTTTCACTTTTCTCGACTAAATATTTTAGTTGCCACTGTGGTCGCCAATACATGGTCGCCAATACCTTTGGCGACTAAAGATTAGTTAGTCAGCAATATACAGGTCTTCAGCGACTAAAGTTTTAGTCGCCAATAGTCGATTCCATTTGTGGAATTATACATTTAGCGACTAAAGTTTTAGTCGCCAATAGTGATTTTTTTTATTATTATTATTATACAATTGGCGACTAATTTTTTCGTCGGCAATTGTCACTCTTTTTGGCGACCACAGTATTTTGTCGCCAAAAGCATTTTTCAAAAAAAAAAAAAAGATTAGCCACTGTGCCTCAGCATCTCCCACGCTGAGAACCTGCGACCTCCAAGGTCCAAACCTTAACAACACACGCCACCCCACTATGCCACTCAACCATCACATGAATATAATTGCAACTTATATTATTTATATATTACTTTCACCAGTATTAATACAACACTATATATATAAATATAATTATATATATTTAAATATAAATTATGTAAAAAATAAATTATTTATTAAAAAAAAATTTATCTCACTTTTGGCGACTAAATCCATTATTTAGTCGCCAATTCTACAATTTTAGGCTACTAATTAATTCTGCAGTCGCTAAAAAAAATGTTGCGCCTAAAAATACACCTTTTGGCGACTAAACCTATTTTTAGTCGCCAAAAATGTCCCCTTTTGGCTACTAAACTGAATTTTAGTCGCCAATACTCGGTTTTTAGCTACTAATTTTTTTTTTGTAGCCAAAAAGCTTCACTTTCAGCGACTAATCTGGTTTTAGTCGCCAAAACACCTACAATCGGCGACCAATCTGCTTTTTAGTCGCCAAACCAGCACCTTTGGCTACTAAATTGTTTTAGTCGGCAAAAACCATCACTTTTGGCGACGAAAATTGTGTTAGTCGCTGAAACCCATATAATAGGCGACCAAACTAATTTTTAGTCGCCAATACATATACATTTGGCTACTAAATGGTTTTAGTCGCCAAAAGTCTTCATTTTTGGCGACCAAAATGGATTTAGTCGCCATTTGTGCAACTTTCAGCAACGAAATTCATTTTTTTAGTCGCCATTGGTGCTTTTTGTTGTAGTGTGTTTTAACTTAAAAGTCCGAAAGTCACAAAAAAAAAAAAATACTAAAAAGCCAACAACCTATATCAAAATGTCAAAGATTTAATTTTATCTTTACTTTTTGCACATCTTCTCGTAAATAACTATAAAGTCATTCCAAACATGTTAATTTTTTTACCTCATATTTTAACCAAAAAATCAAAAAGTTACTAAAATAGTTTGTTCCCAAACAAGACCTAAGTATAATTAATATATTTTATTCAGTAAGTATTAAATGCACAAAAATTGAACACAGATGTCTTACAAAAGGTGGGTTTATGTAAAAACCCACATTTAATTATTCTTAAAAGAAAATAAATAAATTAATTAATTAATTTTATCCAGAATTTATCTAAATTATATATATTAGTGTAAAAGTTAGTTTTAAATTAACCCAATTCAGTCACTAACAAAGACATTATTAAGAATAATAATTTTGTGGATGTTCAATATTTGTTGTCTATAAATTATTTTAATTAGAATTTAACATGATAATTATTCTTACTAAATACCTTAATTAAAAATCTTAGTGTATCAATTTTGAGAAACCCATACAAATACAAAAAAAAAAAAAAAAAAAAAATCAAAAATCGAATTTCTTGATGGCAGAATAATGCCACATGTTTGTTTGCATGTAAGTGTAGGAACCCTCACCTCATCATTCTTCTTGGAGTTAAAAGATATGAAATGACCAGAGAATGATGAAAAGAGAGAGAGAGAGAGAAAAAAAAAAAAAAGGAAAAAGCCTCAGCCCTCTGCCTCAACATGTTTGTATATATATGCATACTACTATTTGATTAGAGAAGGCAAAGGAGACTTGAGAAATAAAAAATAAAAAATCTCTACGAAGTGGAGTAAGTTAACAAAAATAGGAGGTTAAGAAAGTTGCATATTTTCCTACCATTTCACTATTCCATTTCAACCCTACAACTAAGTAAGAAAACTCTCTCAACCTTCTCATTTTTTTTAATTGTTGAAATTTTCAGATTATATTCATATGATAAAATGACTAAATTTATAAATAATTTTTTTTTTGTATGTATATAAATTTTGTGATGTGTATATCAAATATTTGAAGATATTGATAGTCTTAAAGTCATGGTATTATTGTGAAAATAGGCTTGCATCTCTAGTTTATACCATTATTGAAGGTTTTATTTGGCCCTTGAATCTGCCAGAATATTTGTACGAATTTTTAGACAATTTTATACTCAAAATTTTGAGATGATTTCTTCTATAAAGTTGTTTAGAATGATGTCTACTTCATCCATCCATTTTTGCAACAATTATTGAGGTTTATACGAATTTATACGAATTTATAACCAAATCTAGAGCTATAGGCAGATTTTACTATGTGTTTGAAAAATCATTAAAAATTTTATATTAAATTAAATTTGGTAATTTCTAAACAAAAAAATGAAATTTGAGAAGTTTAGTTTCATAATAAATTTTTAATTAATGGAATTGATTTATAAATTTAAGTATGGAATTAATTTAAGAAAATGTGATAAATCTGTGTCATAAACTTTCTTGGAATTTTTAAGAATTATTTATAATTTATTTTTGGAAAATGATTTCTGAAAAATGACCATAGCATGTTTATTGAGTATTCTGTAAATTTATATGAATTTTAGAGTTATATAAGTAATTTATTAATAATTTTATTTGCGAGATATACATTCTGAAAATTTTGACAGATTTGGGAGGAATCAGAAATTATCTCTTCAATTGTTTATTTGGACTAAAATTTAATATTGTGCTAGTCTAATCTTGTAGATTAAAAATCCATGCATGTGTGATTATGATTTATTTCTTTTTGGTATCTACATTATTATTTCATACCATCGTTTAAATTAATTGTTTATTTAAATTTTGTACATTGATTTATTTTTGGTGTGACATGTGTAACATTTTATGTTGGGAATTTTAATGAGTTGATACAACATTATTGATGAATAAAATTGAAATTATTTGTGATTAATATAAAAACTAACTGAAACGATTAATAGCTTATACAAAGTTAACAATTGAGGGTTAATACCGGTTGTTTAGGGTGAGCCCTGGTTTTTAATAATTTTTACGTAAATTGTGTCGCGAAACCCTAAGATGGCACGGGACTTATTTGAACCCTTATCAGTATTTGGTTTTGGAATAAGGGTGGATGTGCGAGTGGCACGTAGGGAAGTTACATACCCCTGGCAGACCGTTCCCTTGGGGCAGACTATGGATGCCACAATTTGGGTATATAACTTCGGGTGTGGACATCTTTGGTAGTTCTTTAATATTTGAGCAAGGAGGGTTTCCAAATTAACCATGGCCATGGCTTAATAGTTAGTAAGAAAATCTCTTTGGTGAGATTTTGAGTCATCTAAACTATTAAAATTGTCGAAATTATTATAATGGTTGTTACATTTATCATGCTATTGAATTTTACTATTATTTTAATTGTCATGATTTGATTATTTTCTCTTAAAAGAATAGTAGGTTGGTTACGTTTTCTTACTGTGTTGCAAAACTCATGGCATATATTTTGTTGCCTTGACGTTTCATGCCAGATTATGTCGAAGAAGAGACTGAGGCTGAATTTGGAGCTGCTGCTAATATTGAACCTTGACTAACTTAAAGTCAAGACTCTATGAAAATAAAATTTTATTATCCTTGGTATTAATAATCACGAATGTTATAAAGTTGTTGTAATATTGTATGTGGACTCGTAATTTATTTGTTAAGCTTTAACTATCTGAAAATCTAAATTTCCCTAATTAGTTGTTAAATTTTTTATTTAGCAAGTTATTTGTTATTTAAATTTTATGATGTTCCAAAAGAAAATTTGGAGCGTCACAGTTTGGTATCAGAGCCTAGATTCGAACCTTTGGGCCATGGGTAGCAATTATATATATATTTTTTACGTTTAAGAAATCCTTACGTTAACTTAGTGACTTAACTAAGTTAAAACCTTTTTAATTGTAGGATGCCAGGGTCATCAGATATTAACTCTAATGATGAAACTTCAGTGGGAAACTATGAATTTCACCCAAGTGAAGAAGTGGAGTCGCCTGTAGAAGACTATGAGCCTGAGTCTAATCATGAAGAAATTGCACCAGTAGAAGACTACGAACTTGAGCCTGAGCTTGAGCCTGAACCTGATCCCGAGCTTGAGCCTGAACCTGAGTTTGAGCTTGAATCTAACCCTAAAGAGATTGCACCAATAAACAACCCAATTGAGATAATTGTGATTGAGTCAGACACTGAAGAGGAGTCTATAGAGGGCAATACTGATGAAAGCACTGGAGATGTAGAAGCCATGTTTGAGAATTGGGATGTTCGAAATGGGCTGCAGATTGGCTCATTTGTATATATCAGAATTTATCCCCTACGAGGTTGTGCTTGGAAATCTAAGAGTTGGGTGCATACGACATTGGACCTATCCAAATTTTGAGATAAGAGACTCCCTAGTTATATCAGCTAGGCTCTTTCCCAGAAGGTTT
The DNA here is from genome assembly GCA_030407325.1 of Camellia japonica. Taxonomy (NCBI): domain Eukaryota; kingdom Viridiplantae; phylum Streptophyta; class Magnoliopsida; order Ericales; family Theaceae; genus Camellia; species Camellia japonica. The sequence continues at coordinate 2,585,033 of JAPPVO010000007.1, forward strand.
CACCGATAGGATGGACAACCTTTTTGACATTTGAAGCCTTTAGTATATCATGCTCGACCTAAGCAGAATTGTGAAAAGAGACGGGTCAATGGACTTCAAGGACTGGAGGATTTATCGGGAGGAGCCAGTGCAGCTGCTAGGGCATTGTGTGCAGGGGAATGCTGTCTTCGTGAGGATGCTGTGGCGATTCATGGGACTTTCCAGGCCACATGGGAGCCGGAAGCCCTTATGAGGAGAGACTTTCCTTAGCTATTTTAAAGGTCTTAAGAGAATTATAAACTAGGCTAACCGATTGTTTTGTATGCTTACATATAAAATTGCCTAGTTTAGAATTGTGCGTGTAGGAGTTAACTTGGATTGTAGGGCTATCTTTTGCCCGTAGTATTTATTTTATCTTTTCCTTTATTTTACTTGTATTTTGCTGATTGTAGCTTATCTAATCTAACTAATAAAGTTTCTTTTTTTTTTTTACTATCCTTGCACATAAATATAATAATAATAATAATCATAATGATAATAAATAAATGAATAAATTACAAATTACTAAAAATCCCATCATGCAAAATGGCTAGACGAACAAGAAATAGTAACAACGGTAATGGTGATGGAGTGTTTGATGGCGATGTCGCTCGAATTATACGCGCAATTGCTGATAGGGTAGGCAATATACCACCCGAAACCAAGATCAAAGCAAATATGAAATGATAACAAAATTTGAAAAACTACATCCCCACAAATTCCTTAGTGGATCGAACCCCTATGAAGCTGAAGCTTGGTTAAGACAAATTAAGAAGTTGCTAGATACTTCTGACATCCGAAATAAACAAGATAGAATGACTATGGCAGCATTTCAAATAGAAGGGGAAGCAAATCATTGGTGGGAAATGATCAGAAGTACTCGACAAGAAGAGACATTAACTTGGAGACAATTCAAAGACTTATTCATGGAAAAGTATTTTCCTAACTCACTAAGACAAGAAATGATTCAAGAATTCCTTCAACTGAACAAAGAAAAATGTCAGTTACTCAATATGCGAACCATTTTGAAGCCCTCTCACAGTACGCTTCAGCTATAGTAGCAAATGAAGAGGATAAGGTTAGACGATTTGAATAGGGTTTGGATACAGACATTAGAGGAAGATTGATCACAGTGCAGCTTTCCACCTATGCTCAAATGGTGGATCGAGCTTTAATTGTGGAACGAGAGTTAGCATATTCCGAATGCATTCGAAATCAGCGATCAAGGAATAACAACCAACCACGCGAAGGAGGTCCAGTTCGCAACACCAGAAACCATCCTGCACCAGCACCTTATGCCGGAGGATTGCAGCAGCAACAAAGGCAAAATAGAGGAAACCAGTAGGGAGGAAACTTTGTAAATGAGTGGAAAGGAAAATGTTTTAGATGTGGTCAGTAAAGGCATCGTTGAAGTGAGTGTCCTCAAGGTAAGGAGTATTTTATGAATCAGCGAGGGGCACAACAATACAACAAATGCCAGCCAGGGCAAGTGTCACACCCTAAACCCGCCTCTAAAAGTTTGGGCATGACCACTTCAGAAACGGATATCTAACTTGATATATATATATAAGATATGGGGTCTGAATGGAAGCATTAATATTTTAAAATAACAGAAAACCATCTCCATTGAGCTATAACTACCATGCCAGGATCACTAACGGAAGATAAGGCAGATAAACATACAATGGCGTGCATCTGAGAATTTAGCTATATGTTCATACACATACATATACAGACCCAGCCCTCAAGATTAGGCGTATAACAAAAGCATTGAAAGGTAAAAGGATTATATACACTTCTTCTTTAGACAGACAATCAGGGTACGAAATCAAAAGTTTAGCAAAACTCATAAAACGAGTTGTCTTCATTTAAGGCCTAACACCCTTGAGGTTGACATAAGAGGAACGGATGCCATGGGTTAAGACTGACTCCAAGTGGAGTGCCTACAGAAATAGACATAACATAAAGTGAGCCAAACTCAAGTGAATAGTAGTACGTAACAATTTAACAATTAACTTGAATACAATGTACATGTATAAGGGCGGAGGACAACAGTTAGCTTTATCCTGTAATTATTTTCAGAATGGCCTTAGGCCTAAACTTAAACAGAATGGTTTTCAGCCCTTAAACAGAACGGCATTAAACCCTTTTCATGCATGTATGAACTCAAGAGGTGGCTCGCACGGATTCTAGAGGTGACTCGCATGGCAGCACTTAGTTTCGTGCAGCACTTTGTTTCATACTAACAGATCATACAGAATAGCCATAGGCCCAGATGTCACAAATTGGCCATAGGCCTCACAGATGTTACAGAACGACTATAAGCCTCATAACTTTCACAAAACGGCCATAGGCCTCATAACTTTCATAGAATGGCCATAGGCCTCAGTTCACATATGTATGGACTTAAGAGGTGGCTCGTACGGATTCTAGAGGTGGCTCGCATTGCAGCACTTAGTTCCGTATAGCACTTTGTTTCATACCAGAAATTAATAGGTCTAACGGATTATACCGAACAACTCATCTTATATCATAGCATAACGGAACGGATAAACAGAACAGAATGATTCACATCATAGTGTGGGTCATATAATAATGTTATTAATATTCAATTCTTTCCTTGGATTGAGTTATTCATAGGTTAATCTGATATTTAGCATAATTTCTCAACGGTTACTAACATATAAAGCAACATGTATAAAGTATCGTATAAAGTCATGTTCCCATTCAATATCATGTTTTCGGTACACGGGCTTACATTCACGATTTCTTCCTGTTAACCAACTTCACAGCATTAATAGTTTGTACGCAATTCTTATGCGGAATCACAAGTAATTTACAGATTATAGCACATTACAGATAATCTTTAAATGTAACCGGAATGCAGAGTAGTTCCAAAGTCATACCAATGTACCCAGCTCTTTCAATATTCACACAAGTTTGTACCAATTTCCCATCAACATAAATGTTAACATAATCACTTGCAAGGAACAGAACGTTAATAATAATAAAAATTATTAACGGTAAGTAAATGTTCGATTACAGTACTACTACTCACTGTGCTGTAGCAGAGTGCCTGTCCCTCCCGGGTTATGACCTACACACATGCACAACTTATCCATTAGTTCTTTTTTCTTTCTTTCATTATTTCCTGCATCATTTACTTCGAACGAATTTACAGGCATCTTAGGGACATCAAACACATATTTCAAAAATACCAGCGGGTTAAGCACGCAAAACAGAGCGAACAAAATTTTGCAGCTTGGGCCGCACGTGCGACTGTGAGCCCCGCACGTGCAGCAAGGCTTCCCGCACGTGCGACAGTGATCCCGCACGTGCTGCGATTCTGGGCAGAATGCAGTTCGAAAATCCAGCAAAACCCAATTTTTGGTACACTTTTTCAAGGCTCAAAATAGGTTCTTTAATTGTTAGAATATGGTTCAAAAATCATATACATAAACATTACAAACATATATCAATCTCAATGTAGATTGGATCTTCTTCTTTCAACTCATAAACATAACTTACCTTGACAATATTTCCAATTAACCAAGTGACAAGAGCATTTTCTCAATTCAACGATTAACACACACACAACTTCAATTACAACCCCAAATCTTACAAATGAAAGGGGGAATTCTTACTCAAATTTAAGAAAAGACTTAATTAAAATAAAATTCACATACCTTAAGCCTTAAACCCTAAAACCCCTCTCAATTCCCCAACCTTTCCTCTTGATGAAGTTCTCATTTTCCTTTCATTCTCCTCTTCTCTAATTTTTCCTCTCAGGAGATAATTTGAGCTAAAGGCTCCTAAGTCAAAATATCTAGGGAAAGTAATTATATATATAAAGTTAAATAAGACAAAACTTAATCAATTTAATCACCCCAATTCAAATTTCTACAAAAATGCTTATTAGTACTTAAAAATTATGCCAATCTCAAATGTAAAATAAATTTTAGATTATCAAGCCTCTAAGGCGTTCAATTTCTGATCTGAACGTTATAATTGTGACAAATATTTTTCTTATTAACAGATATACATCCATAAACATAAGATTCACTTCATTAAACTTACTTTCACATAAAATTTTACCATAAGTATTTAGATGCACAGAATAAGGGACCAAAAGTGTATCAGGAAACATGTACGAGGGTCGGGTTATTACAGCAAGGTTCAAAGCCTACTCAAAATACTCAGACCAACAAAGGAAAACCACAAGCCTCTAGGAATGCAAGCCGACCAAGAACACAACCACAAGGAGCTGGAAATGGAAAGAAACCAGGAAGGACTAACCAACAGGTAGTAAGAAGAATGTATGCTCTCCAAGGAGAAGAAGATATTGGTAACCCATCAGTAATTCAAGGTATGTTAACCCTTATGAATTCTTGGGTTAAAGTATTGTTTGATTCTAGAGCTTTGCATTCTTTTATATCCACTGCATGTGTGTCAAGTTTGGGTTTGGAACCCGAAACATTAGAGATAGCTATAAGTGTTGTTTCACCCTTAGGAGGTCAAACCCGAGTAAATCTATTATGTAAGTCTTGTGAACTAGAAATCTCCGGTTCATATTTGATCTGTGATCTAAGAGTTATGGAGATGTCTGATTTTGACGTCATCTTAGGAATGGACTGGTTGTCGATTCATCGAGCCATTATTGATTGCTACCGTAAGACGGTGACAGCATCCTCCCTTAATGGCACGAAAGTTCAATTTAAAGGAGATAGACAAGATTCTCTAACTCTAACGTGTCGCAAGTCGCGGTGGCATGATCAATTGACTGGACGGTTGGCAAGCTTAATTTTGGAAGACGAAAATCGAAAGGATCCAGGATTACCCCATGTGGTGTGCAAGTATGCTGATGTTTTCCTTGACGAATTACCAGGATTACCCCCAAAACGAGACATAGATTTCACGATCGAGCTTCAACCTGGAACTTCACCAATTTCAATAGCACCACATCGTATGGCGCCAGTTGAACTTCGAGAATTAAAGGAGCAGTTGCAAGAACTGTTGAGTAAGAAATTTATCTGACCAAGTACGTCTCCCTGGGGAGCGCCAGCATTATTCGCGAGAAGAATGATGGAACCTTAAGATTGTACATCGATTATCGACAACTAAATCGAGTCACCATTAAAAATCGGTATCCGCTATCAAGAATCGATGACTTGTTTGACCAATTAAGAGGTTCAAAATGTTTTTCCAAAATTGACCTTAGGTCGGGATATCACCAACTTCGTGTCAAAAAATAAGATATACCCAAAATTGCGTTTCGAACCCGTTATGGCCACTATGAGTTCGTGGTAATGCCATTTGGTTTGACAAATGCGCCTGGGGTATCCATGAGTTTAATAAACAAAATTTTTACACCTTATTTGGACCAATTTGTGGTAGTATTCATTGACGACATTTTGATATACTCACGATCGAAGGAAGATCACGAGCAACATCTAAGAACCATTTTGCAAGTTCTAAGAGAGAACCAATTGTATATATGCTAAAGCTAGCAAATGTGAATTTTGGTTAAAAGAAGTAAAATTCTTAGGTCATGTTGTGTTTGTATCAGGAATATCAGTGGATCCTGCTAAAGTAGAAGTAGTAATGGGATGGAAACAACCTAAGAATACATTTGAGATTCATAATTTCTTGGGCTTAACTGGTTATTATAGGAGATTCATTCAAGATTTCTCCAAATTAGCCAAGCCGATGACACGCCTAACACAAAAAGGAGTAAAGTTTGAATGGAATGAAACTTGTAAGTAGTCGTTTCAAGAGCTCAAGAAGAGATTGACAAGCGCTCTTATATTAGTCATACCCGAACGTGACGTTGGGTACACGGTATATTGTGATGGCCTCTAAAGAAGGGTTAGGTAGTGTGTTAATGCAAAACGGGAATGTAGTAGCTTATGGATCAAGACAATTGAAGAATCATGAGAAAAATTATGCTACTCACGATCTGGAGTTGGCGACTGTGGTCTACGCACTTAAGACTTGGCGACATTACCTTTATGGCGAAAAGTTTGAGATATTTATCGATCACAAAAGCTTGAAGTACTTGTTCACACAAAGAGATTTGAACATGAGGCACAGACGCTGGATGGAGTACCTTGAAGATTACCAATTCACTTTGTCTTATCATCCCGGGAAAGCTAATGTTATAGCAGATGCACAAAGTCGAAAGACAAGAGAGATTGTAGCCAACATATCAATTAAAGAATGGGAAATGGTAAGTACCGTGAATGAGTTTAAGTTACAATCAGAGACTCAGAATGAGAAGGGTAGGTTGTTTGATAGTTATAATATCCCAACTTCTTACCAAAGTGTTAGAAGCCCAAAGATTTGATCAAGAGACCAACTTCATCAAGGCACAATTAGTGTCCGGGGAATCTTCACCGGATTGAATGCTCCATCAAGATGGTAATTTAAGGTATTTAGGTAGAATTTTTGTACCGAACAACGAACGATTGAGAGAAGTACTTAAAGAATTTCACCATTCGGTTTTTGCGGTTCATCCGAGAGGAAACAAGATATTCCAGGATCTCAAGCGACAATATTGGTGGAGTGGAATGAAGAAGGACATTGCTCAATTCGTATCTAAGTGCTTGACATGTCAACAAGTGAAGGCAGAACATCAGAAGCCGGCAGGGAAACTCCAACCTTTACCAATACCTGAGTGGAAGTGGGAACACGTAACAATGGATTTTGTAATAGGATTACCTCAGTCACCACAAGGCCATGATGCCATTTGGGTTGTGGTTGATCAATTAACTAAGATGGCACATTTCCTACCAATAGGACCAGCAGACACACTCGAATCATTAAGTCGATTGTTTATTCGAGAAATCATTAGGTTGCACGGAGTACCAGTCTCAATAGTGTCAGAACGTGATTCTCGTTCTACATCACAATTCTGGCAAAGTCTGCAAAAAGCTATGGGTACAGAGTTGTGTTTTAGTACAACTTTTCACCCTCAAACTGACGGTCAATCAGAGAGAACAATTCAGACTTTAGAAGACATGCTTCGAGCTTGTGTGATGGATTTTAAGGGTAGTTGGGAGAGACACTTACCACTAGTCGAATTCTTTTACAATAACAGTTTTCAAGCAAGTATTGGTATGGCACCGTATGAAGCTTTGTACGGATGGCCTTGTCAGTCACCAATATGTTGGACGGAAGTCGAGAGAAGAACCTCTTTTAGGGCCAGAGTTGGTTCAAGAAACTACCGAAAAGGTGAAATTAATTAGACAAAGACTTGAGACCGCTCAGAGTAGGCAAAAAAGTTATGCAGATTAAAGGAGAAGACCTTTAGCATTTCAAGTTGGAGATAATGTATTTCTGAAAATACAACCTCATCGAGGAGTTGTTCGTTTTGGAAAGAAGGGAAAGCTATCACTTCGCTTCATTGGGCCTTTCGAAATTTTGGACAAAATAGGAGAAGTGGCGTACCGTTTGGCTCTACCACCTCAACTGGCTGGAGTGCATAATGTTTTCCACGTCTTTATACTACGGAAATACGAGCCACACCCTTCTCACATCATTAATTGGGAGGAAATTAATCTTGAATGAAGATGTGATATTTGAAAGAAACCTGTCAAAATTTTAGATCGTCGCGAGAAGAAATTACGAGGTAAAACTATACCGTCGATTCGAGTTCTCTGGAGACATCGTGGGACGGAAGAGTCAACGTGGGAACAAGAAAATATGATACTTGCCAATTACCCTCAACTTTTCGAGTCTAAAAGTACGAATTAATTTCGAAGATGAAATTCGTTTTTAGAAAGGTAGATTGTGAAAACCCACATTTAATTATTCTTAAAAGAAAATAAATTAATTAATTAATTTTATCCAGAGTTTATCTAAATTATATATATTAGTGTAAAAGTTAGTTTTAAATTAACCCAATTCAATCACTAACAAAGACATTATTAACAATAATAATTTTGTAAGTATTCAATATTTGTTGTCTATAAATTATTTTAATTAGAATTCAACATGATAATTATTCTTACTAAATACCTTAGTTAAAAACCTTAGTGTATCAATTTTGAGAAACCCATACAAATACAAAAAAAAAAAAAAATCAGAATCAAATTTCTTGGTGGCAGAATAATGCCACATGTTTGTTTGCGTGTAAGTGTAGGAACCCTCACCTCATCATGCTTCTTGGAGTTAGAAGATATGAAGTGACCAGAGAATTATGAAGAGAGAGAGAGAAGGGAAAAGCCTCAGCCTCAGCCTTCAGCCTCAACATGTTTGTATATATATGCATACTACTCTTTGATTAGAGAAGGCAAAGGAGACTTGAGAAAAAAAAAAATCTCTGCAAAGTGGAGTCAGTTAACATGAAGATGAGGTTAAGAAAGTTGCATATTTTCCTACCATTTCACTATCCCATTTCAACCGTACAACTAAGCAAAAAAACCCTCTCAACCCTCTCATTTTTTTTAATTGTTGAAATTTTCAGATTATATTCATATGATAAAATGACTAAATTTATAAATAATTTTTTTTATATGTATATAAATTTTGTGATGTGTATATCAAATATTTGAAGATATTAATAGTTTTAAAGTCATGATATTATTGTGAAAATAAGCTTGCATGTGTAATTTATACCATTAAAAAGAGAATTAAAGGTTTTACACTACAAAAATTTCGATTTTTTGCGACGGCACAATACCGTCGCAAATACTCTTCATGCCATCTCAAAAAAGTTTTAGCGATGGCAAATGACTTTTAGCAATGGCAAATTGAGAGTCACAATAGAGGACGTTGACAAAGACTTTTACAGTCGCTTTTTTTTAGCGACGCCAATTAGTACCTTTTGCGACGACAATTTGCTGTCGACTATAATATGTAAAAAAGTCATACTTTTTGCGATGGCACCATTTTACCGTCGTTAAAAGTGTTATTTGAGACGGCAAAAAACACTGTTGCGAATGGTTCTGGTTTTTTGCGACGGCATGCCCATTGTCACCAATGGTCCTAATATCTTTTGTGACGGTACGATGCCGTCGCAAAAAAAAAAAAAAAAAATACAACAATAAAATTATTAAAAATATTAAAATTACCTGTATTAAATGAAAAACAATTGAAAAGGAAACCAATAATTACATAATAATATAAAAATTTATGTATAGAGAAAATAATTTCTCCATAATAAAAATATTCTTGCATTCCTAATTACTCATCAACAAAATTACCCCACTACATAATGTTCCATAATACATATATAATGTTTAAATACATAATGTTGTTCATAATTCAAAATAACATAAACCAAAATTACAAGTTTTGCTCATCATTCTCCGTGAGTAACAAAAACAAAAATTAGTCACATTCTTCACAGACATACATTCCACAAGAAGCAAAACTCCTACTCGAAAAATATCTGAAAACAAAAAATAAATATAACTAATGACAATATAATTATGTATTAATATGTTAATTACAAAAAAAACATAAAAATGTAACTACTATACAATTACAAAGATAATTAAATAGAGGAGTGATAGAGACCCCCTCCAATCACCACCCCCACCACCCCCACACACGTGGTAGGTGGTGATTGGAGGACAAGGGAAACAAAAAAAAGAAAAAAGAAAATCCAACCAATGAGAGAGAGAGGGAGTCAAGGGGGAGAGAAAAAAAGGTGGTTTTAGACATTTTTTAATTAAATAATCAATGAAATGAAACTGTAGGAATTCTGAATATGGTTTTGAAGTTCCACATCCAATTTCTCATTTTGATGATTGTTACATGTACCACGGAAAGAAGAGAGGGACCATTTAATAACTCAAAACATATATAATCTCTTTTGTTTGTACTCAGGTTGGTCCAAACCTATCCTAATGGTGGCCAGGATAATTTGGACCATTAGAGAGCATAACTACCCCTCTCCTCCACCCCTCTCTCCCCCTCCCATTAGGTATTACCACACATACTCTTTCGTATTGTGTACTGCACGAGACTAAGCAAATTATAATGTACATATACACCTAATAACCCATTGTTATCTACAAGTTGTACACCTAATTACACCACAAATCAAATGTATTCTCACTATATAAAAAGCTCTCACTATACCACTTGGTATATACATCAAGGACATTCATATTAAGAAGGCATTATCTATAAACAATGCAACATTCAATATCATAAAATACAACTAAACTAGGCACGTGCAGGTGCTGCGGCATTTGACAACCATTGCACCAATATCATGGCTAGAGCCAAGCCAGCTCCAAAACATGTTCATAGTGCTTGGGGGTACCGTGGCAATTCCAAGAATCACTAAGAACAGATTCAATAGGATGCTCCCCTACACTGTCGTCTATATGGGGCTGCGATTTGGATATGAGGATCCAAAGTGAACACAAGTGCTCCATCTTTGCTAGTCTGGCACAGGCATCTGTGTGGCCAACAAAGGGACTTTTGAAGCTTTCCTAATTTTAAATAAATAAATAAAATCGAAGCTCACCTCCAACCCAACTAGCTTGATCTCTCAAGCAGATCTGTATGCTGATTATACATGATACAAATAAATCTCGACCCTTGAGAACTTTGAGAAGTCTGATGGGTCAAGGGCACAAGTAGTTCCGAGTTTTATGATAGTTGAACAAAGGGTTACCATGGGGAGGGCTAGCGCAATAACTGGAGGACTTGTCAAACAGTTGAAGTCGTCCTACAGTAGAGAAAATAGGGTCAAGCTATTGCTTCATAAACTAACTTCACTATTTCTTGGCATCAGTTCCTAATATCTTAGCGGAATGCCGTTGTTCCGTCTATTCGGTGGTTGATAACATTAATTATAATCTGTACCACTCAGAGAACATACCAGGTAGTGTCATAAAAACAACAGTCTGAGTTAAATGCTTCAATGTAAATTCAGTTTTAAGCATATGGGTGACAGTTGAATTAGATTTAACTCCTTACAGGCATATGGATAGCAAGAGATATTGAACGGAGTAATCCAAATCAAAAAAATATTTTACAACACACTGACCGAAAGCTGCCCCATACCTTTGTGATCCTTTGGGTGCACACTGGTTTAATACTCCCCCTGACAATCTGAAATTTTTTGCTAGCACCACAAACAGGAGAAGAGCAGATAACAAATAAACCACTAAACAACAGCCAAAAGGTTTATATGTTTACAATCCACCATGAGTTTCTTGTTACTTTATGGAAGCAGGCCTTGGGACTCGCATGAATTGTTGAAAGATCCAATCTTGCCCCTGATTCAGAACTCCACCAACAGGGACCCAACTGGTCCCTTTATATTATTTCTCTGTAGAAAGTTTTTTTTGTAAGTTTTGGGCATTCACACATCCTTTTCAAATGAAACAATTACATTCTATTCATCACGGGATTTGAAACAAATGTCTTTCTGTGGACCATTACTGTTAATTATATATCATAGACCCTACCTTTGTCTTAAAATGTCAAGGAACATGGGGGAAAAACAAAGCACGATATGAGATGTCCGAACACTGTTTTGTAGAGAAAAAATCATTTCTTATGGAATACCAGAATGAAATTATCTCCAAGGACTACATCCCAACATAGAGAATTTTAAGTTCTTTTAATATAAAAACGCTTGCAGGTTTTTTTCTGTGATCAGTACAAATCCATGCCCTTTTTCTTTTCCAAACATAATGGGGAAATCTCATTGTGTATGCCTATTTTATATGCTATTTTTTCAGAAAGTAAGAAGACTTAATTTATTCATGGGTGAAAATTGTCTGTCCAAGTTTTATGTATTATTCTAATTCCTTAATTTATTCATGTATTATTTATGTAGCCAAAATAATTAGTGATGTCACCATTGGTTCTATAATTAAATAAACTATTCACATCCAAATGAGTGGAACATAATCGAAAGATTGAGATCATTCAACCACGTTGAATAGCTTATGAAGTAAAATGTCAAACATGATAGATATCAATATCATGCATTAAAATCTGCATAAGCATGCACAACCATGCATGTTCCTAGAATCCTAGCCCAAATATCAATTTAAGAACCATTAACCAAACATTAGCAAATCAAGAAGGCTAGAGGAGCATTTAATTAATTAGCTTCATCATACCTTTCCTCTGCTATACTATCGACATAGAATAGGGGCTAAAATTGATACAGAGAAAAATTCAAAAAAATAAAATAAAAAATAAAGCCGAAATTGATTAGAGAATAGGGGCTAAAATTCGAAAGAAGAAATCGAAGAGAGTACCTTCAAGATTCTTACCAGTCATATTACTGTGAGAGAGAGATAAAGAGAGCGAAGAGACCGATCAGTGTTTGTGAAGGGGCTAGGGCAAATATAAGGAAAAGGGAAATATAGATATATATATATATATATATATATGTTAGGGTTTACTGAGAGAGAGAAACAGAAGGATATACACACCAATTATTATGAAGAGGCCGGTGATGACGAGAAGCCATGCTCATCGGCGAATCGCACGAAGATGAGTTGCGTGAAGGTGGGGTGGGGAGAACTCAGGAAAATGATGAATCGCACGAAGAAAGGCATTAGAGTTGAGCGTGAAAGGAGAGAGGGAAAACGAAATCAGAGAGATAGGGTTTTGTGGGAAATTTGAACATTGGGAAATTTGGGAGGGAATTAAAAAATTGAGATCTGTTGATTTTCTTTTAAAAAATGTATTTTTGAAATTTTTAAAAATTGTTTGATTTCAATTTTTTGAATTCAATTTTTTTAAAATTGAGTTTTTTATTTTTCGTATTTTTTATTTTTAGTAAATTTTTAAAATTTTAAGTAATTTTTATTTTTTATATTTTTAGATACACCTTACTTAGATGTATCTAAAAAGTAAAATATTTGTGTAAAAAAATTTAAAAAATCAATAAATGCACAAAAATACGAAAATATACTAAATTTTCATATATATATATATATATATATATATTTATGGAATTTAGTGAATTTTATATAAAAAAATTTCACAAATACTATATTTTTAAAGTGTATTTATGTGTGGTGTATTTAATTTTTTTTTAAAAAAATAATGCTTAGAATATTAAAAAAAAATTAGTGAAAACATTTTTAAAAAAAAAATACACATAAAAATAAAAAAATCAATTTTTGAAAAATAAATATTGAAAATCTAAACCAAACAAGCTGAAAAATAAATTTTTTCACAAAACTAATTTTTAGTCTTTAAAAAATAAATTTGAATCAAATTTCAGAAAATCAAACCAAACCTGGCCACCACCTTAACTTTAGAAAGAGTTTCGATTCTCGTAATTTGGTTACATCAACTTTGGGTTTTGTGGGCTCATTTGGAAACTGATTTTGGCGATCCGAACCATTCACTCTTGTTGCAATTTATTGACTAGAAAAGGGGAGGGAGAGAGTGAGAAAAGACAAAGTGGTCGCTAAAAGTGCATTTTCTTGCAATGGATCGATAAATCGAAAGGGAGCTCGGTAAATAGAGAAGAGGGGAGGGAGAGAGTGAGCAAGGAAACACAGTGGAGAGAGACAGACAGGCAGACAGAGATAGAGAGAGAGAGAGAGAGAATAAAGAGAGAGAAAGACAGAAAAAGAGAAAGAAACAAGAGATGAGCGAGAGACAGACAAAGAGAAAGAGAGAGAAAGATAGCGAAAAGAAATGAACGAGAGAGAGACATAGAAAAAGAGAGAGACAAAAAGAGAAGAGTGATGAACGAAAGAGACAAAGAGAGATAGAGAGAAGAGAGATGAGAGAGATAGAGAGAAGAGAGATGAGAGAGAGACAGAGAAAGAGACAGAGATAGAGAGACTGGAAGATGAAAAATGGGTGAAAAGAGAAATGTTATATCAAAAGAGTAAGACGACGTCGTTTTTTTTAATTTTTTTTGTGACAGAAAAATACCGTTGCATTTATTCAAACCATTTTGTGACTGTATATATATGAAGCCGTCTCAAAGCCACAATCACTTTGTTTGGTTTGAGTTTTCTAAAAACACTTTTGAGAAAAATCTACTTTCTTATTTTCTGTATTTTTTTGTTTTTATTGAATTTTTTAAATATTTTAAGCAAATTTTTTTTAAAATTTTTAGACACACCTAACATAAATACACTTAGACACTATAATTTTTGTGATTTTTTTTTATAACAAAATTCACTAAATACCAAAAATACAAAAAAAAAAAAAACAAAAAAAAAAAATTCAGTACATTTTTCATATTTTTGTGCATTTATTAATTTTTGAAAATATTTTTTCACAAATATTTTACTTTTTAGACACATCTAAGTAAGATGCATCTAAAAAAGTAAAAAAAAAAAAATGCTTAAAATTTTAAAAATATTCACTAAAAACAAAAAAATACAAAAAATAAAAAACTCAATTTTTTAAAAAACTTAATTCAAATGATTTTTTTTTTGCAATGGTACCTATTACAGTCGTAAAAAACTCTTTTTTTTTTTTTTGCGACTGTAGTTGGTACCGCTGCAAAAACTCTATTTTTTCACGACAGTAATATCTGTTGTCGCAAATACTCTCATTTTTTGAGACAGCAATTTCTGCCGTCGCAAATACTCTCCTTTTTAGCGGCAGCATTTTCTAACGTCGCAAAAAGTCACCTTTTTCATGACAGCAAACAATGCCGTCGCAAAAAGTCACTTTTTGAGACAGTAAGTGTGCCGTCGCAAATGCTTCCATCTTTTAAGCCCACTTTTCTTGTAGTGTTATTTGGCCCTTAAATCTACCAAAATATTTGTATGAATTTTAAGATAATTTTATACTCAAAATTTTGAGATGATTTCTTCCACAAAGTTATTTAAATGATGTCTACTTCATCCATGCATTTTTGCAACAATTATTGAGTTTTGTATGAATTTATACGGATTTTTAACCAAATTTGGAGCTATAGGCAAATTTTACTATATGTTTGAAAAATCATTAAAAATTTTATATTAAACCAAATATGGTAATTTCTAAACAAAAAAATAAAATTTGAGAAGTCTAGTTTCATAATAAATTTTTAGATTATGTAATTGATTTATAAATTTAAGTATGGAATTAATTTTAAAAAATGTGATAAATCTGTGTGATAAACTTTCTTGGAATTTTTAAGAATTATTTATAATTTATTTTTGAAAAATTCTTTCTGAAAAATGACCATAACATGTTTATTGAGTATTTTGTAGATTTATATGAATTTTAGAGTTGTATAAGTAATTTATTTATAATTTTATTTGCGAGATATACATTCTAAAAATTTTGGCAGATTTGGGAGGAATCAGAAATTATCTCTTCAATTGTTTATTTGGACTAAAATTTAATATTGTGCTAATCTAATCTTATAGATTAAAAATCTATGCATGTGTGTGATTATGATTTATTTCTTTTTGGTATCTACATTATTATTTCATACCGTGCTTTAAATTAATTGTTTATTTAAATTTTATACATTGATTTATTTTTGGTGTGACATGTGTAACATTTTATGTTGGGAATTTTAATGAGTTGGTACAACATTATTGATGAATAAAATTGAAATTATTTGTGATTAATATAAAAACTAACTGAAACGATTAACAGCTTATACAAAGTTAACAATTGAGGGTTAATACCAGTTGTTCAGGGTGAGCCATAGTTTTTAATAATTTTTACGTAAATTGTGTCACGAAACCCTAAAATGACACGGGACTTATTTGAACCATTATCGGTATTTGGTTTTGGAATAAGGGTGGATGTGCGGGTGGCACGCATGGAGGTTACATACCCCTGGCAGACCGTTCCCTTGGGGCAGACCATGGATGCCATAGTTTGGGTATATAACTCTGGGTGTGAGCATCTTTGGTAGTTCTTTAATATTTGAGCAAGGGGGGGTTTCCAAATTAACTGTGGCCATGACTTAGTAGTTAGTAAGAAAATCTCTTTGGTGAGATTTTGAGTCACCTAAACTATTAAAATTGTCGAAAATTATATAATGGTTGTTACATTTATCATGCTATTGAATTTTATTTTTATTTTAATTGTCATGATTTGTAACGCCCTCAAAATAATACATAAAACCCATCATTTTAGACATGCAAGGATATAAAGAAATTAACATCTTTCTATTCATCAGAGTAGTTCTTACATCAGTATTACATGTTAACAACAAAAGCAAATGTCCTACAGGCTTACAGCTTTCCAAGGCAACACTTGGTTACACAAAAGAAGAGTACTAACTCTATACAAAAGAAGCACTTGGCTTGATATACATGTAATACAAACAAAATAATCAAAAAGAGTCTTCAACTCCCATATCCATCCAAGCTAAGTCCTTGGAGGTGGCATGCTACCTATACCTGAAAATAATGTCCCATATAGGGTGAGCCAACGCCCAGTAGAGATATACTAAACACAGTATGAGCAGTAACTAAGACATTAGCAATTGATAAATGTTTAATTCCCATAAATCAATTCATAACCCATTTTCATTACATGATCACTATGTCCATGTTTCATTTCATTTTTCATTTCTTATCAAGTTCACAATTCACACAACGGCTCAGAACCTGGCCAACAACTTAGACGAGACAGTAACTCATATTAAACGTTTCCCATTTTACATTAGATAAGCATACTAGTTATATCAACACTTCGATAAACGAGCATATAAGCTATATCAACATCTCAACGGATAAGCATGCAAGCTGTATCCACACTTCAACAGATAAGCATATGAGCTATATCAACACTTCCATAGATAAGCATATGAGCAATATCAACACATTATTGACAAGTATATGAGCTGTATCAGCGGAGTCCATCCCCTATCTCCTCCTAAACGACATCCGGTTTAGAGCTCCATCCCCTATCTTCTCCTAAACCGTGGAGTACATCCCCTATCTCCTCCCGCACACACACCGTATATACACATAGGTTATATACACAATCAATCAATACATAACGTTAATGTATTCTATCAACCGTCATACTCTATGACACATCCAATTAATTAGTTTTAGTTTGCCTAATCATCATGCATTGTCTACAACAATCAAAACTACCCTCCACCGGTAGCCCAAGGAATTATTTCTAAACAGATAATAAAAGCTCCAACAGATAAGATATCAATATTTTCAAAAGTGAGCGATTAATAAATCCAACTCCACTATTCCACCATATAATGAGCCAATTTCATTATTTCCAACTCAATTCCATATAACCACCATTTTTCCAAATTAATTATACCAATTAATTTATACAACAAATTAGGGTTTTCTACCCCATTTCCCAATATCAACCCAATGGTTCAAATATCAACAACCAACAACAATATCATCATTTTGAAACCCAAAATACACATTTTAGAATCAAAATAACAAAACCCTCTTTTAACATTTTCAAACCTTAACTTCCCAAATCAACCATTTAACAAAATGCCCAAAACTCTAGGTCAAAACCCATAGTAGTGAGTAGGAATCCCTACCTCAAATTCGGAGCTCAAGGGAAGAAGATGAAGAAACTCAACGTGCTCCAAAACTCAAATTTCTCGGATCAAAAGATAGCCCTCGACGATCAACCCAACTTTTGTAAAGGCCAAAGGTGAGGAAACAACTCCTACTAGATCAATACCTAGAGAGAATGCAAGGTTCTAGTGAGAGAAGCTCTCTAATGGAGGTTTGGAAAAGTAAGAGAGAGAAATGGAGTTGAAAAAGTGATCCAAAAAGTCGGATCTCAGTTTTATATAAGAATCGTCCCGCTCGAGCGTGGAAACCCCCGCTCGAGCGTCACTCACAGACTCCCGCTCGAGCGTCCAAATCGTTGCTCGAGCGCCGGATGCACACTCCCAGAACTTTTGCAGAACCAGGTCCCCACTCGAGCGTCAAACTCCCCGCTCAAGCGTCACACACAAACTCCTGCTCGAGCGTCCAAACGCCCGCTCGAGCGTCCAACACTGCAGAGGAAAATACTAGGAGATGGAAAATCACGCTCGAGCGTCAAAATACCCGCTCGAGCGGAGAAGCAACAACGAAAGGCCCGCTCGAGCGTCAAAAGCTCCGCTCGAGCGTGAAGGCAAAAATCTGGGCAACTACTTTTGGTTTCTAAGCTCAACCAACCTGTTTCAAACCTGCCCAACACAACCCAAGACTTAAATACAAAGAGTAAAGGATGTAAACAAGATATACACAACCACCAACTCTACGGACCCTAAGTCCGGATACAACAATTAAAGAAAAGGGAAACCGGGATCGCTATATGATTTGATTATTTTCTCTTAAAAAGAATGGTAGGTTGGTTATGTTTTCTTACTGTGTTGCCAAACTCATGGCATATATTTTGTTGCCTTGGCGTTTCATGCCAGATTATGTCGAAGAAGGAACTGAGGCTAAATTTGGAGCTGCTACTAATATTGAACCTTGGCTAACTTAAAGTCAAGACTCTATCGAAATAAAATTTTATTATCCTTGGTATTAGTAATCACGAATGTTATAAAGTTGTTGTAATATTGTATGTGGACTCGTAATTTAGTTGTTAAGCTTTGACTATGTGAAAATCTAAATTTCCCTAATTAGTTGTTAAATTTTTTATTTAGCAAGTTATTTGTTATTTAAATTTTATGATGTTCCAAAAGAAAATTTGGGGCGTCACAGTTTATATGATGTGAAACCGACTCCTTATGAGATATTTGTGTCCTGTTTGGTCTCTGTGTTTCTAGTATTACTTTATTAGCAAAAAACTTAATTAGCAACCGATAAAAATAGTCTTATATATTATTTTTCTCATTTAAAAATAAAAATTCATAGAATGTAAAAATGGTAAGTAATGTTACTGATTAATATAAAATAAGAAAATGATATAAAAGTCCATTTTTTAGACCTATTTTATACATATGTATAAATGATATGATTTGTTGATAATTAAAGAAGATATGATTATCTTAATTAATTGTCACATCATTAAATTTAAAAATTAAATCTAATTTTTTTTAATCTTAAAACATCATAAAGAGTAGTGGTTTTGATCGACTGATAAACCAATCTCGACTCATTTGATCACTTGCCATTGGTTTTTGTTTGGGGAATATTTGTCTATGACCAATTACAGTTGACATTGCAATGTTTCAGAAATATGGATTTGATAATGAGGAGTCTTACTAACACACAATAGATAGTAAATATTTTATTTTATTTTTATCTATTTGAATTGCACATGGGTCACTGATAGACCAATCTCGACTCATTTGATCACTTGCCATTGGTTCCTGTATGGGGAATATTTGTCTATGACCAATTACAAATTATTATTTTTTAATCGGCAAAAAAACTTTATTGATAGCATCAAACATACAAAAATATGGATAACATCAATAAAGCGAAGGCGAAGAGCAAAAAGTATCATGGAACTTCCCTTCGTTTCAATTAGATTGGCAGCAAAAGAAACACTATATCATATGGTAGCTCAAATAACCAATTACAATTGACATTGCAATGTTTTAAGAATATAGATTTGATAAAGAAGAGTCTTACTAACACACAATACATAGTAAATATTTTATTTTATTTTTATGCACTTGAATTGCACACGGGTTCGACTTAAGGGTTAAGCCACCAAAGCCAATGCTTTAGGCCACAAATGTTACTAAAGTTCCAAATTTTCAAAAATTATAGTTAAGGCCTAGATAATTTTATCATTCTTTAATTAGAAAAAGGTTCCACCCATTAAGAAAGAAGATCTAAAATTGTTATTTCAAATGAGTAATATTATATTAATTTTACTAGTCTCTTTTATTAATTTGAAATAAATCTCTAATATGAGTAATGATATACAAACTAACAAATTTTACTAACTTTTCTTACTCTTTGATATGACATTTTCTTATAAATTGATGAGAAATTTGATAATGAGACAATACAATTTTTCAAAAAATTTTAGAATTAATTGAAGTATTAAACTATATGGCTCCGTTTGTTTTGATGTAAAATATTTGACATAAAAAAAATATTTTTCTTGTAAATTGATTTTACAAAGAAAAAAGTTTTTGTTTTTGTTTTTTGGTGTTTGGTTGACACATCAAACAAAAATATTTTATTTCTTAAAAGAAAATTTTTGATACAATAAAGTGTCATTTATGACTTTTTATTGAGTTAAAATATTTATTTGAAAAGGTTAAATGTGTAATGAGTGAGAATCTAACTTTGTAAAAATTGACTTACGAAATTTTTAAAAGTTAGTCATTTTTAGAAAAATGATGTAAAAATATTTTCTTTAAAAAATATTTTACTTTTTTTTGTTCAATCAAACAATAGAAAATTTACAAAAATATTTTACGTCAAAACAAATGGAATCTATGTATAAAAAAAAAGTTTGGTCATTTCCAAATGCATGTATTGTTAACAAAATGACATAAAAGAGATTAAGTGGATAAACTATACTATTTATTAATTCAAAAAAATATATTAACAAAACTTGATATGAAAATTTAATTAGTAATTATGTATATCAAAATCTAAAAAAAAATCATTTTAAAATAATATTTTCATAATAATATTAAAAAATTTTAAATGGTCTTATTTTAATTTGTTGTTTTAGACCTCAATTTATCTTGAGCCGACCTAATTACAAATGTATGACGTGTGTCAATGGCTTATATATATTATATATATAAGAGAAAGAAAC
Source organism: Camellia japonica (assembly GCA_030407325.1). Taxonomy (NCBI): domain Eukaryota; kingdom Viridiplantae; phylum Streptophyta; class Magnoliopsida; order Ericales; family Theaceae; genus Camellia; species Camellia japonica. The sequence goes on from JAPPVO010000007.1 coordinate 2,605,670, forward strand.
TCTCAATAAAGAAGAAGAATAAGAAGAAAATGAGGAGGAGGAGGGGGGTTGGGATGCTGTAGAGAGAATAAACAGAAAAAGGATTTTAAAAAAATTTACTCAAAAAAATAAGAGTAGTAATATATAAACAAAAAAATATATACAAAATAAAATATGTTAAATGATGAGTTTAAAATTTTTTTAAAAAAAAAAAATCAAGATGCTTTTATTTATAAAATGAATACTGTTATCTATATAATAAGGGAGAAGGGTTTTTCAAAATATGTAATTTTTCTTAGAGATATATTTTGATCTAATGGTTTAAATTGTCTCATCTAAATTTCAATGGTTGAGATGTTTCCATTTCCCGCCCAAATGCTCTTTGAGCATCAAGGGTTGAGAATTACCATCAAGATCTAATGGTACAAAATGTAAATTGATGAAAATCTCTCTCTCTCTCTCTCTCTCTCTCTCCTCTCCGTCACAGGTACTCATCTCCTCTCTCACTCTGATTTTCCCGTCCCGTGCAATGACCACTGACCATCGCGATGTCGACGACCACCGACCACCTCTCCTCTGTGTGTCATCCTCTCTCGACGACACCGCCGACCACCTCCTCTCCTCTCACCCTCCTCTTTTGTCTCTCTCCCCTTGCAAGGTAAACTAGAACTTCCAACTTTTGCAATTCATGATGTTTTTGTGGGTTTGGTTATAAAGTTGCAATTCATGATATTTTTTTGCTTCAATCTGAATATTTTTGTGGGTTTGTAAAGTTGAATCTGGACATTTTTGTTGAATCTGGATATTTCTGACATGTGGGTGTTTGGTTGGGTTGATTTTGGGTCTGAAATATTTTCATTTTTCCATTCTGAATTGGTGGCTGGATGGATTCAAAAAAGCTTAGCCTTTTGCAGGCAATATTTTGGAGACTCCTCTTTCATAAGAAAAATACAAGGCTAACCTTAGAATGTGGAAGCGTCAAAATGGGGGAACTATTCTTATAGAGGCCAAAAGTATTAATGCAGTTGATTGTTTTTGACACAAGTAGGGGTGGGAGTTTTTGACACTACACGTTAAAGCTATGTGAACCGAACAAGAAATTAGCAGTTTAGGGTTGGCTAGCTCTTGACACAAAATCAATAGTTACATGACCCAATAACATGACAGATAATAGGCTTAGGTTAGTGTCAAACCCACGCTACTTGAATCTGACATAGTCACACAGCTAAGCATATAATTATTTACGTGGACCTGTTAACACAAACTCAACAATGATTTGTAAACCAACCCAACACAACCTGTTTAAGGTGCATAGTTGTAGCACATATAGGACCCTAAAACATTGAATGAATCTCCTAAGCACTTGAGTTGGTAAAGGCATTGCCAATGATCTTAATTTAATTGCTATGTTTATGTTGTAAATTATATTGCATCATGTATTTTCAGACTGTAGTACTAGCTTACGATGGTCTTGATAATTAGTAATGAGAATTTGAACAGGCATGTTATAGTAGTACACGTCATTGGGAGTATATTTAGGAGTATCCAACGTTACTCAATAAATACTTACCAGATCTAAGTATGTAGAGATGTTCGAAGTAATTGGAGAATGTCAAATTAAAGAGAAAATTTCCAATAAGTCTTACTTTCCCATGAAATGTCCATTAGGTCTTATTAACACTTGAATCAACTCTCTCAACATAGTGCTAATATGATTGAAGAGGAAATTCTATGGGGAAAATAGGATTTAACTGGTCAAAATTAAACTGTTTTGATGTATGTTTTCCTGCTCTTGATTATCAGGTTATCCTTTATGTTTACTTAACTTTCATTAGCTGTTAATGGATGCAGTTATATTGAATTTATTGACAGTATATTCTGTGTCATTTAGCAGGTTCATGTATAGTCCAGTGTATGAATTGTTTTCTTCTCATTATTAATTTTTGAAATACACATAAATGTTAATTAGTGTCAATAAATTCAGATATTATAGTCCAGTTATGTTGTTTTCTTCTCATTTAGCAGGTTCATATATTCTGTGTCATTTAGCAGGTTCATGTCTGGTCCAGGTTCATGAAACCCCATATTTCACCTCCTCTCATTTCATATTGAAAAATCTAGAAACCCTCTAGATGTTGATTTGTGATTATGTAACAATTTTAAGCAGAATATACCAATCCCAATCAAACAATCAAGAGAAAGAGACACAACGATTTTTACGTGGAAAAAACCACAATTGGACACCTCCAACTGTGATCAAAAAAACCACGGGCAACACACAAGACAATCCACTAAGAAGAATTAAAGGAATTACACAGTATACTCTCAATTATCTAGCAAATCCACAATGCCTAATTGAACCAACCTCTATGTGCCTTCCAACCCCATCTTCACCATGGAATTGTCTTTCTGATGAGCCATCCGGATTCCACCAAAGCTTCAGGCTCGAATTCTTCAGAATCCACAACTGAAGAATGACTCTCTCTTTGTGTATAAAAACAAATCTATGATGTACTCTCTTTAAACCATGAGTTGAATACTCAATAAAACATCAAAGAAAATAACAAAATATCCCCAGATATAAGCCTTTAAGAACCAAAAAGAAGATCTGGAGGACTTTAATGAATGAGTCAGCAGTCTAGTTTTGGGAGAAAACCAACTACTTATAGAAAATCCAAAGCAATCCTAGTTGGGAAAGAAAACCAACTTCTTGTTTGTAGAAAACCAACTTCTTGCAGAACTCCAAAGTAATTCCACTTCTTATAGAAACCCAAAATAAACCTTGTTTCAACAGAAAACCAACTCCATAATGAATCTGGAAATCTGGGATCGCGCGGTCCGCTCGAGCGTGGGTCTTCCCGCTCGAGCGGAGAGTTCATATTTCGTGATTTCATATAGGCTCCCCGCTCGAGCGTCCGTTTCCCCGATCGAGCGGAGAATCACACCTTCCAGTATTTTTTCAGGCAAAACAGAGATACTGTGAGCTTGCAAACCCCGCTCGAGCGCCCATTTCCCCGCTCGAGCGGGAAGGCCAAAACTGGAAAATCTTGAAAAGCATAACATGAACGGACAGACAACTTTGAATGCATTTTTGCATTTTGCTTCGGGCCGCGAGCTGACCGGGCAGCTCGACCCCCGTAATAATCAGCAAAGTGGCAATCTTGAAAGTATTGACATCACAAACTTCTCTACAAAGCACGATTCGGGTTGGATTCGCATCTAACAACTCATAACCTTACTGAAATCAGAATGCGAATAAAATTACAACTCAAAGGAGCTTTGTCAAACGGGATTGCCAAGAATAAAACCTAACACACACACATATATATATATATATATATATTGGGTTATAATTTCTACTGGATTTTGTTTGTTTTTGATGTTTTTGTGGAGTTTAAGGTGCCATTCATGAGTATTCTGTTTCATGAAATTAACTATTCTGCTTTCATATCCCTATTATATAAAAAATGGGTATAGACTGATATGTTGCATTTACTTTCCTAAGATTTGAATCGGAGAAAGAAAGAGAAACTTTTGTAGTGGAGAATAAACAAAAGATATTTGTTTGGTCCTCTCACTTTCTTTTTCTCACTCTATCTCTTCGAGGAACATGTATGTGTGTTTAGCTAATATTTGTTTGGGTTCAGGAATTTGCTTATATACATTAATTATAAGTTTGATTGAATTAGCTGGAAATTCTATTAGGTAGTTTCAATTATATTCTTAGCAATAAAATTTGATGTTATCTGCCACTTTAACAACAAATTTAGTACATCACTAAATTTGTCTTTCTTGGGTTAATAAAAATCCCGGTGGTATAATTCCAAAGGGAATGGTTACCTTATGCATATGATTTTTTGCTTCTTTTTTTTCTATAATTTTTTTTTAAAAAAAAAATTCTATTAGTAGCCATGCCTATGAGCTTTATATCTTAATAAATACTACTCAATAATCATTTTTGGCATTTCAATTTCTCGTGGGATTGAATTGTGGAGGTGCTAATATACATTTTCTTTTTTTTTTTCTTTTCTTTTTTTATTTTATTTTTTTATTTTATTATATTTTTTTTTCCCCTCTTGTAGGAACATTGCTTAAGATTGGCATACTTACGCTTATGTTTCTTTTTAAAAGATATATTTATGAAAATGTCTATGTTACGGATGTGTTGTATAATCTTCGTAAGTGTGTTTGGATCGTGGATTTTGATAGGATTATGAAAAGATAGAGGAAAAGAATGAGTGAAATGTGAATGAAATATAAACTAAATTATTTCTCTATTTTTATTTTCCTTTCCAAATCTCTATCCAAATTCATGATTCAAACACAGTGTTACCATTAAAAGAAAGTAAGAATGCAATTCCAAGCCTGATAAAATATTCAAATGAATGTTATCTTTTGTTGTCTATTTTGACATATGTAAGTCGTGAGTATTGCACTTTAATTCCATTTGTTGAACAAAAATATTTCAAGTAGCTCATAATGCTTTGAGTTTTATAGGTGAATGAAATTGCTATTCAAGCCTCTCCATCATGGTATGTGCAAGATTTGGGTATGAACCAGTCACCAACACTATGACGCTCTAATTTTGACTATTCAAGCCTCTCCATCATGGTATGTACAACATTAGTTCTATGCGACACATCAATGGTGTACCACACATTAAAGTAGGTGGTCCTTCTAATAAAATTTTCTGTTTTCTCCAAGTGACAGGTGTTTGAGACAAATTCATATTCAAGTTCGGAAAGTCTCGAATCTCTTCTTCTATAAGGTTTCACTTTAATTTTTCTTTTTATTTTTGAGATTGCAGAGCACTGGTTGGTGTGCATTGTTTATATATTTATTAAATTTATTTTTTGGTTGCAGAGCACTGGCTGATGTGCATTGTTTGTTATTTAATTTTGAATTCTATTTTCTGGATTGCATAGCAATGACTGGTGTGCTTCATTTGGTGTTTGGTAATTTTTTTTATTTATTGTAAAGTATTGATATATGTACAATAGCTTTGGTTGGTATAATTTTGTAACGAATGAATAATGAAAATGGAATATTTTTTTATTAAACAACAAACATATATAATTGTGCCTAGGGGTTGCTATTTTTAATTGAGTTCTGTAGCATGTGTGATACCAGGAAAATTGTTGGAAGTGTTTAAAAAACAATATATATACCTGTGCCTAGGGGTTGTTATTTCTCAATGTCTTAGTTTGTGGTATTTTTTCGAGAAATTACATTTGTATTCAACTACATTTTGATCTCAATAATTATTTACATCGTGCCTTTAGGGACGAGCATACCTCTTATTCTTCCATTTTTCCACTTCTCCTCTCATTATGAAAATCATTTAACACTAAGGTAAATGATGGGAAGTGAGCATTGTTTTGAGGATTGCAAAAAGTCCTGAATTTATGGAAACTTTGACATATAATTAAGATTGCAAAATTAATACTTTTTCATAACTTGCTATTTCATGTAATGAATTCTTTTTCCTTATTTTTGTTTGTTTGTTTGTTTGCGTAGTATTAGATAATTTGATAAGCATGAAGGGATTGAATTAGCTTGAAATCAAGTAAAACTTCATGATTCTAGGAAAGCCCTGAAGATCTAAAGAGGTATTGTGAAATTCATCTGTTGAAGACCTTGACTAGATTAAGTTGCTTTTGTTTATTAAACTCTATCTTTCATTATGTATGTGTTTGGGTTTCTCTTTCTTTTTTTGGGTTTGTGTTCTGTTTCTTTTTTTGTGTTCTATTTCTTTTTTATTTTCCTTTTTTTGTGTTTTTCTTTTTCTTTTTTTCCTGTGCATTGTTGCCAATAAAATCTCACATTGTTGTGTTCAAAATACCACTTGAAATTTTGTTGAATGCTTCTTGAGAACTTTTTCTACAAATTAGTTTGGCCCCTCTTCATCTCCTCATTTCTCTCTAAACTTGAGAATTTCATTCTGGGTATTTTGCCTATTTTGGTACAATCAAGCTCTTTTATTTTGCATCTATATTGAAAATCAATATTTCATAGGGTCTTTGTACAATTGGAGCTCCCATAAAGACATAGGGAAGGAACTATTCCCTCACATGCAAAAATCATGATGTTTATATTTCTTTTTTTGAAAGCACAAATGATAGAATCTTCTATAGACCGAAGACTACCCAACCCAGATTAAACTGGTTGGTTTGCACTGTTATAATTCTATAGTTTATTTTTGCGTCAACCAAAACTTACAAAAAAGTTTTATCTGGAATTTTTGTTTATGTTATGCAATATTAGATATTATGGTGTGAAAAAATTGATGCAATTTAAGAACACCTGGTGGACTTGAGCATGGTTAATGATTATCTCAAAACTGGGTAGTTGAAGTCACTTTTGGCATGAAATTTGGTTCGCAGAAGTGGCTTACAGACTCCACTAAGTATATATACACTCCTATATGACGATTTTATTGCATAATTGAATCTCAATCTCTCTTTCTCTCCGAAAAAATATGGAATAAGAAACTACAATGGAGGAGGCATTGCTCTCAGGTAAAATTCCAGTTTCATAGGCTTTCAATTTTGGTTTTCCCCAATGTTTTGATTTGTAAATTTGGGTTCTTATTAACAGAGAAAAACGATGTCATAGAAGAGAAACAGAGCTTCGAGAGATGGAGTTCATATCAGTACGTGGAAAGTGTAACGCCCTAAAAAATAAACCCATAATAGATAATATAAACATGCATTATTATATTAAAACACAATATAAAATCCATCATCAGAGTAATATGAAATAAACATCAGAATAAATGCCCTACGGGCTTACATCTTGCCAAGCCAACACTTGGACACAATTCACTGAGTTCTAACTCAAAAACAGATAAAGCCCTAGGCTTGAAAGATTACATTGTTCAAATAAACCAAATAAAAATAAAACAAGTCTTCAAATTCAATTCCTCACAAGCTAAGTCCTTGGAGGGAGTGAACCACCTGAACCTGAAAATAAAGTTCCCATATAGGGTGAGCCACAGCCCAGTAGAGAAATACTAAACCAAGCATAAGAATTAACTAAAGCATTAGCATCTGATACATGGTTAATACTCTACAATCAAGTTACAATTTTCATGACACAAATATCTACATTGCCTATGACACACTGTCTATGGCACATTTCACTTTCCAATCATATCATTATGGCTCAGAACCTGGCCAACTATAATAGTGATCCAGATGTCACAAATAAATGAGACTAAAGCTCAAATCACAACACTTCCATACTTCCAATTGATACACATTATAATGATGCATCATATCAACAACAAATAGCAATATTGCTATTATCAATAAGCACACATATGAGTGATGCTACTGGAGTCCATCCCCTATCTCCTCCCAACAAATCCGGTTTAGAGGTCCATCCCCTATCTTCCCCTAAACCGTGGAGTTCATCCCCTATCTCCTCCAAATGAAATGCATATGCAATGAAACACACAATTGCCATATACAACACGTAATCAATACAAGTAATGTTCTGTATTAATTCAACTGTCAACATAAGTGACATAATTTCAGTTATACCTAAGCCGCATGCAAGGTCTACAACAATCAATGACTATCCTCCACCGATAGCCCAAAACAGTTATTTCTAAACAAGAAATAAATACAACAATGAATGTAAATTTAACATTCCCAATTCCATGAATTTAAACCAAAATTCCACATTATTCCTTTAAATTAATTATACAAATTAATCTAAACCAAAACCTAAGGTTTCTCCCAAAATTACCAAACTACCCCCACATACCAAAATTACCAAACTACCCCCCACATACCAAAATACTAACACTTAAGATTAAAGCGTATAAATGGAGTAGGAAATCCCTACCTCGAATATATAACTCAGAAAGAAGAAGAAGGAGATGATGCCCAAACTTCAAAGTGCTCCAAACCACGAATTTCTCAGATTAAATGAAAGCCCTCACTCCCCTCTATCTTATTTGTAAAGCAACTAGGGCAAAAACCCACCTAACTAGATCAAACCTAGGAGAGAAGGTGTTTAGAGAAAGAGAGAACTCGGAAATTAGGGTTTTTGGATCAAAAGGGGCTGAAAAACTGTTTTAAAATACGCTGCTGCGTATTTATACCTGATAGGCTCGCTCGAGCGAAGACCTGGTCGCTCGAGCGACCAGACACAGAAAAGCATCGCTCGAGCGAATAAATGCTCGCTCGAGCGAATAACAAACCAGCTCGCTCGAGTGAAGAAAGCTCGCTCGAGCCCACAAACACTGCTCTCAGGTCTAAGTACTGGACGCGAAGCTCGCTCGAGCGAAGGGAACCTGGCTCGGGCGAAGGACCAAAATCAAAGACCTCGCTCGAGCGAAGAAGATCTCGCTCGAGCGACCAACCCAAAAACTGAACATGAACTCTTGGTTTCAAACCCAACCAACCTGTAAGCAACCTGCCCAACAAATCCTATAACTCAAAACTGAAGAATTAAAGGACAACAACAACAACAACAATATGATAATATAATCTACGGAACATAAGTCCGGATACAATAATCAAATGGGAAAAGACCGGGGTCGCTATAGAAAGGGCTGGTTCTATAATTCCAACAGCTTCCTTGGCTGGAACTGAAGTCAGCGTCGACGAAATTTGATCTGCTACTGCTTCTTCTGATCGATATTACCCTCATTCTCTTCACGCCCCTTTGATCAGCTCACCTGAACCAGATCCTAATGGTAATCCAATCCAATAATATCCCCAATTTGATTCACTCACTCACAGACACACACACAAACAGTTGAATGTTACATTGAAATGTCAGCAACCCAATAGAGGGTTTTGTTTTAACAATTGGTTACAACAATACCCAGAAGAAAGTTTTGATTTTTTTTTTTTTTTTGGGTGGTGTTGTAGTTAAGAATTTGTGAATTTTGTTGTTGCATACTAGGAAAGTTGTGTTTCATTGGATTCACGCATGTATATGCATATGAACAATCATAGAAACAGCACAGTTTAATGTTACATTGAAATCTCAGCAACCCAACAGAGGGTTTTGTTTTAACAATTGGTTACTACAATACCCAGGAGAAAGTTTTGATATTTTTTGCTTTTAAATATTTTGGGTGTTGTTTTGTGGTTCAGAATTTGTGAATTTTGTTGCTGCATTCTAGGAAAGGAAAGTTGTGTTTGGTAGGATTCACTAAACAATGAAACATGTTCAGCTTAAGTGTTGAATTTGGTGTTTCTACTAAATCACTGGTTGAGGAAGTTTATGGTTCAAATTGGATTTTGATCTCATCCCTATGTTTAACATTGCCAGAGATATGATATTTACTGTTAGCTTTGGCCTCCTTGAATTTGCATTTTCTTAGCCTAGCAAAAGAAAAGAAAAGAAAAAGTAGGGGGATTAGAGAGGAATTTTGCAACTCACATGTGAGTTAAATCTCTGAGTAATGTAGCATCACTCTGCTAAATTTTAATCCAAATCAAGAAAAAATTAAAGAAAACAAATTGGCAACAATCTACAAATCTGACCTATTAGAGGTGTTTTAAATTATTTGTTTTCTTGAGCTAGATTCACCAAGGATTTAGTAAAACAATGGAGTCACGAATGAAGCGTTTAGGCATATAGACAATTACTTGAAGTGATTATGGGCACTGTATAGTCGATTAGGCTACTGGGTTTTATTTACATGGACTATTCGATTTGAATTGATTAGATTCACTGCTTAATTTAAAAAGGCCAGATTTTTATAGTTTCAATACATGTTTCTGTTTAGAACACATTATGGCTAATATGGCAACATAGCTTCATCGATTGCTTCCCTGCAAGTACTAGACTATAGCATATTATTTTGGATGCTAAACTATGAGCCAATTTTTGCAGAGCAAGCTCTCATTTATCAGGGTGGATATGGAAGAGATTATGGTGGAATGTCTAATGAATTTCAGAGGTGAGGTTCAATAATGACTTATAGAATATTGATTTTCTAAGGACCTATTCAATAATTAATTGGGGTGATAACTTCATGTTTTTTTTAATAATTGTGGGTTCAATTGCCCTTCCATTGGGGCTCTATTGTTTTAGCTAATAATGAAAGAAAAAAAGGGCTGATTGGGATGCCATAGGAGGAGGATACCTACTATGCTTCTTTTTTTCAACACTATTTATTGAGTGTTAACATAACATACATTATTGGGCTCATTTATTAACAATTTAAGCTTTGGGATAACTGGTGTTCTATCCGTTAATGATGAGAGCATGGTTACATGTGAGTGGATTGTGTTAAGGCATACAAATAATAAAGTTACCTTATCTTGATGATATCATTTCTCTAACAGCATAAGCTTTTAATGTGATGGTAGTGAACTTGCTTGGTTGTAGCAAACAAGGAGACTGGTTGAGGGTTTTTTCTGTGTCTTTATTTACGGTGGAGGGTTTAATAGGATTAGGAAGTTCTTTTGATTTTCTACATCGTGTTTTAGTTGAGAGTGAAGTGGCCTTTGATATGACAATAAATAGATGCTTTCCTGAGCTTTTATGCATGAAATTCTTTTACTGAATACTGATTGTGAGCATATTTTCTTGCTGCAGGTGCGAACAATTTGATTCTCATGGAAATTGCACTTAAAATTGCTGAGAAAATCAGAGCACGTGAGAGGTTTGCAGCTTATATTGTTATTTCGATGTGGCCAGAAGGCAATCCAACAGGTGCTCCTACACAAAGGATTTTATTTTGGCAGGTAGGAACCAATTATGACTTCAACGCATAGCATTGTACTTTTGCATTTTAAAGGCAGCTTTAGAGATGGATAACTTTGTTGCTTTTTTTTTCATTGGATATTCATTTCCAATGGGAAATCAAAAATTCTATTAATTGCCATCAGTGTATATACTTCAGAAGGATCAATTTTTGATTTTGAAATTATCTCTCTTTATTGTACAGAAAAAACAATGCAAATGTATGAGATTGTTTACAAGGCTTTAGTGGAGGTTTGGATTCAGAATGAATACACCCCACAAGACTATTTGAACTTGCGTTCACATTTGGAAATGCATGGTGTGAATGTTGTTGTTTGTTGTTGGTCTTAAATTACAGATGATTAGTTGGTGTGCATTGTTTGTTGTTTTGTTTTAATTAAATTATTTTAGAATTGTAGAGCATTGGCGTGCATTGTTTGGCATCCAATTTTATTTTTTTAGAATTGCAGAATACTAGCTGTGTGCATTGTTTGGTTAATTTTATTTATTATAATTGCAGAACATTAGTTGTTGGAATCAATCTTCACTGTATTTAAAAGATTTTAATTCTATTGTGTACAAAACAACAATTAGAATTTAAAGAAATAAAGAAAAGGAGAGAATTTGTTTGATTACAAAAATCAAACTCGAAATAAAATAATAAATAAATAAAACAGATTTTATTTTGTTACAAAAACAAAATTAAAATCTGATTTAAACAAATAAAAAAACACAAAATAAATTAAACAACTTACTTGGTTAATTTCTTCGAATAACTGATCAAGTCCAGTGTTTACACTGTGTCCTTAAGACAGATTCGTCCTCTCCACGGTGCTTTCAGAATTTGGACGTCTATCTCCCAGGATGAAATGATCTTCTACAAAATAGCAGCACTACAAATTGTTTGCCTTACGAACACACTAAGTGTTTACACTCTTTCTTTCAGAAATAAAATGCAGCAAATGCAGAGAGATTTATAGCAGAGGATGGAGTACGAAAATTGGAGTAAAATCCAAATGGGAGGCTAGTCTATTTATAGATGTAAATGGCTCTTGGTTTTGAATTGAACAGGTATGAACCTGTTGGTTTGAATTCAAACAGATTTGAATCTGTTGGTTAAATTCAAACAGATAAAAAAGGGAAGGGCCCTGTTTGGTGTGCATTAACCAAACTAGTTTATTTCTGTTTGAAAACGGGAAGGGCCCTGTTTGGATGAAGTAAATCCAAACCAGTTTAATTTGAATTCTGGATTTTATTTTACAAAAATAAAATTAAATTCAAATGTTTTTGGCCCAAAAAGATTAGTATTGGGCCGAACAAGCCCAACCCTCACACCACGCACCGCGCCAAGCCCAGCCCAGCCCAGCCGCCGACCACGGACGGACGGCGGCGCGCGCGCGTGTGTGGTGATTTTTGGGTCCAATGGGTCTAGCCCATTTTGCCCATAACCTCTCCCTCTAAAACACTTGGGTACCCCTTGGGGCACACCCCAAGTACCAAACCCATGCCTTATAAACCCTTTCAAAACTCCCACCAAATCAATGTGGGACAAGCCTTATTCAACCTTTAAGGAATTTTCCACCAAAACTCCATTTCCATGGAGCACACTTTGGCTTCAATTTCCCATTCACTCGGTAATGGTTTTGAGCAACCAAATATACCACGTGAATCACAACGCGGCATAGAACGCGTTACCACTTTGACCCGTGTAAATCGACGCACGGGGCCCACCTAAAAATTAGACCAAACTTAGGAAAAATTCTGGTTTTACCCAGAATTTATAACCATTTCCAACAATCCCCCACATGAATGGAATTTGATGACAACGGAAATGCAACAATATGCAGACTTTATCGAAAGAGTATAAGTCGAAAATATCTTGCATCAGGATAGGTAGTTTTCGGCCTTGAACCTTCCCTAGTGATAACCTATCGGACTTACTGGCTAACCAATGGACGCGATGCCTTGAATTGTTCAGCCGTTTGTGTAAGCCAAGACAATAGATTTCACACAAAATATCTTCTAACACATCGTGGTTCTCACTGTTGTGTTCATTTTGGCCTTGAACGCTCCTGGTTTTCATGAGTGTTTCTAGAGAATGTAGCCTCTTTCATTCTCATAGAACCGGCCCCAGTTCAACACTCATATAGGTGATTCTTATTGTGAGTATCTCCTTATACTCGTCTTGATTTTATGCCTTAATCAAGATATAAGTAATCATTAAAAGCAAAGCTTATCCTTATGCCCCTGCAGACAACATATGTTGCAGATATCACTCTCACCATAGGAATGGGTAGGAATTTTAATCCCTTGGTGATTTCTGGCGAGCCATACATAACTTAGTTGTCCCTTTGAACTTAGTTCTTGGGATCTCCAGTCATATAAGTAGGGTTACCATTATGACGACTCTTATGTAATAGGCTTTAATCCCATCCCTTCGATGAACTATACACTAGCTCTTTTGTCAAACCTTTTGTTAACGGATCCGCAATATTCTCTTTAGATTTTATATAATCTATTGAGATTATTCCGTTTGACAACAATTGCCTACGGTATTATGTCGACGACGAATATGTCGTGACTTACCGTTATACATATGATTCTGTGCCCTGCCTATTGCAGATTGACTATCACAATGAATGCAAATAGCTGGCACAGGTTTTGGCCACATTGGAATGTCTTCTAAGAAGTGACGAAGCCATTCTGCTTCTTCTCCTGCTTTGTCTAAAGCAATGAACTCGGATTCCATTGTGGATCGTGCGATGCAAGTTTGTTTCGTGGATTTCCAAGAAACAGCAGCGCCTCCCAGAGTAAAGACATATCCACTTGTGGATTTTGAATCTTTAGTATCCGATATCCAATTTGCATCACAATAACCTTCAAGTACTGCTGGATATCGAGTAAAGTTCAAACCATGATCACGGGTGAATCTTAGATATCTAAGAACCCGAATGATCGCTTTCCAATGGTCTTCTCCGGGTTACTAGTGTACCTACTCAATTTACTGATAGCATAAGCTATATCAGGACGAGTACAATTCATTAGGTACATTAGGCTTCCAATGATTTGGGAGTATTTTAACTGAGACACTGCATCACCTTTATTTTTCGATAAATAAAGACTGATGTCTACAGGTGTTCTTGCTAAATTCAAATCATCCTTGATAAATTTATCAAGAATTTTCTCAATATAATGAGATTGAGATAATGCATATCCGTCAGATGTTTTAGTAATTTTCATTCCTAATATAACATCTGCGACCCCCATATCTTTCATATCAAATCTTTTGTTAAGCATTTGCTTAGTTGATTTGATCATGTTTTGACTGCTTCCAATGATAAGCATGTCATCCACATAAAGACAAACTATGACATATCCTTGGTCAGTGTTTTTAACATAGACGCATTTGTCACATTCGTTTATCTTAAACCCATTAGTAAGCATTGCATGATCAAATTTTTCATGCCATTGCTTAGGTGCTTGTTTTAATCCATAAAGGGATTTTACAAGTCGACAAACTTTCTTTTCTTGCCCTGATACTACAAACCCTTCGGGTTGCTCCATATAGATCTCTTCATTTAGATCACCGTTTAAGAAAGCTGTTTTAACATCCATTTGATGTATTTCTAAATTAAACAACGCTGCTATAGCAATAAGCATGCGAATGGATGTTATTCTTGTCACAGGGGAATATGTGTCAAAATAGTCCAGACCTTCCTTTTGTCTGTAACCTTTAACTACAAGTCTTGCTTTATACTTGTCAATTGAACCATCTGCTTTCATTTTTCTCTTGAATATCCATTTATATCCAAGAGGTTTAGAACCTGGTGGAAGATCCACCAATTCCCAAGTATGATTTTGCATAATGGATTCAATTTCATTATTAACAGCCTCTTTCCACAAAGGTGCTTCAGGACCTGTCATTGCTGCCTTAAAGCTTTGAGGTTCATTTTCTAACAAGTATGTCAGAAAATCTGGACCAAAGGATTTTGATGTTCTCGCTCTCTTACTTCTTCTTGGTTCATCATCAGTTAAATCCTGTTGGTTGAGACCATTACTAGTCTCTTGTGTTTGATTGTCATTAGTCTCTTGACTTTGTGTACAATCATAAGTTCTTTTCTGTGAACTTAATTCCTGTCCTTTCTTGTAAGGAAAGACATGTTCAAAAAACACAGCATTCCTTGACTCTATAATAGTGTTCACATTTATATCAGGTATTTCTGATTTATAAGTCAGAAACCGATATGCACTACTATTCTGAGCATAACCAATAAACACACAATCTACTGTTTTTGGTCCAATCTTAGTCTTTTTAGGAACAGGAACTTCCACTTTTGCCAAACACCCCCACACTTTTAAGTATTTGTAGGAAGGTGGTCGACCTTTCCACAATTCATAAGGAGTGCTTTTGTTTTTCTTGTGGGGTATTCTATTAAGAACATAATTAGCAGACAATATTGCTTCCCCCCACAAGTTCTGTGGTAAGCCTGAACTTAGTAACATGGCATTCATCATTTCTTTTAGGTTCTATTCTTCCTGTTCAGCAATTCCATTTTGCTGTGGAGAATAAGGGGCTGTAGTTTAGTGAATAATGCCATGTTGTGCACAAAATTCATTTGATGGTGCATCATATTCACCACCCCTATCACTTCTAACCATTTTAATAGTTTTACCAAGTTGATTTTCAACTTCTGTTTTGTAGAGTTTAAACATTTCTAAGGTTTCATCTTTACTTCTAAGTAAATAAACATAACAATATCTTGTGCAATCATCGATAAATGTTATGAAATACTTTTGCCTCCTCTAGTTTGAATAAATTTTAGATCACATACATCAGTATGAATTAATTCTAGAGGTTCAGTTTTCCTTTCAACTGATTTAAATGGAGCCTTAGTTAGTTTCGCTTCACACAAACTTCACATTTATGATTAGATTAATTTCAAAACTTTGGTATATAATCCAAACCAATTAATCTACGCAAAGCATAATAATTTACATGACCTAATCTACCATGCCATAAATTCGACTCAAGAATATAAGCAGATGATGTGTTATTTTCATTCATAGCAACTTTTGGTACAACTGTCATTACATTTAGTTTAAAGAGACCATCACTCATGTATCCCTTACCAACATACATACCACTCTTTGTTAATACAAACTTATCAGACTCAAAAACAAGCCCAAAACCATTTTTACTTAACAAAGAACCAGAAAACTAAATTCTTCTGGATGTCAGGTACATGCAGTACGTTGTTGAGGGTCAGTTCTTTCCCTGATGTCATCTTCAAGATCACTTTCCCTTGTCCTGCCACAGTAGAAGTAGAAGAATTTCCCATGAAAAGTTGTTCACCATTTGCAGCCTCATTGTAGGTAGTGAACATCTTCTTGTCCGCCCATATGTGACGAGTTGCTCCAGTGTCAACCCACCACTCTTTGGATTTCCAACCAAGTTAGCCTCAGACACCACAGCAAAGAGGTTGATGTCATTCACTCCGTCAGAGATGTAATCCAATTTTGTTACATTGGCCTGATTGGTGGTCTTCTTACTTGTATTCCATGATCCTTTCTTAGAACGACGGCAGTCAGAAGCTCGATGTCCAGTTTTGCCACAGTTATAGCATTTTCCTTTGAACTTCTTGTTGCCATTGTTGTTGCCTTGTTTAGGACCATCTCCAGTAAACTTCCTCTTTTTATTATGTGGTTTATGAACTTGTTCAACCACATTAGCCTTGGACTCAATGGGATTTTTCCCATTCCTCTTTTCAGCCTTTCGGTTATCTTCCTAAATTCTTAATCTTACAATCAACTCATCCATGGTCATCTCTTTGCGTTTATGTTTTAAATAATTTTTGAAATCTTTCCAAGCCGGTGGTAACTTTTCCACCAAAGCAGCGACTTGGAAAAATTCGCTAAGAGACATGCCTTCTGAATGAATATCATGCAAAATTATCTGAAAACTTTGAACTTGAGATGTTACCGTTTGGGAGTCTACCATAACAAAATCCAGAAATTTACTGACGACAAATTTCTTCGTGCCGGCATCTTCTGTCTTGTATTTCTTCTCCAAAGAATCCATATTCTTTTGCTGACTTCAGAGGACTATAAACATTATACAGCATGTTGTCAAGGCCATTGAGGATGTAGTTTCTGCACAAGAAATCTGAATATTTCCAAGCATCTACAGCGGCAACAACTTGCCGATCACTTTCACCCTCTTTAAGTGCTGGAGCCTCTTCATGGAGAAACCGGACCAAATTCAGAGTTGTAAGATAGAACATCATCTTCTGCTGCCATCTCTTAAACTTGGTACCGTTAAATTTTTCCGGTTTTTCTCCATGATTGATTGGTACATGAACATGGTTCTGGATAGGGACCGATGTTAGTGTAACAATAGGAGTACCACTGCCAGATGCAGTTTCAGTTGTAGTAGCCATAATCTCTGATTACAAAAATCAGAAAAATTAAAACACAAATTAATTTTCTAGTTACTAAAACTAGAAAATAAATTATAACACAAAATAATTTTATTTTCCTTGTTACTAAAACTAGAAAAATAAAATAGCACAATAATTTTCTGTTAACACAATTAATATTCTGCAATTGTTAATGACATCAGTATATTACTACTAGTTGTCAAAGAAAAGAGACAGTATATTATTACTATCTGTCAAATAGCATAAACACTATTTGTTTTTCCAACCAGAATATGTCTTTATGAAATCAGAAAATTAAATACAATGAAGATACCAAAAACTTATTCTATCTTAAGATTGTTCGAACAATCTTCACTGTATTTAAAAATTTTAATTCTATTGTGTACAAAACAACAATTAGAATTTAAAGAAATAAAGAAAAGGATAGAATTTGTTTGATTACAAAAATCAAACTCGAAATAAAAAAAAATAAATAAAAACAGATTTTATTTTGTTACAAAAACAAAAATTAAAAATTTGATTTAAACAAATAAAATAACACAGAAAATAAATTAGATAACTTGATTTAATTTGTTCGAATAAAACTGATCAAGTCCAGTGTTTGACACTGTGTCCTTAAGACAGATTCGTCCTCTCCACGGTGCTTTCAGAATTTGGACGTCTATCTCCCAGGATGAAATGATCTTCTACAACAATAGCAGCACTACAAATTGTTTGCCTTACGAACACACTAAGTTTTACACTCTTTCTTTCAGAAATTAAATGCAGCAAAATGCAGAGAGATTTATAGCAGAGGATGGAGTACGAAAATTGGAGTAAAATCCAAATAGGAGGCTGGTCTATTTATAGATGTAAAGGTGGCTCTTGGATTTGAATTGAACATGTATGATACCTGTTGGCTTTGAATTCAAATAGATTTGAATCTGTTGGGTTATATTTCAAACAGATAAAAAAAGGGGGAAGGGCCCTATTTGGGTGTGCATTAATACCAAACTGGTTTATTTCTATTTGAAACGGGAAGGGCCCTGTTTGGATGTACAGTAAATCCAAACAAGTTTAATTTGAATTCCAGATTTTATTTTACCAAAAATAAAATAAAATTCAAATGTTTTTGGCCCGAACAAGCCCAACCTCACACCACGCACCCGCGCCCAAGCCCAGCCCGCCCGTGGTGATTTTTGGGTCCAATGGGTCTAGCCCATTTTGCCCATAACCTCTCCCTCTAAAACACTTGGGTACCCCTTGGGGCACACCCCAAGTACCAAACCCATGCCTTATAAACCCTTTCAAAACCTCCTACCAAATCAATGTGGGACAAGCCTTATTCAATACCTTTAAGGATTTTCCACCAAAACTCCATTTCCATGGAGCACACTTTGGCTTCAATTTCCCATTCACTCGGTAATGGTTTTGAGCAACCAAATATACCATGTGAATCACAACGCGGCATAGAACGCGTTACCACTTTGACCTGCATAAATCGACGCACGGGGCCCACCTAAATATTAGACTAAACTTAGGATAAAATTCTGGTTTTACCCAGAATTTATAACCATTTCCAACATAGTTTACCATTTTAATTTTAATGAACATTATAAATTTTATATGTTTATTCCTTAATTTGTATTAAGACTAGGGGGAGTTGTTATTTTTAATTGAATTCTGTAGAGGGTATGATACAAGCAAAATTATTAAAAGTTCTTTAAGAAGAAAAAATGTTACAAACTCTACATGTTTTAACATGATGCGTATATAAATTAAAAATATATTTCGATCCCAATATTATTTACACCGTGCCTTTAGGCACAGGCATATACTAGTATTATTATGGTGAATGATTGTTCCACACCCATGTGATAATTTCTTGATTTCTGGTTTTGGGGGAAGCCATTGATCAAACCGCCAAAGTTGACTGCAAATAACA
This sequence comes from Camellia japonica, assembly GCA_030407325.1. NCBI lineage: Eukaryota > Viridiplantae > Streptophyta > Magnoliopsida > Ericales > Theaceae > Camellia > Camellia japonica. The sequence continues at coordinate 2,624,723 of JAPPVO010000007.1, forward strand.
AACCATTGTCAGATAAACTCCTGAAATTAAAACTTTGAAAGCTACAAATTCATTATTGAAAAATCTACATTTATATGAAAAACTCTTTTTGAAAATTTAGATGTATTTCGTTTAATGTGATTATCGATATAGGTAATTTAATTAAAATTTCATGCAATTATGATCAATGTAGAGAGAGTAAGAGAAAATAAACAACTACAACACAAGATATTTTTATGTGAAAAAATCACGATTAGAATTCACAAACTTGTGATAAAAAATCATGGGCCCTCGGCTAGACAAAATATCCATTATGCAAGAAAGGTAGTATAAGAGATATCTTACGAAGGCCAATCCAGGCAACACGAGTCCACTCACCGGCACACATCTTTGCTCACTCTACAAGTACCTCCACGATCTCTACTGGATATTCGCTATGGTTGTTGAATCGCCACGATGCCATTGATTTCGAAATCCACCGAAATCTACAATCTTGGAATCCATCAAGAAGGTTCACTTTTTGAAAAGGTGAAGAACTTATTTGATGATTATCTTGAAGCTCCTAGAGACTATGAATCATCAAGCAACTGAGAGATATAAATAATCCTCACTACAAGTTCTCTCTAAAAAATAAAGTCTCCCAAAATATTTTCTCTCTTACAAAAATGAATCTCTCAAAATCTCTCTACAAAAATGTATCTCACTCATAAAAATGTTCTCTCACAATATAGGAAATATTCAGAAGTGTTTCAGAGAGAGCACTTAGAAAATTATCCAAGAGATACCAAACATTTCAGTTGAGCTTGATTTAAATAGGCCTGAGCCAATAGTACCTCGCGACCATGGTCCTCTAGGTTGCAGGCACAACTATGTCTATTGTGGGCGTGAAACTCCTTCATGAGATGCAGACAAAACTATTGGGAGTTGTCATTTTTCAAGTTTCAAATAGCGGGAGCGAATATTAAGGTCGCGGGCGCGACCATGCATGTTTCTCAGCTATTTTTTTAAGACTTTTGTTTTGTTTGCTTTTTCTTTTCTTCAATGATTTCGGCTATGGTCACCCATGCTTTTGATAACCATTCCCTTCAGACAAACAACTTGCTTATGGCTAAAAAAGTGCGTCTCCCACAATCTTAAAATCATCCATCAAATATCAAACAAAGATATTCCACAAGCTGACAAACAGAAGGAGCCAAAAACTTTAACCAACAAATCTTGTAGCCAACATTACCAATCCATTCTCTTCAAGCCACCAAAACTAAAAAATTTTCATTTTATAACATTAAGAAGATAAGAAATGAAGAAAACCAACTAAGAAACAATTTTGTCAACTTTGTCTCGGTATTTGCCAAATGTGACAGCCCAAATTTTTTTCAAAACATCATAAGAATTTAAATAGCAAAATAACTTATTAAATTAAAAATTTTAACATCTTAATAGGAAAATTTAAATTCTCACACAATCAAAAGTTTAACTACACTAATAAAAACATATTTAAAAAGTTCACATACAACATTAAACAACATTATAACATCCTTAATCACTAATACATAAGACAGTAAAATTTTATTTTGCTAAAGTCATGACTTCAAGTTAGCCAAGGTTCTATATTAACAGCAGCTCCAATTTTAGCTTCTATTGCTTCCTTATCAAAATCTGGCATAAAACGCTAAGGCAATAAAAATATATGCCATGAGTTTTGCAACATAGTAAGAAAACATAACCAACCTACCATTCTTTTTAAAATAAAATAATCAAATTAATGACAATTAAGAGAAAATGACAGAATTAATAGCATGATAATATAACAACCATTAAAATAATTTTAACTATTTTAATAGTTTAGGTGACACTCAAAATCTCACCAAAGAGATTTTCTTACCAATCACTAAGCTATGGCCACAGTTAATTTGAAAACCCTCCATTTGGTCAAATATTCAAGAACCACGACGGATGCCCACATCAAGAGTTATACATCAAAGCCGTGGCATCCGTGGTTTGCCCCAATGGAACGGTCTGCCAGGAGTATGTAACCACCTTGCGTGCTACCCGCACATCCACCCTAATCCCAAAACCGAATACCGATAAGGGTTCAAATAAGTACCGTGCCATTTTAGGATTTCGCGACACAATTATGTAAAAATTATCAAAAACCAGGGCTCACCCTGAACTATAGGTATTAACCCGTAATCATTAATTGTGTACATGTCATTAATCATTTTAGTTAATTTTTATATTAATCACAAATAATCAAAAAGTTCGCTCACCATAAGTGTTGTACTATTTCATTAAAATTTTCAACGGAAATATTACACATACGTTATACAATAATCTACCAATGTACACAATTATAATAAACAGTTAAATTAAACCATAGTATGAATGATAAATTTAAATACTTGTACACACTCCATTTTTTACCGCCCCTAAGACTTGGGCACCTCAGGTTGATCACTCGATGATGAATTATACGCTTGTCAAACGCTTGATTTCCTCAGTAGAAAGTTTCGGTTTTGAGCCTCAGCCCATTTTTGACCGCCCCTAAGACTTGGGCACCTTTGGTTGATCACTCAATGATGAATTTATATGCTTGTCAAATGCTTGATTTCCTCAACAGAAAGTTCTGGTTTTGAGCCTTAGAAACCTACAAACCTTGCACCATTTGTTTTGGACCAAAATAGCAATTTTTCAAGCCTGACTAATCCTGACCATCTAGGGGCCTGCAGGCCACTTGGTGGTCAGCTAGCCACAAATGAGTGTACAGCCGTCCCCTTAGTGGCTTGCAAGCCACTTGTGTAAAAAAAAAAAACCAGATTTTTGCCAGCTGTGTCAGTTGTCTCCACAGATGCATGCATTGCACTAGCTGTTTCTGTGTTGATATTTCTAAGAGCCTAACATGTTTTTCTATATATACTTGACCCCCTCTCATGAAATTAAGTTAGAAAAAATTACCAAAGGCCAAAAACTTGCATAGCACACACTCTCACTCTCTATCTTGCAACCTACATACTCTCTCTCTACACTTCCTAAACCAAAAATTTAGCTCTTCTTGCTGAGGTTCTTGAGCTCAAATCTTAGCCCTTAAGAGTGAATACCTTGTAGTTCGTGAACAAAAGAGTTACTTCTCTTTAAGAGGTATAACTTTGACTATCTTTACACTACTTTCTTCCTATCTTTTCCTACTATTTTTAGACTATTTTTTAACTATTTTTTATAGGCTAAAACTTGTGGCTTAAAGATATCAAAGGTGGAGGGGTCAACTACCCTTCTTTGAACCTTGTTTCCTAAGCTTTTTCCCTTGTGTTTCCCACTTCTTTCTCAACTTTTTTTTCTAGCTTTTTACAAATGATTTTCAAAGATTTTCAGAAGCTAAAAATGTAGTTTTGAAGCCTCAAAAATGGAGGGGTTAACTACCCCTCCTTATGCTTATTTACTAGCTCAATTTCTCCATTGTTTTAGCTAACTTTCTCAAGCTTTTCCATGTTATTTTCAGTACTATTTTTAGCTATTTTAGGACTATTTTAGTGTGTTTATTTCATTTGTGCTTTGTATAGCATGCTTGTAGTGTAATTGTCCTCATAGGTTTGGTGGTTTAGGCATTAGCCACCAATCTATTTGAGTTGATAGCATTTATTTCATGCTTTTCATACTTGTGTTTACCTTTAATCATCTCTGTAACCTCCTTCATTTCTTGGCTTTTTATTTCTTTGAGAGTTGTTTCAACCGAGTGTCGTTTAAGCTTAAGAAAGAGACCTTTCAATGCTAAATGGTTTAATCTCTTCGGAGGTTCATTACCAAGGCATTACTTCTCTCTCACGCCTAAAACAACTTCTTGTTTGACACTCCTCTCTATTTAGTGGACTTCATGCTCATTTTTGGACTTAAATGACTAATGAATGGAAGGTAATTAAAAGAGGTAATAAAATTGGAGTAAAAGTGGAACAAGATAATAAAATGATTTAGGGTTCAATCGGACGTTAATTGACCCCATTGAGGCTTGGGTCGTTTCATACTTGTTAGTGATGAAAACGGTTCAAGAGTCAATGTCAACCACTTCTCTTGATCAATATCATGATAGGGATGAGGTTTATGAGTCTTTCCTTGTCATTTATCAAAATTGTATCCCTTGATTCATAAGCCATCATGCAATGAATTTGCATCGATTGATGGTTTGCAAATCGAGCCTACCCCTCCCTTGATCTGTTTGATGATAAGGAGAGGTAGGGTAGACAAACATCCCTTGAAAAAACTCTTTTTGTGTTCTGTTTCATGTCTATTACAGCAAGGCAGTACTAAACATTAGTGGCCGGCTGACCACCTTTACTGTACAGCCGTTCACTTCTTCTGGCCGGCCGACTACCTTTTTCAGCTAGGCAGTGTCCTTTTTCTTGCAGAATAGAGCAGAGACTAAGGTAAAAAACAGTACAATTTTCTGACTGTGCAACAGAAGCATTCTGGTAGCAAAACAGAGAGCATTTTCGGGTGGAAATCCACATCCATGCATGAACCATCCCTTGCCTCTTGGGGCCCACCATTAAAATAATATTTTAATAGTAGTATTAGTACTTAAAGTAGTGGACTTGTAATAGTTAATTGCTTAGTTAGTTCATTTCGTATTGCAACTAATTAGCTAGTGTAGCTAGTGAAATAGTTAATTACTTAGTTAGTTCAACTCTCATTTGTAATAATTAGCTAGTGTAGTTAATTATTTCATTTGGTTTGTAATAGTTAGTTAATTTGCTTAATTAGCTAGGACATTCATTCGGACCCTCCTACGCTAGGGCAAAATTGTAATATTGTGTATGTCTTCCAACCCTACGTCTTTCTCCTTTTTATTTACCCTCTTATGATGGATAGTGTAGAACATCATGTTTCTTTTAGCATTTTCCATGATTTGCATTATTTGTCTTGTATACATAAGGTTCGGTTCATCATTCTAACAACATTGTCATTTATTACTTCCTTGAATATCTGCACCACCGCATGCTATCAAAGTGATTCACATGACATATAGACAACTGAACCTATTAGTTGCATTTTTGTATGTGTTGCATTAGTCATATTGCATTGTTTAGGAAGCATGCATTTTTCTAATTATTTTATTCCTTTTGGCTTGCCTTGGAGTACTAGGTGAGCATTTATTGCTTTAGCATATTGCATACATGCAATTATTGCCATATAACATGTTTACCAAGGCTAAGTGCTTAAGTGATATACTTGTTTGAATGCCTGTGGATGAAGACTAATTGCTTAACTTGGGATAATTTGATTAATGTACATATGAAATCATTTTTTCAAGTGGTACATATTCAAAACAATTTTTAAAACAAACATGAAATCAAAGTGTTCAATTTTTGTAAATTAGTCTATACTTGTGTACATCACATAGTAACAAAGTCTAATAATCGGAATAAGAGCATATAATTTAAATAAGAATCACATCATGATTAGTAGAGGCCGATTTTTGATCGGGCGAGTGGGGCGCTCAATTGATGACCTTCCCCTCTCGTACCTAAGTTCCCGAGCCGAGACACTTTGGTGATGACGGATAAGTGGCCTTTGGCACGAGTCTCAGGTTTCCTAAATTTCCAAAAATATTTAGGTTGCGACTCTATAATCTGGCAAAGCAGTCCATTTTTGGCATTTTTTATTCAAAATCGATTTTCTAAAAGATTTTCCAGATTTTGACTATTTGTGTTTATCTATTTCACATTGTACTTGCGAAATCAGATTCAAAACCACGAGAGTCCAAACTGTAGGGCCAACATATCCGAAAGAAGCACAAAAGTCAAGCTACTATACTTAAAAAATGAACCACAATCACACACATATGCATGGACTACTAATTTACAAGATTTAATTAATTAGACCAGAACAATATATAATTTTAGTCTAAATAAATAATTGAAGTAATAATCATGGTTCCTTCTCAATATGCCCAAAAATTTTCAGAATATACTTTTCGTAATGAAAATTATAAATAAATTATTTATACAATTCTAAAATTCGTGAAAATCTATAGAATATTCAATAAACATGTTATGGTCATTTTCCAAAAAGCATTTCCCAAAAATAAGTTATAAATTATTCTGTAAAATTTCGAGAAATTTTATGACACAGATTTATCACATTTTCTTAAATTAATTCCATACTTAAATTTATAAATTAATTTGATAATCTAAAAATTTATTATGAAAGTAGACTTTCAAATTTTATTTTTTATTTAGAAATTACCAGATTTGGTTTAATATAGGATTTTTAATGATTTTTCAAACATTCAGTAAAATTTGTCTACAGTTCTAGATTTAATTAAAATTTTGTATAAATTTGTACAAAGTTAGAATAATTGTTACAAAAATTTATGGATAAACTAGACATTATTTTTAACAACTTTGTAGAGGAAATCATCTCAAAATTGAGTATAAAATTGTCTAAAAATTCGTACAATTTTCTTGCTGATTTAAGAGTCATATAATCAGACCAAATAAAATCTTCAATCATTTCTTTAATAGCATAAACTACACATGCAAGTCTAATTTGTAACAACCTGAAAATTTAAGTTGTCCTTTAAATTTTATCTTAGTATTATTTAATTATAAACGATTTCAAAAAAATAATTTTAACTTTATATTATTATTCGATATTATTTTATGAGTATTATGGTATTTTTATTATATTTTTCTTGGACCAAAATATACTGAAATATAACATTTTCTATACGACAAAATACGTGCGCCCCAAGCTGTTTTGATGCCCACACCAAGGTTTTAAAAACCAGACCGGATTAGCCGATTCGACCGGTTGAACCGTTGACCGGTTGCAGTTCTGGTTCGAATACACCCACTAAACCGTTCAAAGTAAAAAACCGGCTTATTTTGAGAGAATCGAAAAAATCGACGGTTGAACCACCGAAACGGTCGACCCGCATAGTTCAATAAAATCAAAATTTTTTGATTTTTTTTTGTTTTTTGTTTTTTTTTTTAATTCTTTCTTTCTTGCTTTCTTATTATATATATATAAGAAAATTTTAATTGGAAACTCTCTTTCAAAGGTCTCCTCTTGTGAGGAATCCCATTGAGAGCTTGAAATTATTGTGAAAGCCTCTACCTATTTATAAAAAAAAATTTCTTTCAAAAAAACTCAAGAAATCTATGTAGGATTCAATCAAATTTATTGGAGGAAAACTTAAAATTTTGATATCCCTCCAAAATTTTTGCTCTTCTTTCAATCAAATTATTTGAATTAAAATCATATGGAGGGAATATTGAATATTTGATTTTTTCTTCCAAAATTAAAATTAATAATATTTTAAAATATATTTAATTTTTTAGTAAAAAAAATATTAGGAGAAATATTTAAGATCATTTAATTATTTAATTAATAATTTTATTACTTATATTTTTATTTAAATATAATTTTAATATATTTATGACGTCACGGTTCGATTCCAGTTCAACCTGACGGTTGAACCGGCAACCCGTCCACCCAATCATTTTTTTGGTTCACCCATCAGTCCAATTTTTAAAACATTGGCCCACGCATCTTGCTCCACACGCTTCTCGCCTATAAATATAGCTATCTACATCAGCGACACCCTGATCTTTCCCAAACTGTCTAATTCTCTCTCCGCCTCTAGTTTTTTTTATATAAATAAAATTTTAAGTTTAGTTTGGAGTATTTAGTGGGTTGTAGTGAACGAAAAGTAAAAGTTGGAATTAACATAAATGTGAGTTATATTATACATTGAGTCATCATAATATATTTTACGTGTGCTTTGAGTTACCATAATTTATTTTACGCAATCGTATTTTATAAATTATATTAATATTTCGATTACGTTGATGATTTTTTGAACCCTATTTGCTTAAAATGAAACCCATGGATATGTTTGTTTAAATTTTAGAAATTATTTGACAATGATTTTATAAACAATTATGTTTTGTAAGTACCACCACGGGAGCCCCATGCCTTGGGAACTTGAATAAACTATTGGCTTCTGATTGGTCACCTTGTGGCCTTCTGTTTGTTATGGATTTATTAACCTTTGTTCTGTGCGGAGTAAAGTGATGTGCAAAGCTAAGTGCTACACTATTGTGGGAGACACCTCTACAATCCGTACCCTTGTATTGTCATGAATACATTGACCTCTGTTCTGTTCTGCCCCGTGGTTATGGTTATATATTTTCATATAATATCATATGATTTCTGAAATGGATTTCTGTTATAATATGAGCAACTTATTTACTCTAATAGAAAAGTATTCTATTTTATCTATTTTGAACCTAACCATGGTAATTATGCTTTGAGTATAATATTCTCAATCTGCCATGTGCTTATAGCTATTTACCACTTTTCAGGAAACAATTAATGCAATTCAAAAATAGTTTTTGGAGAGTCTTAGACGCGGGGCTGCGGAATAGATACACATAGCACTTTTATAGTATTTATAATTCTATTCTTCATATGTAAAGATCGCCCTTTTTGGTCAATAATTTGTTATAAAAATAGAAGCTCTGATGATTATTTTGGTACCCTCACTTAAAAATTATTTCCACTCGCGTTTATTATTTGTTCAAGAATTGGCCGTAGATAACTTCAGTTACTGGCCATCACGATACTTAACCCTTGGGTACGGGGAGTGAGTCGTGACATAATTCCACAATTATATCATGATTTTAAGGCTACTAATATAAAAATAACATTCAAATATTTAATATACAAACCACAATTTATATATAACTATGAACAAGATTTTATCTAAAATTTTAGCTATAAACACAAATCTAAAATTTTAACAATTGAAAAGAATGAGAGGGTCGAGAGGGTTTTCTTGCCAAGTAGTATGATTGAAATGGGGTGATGAAATTATAACTTCCTTAATCTTCTACTCTTCTTTTTCTCCTTACTTAGCTTAGCTAGCTCACAGAATTAATTATTTTATTTTCTTTTCTCCGATCAGAAGAAATGTAAACATGTGGGTGATTATCCGACCACACTGCCAACTTAGTAATTAGCTGGAGAGAATTGGCAGAATAGATGACACATGGCTAACCTGCAACAGAAAGAGAAGATTCCGGCGTGGTTCGTCCACCCGGGGGCACTCCGACGATCAAGTCAGTATATCTCTCAAAGATAATCAATAGTGCAAATCTCACCGTTTAGAACTTAAATTGCGTACCTTAGACCCACAGGGGTGCCTCTCTTTTATAGTTAACTCAATCCTAGTCCCGATAGAAGCCTGACTTCTATGGACTCCCATTCAGTGCTTACTTTGGACTCCTCAAGAGATAAGGATAGATTCCCTAAGAACATTATCCTTATCCATCTTGAAGTCTTTCCTCATTCTAGGACTCTTGTCCCTTATCCGCTTATCTTGGATTCCGATATCTTTGGAGATAACCTCGGCCACGCCGAGATCATCTTGGCGTTACGACCAGGGCACGTGGCATCTCGGCTGATACATCGGCGTCACCTTGCCATGTGTTGGTACTCAAAAATATATCCCCACAACTGCCCCCTAGGTTCTATTACCTCGGCATTCTAAGGTGATGGAACCTATATCGTTACCTCTTTCCAGTACGTCGGCTTAATTCATTTTAGCCAAGATCATTGTTTAAGGCTGACATGTCTTCCTTAAAGAACAAGAATTTTAGTGAATTCCTTCACTCATATGAGCTGTCATGCATCACTATTCAATCGTTTCATTCACGCGTCTTATCCTCGTTGGATCGTGCTTGTGACGCGCCTGTAAGCCTTCTTGTGCCTGCGTGCGCCGTCTGATGCATTCACTGCTCTAAGCGCATTAGCTGCCCTTTTTTGCCGTCGTTTCAAGTTTTAACAAACACTTTTCCCTCTTCTTTCATTTCTTCACTTTTCATTCGATACTCTTGCTTTTTCTCTTTCTTACTTTTTTCTCTTGAATCCGTCATTGTTCCAGACTTCAAGCTCTGCCGTCGCTACTGTTCACCTGTTCCGGCATGGTTTTCACTGATCTTTTGCCTTCGCAACTGTCGTCGGACTTCGACAATCCCCATTCCGGCTTCTCTCTTTCTGGTAAGTCACTATTTCGTCTGGTTTCAGTTTTTGATGTTCATCATTACTTGTTGCCATTACTGCTCTGTTCAAACATTTGATTTGCGAATCACGTATCTGAATGTGATTATTCCACAATTTTGCCCTTGCCCATGTCTTGAATACACGCATTGTTCACTATTTTTTTGCACTTTTGTCACTGTTCTTGACCTTGTACCCCTTGTACTCACTATGTTCATGATAGTCCATCTTTGTTCTTGATTCTGAAACTTGTTCTTGTTTTCTGTTTTTTGTGTCTTTTCTAGATTCCTGCCTTTAATCTTCGTTTTCATAGACTTATGTTTGGGATTTGTCTGTAGAACCCATAATTTAGGAAAAAACTGAAACCTGCATTTGCCTAAGTGTTTGCCGAGGTCCCAATAACCCTTTCAAAACATTTTCTGTAATCCAACCCTTTCGATTAAGCCGATATCATGGGTATGTGGAAACATAAGGTAAACACCCCATCCAAACTAGAATTCTTTAGACAAGAGTTTGAAATCCCAGCCGACGTCTATCTGAGGTTGGCTGGGGATGATGACTCCATCATGCCTACTGATGACTCCATGCCTTTCCCTGTGATAGCCTTCATTGAGTGTGGACTTCGACTCCCACTCAACATCCTTTTCCGTGAAATACTTCATTATTATAAGTTGAACCCAATGCAACTTTCCATCAATTCCTATCGAACCATCAATGGTATCATAGCCTTAGCCAAACAAGAAAACGCTAGGATCACTTTAGTCGACATCCAATATTGCTACACTATGTGTGGCCTCAAAAAAGACACCGGCTACGTTTACTACCTCAAGCCGAGGTCCACTGAATACAAAAATCATTGCCGACCTCCCTGACTCCAACAAGGGAGCTGGGGATAATTATTTCATTACTTCGGGGAACTGGGAGTTCGCCCCAGATGAAGACCTCCATCTCTTCCCTCTCCCTCGATCAGTCTTTGTAGAGGGTAATGGTAAGAGCCCTGCATTCATACCTACTTGTCTTTTAAAGTCTTTCATACTTTATCTATTTCTTAATGTCTGCTTTTCTTGCAGCTGTTCCTAAGCCACCAAAAAACTTTCGGCAATCCTTCATTCCCAGCAAGGATTTGAAGAAACTTTTGGACTTACCAGTCCATAAACGGAAGGCGCTTCTGCTTCTCAATTTTATTCCAACATACAAGTCAGCTCTGCCCGACGTCCCTAGGAAGAAGAAGAAAAGCCTTTCTCCACCCTCTGCTACAACTCCATAAACCGCGTCCACATCTCGGACAGACCAAGGATCAACCTCTGATCCAACTGAGCAACCGTCAACCTCGGCTCCATACTTGATTCCAATATCCCAACTCCGCCGTCGACGCCGAACAGTTTCTTCTGCCGAGATGGGTCACCCACAACCAGTTGCCAAAGATCTCCTGGCTAACATTCCAACTGATGTTGATGCCCAACCAGTTCCAACCCAGCCTCCAAAGCCAAAAAGAGTAAAAAAGGTTCAGCCAAAGGCTAAAGTTACTCAGATTGAGTCTGAGGATACTTTGCCGATCTCCAAGTTGGCTGAGAGTGACAAATCTCAACCCTCTGCTGGGAAGAGGCGCTCTGAGGCCCAACCATCCAAATCGCCAAAAACAAAAAAGCCGAGGTCATTTTCTGCAACAACCTCGGGGTCTCAAAAACATGCTGCCCCCTGGGCCCCAAAAATCACTCTGGAGGATAAGCCAGTCTTGGCTACTGATAGTGCCGATGACATCAACATCGGTATAGCACTCAGTACCGCTTTACTTCTGCCCGGCGATCTTGATCGGAATGTCGAGTTGAGCGAGTACGAGAACTACGCTCTGATGCTTCAGCGCTCTGTTCAGGTAAGTGTTTTTCGCTTGGTACTTTTTCTTTCTTTCTCTTCATTTCATACTTAGAATATTTTCTAATACTTCTGTTTTCTTTCAGGCCATCCAGCATGCCCACTCTTTCTCAATACAATCTTTTGAGAACCGTGAGAAGCTAGCCGAAAAGAAGAGAGAGGTCTCCAGCCTTCAGAAAACCAATAAAAATTTGCAATCAAAGATGAAGACCCTGGAGGATTAGGCCGAGGTCGCTATTAAAGCCAAGGATGATGCCGAAGAGAAGGTTGGTGCTGCTGAAGCGATAAACAAAGTCCTTCAAGCCCAGCTGAAGGAGGCCGAGGAAAAAGTGGCCCAAGCCCAGAAGGAGCTTCAAGACGCCTTGGCCACCAAAGAGGCCGAAATCAAAGATGCCGACGAGAAGGCGTATGCTCAGGGCATGGCTGATGTTACGGAGGCCTACGAAAAGCAAGTCAAGCAAGCATGCAACAAGGGTTTCACCCTTGGTTGGATGACCTTGTTGAAGAAACTTCATGTCCCCGAGGACTCCTCCTTTAAGAATGCCGACGCTATTCTCCTTCCATTCACCCCAACTCCAACTCAATCTGATGATGACTCTGAATCTGAGGAGGAGGTTCTGGTGAGAAAGCCCAAGGAAGCTGCTGGGGCCAAGTCCTCTTCTTAGAAAGAGCAAGTCCTGGACTTGACTCAAGATGAGGAGGTTGAGGAGGTTCCCAAGGATGCTGCTCCAGCGGATGCATCAGCCGACGTGCTTCTTGCCAACAAGAGCCTTGACCAGACCCTTCAGGAGATTGATGTTGAGCTTGCGGCCGAGAAGGTGGCCGAGATGTCCTCCCAGCAGTCCTCCGAGGTCAAAACCCAGCCTGCTAATGATGCTGAAGAATCTTAATTTTGATGTCTTTTTCCTTTGCTTCTTTGTACTTTGTACTTTTGTTTTTTCTCCTTGTTTGAGATAATTTGTAAGTTTTGGCCGACGTGCCTTCTTTGGAATGCTAATACAACCTTCCTTCTCTGAATGCTTGTATCTTTGTTTTCTCTTTACTGTTTTTGCGTAATTTTATACTTAGAATTTTTTGCATATCTTTTATACACTCTAATCCTTGTGCAACCTTCTCGGGGTGACACACCTCGGTTATACAACTGATGATTTTACCTCGGCAATACCCAAGTATCTTTCTCGGCGTAAGCTTGGTTTCACCTTGTAAATTTTTCATAAAATTTCAACAAGTGCTTAACCTTAGTTCAACTTGTAAACTTTTCACAAGTTTCAACAAGTGTTAAATATTATCTCGGTTTAACTTTAACTTGTAAACTTTTCACAAGTTTCAACAAGTGTTAAACATCATATCGGTTTAACTTGTAAACTTTTCACAAGTTTCAACAAGTAAACATCATATCGGTTTAACTTGCAAACTTTTCTCAAGTTTCAACAAGTAAACATCATATCGGTTTAACTTATAAACTTTTCGCAAGTTTCAACAAGTAAACATCATATCGGTTTAACTTGTAAACTTTTCCCAAGTTTCAACAAGTGTTAAACATCGTTTGTCTTCTCTCTGCCCCCTAATGTGAACCTAAGTTTCACTTGGGTTCTCATTGTTCATGCATGTCAGAAACAATTGTCAAGTATCTTGATCGGTCACGAGTGTACAAACAGATAAATTAAGCTGAAACTTTATTTATTTACTTCGGCAAATGTCAAAAGAACAAAAGATTCTAGTGATAGAAAAATTTTAAATTGCAAGTGTTCCAAGGCCTTGGCAGCTCTTTGCCCTCATCTTCAGTTAAGCCCGAGCCGAGAAGAAAGAAGCATTCTTCATCCCCCTCCTGGACGGGGATTTTTTTTAGTGCTTCTTCGCTCTTCTCTGCTGGCTTCTTGCCGACGTCCTTTAGGACTTCCACGTCCTTGTTTTTCAATCTCTGCCTTTTCTGGTTCTCGTATGCTGCAGGTGGATTTCATTGCTGCCATGGAGCAATTCTTTGCCTGCAGCTGATCTCCTCTGACTTCCTCAATCCCATGCTCTGTTGGGAACCACAATAGTTGATGCAATGTTGAGGGAACAACCCTCATTGCATGCAACTATGGCCTTCCCAAAATGATGTTGTAAGGAGAGGGTGTGTCGATTATGGTGAACTCTGTTGTTATCTTCCTGGTGCCTGCCTGCACCTCCAAGCTGGTTGTTCCCAGTGGCCATGTCGACGTTCCATTGAACCCGACCATCGGGCTATTGGATTGCTCCATATCGTCTGGGTGAAGGCCGAGCTCCTTGTAACATCGGACGTACATGATGTCACAAGAGCTGCCTTGATCAATCAGGATGCGTTTTACTTGGCATTCTCCAACCTGGAGGGATACTACCAAGGCATCATTGTGCGGATGCTATACCATCTTAAGGTCGGCTTCAAAAAAGGACACTGCTAGTCCTTGGCACTCCTCTGCCCGATGTCTCTTTTTCCAGACTTGGTAGACGTGTTGCAAGTGCTTTACCTTCTGGGTCTCCCTCCTAATCTCGTTCTCATTGACCTTCGAGTGGATTACATTAATTACCCAAGGTCCTCTTGCCTGAGGTTGCTGTGCCGGGAGAAGGGGAGCTGCTGGTGCCTGAGACAGTCTTGTCTGCTCTTCTCTTGTCCTGACTTCATCGACAAGGTCTCTCAGATGGCCCTGTCTCACCAGGTCTTCTAAGTGTGTTTTCAGGGCTCTACAGCCCTGAGTCATATGCCCATCTTCATTGTGGTAAGCACAATGCCTACCAAGGTTTCTTTCCATAAATTCTCCTGGTGCCCTTGCTGGTGCTCTGAAATAGGGTTGATTCCGAATTTGTTCTAGGACTTTGTGAATTAGGATTTGGAACACAGTAGTCACTGCCTGTGCCCTCAGTTCTGTTTCTTGCTTGCTCGATCCGTTGTTACCTTAGCCTCGCTTCGGCGAGCCGTTTCCTTTCTCTTACTTTGTTTCCTTGGTCCCCAATATGTCTTCTTCGGCTCTGGCATACTTCTCGATTCTCGCCATGAGCTCTTCCATGCTTTTTGGCAATGTCTTTGCCAAAGACTTCCATAGTGAACAGTTGTCTTTTAGGTCATTTTTGAAAGACACGACCGCCACTTCTTGATTACACTCGGGTATTCGATTGAACACCTCATAGTATCTTTTTGCATAGGCCCTAAGGCCTTCATCCTTGCTGATCTTCAGAGCCATCAATGCGTCCACCCTTAATGGCTGCAGTTTGTTTGTCACGAACCTGGCCACAAACATCTCGGCCAGGCCTTTCCAAGTCTTCACGCTTCCCTTTGGTCGTTTGTGGAACCAATCTGATGCAATCTCCCCGAAGGATGAGGGGAACACTTTGCAGAGCAATGGCTCGTTCCCACTATACAATGCCATTGAGTTCAAATATAATCCAACGTGGAAGTTGGGGTCTGACTTATCATCGTATATTTGGAACCTTGGCATACTGAATCTGTTCGGCGCCTCAAACTGTCCAACTCTACCGAGAATGGTGTCCTCGGCTTATCTAGGGAGGTTACCTTGCATCGGCGTTCTGTTGCTTCCTCTTGAGATAATCTCTCAAGTCTTCTTTGCTCCGCCCAGGAGCTCGGCTATCTTTCGACTTCAGTCTTTTCGGTATATTACTCTCGGCCTCGTGGTGAGCCTTTTTCGATCTTTCTCCATGAGTTGTGTCGAAGCATAGTGCCCCCCCTTGAACATGCCGATGTTCTTTGGGGTCGGCCTTCTTGGTGCGTTGTGTCCTTTGTGACTCTTCCTTCTTCTTCCTTCCCCTCTTCCGACCTCTCTTGAAGGCCGGTGAGAGTGTCTTTCGCTCCTGGTGTGCTAGGGGGCTTCTGGGATTGCTTTCTGCCCTCCCTTCTGGGCATTGGCCGCTGGAATCGGCGTCCTGCAGCGGGTATGGTGGCATGACGTTATTTTGCGTCATAAAATTGACGACCGACTGCAGGTCTGTCAATTTGTTTGCCATCTCTTTTACCTCTTCGTCCCTCCGTAGGCATCTATCCTTCCATACCTGGAGGTCGTCTTCGTTGTAGTAGCCACTTCGATCAGGTTTCTTTGGTACGTCGCCAGTCTGGCCGACGTCTTTTACCCCGTGAGTTTGCTCATGAGTTTCTGCGTTGGATTTGTCTCCTTCGACATCAAGGTCAATAGGTCTCCCACTCCCAGCAGGAGTGTCGTCCTCAACCTTTTCTTTCTGTCCATCGTTGGCCATCTATTCTACTTTCTTTCCCACAGACAGCGCTAAATTGTGTGGGTGATTTTCCGACCACACTGCCAACTTAGTAATCAGCTAGAGAGAACTGGCAGAATAGATGACACTTGGCTAACCTGCAACAGAAAGAGAAGATTTCGGCGGTGGTTCGTCCACTCGGGGGCACTCCGACGATCAAGTCAGTATATCTCTCAAAGATAATCAATAGTGCAAATCTCACCGTTCAGAACTTAAATTGCGTACCTGGGGGTGCCTCTCTTTATAGTTAACTCAATCCTAGTCCCGATAGAAGCCTGACTTCTATGGACTCCCATTCTGCTTACTTTGGACTCCTCAAGAGATAAGATAGATTCCCTAAGAACATTATCCTTTCCATCTTGAAGTCTTTCCTCATTCTAGGACTCTTGTCCCTTATCCGCTTATCTCGGATTCGATATCTTCGGAGATAACCTCGGCCACGCGAGATCATCTTGGCGTTACGACCAGGACACGTGACATCTCGGCTGATACATCGGCGTCACCTTGCCACGTGTTGGTACTCAAAAATATATCCCACACATATATATATATATATATATATATGTGTGTGTGTGTGTGTGTGTGTGTGTGTGTGTGAGTTCATCTTGACTCTCTCTCTCTCTCTCTCTCTTATTCTATCAAGTCTCATCAAATTTTCCAATTCCAAGAGATATAATTGAGCCTACTCCCTATAATAACATGCATACATACAGTGTTGGGTGATTGATCACCCACACTGCCACCGAGTTTTGATTTTTTTTTTCTTTTTCTTTTTTTATATTTGTGTGGGTTTTTTAAAATTAATTAACTAAGGTTTTTAGTAAGGATAATTATTATGTTGAATCCTTGTTAAAATAAATTATAAACAATAAATATTGAATACCCACAAATTATTATTATTGAATTAATTTAAAACTAACTTATACACTAATATATATTTCAGACAGACCCTGGATAAAATCAATTTATTTATTTATTTACTTCTAAGAATAATTAAATGAGGGTTCTCACACCAAATCACATGCAAGAAAGATTAGGATTAAAAATCCTAACAATCTCCCCCTTTGGCAATGCCGGGACAAAACTACATAAAACATTCCTACACAAAATTCAAGCAACAAAGATAGAAATGAATAAACAGAAAAACACAATTTTGTCTTTGGAACTAGATTGCTAACTCACATTCTAATGCATGAAATTAGGATTGAAAATCCTAACAATCTCCCCCTCTGGCAATTCTATGGTAAAACACAAAATACTCCCCTGCACAAAAATGGGTAGCACACACAACGAAATAAAACACATAAAGCACCTGCACAACTCTCCCCTTCAGCACAAAACCATTTTCATACAAAAACTTTTTCTCTCCCCCTAAACACAAGACCAATTTTTCTCTCCCTTTTTGTCTGGAATTGATAAGGAAAAAAAACGTAAAACAAAATAATACTGATCACAAGACTCAGAAAATTTTTACTCAATTCTCAAACATTGAAAAACAAAGTTTTATCAAAACTGAAAATGTTCAACAAGTGTAAAAAGACACTCACTCGAAAATTGTTGGATACTGGTAAACATAAATCCCATACAAAGGTAGTGTGTTGTGTGAAATGAGAGAATACAATGTTTAACGATGTCATGTAGAGTTCAAATTTTGAACATTTTGTACCAAAAATTGAGCCACTCTTTTTGGAAGTCAAACCTCGAGTTTTTCAAAATACATATGATTTTAGAGAGAGCATTAATCAAACTTTCATAACCTCCTCTCTTCTTTATAAATGCTTTTCAAGTTCTTCTTCTTCTTCTTTTCTTCACTTCAACAAAAATTCAAAGAGGCTTTCACATTGCTAAGAGCAGTAGCTGAATCCAATAAATCATGAAGTTTATCCTCTGAAAAATGGTAGCTATAACACACTCTTACATGTAGCCCTTTCCCTCGAGCTTTGCACAAAAGCAACTATTTTTCTTGCTCATCTCTCATCATCATACTATTAAGAACTTGGCAACGGTCAATCCGCATGAGTTAAGGCATAAAA
This sequence comes from Camellia japonica, assembly GCA_030407325.1. Taxonomy (NCBI): domain Eukaryota; kingdom Viridiplantae; phylum Streptophyta; class Magnoliopsida; order Ericales; family Theaceae; genus Camellia; species Camellia japonica. The sequence goes on from JAPPVO010000007.1 coordinate 2,642,902, forward strand.
ATTAACACATTGTTCAGGATTTCTCATAACTATGGATAAACATTTAATCCTCCCGAAAATGTGTACACACTGAGATCATGTTCATCAATCCTCAAGTATTCAAAGTGAAGTGAGAATGACAGAAACCGAACATGTCATGCAAAATAAAACAATGTTTTTTTCAAGAGTGAGTCTAGAGACAAAATTCCTTTTTCTCAAAGCAAGTAATCTAGAAGAGCAAAATTCTATTAGGGGAAAGACTTTAGAATACTTAAAAGACTCATAAGAAACACATATAATTTTTTTTTTTTTTTAAGAACTCAAAAACAAAACAAAAACAAAAAAATATTTACAACAAAAGCAGAAAACCCTTCAAACTAAATCATTTTTCCTCACCTAAGCAACTCTAGTTTTAACATGCGAGTATTTAGGAAAGTTAACACCTTTTTGATTATTTGGAAAAACAGAGCCATTAAGCATATAAGGGCGAAGATGACCAAATTTATCACAAAAATCACACCTAAAAATAGGCTTACCATCCCTTGGATACTTGTGGCTGGCTTAGCCCATTAAACATTCCGTTTTTGCTTATGTTGTGACCGTTTGTGCATATGTTGTTGCCTTTGAGCTTATCTAGAAGCACCTACACCCCTGCCATGGTTAGCCTTATACAAATTCAAGCAATGAGGCCTAATATGACCACTAACCCCACAATGATGAGACATAGGTATAAATTTTTTCTTCAAAAAATTTTCACGAGATAAAATAGGAGTTGGAGAAATTTTACCTTTCCCTTTTTCAAGGCCTTTTACCTCCTGGGTGCTTGCATTGTTGGAAAATGATGCTTCCGGCTTAGAGTCTTGATTGTTGAAGTAGCCAAGACCACTCTTGTCACTTGCCAATTTTTGTGAATTTATAACAACATCTAAATTCTTTGAACTCGTGTTCCACAACTTGAGTGTGGCATTGGCACCAATTAATTCAAGTTCCCTTTTGGCACACTTGTTTTCAAGCTCCTTTCTTATTTTGGCAAAATTTTCAGCTTGTTCCTTAAGGAGATCACAACTCTTTTTAAGCTTATCATGTGCACCAAGAATAAACTCTCTCTCATTTTTGCAAATAGAGAGTTCATCAATCAAAATGCTCTTTTCATTGGTGAGAGAGCTTATTTTTGTTTGAGCTTCTAAGAGCTCCTTTTCCAGTTTATCTTTCTCCATCTCACATTCTTTCAAATTTGTTATGAGATTTAGCTTTTGTCTAGAAAAGTTGCGGCACTCATTGTACATCTTCACATAAGTTACTTGAAAGTCCTCATCCTCACTTTCAGAAGTGTCCTCATTTTCAAAAGCGGGATCATGACTTGCACCCAAGGCATTGTGTGTTGAAGATGTTGTACAAAGGGCAATGATAGGACCCTCACTTGGACCTTCATTTCCTTCCTCATTTTCAGAATTGCTCTCATCATCCCACGTGATTTTGAGAGCTTTTTTATTTTTTTTTTCTATTCTTCTTGGAAGGACATTCACTTGAAACATGTCCAAGCCCTTGACATTCATAACATTGTATTTCTTGAAAAATCATTTTCATTTTGTCGGGTTTGGAAAAATTTTGCTCATCATTACCTCTCTCCCTTGAACTTGCATACTTGAAATTAGGCTTTTTCTTGTTTAAAAAATTCTAAAATTGTTTTTCAAATAAAGCCATCATTTGTGATTCAAAATCATCACCATCCTTGGGAGAATTAACAAACTTATGAGAGCTTTTAAAAGCAAGAGCATCTTTTTGTTTATTTTTCAAAAAAATATTTGCCTCATAAGTTTGTAGGTTTCCAACCAACTAATCCTGCTCTAAATTATCAATATCTTTAACTTTTTCAATAGCTGTAACTTTTGATTGGAAATGATTGGGTAATGATCTCAAAATTTTAGCCACAACCTTAGGCTCGGGAATTTTCTCTCCTAATGCAAAACAGGAATTAACAATGTCACTGAGCTTGTCATAAAATTCATCAAAGGTCTTATCATCTCTCATAAAAAGCATTTCAAAATTAGATGTGAACCTTTAAAGTTTGCTACGTTTAACAGTGTTAGTGCCCTTGTGAACAGTTTCAAGGATATCCCATGCTTCTTTGACAATTTCACATGTACTAATCCAATGAAACTCTTCTTGTATAGCCAAAAATAGCATTGATAGTCTTGCTATTCCAATTTGCATTAGTAAAATCATTCATATTCCAATCATCTCCCAGTTTTGGAATACTTTCTCCTTTTACGGTGATCACAGGTTCTTTCCAACCTTTGACAACAGATTGCCAAACTATTTCATCAATAAATTTTAAATATGCTTTTATTTGAGCTTTCCAAAAACTATAGTTGGTTCCATTGAGCAAAGGAGGTTTATATGAAACAATATTTCCTTGGATCAAATCCATAATTAATAATCACGAAAAGATCACATTTCTATAGTTTTGAAAAGCAAAGTACGAGTGACCCGCCCTGATACCAATTGAAAAATCTAGATTTATGCGGAAAACTCTTTTTGAAAATCTAGATGTGTCCCATTTAACATATCGATATAGGCAATCCAATTAAGAATTTATGCAACCATGATCAATACAGAGAGAGTAAGAGAAAAATAAACAACCACGACACAAGATATTTTTACGTGAAAAAATCATAATTAGAATCCACCAACTTGTGATAAAAAAACCACGGGCCCTCGGCCAGACGAAATATTTACTATGCAAGAAAGGTAGTACAACCGATATCTTACAAAGACCAATCCAAGTAACACGAGTCTAGTTACCAGCACACGTCATTGCTCATTCTACAAGTACCTCCATGATCTCCACTGGATATTCGCCACGGTTGTTGAATCACCACGACGCTATTGATTCCGGAATCCACTGAAATCTATAATCTTGGAATCCACCAAGAAGGTTCACTTTTTGAAGAGGTGAAGAACTTATACAGAAGGCTTGATGATTATCTTGAAGCTCCTAGAGACTATGAATCATCAAGCAATTGAGAGATACAAATAATCCTCACTGCAAGTTCTTTCTAAAAAATAAACTCTCTCAAAATATTTTCTCTCTTACAAAAATGAATCTCTCAAAATCTCTTTACAAAAATGTATCTCACTCATAAAAATGTTCTCTCACAAGATGGGAAATATTCAGAAGAGTTTCAGAGAGAGCACTTAGAAAATTATCCGAGAGATACCAAACATTTCAGCTAAGCTTGCTTTAAATAGGCTAAGGCCAACAGTACCTTGTGGCCGCGGTCCTCTAGGTCGTAGATGCAACTATGTCTATTGTGGGAGCGAGACTCCTTTGCGAGATGCAAACAAAACTACTGGGAGTTGTCATTTTTCAAGTTTCAAATAGCGGGTGCGAATATTAAGGTCGTGGGCGTGACCATGCATGCTACTCAGCTGTTTTTTTAAGACTTTTGTTTTGTTTGCTTTTTCTTTTCTTCAATGATTTCGGCTATGGTCACCCATGTTTTTGACAACCATTCCCTTCAGACAAACAACTTGCTTTTGGTTGAAAAAGTGTGTCTCCCATAAGCTCAAAATCATCCACCAAATATCAAACAAAAATATTCCACAAGTTGACAAACAGAAGGAGTCAAAAACTTTCATTACAACAAAGCTGGGTTTTTACGGCATCACATCAACGACATACAATAAATGCACGCCGTAGTTTTTCACTTTTACGACTTTTTTTTTTGCATGTCGTAAATAATATCTTAATAACGACATGTTTGTTTGTCATGCCTGTTGATGCTAATAGTGATGACTTATTTACAACATTCTTTGTTCGCCGTAAATAATGACACTTTCTATGACATGAAGAAGGCATCCTATTAATATATCAAATTTACACGGCACATATGTGCCAACTGTTGAACATAGTTTATTTTACACGGCAAGCAATTGCTGCTATGAAATATGTGACCGAAAAAGTAAAGCGCCAAAATGAAAATTAATTAGCGCCAAATAGAAAATATGAAACTTTCACCCAAAAATATTAAAAAATTTCCATCTCCTCTTTCTATACACTATGTTTAATTCTGCAAATCAATACTTGGAGATTGTGAGAGAGAGAGCAGGTATATATAAATGTATCTACAGTTTTGGAAAGGTAGAGAAGAAGAAATGAGAACCCTCATCTCATCTCCATCTCTTCTCTCTTATCTCTTTGAACTTTGAAGACAACGAACGGCGAGAGGCATGATAAGCAGCGACGTTGACTGTGGAGAGCATCGATGTTGATGATCGCCAGGGACCTAGAGACGTTGACAATCGGCAGCTACTCAGTGAGAATTTCATCTAATTGATGTTCATTGATCTCCGATAGCGACAGTATCTACTTTTTTCTTTTTATTCTTCGATTGATCTCCTATTCTCCTTTTCTCTAAGACTCTATATTTTGTAAATTGCAATCTTCTCTAATTCACCAAAAAAATTAGGGTTTCTTTTGTTTGTAAATTAAGACGGTGTAAAGCATGATTAGATTCACAATCAGAAGAAATTGCCAAAGCAAATACACAAATCACTCACCCAACAAATCCATCAAGTTCCTAATCGGCAAAAGGTAAGTATCAAAGAACTCTTTCTATTTATATTTGTATCCTTTTGTTTTTGTGTTTTTAATGGATTTAAAACTAATATGGGTGAGAGCATTTTGGTATTTTTTATGAGTTTATTATTAATTTTGATGGGTTTATGATTAATTTTGTTGGGTTTAATTCACATAAATCCTTTTGAACTCTTGGTTTTTTTTAGTGGGTTTATGATTTTTTGTACGAGTTTTGAATGTTGAGTTCAATCTTTTATATTGGCCATTTTGGTACTCTATTTTCTATAAAATGGTCTTTGTTCAAACTACTAGCAATTTGTGTGATGATTTTTCCAGAATTTTTTTAATTAACAATCTCATAACTCAAAACTGAGTACATGGTTTGTGGTAAAGAAAAAGGTATGTGAAAATTCTTTTTGTATTTTGCTAATTTTGTTATGTCTATTTATAGGTTGAAATAATGGAAATTGAATCATTTCAGGTTGCACTTGTAGACTTTGAATCAGGCTTTGGTAAGTAGTCAACAAATGTTCCTTCTTATAGAGAACGATAAATAAGGTAGAGTCTGCAACTATATTGAGCTCATGATATATATATACTTGTAGCTCGACTTTTCGTGCCCTCTTTTGGAAGACGAATAAGTCCTACAGTATCGGACTCTCGCGGTTCTAAATGTGATCTCACAAGTGCAATGTGAAATAGATAAATACCAAAAAGTCTAAATATGACAAATCTTTTGGAAAATCGATTTTGAATCAAATTGCCAAAAAATGACTGCTTTGCTAGATACAAAGTCACCACCTAAATATTTTTGGGAAATTTAGGAAACCCATGACTCATGCGAAAGGCCACGTGTTCGTCATCACCAAGATTGTCTTGGCTCGGGAACTTAGGTACGAGAGGGGAAGGTCATGAATTGAGCACCCTTGCTCGCCCGATCAAAGATTGGCCTCTACTAATCATGATATGAATCTTATCTACATTATATGCTCTTGTTCTGTTCATTAGGCTAGTATTATTATGTGATGCGTACACACACAAGTATAGACTAATTTGTAGAAATTGGAACACTTGATTCATGTTTGTTTTTTAAAATTGTTTCGAATATGTACCACTTGAAAAAGTGATCATATATAAACATTACTCAAATTATTCCAATTTAAGCAATTAGCCTTCATCCACAGACATTCAAGCAGTTTATCATTTAAGCATTTAGCCTCATGGCAAGCATACTAGACATGGCAACAATCACACGCATGCGATATGCTAAAGCGAGTAAAGGCTCACCTAGTACTTCAAGCCAAAAAGATGAAAGAGTTATAAAAATGCATGATCCTAACTAGGCAACATGGCTAATGCAACAAATGTGATATGCAATTACTAAGCTCGGGTACTAATATAGCATATGAGTCAATTTGATAGCATGCGGTCTAAGCACATATTCAAAGAATGTTTAACTGACAATGCAAGTTAGAATGATGAACCGAGCCTCAGTGCATGCAAGATAAGTGGATGCAAACATGGAGAATGCTAAACAAAACATGATGCCCTAATCTAACTATCATAAGCAGGTAAATAAAATGGAGAAAGACGTGGGGTTGGAAGACATACACATTATTACAACATTGTGCCCTCACACAGGAGGGTCCGAATGAATAAACTAGCTAACTAATTAAAGCTAAGCTAATTAATTAACTATTACAAATCCAAAAAAATAAATTAGCTAAGCTAGCTAATTAATTATTACAACAAACTAACTAACTGATCGAAATAGCTAATTAATTAATTACAAATCAAAACCAACTAATTAATTACATGAATACAATATAAGAGAAGTATTAAGCTAACTACTCTAACTACTCTGCCTCAGGAAGCGAGGAATGTTCATGCATGCGCGGACTTTCCACTCGAAAAAGCCACTGTTTTTGCTGCTAGATGCCTCTGTTGCACAGTAGAACACTTGCACTGATTTCCACCTCAGAACCAACTCTGTTCTGTTTCAACAAGTCATTGTTGTATTTTGTAAAGGTGGCTGGCAGGCTAGAAGTGGTGGCTTGCCGACCACAAATATGGCATGCTGTCCACAGGAGGTGGCCTGCCGGCCACTGTTGTCTGGTTCTTTCTACTGCAACAGAGAGCAAACAGTGCACAATACAACGTATTCTCAAGGGTTATTTGCACAACTTACCCCTCCTTATCATCAAACAGTAGCTCAAATGAGTGACAAAATTTGATTCACAAACCATCAACGGATGCAATTTCATTGCATGATGGCTTATGAACAAAGTGTGCAAGTTCAATGAATACAACAAAACAAGACTCTCAAAACCACCTCCCTACCATGAATGATCAAGGGAAGCAGTTGACAATAAATCTTGAGTCGGTTGCATCACTCATGAGTATGAAACGACTCAAGACTCTAACGTCCTATTGAACCCAAACCAAATTATCATCTTGCCTTTCTTTAGTCACCAATTTTATTACTCCATTTTAGTTACCTTTCAATTCTTTAATCAATTAAGTCCAAAAGTGAGTTTAAGTTCTCTAAAGGAGGGAAGTGTCAAACCAAGAGTTGGCTTAAGGCATGAGAGAGATGTTATGCCGTTGATAATGAATCCCTAAAAGGGATTAAACCATTAAGCATGACAACTTCAATATCAAGCTTAAAAGAACAATAGGTTAGAGGTGATTAAAGGTGATCACAAGTAAGGAAAGCATGAAATAAATGCTATCAACTCAAATAGGACGGTGGTTAAGGCCTAAACCACCAAACCTATGAGGACAATTACACTGCAAGCATGCAATACAAGGCTCAAATGTAATGAACACTTAAAAATAGTCCTAGAACAATACTAAATAAGTCTTAAAACATGCTGGAATAGAAGTAGTGGCCGACAACCAATAGAAGAGGCCGGCAGACCACAAGAGGTTGCAAGCTTAAAAAACTCTAGTTTTGGTCCAAAAGGAGGTAAGAGGTGTGTAGGGTTTGAAAGGCTCAAAGCTGTGGCGTTCTGCTGAGGACTTTCGAGCACTTAACAAGCATACACACATTCATCATTAGGTGTGCAAATGGTAACGTCTAAGTCGTAAGGGCTGTCAAAAATGGGGTGTCTACAGTTGCCCCTCTTTGACAGAACTTGGAGTCATGAAATGACATAAGTGAATGTCAAAGCTTGAAGACGACCCATTTTGACAAGGCTATAAAACTTGGACAAACAATCAAGACAAAAATAAATGGTTGCGCCCGTAGGCTGCCTACGTATCCCTTTGTAAAGAATCAAACCGGCATAGTTCTGGGGCAAGATACAAATGATATGCACAAAGAAAACTTTGAAAGCTGGAATCACACGCTTCACGAAGCCGGCTATTTTGAAAATTCATGATCACGTAAGGTGATGCACTAAGAAATAACAAATACAACAAATAATAACAAGATAACAACATATGAATGAGCAACTTCAAACTTAAAACCAACACAGGTTCCATGCAAAAAGATATAAAACACACTCTAACCACACCAAAAAGTGAGACGAGGAAAGAAAACACTGCTTAGGGCTATGTTTCACGCGTCTTGAGAAACAGAAATGAAAACTGCTTGGGGTCACGTTTCATGCGTCTCGAGATAGAAGGAGAACCGCTTAGGCTCGCGTTTCATACATCTCGAGATAAAACATGCCCAGGGCCGCGCTTTGCGCGTCTTGAGATACAAGAGAAATCGCTCGGGCTCGCGCTTCTTGCGTCCTGAGATAAAACACATTCAAGGATGCGCTTCACGCGTCCTGAGATACAAGAGAAACCGCTTGGGCTCGCGCTTCACACATCCCGAGATAAAACACAACCAGGGCCACGCTTCATGCGTCCCAAGATAAAACACGCCTAGGGCCACACTTCACGCGTCTTGAGATACAAGAGAAACTGCTCGGGCTCGCGCTTCATGCGTCTTGAGATACAAGAGAAACTGCTTGGGCTCGCACTTCACGCGTCCTGAGATAAAACACAAAGGAATGAATGTGTGCGATAGATGCACAAAGTGAACGTGTGCGATAGATGCACAAGGTGAACAAGATTACAAATCACCACAGTGATAGAAAACCAACGGATGCGGCTACTGAAAGCATATTCTATGCAAGACTAGAAAGCACATACGAGTACACATTCTATGCATGAATCATGAGCGATGTAAGACACGGATGTGATATAAGTGTATATGAAAATGCATGTTCTATGCAACAGAAGAGAACAAATATGTATTTTGAAAAAACAAATAAAAACGATATTCGGTGACAACCTCCGATTTACCTCTCGGAGGCATTGCAACATGCTTAAAAAGTTCATAGTGGCAAATGGGACACGTTCACACACTGAAACGCAGCTGCAAGCTCCCAAAATAGAACCTTCCATACACTACTTGAGAAGCAAAAGCACAGAACAGCACCAGCACCCAACTGAGAGCCACTGGCCACCAAGAGAAACCGCCGGCCACGTGCCGGCCACCAGAAAACCTTGTCGGCCACCCGTGGCAGTTCGGGGCAGTTTGAACTTTTTGCTCATGGGTCTTTAAATATACATCAAGACACTTCATTTCCTTACACGCAAACATCCGAAATAGCTCTCTCTCTTTTTGTAGGTTCTTCTTCTCTCTAGATTTGTGCTTTACATACGCTTCCCAACGCCCCATGCAAACTTTTTTCGTAAAACCCTCTTGATTCTCTACATTTTGAACCGATCAGATTTTGATTTCATCGCTTTTTCTTGGATTTTCACCACTTTAGGCTTGTTTCCCTTGAGTTTCTCTCGGGTTTCGTGAACTTCTCAGGTTTTGAATTTTTCTCCCGTTTTCTCTCTCATAGGGTTGACTTTTTCTAAGTTTTTTTTCTATTTTCTACATTTTTCTTCACTTTTCACCCACTTTCCAGATGGCAGACGATATGCCTCACGATGGAGCTCCTCCCGAGGTTCCACCTGTGTTTCCACCTATAGCCGAGGTAAAGGAGCCAACAGCCACTGAGGCCAGCGGGGCGGCAGAGGACATTGAGGCTGACCTTGAGGCGGAGTTCACGCTAGAGTTCGAGCCAGAGTCGTTACCATTGAGAGTGCGGCCCTTCGATCTGGCGACATATCATCCCTGTACACACATATTACCGTCTGGAGGCATCAGGCGTTTTAGTGACTTCGCTCGTGGCGTACCAGAGGGCCTCCTATTGAGGGAGCTGGACTCTCACCTTTCTTCCAGCTCTACTAAGGTATGAACTCTGTTTTCATGCATTCTTGCCTTTCCTTTAACTGCATTTCTTATGCTGCCTTTTATCTGATTGCTCTTTTATCACTGCCTGATTCACTCTTTTTCTCTGCCACAGGGAGACTCCTCTGCCTACAAGGGGTATGGAGCGATGATGGCTAGGAACTGGTACGATGAGCTCCCTACTAGGGTTCACGATATCATCGATAAGGCTGGCTTCTGCCTTTTTTGCTTCGGACTGTCACGCATCATAGCAAGCTGCCCCCTTCTCGAAGCGTTGGTGGAGAGGTGGTGGGACACCACCAACTCTTTCCACCTCTCTACTGTTGGAGAGATGACAATGACTACCTACGACTTCGCTATGATCACAGGCTTGGGAGTAGGGTGTGATCCGATCCCCTTTGACACAGATATGGGTGAGTGGGAGGCCGTTTGGATCCACTTGCTGGGGGCACGCCCACCACTATACCGACCAGCCATGGTGAGATACAGTTGGTTCGCCAAGCAGTTCCGCGGGAGTGAGCTTGAGACACCAGAGGAGATGGAGCAGTATGCCCGGGGCTTCCTAATGTTTGTCTTCGGTACCACCTTGTTTTCGAACAAGTGGAACACCATGGGTTTATACCTACTGAGCACCCTGGTGACCCTATCCCGGGTTCGATTCTACGACTGAGACGGAGTTGGCCTCGCCACTCTTTACGGTTACATGAGCTCCACTTTCCACATAAGGGAGGGAGCAAGTCCGAGGCTACTAGCGAGCCTGGGAGGTATGCTCTTCACTTCCTTCTTTGCACTTATACTTTATACTTCACATTTTTTGTTTTGCATCTGTTCAACACTTGTGCTTTCTGCTTTGCACTTTCTATATCTATTGATGTTCTGTGCTTTCTACTTTGCACTTTCTATATTTGTTGATGCTTTGTGCTTCTTACTTTGCACTTTCTATATCTGTTGACACTATTGATAACATCGCTGCCATTTCCTTACAGTTGTGGGTTTACGCATATTTTCTGGCTCTCGCTCCAGAGCCTACGGAGGAGATCTCCTCTATCGTCCCTTACTCACGACTGTACAACAGTTAGTGCCAGCGCCGGAGTCGTGAGACCTTCATCTTCTTCCATCGTTACTTCGATACAGTGGTCACCGACGAGGTAACTCGAAACTCATAGTCATTTTTGATTTAATACTGCTCTGATTCACACTTTGGCAACTGACGGCAACTAATAACCTGTACATTCTCTGTTTGTAGATCACGTGGCAACCCTGGGTGATGATGCCGGCTGGGGTGAGAGACCAGTATACGGGAGCTTGGGGTAAATCTCGCTTCTAGATTCTGCCAAAGGGCCTAGTCTGCTGGGCTTGGTTTTTGAGCAAGCGATTTGTATGCCAGACCGTGGGCTCGCCTAATTTAGTCATTCCGATGCCACCCCCGACGTCTATGAGGACAGCGGATCGTCTACTAGTTGACATAGTCATACAGTTCACGGTAGGCCTAGACGTTGACTTCTTCAGATGAGAGGCGACTACACGACATCCATTCAGACCCATCTTATGCCTCTTTTGATGGGTGCTCATGCAAGCGAGGGCGTAGGGCTCCTATGGCAGGTGAGGCGACTCGGGCGACCAGGGCCCATACTAAAGGGACTCCCCCCATTGAGCAGACTACCCATTGGCCGAAGCTTCCCACTACGCTCACATGTTGGCGGCTGGGTGGGACTACTTACCAGATTCCGATCAAGTCGGCAGAGGCAGGGCATGAGTATGTCGGAGTCCGAGGCACATCTCAGGTATGGACCATACTTTACAATTTGCACCTCACACTTCCATTTCAGATATGTTTATCCTAGACATGGATCATCCAAAATACACTTGCAGGCACCTATAGAGTATACAAAGAGCCTCATCGAGCTGGTCGCTTCTCTGATGGGCATGGTGCAAAGGAGGGAGATGTTGCTTGGTCTTCACGGTATCCAGGTAATTTTCTTCAGTTCAACATGCATTTCATTACTAACTCTGTTGTGCATCACGCTATCATATTTCCACTGATACATCGGCATTTCAACTATAGTCTTTCCCAAACTGCACTGATACACTGCATTGGCACACTGTACTCATACTGTATTTGATTTCTGCATGACACTTATTCTACATACTATGCATGTATCTGATACACACATTGTAGCTGATATATTGACAACTATTTTTATTCAGATTCCATCTACACCGAGGGCATTAGCGACAAACAGCAGCAGCAGCACCAGTACCGGCAGTACCTCCCCCAGCAGCAGGGAGGAGAGAGAGATACAGGCCCCAGTTCGTGGCCGAGACATGAACCGTGGTTGAGGCAGGGATAGGGGCACTCGAGGCCAAAGTAGTCCCTTAGAGCCCATTTTGAGCGATGATGATGCTAAGACTAGTGACTCTGAGGAGGCAGTGAGTTGACATTCTGAGTCATCCGAGAGTGGAGATGATGATGCTGGCTTGGGGTCCGAGAGCTGAGGTGACGCCGAGGCGAGCTCTGAGGCAAGGAGCGGCGATGATACCGACTCTGGTTCAGAGTCTGATTCTGACAGTGGTGCTGATGGAGACAGTGCCCTCGAGTTCCCTCTAAGGAAGAGGATGAAGAGGACCTCTTGAGCCTGAGGTGACTTGCGCCGATTTTCTTTTGTACTTTTTGCTTAGTTTCTTTTTGTTTAGTAGCATTAACACATGTATAGCTTCAGATAGGTTTTATTTTTTTGTTTTTGAAACTTGTACTCCTCTTTTGTAAAACCATGATTGGAATAAAACCTCATAGTTTTTCTGAAAAGTGCTGTTATTTTTGCATCATGAGCACCATATTTGTATGAAATGGACATGGAATTGAATTTGCCAAGAGAGCTCTTGATTGAAACAATGTTCTTAATCGAGTAATGAGCCGACCAACAACTAAAATACAAAATATAAAATACAACTCGATAAATAGAGCACAGACAACTCGAATAGAAATATAAACACTTGCTAAACCAAAAGACTTAAAACAAGACCTCAAAACACAAAGATCGAGACAAAACACATGCTTCCAACACTGCCCAGCACACAGGTGGACGCCAGGCCAGAAAGGAGAGCTACTGGCCAGAGATGGGAGTTGCCGGCTAGAAGAGGTGGCCTTAGTGGCCTACTGGCCACAGGTGTGAGAAACCTCCAGATTGTTGACAGCTGGCTTCTACTCACAGCCTTATCTTCTACAAAAGGTTCTCCTTCATGATTTCTTCTCCAGAACCTCATTTTGCTGCTATTTCTTCTGCAAATGGAGATATTCCTTGCCGAGAAGCTCACGGATTGGATAGCTACTTTAGACGGCACGAAAAGGGTAAATTTTGGGGTTTCGCATAAATGCACTTTTTTCGTCGAGCCATACTCCACTTTACTTTCCGTTCCTCCATGTCGCGGCCCGATGTCGAGACCCAATTACGCATGTATTTCACTTTGGAACATAAGAAATATGCTTGACTCTTGAAGAATTTCAGGCATTGATAGAAACCCGGCGTGATGAGGAAATCATGCCTTAGCCCCGTTTTGGCCATGCCCAAGCTTTGGGATGAATGTGTGGGCTCACTTTGCACGAAGCTCGATCTTTGGCCCACAACAGAGAGCTAGATATACCCAGCTTGATTCATCAATTTTTTCGACATCAGTGACAAAGGCGACCTTCTCTGGCGAGGTTTCTGACAGCATGCCCTCTATTTATGCATTCTTGCACATATCTTTCTTGCCCCTAGTTTCGGCAGAACTAGCATTCGGTTGATTGAAATGGCCCAAGGTCTGAAAGAAAGTAAGAGTTGCATTGGTTTGGCGCTGGCCGAAACCTTGATGGGCTTACATGCCTTTCATTGGCGAGAGACTACCAGATTCGCAGGGAGTCTGCTACTTCTTTAGGTATTGTTTCCTACCCTTTCTCATATGTATTTCTCATATCACTCAGCACTCATGCTCTATTTTTCTCTTCAAGGCCCTTTCTTACTTTTCTCGCAACGTACATCTCTCTATTCTTTAATCTCTCTTTTTTTTCATCCCTTTCTAGGTATGGCTTATGGATAAGCTGAAGGTAGTGGACTCTTGCCCCGAGTGCTCAGCTCAAGCTTATTTCTTCCGCCACCGACTAGTGGATTTTCCTAATGAAGGGTGGTGCAACTGGATGTGTAGTAGGTCTGCAACCGACATAGCTTGGCATTACCCCTGGCTTAATCTGACCGAGATAAGTTACAGCATGGCTCGGCAGCCTGGCATACAGTTGATCGGCCTTACGCATTGCATGTTCTATTTTCCTTTTCGGTTGAGACACCAGTTCGGGCATGATTAGACCCGTCCAGAGGAGGGGATAGAATACCCGGCTTCATTCCCGATTCGCGCTTCACACTTGGCTAGGTACCTCACTGCCTAGAGGACGAGGGAACTTCTGACCCCCGTCCCTAGTTTCAGTTATGCCCTTTCTGGCGAGTGCTTGGCTTGGCTCGGCTCGAGGATAAGGCACAAGCCGGGCCTATTTTGGCTTCAGAAGTTTCCGCAAGCACGAGTAGAGGACGCAGGAGCACCTAACTCACCTATGTTCATAGTTTATTGCTTTGACCTTTTTTTTCAAGTTTTATGATATAAAAGCAACTTTGGTTTGTATTAGAGAGTTGGAGAACTTTATGTTAAAATCAATAGAATTAAAGTTGTGAGCACTAAAAAATTTTCTTTTGGTTCAAAAATGGTCTACGTTGTAAACGGTAAAATTTTGAACAAAATAAACTTTTTTTTAAAACTTTCTAAAACCATTTTCGAAAGGATCACCACTTGACATGCACGAAATAAATCCTCAAGATGTACAACCTTGAATCAAAAGATCATAAATACCCCTAATCGAATACCACTACTGCTCTGCATTATAACCAGCTTTTCTTCCTAGAATGAAGATCACAACCGAACTAACAGATAATGGACAAAGATGACTTAATTAGAAAAAAGGACAAGACAGTTGAGTTGGAGATGGTTACGGCCGAACTTCAAGATGAAGTTGCCTACGTATCCCACAGATAGGAATCAAGCCTTACGTAGTTCGGTTCAGGTTCACTCGAGTATTAACTCTCTCTTTTTGCGATCTAACTTTTGTCAAAGTCGCCCTTTAGGGTTTTTAACCTTGCGAGCTTAATTTTTCTTTATTTCTAATTTTTCATGCTCTAACTTTTGCCTAGGTCACCCTTTCGGGTTTTCAGCCTAGCGAACCTCTCAGGGATAGTATTTCTTCAACTTGTCCATGTTAATCGATTGTGAAAATTCCAGGCCATCTAAGTCCATGAGAATAACTGCTTCACTTGACCAGATAGCTTTGATGATGTAAGAACCAGTCCAATTGGGTCTAAACTTGTCCCTAAGGTCATGAATGGGAGCTTAGTTGTCTTTCAACACCATGTCTCATTCTTTGAGATTACGGGATTTAACTTTCTTGTTAAAAACCCTGGCAATTCTGCGCTGGTAGCCCTGAACATGATACAATGCTTTCAGCCTTCTCTCATCAAATAGCATTAACTCCTTAAATCTGCTCTGTTGTCAATCCACCTCTGCTATCTGACACTCAGCCATAACTCGCAGCAACGGGACTTCTATTTCAATTGGCAAAATGGCTTCCATCCTGTAGACGAGAGAATAAGGAGTTGCCCCTGTAGACGTCCGGATCGAAATTCTGTAGCCTTAGAGTGCAAATGGCAACTTATCTAGCCAGTCCTTGTAGATCTCAACCGTTTCCTACAAGATGTTCTTGATGTTCTTGTTGGCAGCTTCAACAGCTCCATTAGTTTGCGGCCTGTAAGTCGATGACTTATAGAAAGCCACGTTATATTTCTCAAGCAAGTCTATCACCTCTTTCTTGAAGTGCGTCCCATTATCGGAGATAATCTTATTGGGCACCCCATACTGACATATGATGTTGTTATTGATGAACTTACCCATTTCGTGAAGTAGTTGATTGCTACCAAAATAAACTCATGCTCGTTTGATCCTTTTGGTGTGAATGCACCAATAACATCGATTCCCCAGACTGAGAAAGGCCATGGCGAAGTCATGTTGTACAGTTTCGATGGCAGGATATTCATACGATTGGCATGAATTTGGCATTTGTGGCATCACTGAACAAAACAAATACAATCCTCCTCCATGGTGGACCAGTAGTAACCTTGTCTGAGAATTTGCTGGGCTAGCATCACTCCGTTCATGTGCGCCCCGTACTCTCCTCCATGGATGGCCTCCATCGGGCGCTTTGATTTCTCTTCTTCGACACATAGCTTGTGCATTACCAAATGACCTCTTTTATACAATTTACCTCCGCAGATGATAAATTGGACGACCATTCGCCGTATTCCCCTTTTGTCCTTGGCATTTGCCCTTAGTGGATATGTCTCATTTTCCAAGAAATTCCAAATATTGTAGTACCAAGGGTTTTTGTCTTGCGCTTCATCTATCGCGACAATAGTTTCATAAGCCAGCGTGTATTTCTACTCGATAATAATTGGATGCATCCGGACTCCAAGTGGGATGTCTACCATAGAAGATAGAATTGCTAAAGCATCAGCGAACCTATTGTTCTCTCTTAGTAGATGTGTGAAAGTCAGCTTTTCAAACCTAGGAATCAGAACATCCAGGGTCTGATGGTAAACCTTCATCTTTTTTTCTTTGACTTTCTAGTCTCAATTCGCTTAGGAAACAAATAAGTTCGAGTCCCCGATAACATCCAATCTTATTGTCCCTAGTTCCAAGGCGGCTTCTAAACTATCAATACACACTTCATATTCTGCTTTATTATTAGACACCTTGAACCGGAGTTTAAAGGCTAAAGGTATATGAGAGTCGTTGGGTGCTATCAGCGACACACCTATCCCATAACCGTACTGATTAGACGCTCCGTCGAAATACATCGTCCAAGTTTCCTCCTCAACTTGTAGAATAGCTTTATCTGGGAACAACTATTCCACTGCCTCATCTCCTTCTATCGGGTGGTCTGCCAGGAACTCTTCTACAGCTCTTCCCTTGACCGACTTGCGAGTGACATATTTGAGATCAAATTCGGAAAGAAAAAACAACCAACGGGCTAGCCTACCCGTAAGCGCTGGTTTCTCAAAAAGATATTTGATGGGATCTAATCTCAAAACTAGGATTACAGAGTGAGTTAAAAAGTAGTGCCTCAACTTCCGAGTAGCCCATACCAAGGCTAGGCAAGCTTTCTCCAACGGTGTGTACCAAGTCTCGTATTCCAGCATTTTCTTACTCAAGTAGTAGATGGCTTTCTCCACCCTATCTTCAGATTCTTGAGCAAGCATGCATCCCATGGTCATGTCTGTCACTGACAAGAACAAAATCAAAGACTTTCCCGGCTCTAGTGGCAACAACACAGGCAGATTCTGGAGGTACTGCTTAACCTGCTCAAAGGCGAATTGACATCGATCATCCCATCGGGATTTCTTCCCTTTCTTCAGGAGACCAAATAATGGTTCATAAGTCAAGGTTAATTTGGAATGAACCGTCTTATGAATTGCACTTTACCTAGAAAGCTTCGCACCTCCTTTTCAGTCCTTGGTGGTGGCATTTCTAAAATGGCCTTGATTTTAGAAGGATCTACTTCAATGCCCTTCTGTGTGATCAAAAAGCCCAGCATTTTTCCTGCCGTTACGCCAAAGATGCATTTCTACGGGTTTAACCTCGATCTGTATTCCTTGATTCATTGAAAGAATTTCTTCAAGGTGGTGTAGTGGCCCTCTCTTTTTTTAGACTTGACAATCATGTCGTCCACGTACACCTCGACCTCTTTGTGGATCATGTCATGCAAAATGGTGGTCGCAACCCTCTAATAAGTAGCTCCAGTATTTTTCAACCCAAACGGCATAACCCGGTAGTAGTAGATACCCCACGGCGTAGTGAATGAGGTATTCTCTCTGTCCTCGAGGGCCATCAAAATCTGGTTATACCCAAAAAACCCATTCATAAAGGATAGCAATGCATGGCCCGTAGTGAAATCCACTAATTCAACAATGTGTGACAGAGGAAAGTCATCTTTTGGACTGGCTCTGTTCAAGTCTCGGAAGTCTACACACACCTGGATTCTACCATCCTTCTTTGGCACTAGGACAATGTTGGCCAACCAAGTCGAATACTTAGATACTAACAAGAAACCTGCTTCGATCTGCTTGGTGACCTCTTTCTTGATTTTCAGCGCCCAATCCAGACGAATTCTACTCAACTTCTACTTGATCAGTAGGGCCTCAGGGTCAAGAGGGATCTGATGTTGTATAATCTCAGGATCGATTCCAAGCATGTCTTCGTAGAACCACGCGAAAACATCTTTGAAATCTTTTAACAAAGCGACTAAGCGCTTGCGCTCTTCCGAAGACAATGTGGACCTGATCTAGACCAGACGCGGATCCTTCTCAATACCCACATTAATGGCAATGATTTCATCAGCACAAGGTTTAGCAAACCTCTCATTCTCTCGATTAATCTAGTTTTTCAAAACTAGAGGAATTCCATCCTCTTCGTTTTCATTACAATTTTGAAAATCTTGGTCAATACAATAAACCAACGACATAGAGAAGTACACAGAATTCGCAGAATTCTCATTCAAAAGGTCCAGATCTTCAGTTTCAAACTCAAAAGAAAAGCTGAATGAAGACCTAGAGAAGACTTTGGTATATGGGTTACCACACCTAGAAATACCAGACCCAGACTCAGACTCAAAAGAACTGGAATTTGATCCCGACCCTACAGACTCAGGGGAATTAGATTCTAGCTCATTACCCGATTCAGAACTGGACAAATAGCTTTCCTCTAGCTGCCAGATAAGAGATGGTGCCTCTGATGCATCCAAAATGCTGCTGGTAGGCTCACACCCAGTTTTTCCCCGATCATAGAGACAGTAAGGTCATTCCCTAAGTTCTCTGGATCGGCCGCATGATCTGTCAAGAGACAAGCCAGTGCTACCCCTACTCCAACTTTGCTGTTGTCTGAGTCACTTTCCATACTCTGCTCCACTTTGACGTTCGGTTCAGCTTTTTCCTCCTTATCATTATTCTGCAGCTACAAGTCAAAGAAGATCTCGAACCCAGGGACACGCTGCTTCGTGGAATTCACCTAAGGCTCGGGAAAGTCACAAAAGGGGAAATCTTCTCCCTCCCGAACAAAGTGGCCATTCAGTGTTCCCTGGATTGGCTTGTGAATGAGCTCATAGTGTTTCTCGACTTGCTTGGCCTTGGCTCTGCCTCTGATTTCTTTTCCTTTCTTGATCTAGTCCTCTTTGGTAGGTACATAGGCCAGACCAAAGGTATGTGGGTTGTGCGGTACATCTGTCAGTGTTGCAACACCTTTTTGGCCACTTCTTCCGAGCCCCATTCCTGGAACATGCTGCAGTTTGTTCATGAGATAGATAGACTGGGCGCTGACATACATACCCTCATCTGCGGCCAAAATGGTCTGCACTACCCGGGCTTTAGCCAGAGTGAATCACGAGAGGAATACATCCTCTTCACCATGGGTGATCTCCAGCACTGGTGTAGTTACCTCTGGCGGCAGGTAAATGGATGAATTCCCAAAAACAATCGTCACTCCTTTCCCATGAGCGTACTTCAACATTTGATGGAGAGTGGAGGAGACAGCTTTCACATGATGTAACCAGGGCCTCCCTAATAACAAATTAAAGGTAGCCGGTATATCTAAGGCATGGAACTCAACCTCCTACTGAGCTGAGCCCACCTGAACTCTAACTTGCACCGTGCCCATGACCTCTCTGCTCGTATTATCATATGCCCGAATTACTTGGGCTGTGCGAACAAAGTCCGTTGGTTTAAGGCCAATTGCATAGGCTGTGCGAGAAGGACAGACATTGATGGCTGAACTGGTATCTATCAACACCACCGGTACCCATTTCTCTCTACACTCCACAGATATGTACAAGGATTTGTTATGAGCTGAGCCTTCTAGTGGCAGCTCTTTGTCAGAGAAGATCAGGGTTGGCCTAGCGCCACCTGGAAAGACCAATCCTATAAGCTGTTCGGGGGTAGTGTTAATGGACAATTTAGCCTTGTCCATTGCTGACATTACTGCCTGTCAATGTACCCGGGAGGCCATGAGAAGACCCCAGATTGAGATGTCAGCTTGGATTTTCTTAAGCTGTTTCAACACTGCCTCTTCTTCTAGTTGTTTCTCTTTTTGTTTCTCCACCTCTCTGTCTTTTCCAGATGCCTCAGCTTGATCTAAGTGTGGTGGCTTAAAATACCGCCCATTTCTTGTCATGTGATCTATTTCTTCAGCATACCACATGTTCTTTGGAAGGCACTCACCCCAGTCTTCGTCGATGTGGGCCACATGCAAATCGTCATCGTCCCACTATAAACCTTCAGCAGCCGACAAACAATTGTCTAGCTCCGTTTGTATTACCTTTACATCACAGGTATCCCCTACAGGGTGTTGGGCCATTACTGCTTTGTGGTTGTCTTCAAGCCTTTCTCGTTCGAACTACTTTAGCGCAGCTTTCTGTTCTGTGTCTGTAGTGCTCACAACACCCAGTTCTTAAGCTGAATTTTTCATGCCAGCGTTCTCTGGCAGCTTTCCTTTCTCATCGGCCCTTCCGGCCATTACAGTGATCCTTGCTTCTTTTCCATTCGGTTTCATTTCAATTCCTTCCTCCTTATTCGGCTCATCACTCAGCCATCCAGAGTTGTCAATTGATCCGTTCAAGTTGAACCAGCCAATTTGCACATCCCCTTGATCCTGTTCGTCAAAGAACTACAGGTTGTCTAAATCCTTCTTGAGTTCTGCCAAATCATCCAACCCCTGGCTCGGGCCATCTAACCACGTTAACCTTTACTACAGTTAGTAACAACAATTCAGGCTTAATTTGACTAGTCGATACAATGTAGCAGCTTGGATTGTAAACCCCATTGGGTAAATCCTCAAAGCTCTTTGGCAACGGACTCATACCTTCCTCTAAGGTCGACCTCCCTTTTACTGGAACTGTTACCATCACAGGCTTAGGTTGAAGTGCAGACTTGTCCATCATGCACAGACCTGTGCTTTTGAGAATGAACAACGTCGGTCTTGGCAGGTGGGAAGGGGTAATATATACGCTGGGGTCGTAGAGGATGGCTAATGTATAGATCAGGTTTAGAATTTGAGAAGAAGGAACTTGATTGTGGGCCGGGAGTGGGTTTGTAGTTATATTTGGATTTTGGGGTGGTGTGATCACCTTGTTATCAATGAGGTCTCATGACGCAGTCAGAAGCATTAGTCGGTATCATGACCATGTTGTAGGTAAAATGCACAGTATTTTGCGGGGTTGTGTTTGGGTGGAAGAGGATCAGGTAATGGGCGAGGTTCTAATGGTTTGAGGTGCTCCTTTTTGACTAACACCTTCATGGCTTGAGGTAGGTCATGTAGAGTTGGGTAAAAGTCCTCTGGGATCCGAAAGGGTTAGCTGAAGTTTGTGGAGCTGTGTTGGCAAAGGGATTAGTAGTCTTGGTTGTGGTGGTGACTACGCTCACATCTGACGACCTCGCAGCTGTGCTACCACTAGTGGTAGCATTGGAACTGCGCACAAAAGGCCTTTTTGCCAGCTTCTTCTCATCTGTAATCAGTCCCTACTTCATGGCATCTTTGATTTGCACTCCCATCTTATGGAGCTCGGTGAATGTGAACATAGATAGGACAATCATCTTCTGTAACAACTTCCCATGCAGATTGCGAACTACCATCCATATCTGATCTTTCTCAGAAGGCCTTGTGGTCATCATTGAAGCTTTAGCCCTCCATCGTGTTACAAATTCAGAGAACCCCTCCTTCGGCTCTTGGCGTGTCGTTTCGAGATCACGGGTTGTGACCTCGATTTGAGTGTTATACGAGTACTAAGCAATAAAGGCCTCGGCCATTTCCTCCTAATTTTTCTTAACAGAATCCTCCAACTTCGCATACCAAATAGCCGTTATACCAGACATGGTATGGCCAAAGAGAGACAACTTATATAATCTAGTTAAGCCCATCGGCCGTAAGATGTCCGAAAACAATCGTAGATGAACCATGGGATCTCCGAAGCCGTTGAATCGATCGATGTGCGGCATTTTGAACCGATCTGGCAATGTCACTGTAGAGTCGGTATACCCGTCCTCTATGTCCGGGATGGAGTTAACACCTTGTGCTCTCTTGAATAGCTTCTCTAGTTTATTAACCTTAAGCGCAGTCGGGTCTACCTCAAACTCAAATAGAGCTTCAGTTTGATAAACAAAGGCTTTGGAGGCTTGTGTTGGGATCGACTCTGCCGGATTGCCCTGATTTTCTTGGACATTAGCAGTATGGGTAGTGGCTCCGGGTACTGGGATACCCGTGGGAGGTGCATAGGATGCAGAGGCCGCTGCCGGCTACAGTTGCTGTTGTTGTAGCCTATTTATTACCTCGGCCTAACGGGTAGCATCTTGTTGTAGGGTTTCAACTATTTGCTGAAGATGATGTATTAATTCCTCCATATTGATTGGGTGATACTGTGTCATCGTAATAGGCGAGTGATCTCGTGCTGGACTAGAAGTAGAAGACTGTCCCTAAACCTGGCTGGATATAGGTGCATTGAGGGGTGATTGCTGTAAAAATTGGACCGGTGAACTCTGCCTGACTCTCTTCCATCTTGTAACTGATGGGAGTGAGGTAAACACGGGTTGTCCGCAAACAAGATCCCTGGCTTTGCAAACCCTTCTGACTCGGGTCCAGAGTACTTAAGGGATATCTGAACTTTCTGAAACTATGGTGTTAAACTACCTAGCAAAAAGAAAACAGTAATCAAAAACCACACAGCACCTTAGCTAAGATGTTACCAACACAGATGTAATCAAAGTTGTAGGACTGCACTCAACACTGAATTTTGCCCCCAAAATAGATACCAAACTTACAACTGATGTGCACATTCCTGTACAATTTCACTGTAAAGCGCATACCAGTTAAGTGAGAGCCAAAACACCCTTATAAGGGGCTAGGGTTACCCAGTCCTAGTTTTGTCAGGAACTAGGGTTCACTATTCAAACAAAGCGGTTTCACGCAATCCTGTATTCGGGTAAGCATCTTGTCATAGTTTGGAACAATCTCTATGGCTTTTCGAATGGTCAAAAGGGTACCTCAGCAAGACTACCTAATATACCTCTCACACCTAACACCGAAAAGTGAAAGAAGGATCAAACAGTACAACGGTAGTCTAGATCCAAGGGTTGTGTTCCTATCATGGCAGAGCCCATGACCGATCAGCCATTTGGCAAGCTTTTAGGCAAGCTTCTGGTAAACCGTCTAGGAATAGCAGATGGCAAACACAGTGACTTAAGCGCACTAATGCAAATACAATGCAAAGAAACATATAAATGTATATAACATTTCATATCATAAGTTTAAAGTCAAGTTCTCATCTTCCCCCAGCAAAGTCACCAGAAACTGTAGCTCAACTTTTCGTGCCCCCTTTCAGAAGACGAATAAGTCCTACAGTATCGGACTCCCGCGGTTCAAAATCTAATCTCACAAGTGCAATGTGAAATAGATAAACACCAAATAGTCCAAATTCGGCAAATCTTTTGGAAAATTGATTTTGAATCAAATTGCCAAAAATGGACTGCTTTGCCACAAAATATTTTTGGAAAATTTAAGAAATCCATAACTCGTGCCAAAGGCCACGTGTCTGTCATCACCAAGATTGTCTCGGCTCGGGAACTTAGGTACGAGAGGGAAATGTTATGAATTGAGCACCCCCGCTTGCCCGATCAAAGATCGGCCTCTACTAATCATGATATGAATCTTATTTACATTATATGCTCTTGTTCCGTTTATTAGGCTAGTATTACTATTTGATGCGCACACACACAAGTATAGACTAATCTGCAAAAATTAGAACACTTGATTCATGTTTGTTTTTGAAAATTGTTTCAAATATGTACCACTTGAAAAAGTGATCGCATATAAACATTACTCAAATTATTCCAATTCAAGCAATTAGCCTTCATCCACAGGCATTCAAGCACTTTATCATTTAAGTATTTAGCCTCATGGCAAGCATGCTAGACATGGCAACAATCATATGCATGCGATATGCTAAAGCGAGTAAAGGCTTACCTAGTACTCCAAGCCAAAAAGATGAAAGAGTTAGAAAAATGCATGATCCTAACTATGCAACATGACTAATGCAACACATGCGATATGCAATTACTAAGCTCGAGTACTAATATAGCATATGAGTCAATTTGATAGGATGTGGTCTAAGCACGTATTCAAAGAATGTTTAATTGACAATGCAAGTTAGAATGATGAACCAAGCCTCGGTGCATACAAGACAAGTGGATGCTAACATGGAGAATGCTAAACAAAACATGATGCCCTAATCTAACCATCATAAGCAGGTAAATAAAAGGAAGAAAGATGTGGGGTTGGAAGATATACACATTATTACAACATTGCGCCCTTACACAGGAAGGTCCGAATAAATAAACTAGCTAACTAATTAAAGCTAAGCTAATTAATTAACTATTACAAACCCAAATAAATAAATTAGCTAAGCTAGCTAATTAATTATTACAACAAACTAACTAACTGATTAAAATAGCTAATTAATTAATTACAAATCAAACGATCTAATTAATTATATGAATACAATATGAGAGAAGTATTAAGCTAACTACTCTGCCTCGGGAAACGAGGAATGTTCATGCATGCGCAGACTTTTCACCCGAAAAAGTCATTGTTTCTGCTGCCAGATGCCTTTGTTGCACAGTAGAACATTTGCACTGATTTCCACCTCAGAACCAACTCTATTCTGTTTCAACAAGTCACTGTTGGATTTTGCAAATGTGGCTAACAGGCTAGAAGTGGTGGCCTACCAACCACAAATGATGGCTTGCCGTCCATAGGAGGTGGCCTGCCGGCCACTGCTGCCTAGTTCTTTCTGCTGCAACAGAGAGCAAACAGTGCACAATACTGCGTATTCTCAAGGGTTGTTTGCACAACTTACCCCTCCTTATCATCAAACAGCTCAAAGGAGTGACAAAATTTGATTCACAAATCATCAATGGATGCAATTTCATTGCATGATGGCTTATGAACAAAGTGTGCAAGTTCAATGAATGCAACAAAACAAGACTCTCAAAACCACCGCCCTATCATGAATAATCAAGGGAAGCAGTTGACAATAAATTTTGAGTCGGTTGCATCACTCATGAGTATGAAACGACTCAAGAATCAAGGGTTTAATTAACGTCCGATTGAACCTAAACCAAATTATCATCTTGCCCTTCTTTAGTCACCAATTTTATTACTCCATTTTAGTTACCTTTCAATTCTTTAATCAATTAAGTCCAAAAGTGAGTTTAAGTTCTCTAAAGGAGAGAAGTGTCAAACCAAGAGTTGGCTTAAGGCATGAGAGAGATGTTATGCCGTTGATAATGAATCCCTAAAAGGGATTAAACCATTAAGCATGGCAACCTCAATATCAAGCTTAAAAGAACAATAGGTTTGACACAACTCTCAAAGTAAAGCAAAAGCCAAGAAAGGAGAGAGGTTGTAGAGGTGATTAAAGGTGATCACAAGTAAGGAAAGCATGAAATAAATGCTATCAACTCAAATCGGACGATGGTTAAGGCCTAAACCACCAAACCTATGAGGACAATTACACTACAAGCATGCAATACAAGGCTCAAATGTAATGAACACTTAAAAATAGTCCTAGAACAGTGCTAAATAAGTCTTAAAACATGCTGGAATTAAGACAAAAATAATTAGAACAATAAGCTAAAACATGGAGCATGTTAAACTAGTAGGCAAGACACAAGGGGAGGCTAACTCCTCCAATTTTGGACTTCAAAACAACATTTTAGTCACTGAAATAACTCTAAAAATCAGTGTTTAAAAGCTCAAAAAAAGATAGTGTAACGGTGGGAAACACAAGGGTAAAGGCCTTGAAAACAAGGTGTAAAGAAGGGTGAACCACCCCTGAACCCTTATTGGCCTAAAACCACAAGTTTTAGCCAAAAAATACAGAGTTTATACAATCCAAAAATAGTGGGAAAACAGTAAGAAAAAGAGTGATAAAAGTAAGTAGAGAAGCAAAGCTTTATACCTCTTGAAGAGGAGATCACTTTCAAACAACAAAACCACACTTGCACACCCTCAAGAGCTTAAGATAGGCTCAAAGATACCTCAGCTCAAAGATGGAGAGATTTGGTTAAGAGTGTATAGGCAAAGGTGTAAGAAATTTGTAAGAGAGAGAGAGAATTATAGAGAAAGAAAATATTTTGCTCCAAAATTTTCTAACCTTGAAAATGGAAGGGGCGGCCTCCTATATATAGAAAACCATGCAACTTCCTCAGAAATATCAATACATACACGTGTAACAAGGTGCATGCATCTGTGCCAACAACTGGCACAGCTGGCAGAAAAATATCTGTAAAACACACTTGTGGCCGGCAGGCCACTACTGGTGGCCGGCAAGCCACATCAATGGCCGGCAACCAGAAGTAGTGGCCGGAAGCCAATAGAAGAGGCCGATAGTCCACAAGAGATTGCAAGCTTGAAAAACTTTGGTTTTGGTCCAAAACGAGGCAAGAGGTGTGTAAGCTTTGAAAGGCTCAAAGCTGTGGCGTTCCGCTGAGGACTTTCGAGCACTTAACAAGCATACACACATTCGTCATTGGGTGTGCAAATGGTGACGTCCAAGTCATAAGGGCAGTCAAAAATGGGATGTCTACAATACTAATGTTTCAAAATGTGACGTTACGTAACGGTTGCGGCCGTTACGTAATGGTTGCGACAATAGGCACCACTCGTTATGTCATGACCCGAACCCGCCCCTAAAAGTTTGGGTCATAACTGGCCAGTAATCACTTGATTACCTTCAACCTCAAACAAACATACAAATAATTATAATAATTGGGCCATAAGCAGAAGCATACAACAAATGAGGAAGACTATTGAGCTGTGCCAATATGGGCAAATTATAAAGCTTATACCATAACATATTCACACATTTACATGCCCATACAAAAAGAATATGAGTATCGTAGAAAACTTTGTACAAACTTCATTTACATAATCTAAGACCAAAATAACAAAAACAAAATGAAGTCAAAGCATAATGGGAGTCAAAGGCAAAACTCCATCTCGGAGGCATGACTCGACAGGTTCACAAAAATGGCTCCTGAAGTTGACTCTAAGGGTGAGCTCCATGCTACGGATCACCTACATGTACATACATAATATTGGGTGAGCGAAGCTCAATGAGTAATAATATAGTAAAGTTGTATAAATAAATGAACATAAGGTTCCCACAATTTCCATAGTCATAATATGAAATGGCCTTGGGCCCATCATATAAATAGAACGGCCTTAGGCCCATCATATAAACAAAACGGCCTTAGGCCCATCATACAAATGGAATGGCCTTAGGCCCATCATTATCAAAATGGCCTTAGGTCTACAAAAGGTATAGAACGACCTCAGGTCCATGTATTAACAGCTGTTCAAAACGACCTCAAGTCCAATCACATGTTGTCATGTCATTAACAGAATGGCCTCGGGCCCATATATGATACAGAACAGCCTCGGGCCCACAGAACAGCCTCAAGCCCAAACATATCATAGCATAAACAAAACGACCTTAGGTCCACATTACACATGTCATATAACTTTCACGAACTTCATTCATTTCGATCAAAGCACAATATTAGCACAAATTACCATTCATGGCTAAAAATAACCAAATAAGAACATATCTCTATAATACTATTACTCACTGTGATTTAGGCCTTAATTAACTTGCTGAATAGACAATCGTCAAAGATTGACATCATACAGAATGTTTATAGTGAATCGTTAGCTTATACAAAATGTCCAAGACGGATCATACACAAATAACAATTACTGAGGGTCAAAGTACATTTTCCCAATTCATCATAATTGTTGCTCAAAAGGAAACTCATTTATTCTTATCAAACCATTCTTTCATAAACTTACCATAGCATAATTACTCCAAAGATTTTAAGTATATTTTATCATTTCGGAAACACTCATCAAGGCACATAATTTATACAAAGCATAAGTTTCACAATTCCAAAGTATTTCATATGAAAATACCATTACAAAGAAATTACTCACCGTGCTTGGTCAGATGATACTCCTTAATGACTCAGCCTATAGAAACATAACTAAGTAGAACATTTCAAAACACATTGCCTTCAATTTACTCAATCGATTTATTCGTTACATATCCGTTCAATTGTTCCCCATTCTTTAATTTCTCTCAAGTGTTTAATGCTAATATTCTCTACATGTGAATCACGTACAAAGCGTGCGCCAAAAATGTACTTTAAATGACCCTAAATGTTCATGACTTAAATTAATGTTTCCTATAACAATTTCCTATGTTTTTCATTGAAAATATCATGTTCACGTATTTAAGGTTTAAGGAAATAGCAAGAAGCGAAAGGAAACTAAGTTAGGTTAGGAAATGGCATGAAATGGTTAAAAAAAATAAACAACCTTCACTAATTTGAGCATATCTATTTGTGTACTTAGAATTTGGATTTGAAACTACCACCATGAGAAACTAGACTTCCAGGGCTTGAATTTAGGGTCAAGAATTGCTTAAAACGAAGTTCGGATGAAGGAGATATGCCTTTTTGAAGTTGGGCTGAAACAAAAGTTCTGCACGTATAGAAGTCTTCACCGCTCGTGCGGCCCAAATTTGCTTGAGCGGAAGCACTAGCTGCTTGAGCACCCAATGAGCATAATGAAAACCTCTATTTTTCTTCATGTTCCACTCGTGCGGTCTAGGCAAAATCAGACAGTCCGAAAATGGTTCAGAGTGTGAGTTTTCAAACTCAATTCCAAGTCAAGATCTCAAGTAATCTTCCTTTAAAACATGAAATACTAACCTTATACAAGTATAATCACAACTCAAACACATCAATCTTGCTTAGAGTTCAAAATTAAAGTCTCATCTTTTCATAAATTCAAGATTTCATAATATATGACCAAGATCATGAAGATACACTTTATACATGGATGATTCTCACACAAAATCTTGTTATTTGCAAAATCTTGAAGACCAAAGCCCAATTTCTTAAGTTTGGTTCAAAGAATCACACTACCTCAAAACCCTAACTCATGTAGGTTTTAAATCTTCAATTTCTTCTTGATTTCATGCAAAAGATGAAGTATCTACAAAGATTATAGTTGAATTCACATACCTTAACTCAAATCCTTCAATTTCCCTTTAAATCTCTTTAAATTCTTAACCCTCTTCTACAATTCTTAGAGCTCGCCTCTTTCTCTCTTTCTTTCTCTTGTTTCTATCTCTCTAGGAGATATTTTTGAGTCTAAGCCCAAGACTCTACTAAGGCTCATATAGATACACATAACTTAGTCCAAACCAACTTAGGCTAGCTTAATCTAGGTTTGGCTAATTAAACTCAATTAATTCATTACGAATCGCAATTTTTCAAAATTTCTCAATAAGCTTTAAAAGTCATGCTAAACACAGATATGAAATCAGTTTTGGCTTATCGCACCTCTAAGGCTTTCAATTTCAGTTCAAAGTTGTAATTGCAACAAATTTTTCTACACTTCAACAGATATGAATTCAAAATCACATAAATCACATAATTAAACTTGTAAATTCATATCAAACACAAAATCACATGCATAATTAAGCATAATACAGGTTGGGATATTACACGTTACCCTTGCTTTTGCAGTGTGATTGAGATTCACGAGTGTGTCGGCCATAGCGATTGTCGTAGCGGTCGTAATGACCCGTTACGCACCGTTACACAATGTTATGAGCTGATTCTCTTTTTTTTTTTTTAAAAACAAAGCAAAAAGTTGAAAAAATATATACTAAATAGATTTTGTACATACCTTTATGGTTGAATAGATTTTGTCTACAAAACTCTTAAGTTCTTTCAGATTGTAAACCCGTGAACCACTTTGAAGTGAGATTCTTCAGACCCATAATCTTCAGAACAGATCCACAGCCTTTAGAGTCTTTAAAAACTCTCCAATTGAGATTCAAATATTCAGATCCACAAATTTCAACCATCTTCAACTGAGTTTCTGATAAATAAATAATAATAAAAAAAGAGTGGTTCATGGAAAGAAGGATATACAGAGAAAGATGGAGAAATGAGAGAGAGAGAGAGAGAAGACATGAAGAACCTGTGTTGAAGATGAAGAAGGAGATGAATCTTGCAATGTTGAAGATGCAGAAGGAGATGAATCTTGCAATGTTGAAAATGAAGGAGATGGATCTTGCAGTGTTGAAGATAAAGATCTAATTTACTGTGACTCTATAAGTAAGACCAAAGTTTTTTTTTTATATATTTTTTATTCAAAGACCTAATTTCAAAGTTTTGTTTAGCTGCTCTTAGTTGCCTCTGGAAGAGGTGTTTTTAGATATTTTGTTTTGTTTGTGTGGTCTCTGGCTTGCCAACAAAAAAGTTATGGTCATTCATGATATATATTTAACAATTTTGATATATATTTAGCAAGTTATGGTCTTCAACTGGTTATGGTCTCCAGCTGGTGTTTAATATAATTTAGCAATTTTGATTTTAAAATATATATATTTAGGTATTTATTTTCAGTATTTTATATATAATAGTTAGTGATTGATTTTTTTTTTTTTTATAATATCTAAAAATCATAACACCTATAATTATATTAATACATTTTATATATGTCAGTTTTTATTGATTAATTTATTTTATTTTATTTATAGGTCATTCAAAAAGATAACAAATATTCAAGTGATTCAAGTCCAAAAAAAAAATCATATATGTATTTATAATTTATTTTTTAATCTTTATATGATTACATTAGCTTGTAAAATCCAAATGTGGTTGTATTTTTTTTTTGTAATCATTTCATTTAATCTTTAAGTATAAATATTTTTTATTTTATTACGTGTTGTGACAACAATTTTTATGGCACATTTTTTTAAAAAAAATATATATCTTTCTTTTAAAAAAAAATCAATAGCTCAAAAAAAAATTCTTTATAATTTATTTTTTAATTTTTATATGATTACATTAGCATGTAAAATCCAAATTTATAAATAGTGGTTGCATTTTTTTTATAATCATTTCATTTAATATTTAAGTGTAAATATTTTTTATTTTGTTATTGTAATGTGTTGTGACAACAATTTTTATGGCACATTTTTTCTTTTTTCTTTTTTTAAAAAAAATGTCTTCTCTATAAAATAAACAAAAAAACAATAGCTCAAAAACAAAATTCTTTATAATTTATTTATTTTTATTTTTATTTTTATATGATTATGTAAAGTCCAAATGTATAAATAGTGGTTGTATTTTTTTTATAATCATTTCATTTAATATTTAACTATAAATATTTTTTTATTTTGTTATTGTAATGTGTTGTGATAACAATTTTTATGACATAATTTTTTTTTTAAGAAAATGTCTTCTCTATAAAACAAAAACAATAGCTCAAAAAAAAAAAAATCTTTATAATTTATTTTTTATTTTTATCTGATTACATTAGCATGCAAAATCCAAATGTATAAATAGTGGTTGCATTTTTTTTTATTAATCATTTCATTTAATATTTAATTAAAAATATTTTTTATTTTGTTATTGTCATATGTTGTGACAACAATTTTTATGGCACAATTTTTTAAAAATATATATGTATCTTTTTTTTATTAAAAAAAAATCAATTGCTCAAAAAAAAATCTTTATAATTTATTTTTTACTTTTTATATGATTATATTAGTATGTAAAATCCAAATGTATAAATAATGGTTGCATTTTTTTTATAATCATTTTATTTAATATTTAATTGTAAATATTTTTTATTTTGTTATTGTAATGTGTTGTGACAACAATTTTTATGGCACAAATTTTTTTTAAAAAAATTATTTTCTAAAAAAAAATACAATAGCTCAAAAAAAATTCTTTAAAATTCATTTCTTAATTTTTATATATTACATTAGCATGTAAAATCCAAATGTATAAATAGTGGTTGCATTTTTTTAATCATTTTATTTAATATTTAATTATAAATATTTTTTATTTTGTTATTGTAATGTATTCTGGCAGCAATTTTGATGGTACAAATGTTTTTTTTAAAAAAAATAATAGATAAAAAAAAATTATGGCACAATTTTTAATTTTATAATCGTTTCATTTAATAATTGTAAATATTGTTTATTTAGTTAGTTCAAGTATTACTCAAAAATAATTTTGTAGAAATTTAAAATAAAATTAAAAAATGTATCAATGATGCATAATTCAAATTTGAAAATGCCACCACAAAAGGGTGCTAACGATGAACCCCCTAGTGATGATATTGGTTGGAAATTTGGAACTCTAGTTGAAGGTACTAGACATCACATTATTTGTAAATTTTGTGAACATCTCATTAAAGGTGGGACTGCACGTTTCAAGCAACACTTAGCACATCAAAAGGGACAAGTGCATTCTTGTCCTACTGTTAGTAGAGACGTGATGCAAGAAATGATGAA
Organism: Camellia japonica; assembly: GCA_030407325.1. Classification (NCBI taxonomy): domain Eukaryota; kingdom Viridiplantae; phylum Streptophyta; class Magnoliopsida; order Ericales; family Theaceae; genus Camellia; species Camellia japonica. The sequence continues at coordinate 2,675,257 of JAPPVO010000007.1, forward strand.
ACATTTACAAGATAAGCAAATGAGTAAAGCGACAAAGAAAAGAGGAAAGCTGAATTAGAAGCACATATTAGGGGAGATGATCTCTACGATGAGGATAAAGAATGAGATTTTGTAGACCTTCGAGATGATAACTCTAACTTTGACTTTGATCCAGAGATGACCAAGGCTAGACAAGCAAGTATTCGTTCATAATAACAATGGAAGGAAACGCAAACATTTAAACGAATTGTTGCAGGTCATGGATCACAATATGATGCAGGTGGTAGTTTTAGTGCTGGGGGTAGTTGTCAAAGAATGCTAAAAGGGTCAGGTATTGTTGGGATTTTTCATTGATCACAATCCGTGTGTGAAACTAGTGGGGTTGGACGTAATTAGATTAAGCCCAATGCTCTTGAAGCAAGGTTGAGAGCAATGGATGTAGAACTCCAAAAGAGCAAGAGTGTAAAGCAGCGAAAAATCTCTACAATGAATTTATAGAAGTTAAGGGAGAGATTGGGACGGGCAGTGTCCAAGTTTATACTCTATAACCGTATTTCATTCAATGCAGTTGATTCAGAGTATACACAACCCATGCTTGATGTTGTTGCTGAAGTAGGGCCAAGATTAAAGGGTCCTAGTGGTTATGAAGTTTCTGAAGTATATTTGGGCATGGAACATGATGAAATGACGGAATGGATAGGATCATTCAAGGGAATTTGGGCAGAAAGAGGTGTATCCATCATGTGTGATAGTTAGAGCAATCTAACTTGGCAACACCTCATCAACTTCTTGGTGTACTGCAATAGAGGTACTATATTTCACAAATCAATTGATGCCTCTAATATTATTAGTAGGACTGTTGAATATTATTTTGGGTTGTTAGATAAAGTTGTTGATGAAATTGGAGAGCAATACGTTGTTCAAGTGGTGACTGATAATGAACCTGCACTGAAAGCTGTCGACAAAATGTTGATAAGAAAAAGGAAACATTTATATTGGACAATTTGTTCGGCACATTGTATCAATCTTATGCTAAAAGACATAACCCAAAATAAAAGTGTAGCAAAGGTGATTGAAGATGGTAAAACCATCACCAATTTCATTTACAATAGTGGATAGGTGTTGGATTTCATGAGAAAATTCACTAGAGATAGAGAATTGAGTGGACCTGCCATCACTCAATTTGTTACAAATTTTATTGCAATTGAGAGCTATTTTTAATCGTGATGAGTGGAAGAATTCTAAATGAGGGAAGGCAGTAGCCTTACAATGTTAGAAAAATTATTTTAGGAAAGGAGTTTTGGTAGAAAGCAACGGAGCTTTGTAAAGTTCATGAGCCACTAGAGAGAGTATTGAGGTTGGTTGATGGGGATGAGAAGCCAACAATGGGTTTCATATATGAAGCTATAGATAAAGCAAAGTTGGCAATTAAAAGAGATTGTCGTTACTACACCGAGTATTGAAAAATTATTCATACTCGATGGTCTTTTCAATTACACCAAGATTTGCATGTGGCTGATAAGTGTTACGGTTTTAATTATAACATGTATATTTGCTTTCAATTTCTAACTACAATTTCATTTTTGAAGGCTATTTTTTAAATCCTCAATTCCAATATGGTGTTATCTCATCCAATAAAATAATAAGAGAAGTGATAGATGGACTTAAAAAAGTAATTATTAGATTGGAGCCTAATATGGATCCTCAAGTAAAAGCAACAAATCAAGTACGTATCAGTTATTTAAATTTTAATAGTAATAATCTACTTTTGCAAATGTTACTTGTAATAATTGTCACAAATAGTAGTTGTTGCTGTTTCGAGATAAACAGGAAACTTTTGGCACTCCTTTAGCACAAGAAGTATGGAAACAATTAAATCCAGGTTTTATTTTGAAAATTACAAATTTACAATACATGAATACTTAAATAATTTTCTAGCTTATTTTGACTTATGTCTCATGTAAGTAATTTTGTGCAGTTGAGTAGTGGATTATTCATGGTAGTTGTGCTCCTAAACTTCAAAAAATAGCTGTGAAAGTGTTAAGTCAAACCACCACATCATCTCACTGTGAACATAATTGGAGTATTTTTAGTCTCATCCACACGAAGACGAGATATAGATTGAAATATAAGAAGATCCAAAAATTAGTCTTCATCACCTATAACATGAGATTAAAATTAAGACACGTTAAAAGAAGAAGCCAAGAGGAGATTGATAGGAGCTTTAATCCTATTAACTTGGATTACATATTTAAAGAAAATTATCCAATAAGTCCATGGATAGAAGAAAGAGAAAATCATTTACTAGATGGTGTGGATATTTCTGAATGGCTAGATTTGGTCTCAAATGATGATGATGATGATGATGATGATGATGGTAGTGGCGACGACGGCGATAGCGATGGCAGTGATGGAAACGATGGTGGTGGCACCCATAGATATCAAGCTTGACGCACTTCTCAAAACTCAACTTCTACTCCAACGCAAAGTGACAATAACGGTGGTTTAACACCATCCAATGGAGGATGTGATGATGGTGACAGTGGAGGTGCTTCTCAGGATGACGGTAACGGCGATAATGGTAGTGATGGTACTAGTTTTGGTGCAAGAAGTGAAGATTTCATTAGAGGATTTGGATTATCCGATGTTGGAAGACATTAAAATGTTGGAGAACCTGTTGCACCTTTACCTCAACTATCTAGGAGGTTTCGTGGTAGTGATACACGTAGGGATGAACAAAGAATAAGAAACAAAGAACAACAATTTGATTCATCTAATAGTAATCAGAGTTATCCTTATCATCCTTACCCATCCTATAGTAGTGATAGCCAGAGTTATCCTTACCTACCTCAACAAAATTACCCTTGGCCACCTCAACAATATGGTCCTCCAGGATACGCTTTGCCAAATTATCTAAAAACTCAATAAGAGTATGCTAATCTTTTTCAGCCAAGGCATCCATTTTTTCTCCCAATGCACCAAACAGAAAGGGATGACATGATGGCAACATTCACTTATATATTTCTTAGTGGATGGAGTGAAGGTAGCAATAGTAATCAAGCTGAACAATCTGAATCCCAACATACACCACGTCACTCATTTTGGTGGTGATATTATGTAATTTTAGTAGTAACATTACGTAACATGTAATCTGCGTCATTTGTGAATTGTGCTATGATGTTATGTATTTTGTTAGGTTCTTCCATTAAGGACGTATATTTTTTTAAAACTATTTAAGTTAAAATCTACAAATGCTTCCACAAGTATAATAATTAAAAATAATTTTATACAATTAAGTCCAATAAAAGAAAATTTTGCCACAAGTGTAATATGGATTTATGACATATAAAGTCATTAATTATTGAAATAAAATGTAAAAAAAAAAAACTCATTTTATAGTGATTTAAAAATATGAAATATATTGGATTATACTTAAAAATTAACAAAAATTTATCAAGATTTATTTGAAAACCCAATAAATATGATTCTGAAAAGAAAAAAAATATGCGCATCGGTAATTTTTTTCCAAATTGTGCGAAAAATAAACAAATTCACGATTCTGGTTACCGTAACCGTTATGCTACGGCCTTTACCCCCTACAACCACACCATCGCCACCATCACAGCGACTGCAACCGCTTGTCAGAACCTTGATATATACTAGAGCAGGAAAATGAGTGATCTTCTAGGATGTTTGGTAGGTGTCTTAAGTGATGCAACTTAAATGTTGTGTGTGTGTGTGTGTGTGAGAGAGAGAAAGAGAGAGAGATGAATATAGTGAAAGTCCTTACACATAAGAGATTAGTACTATTACTATCTTTCAACTTGATGCTTTCTTCTTTTTTTGTTTTTCCCTAAACTTTGAATTGTAGGGTTTGAGTTGTAGTATGGAAACCAATATGAGAAGAAGGCTTATAAAAATAAAAATAAAAAAAAAAAACCAGTATGAGGAAAAGACTATTGTATCTTTGATTTGTGTCGAAGTGCTTGTGTTATTTTTGTTCTTTTTTTTTTGGGGGGGGGAGAGAGGTTTGGCAGATGTGAGTAGAATTTTTTTGTTTTTTCTAGGATCGAGGCAACAAAGAGGCACTTGAGACAGCAAATTAAGAACTTGGATGGAAAACTTGATGAGCAAGTGGAAATATCAAAGTTAATTAAGAATAGAGGTAAATACAGAAACGGGTTATTTCCTTTAGGGTATACTGCATAGCATAGAATAGAGTATTGGAAATGCAACTTTTAACTTTGAGTGGGACTAGGAGAAATAATATGGGTCAGCTTTTCATGAATTATAAGGAGGCAAATCAACGAATCTGATTATGATTTAAAATTGATTCAGTAATAGCATAAAAAGAATTTTTGACTTCTGAAATAGGTACTAATGCTCGTGGTGATCTTTCTCAAATTAGCTTTGACTTGGATGCACTACAAAGAATGGTTTGTGGCTTGGTGATTTTTGTCTCAAAGTTGTTTAAACTTCAAACCCTATGTGATTAAGTATAGCTGTTACATGATAAGGTTTCTAACTTATACTCCAAAAACTATTTTCTGTTTTATATAGCAATCTTTTTAAATATACATATACTATTCATTAAAGTCTCCATTTTACTCAATTTTATTAAAAATTCTCTTTTTTTTACCCACTATATTAATAAATTAAGCAATGTGTGTTTAATGTGTTTTTAAAGTCAGCAAATGTTCAACATGAGAAGTTTTCTTTGGAAAAAGGAAAAAATAAAAGGAAGAAAAAATGTTCAACATAAGAAGTTTGCAAATGTTCGACATGAGAAGTTTGCTTTAAAGAACCATATGATACTAGCTGGCGATTGGACCATCAATTCATCTAAAAGTTTAAATTTTTAAAGAGAGACAAATTTATTTAATATGGTATTAGACCATGCAATAGATCATGTGTTCTTTTTGGTTTGTTTAGTGTAGCATTATTGACTTATCAGTGAATTTGTTTCTTTTTTTAATTTTTGTTTTAATTTTGAAGGCTAGAATTTGTTTCATCTTTGCGTTTTTTGCTATGTCTTCATATGATATTTTAGTTCAAATTCATTTAGTCGTTCCTTTGCCATTGCATTAGTTTGCTGCATCTTTTGTTTTCCTTTCATTTGTGTTTGATTTGGGCTAAGGTTGGTTGCATTTTTCTTCATGATAAATTTGTTGCTTAGCTTGGCATTTGATGAAAGCAGTGCATCTTATAGTGCTTATATTCTTAGGTTGTTGATCAAATGATCGAGGAAATGGACAGTTGATTCTTTTTTAAGTCTAAATGTTTGTAATCCCTTAGTACGACACCTTGAATTTTTTTCCCCTGTTTACATTTATTATGGTACATTGGTATGTCTTGCCATTTTGGCATTTAATGTTCAATGTATGTTGTGACTGTTTTTCCACAACATGGAGTTTGGTTTAAGATTCATTTATATCTGAAACTATAAGATCTTATGCTTCCTTTTTGTATGTCCAGAGGACTAGCTAATAAAGACAAACCAAACAAACATATTGATTAGGTCTCTTGTGCTTAATAAACAAAAAGGGGGATTCCAGTTCAAAGGATGTTAAGACTGTAGCTACAAGTGAAGCTTCTAGAAAAAGGTGTTTAGCTCCATTCTTTCTTGGACAATTTACAAATGATGTTTGTCACATCTATATGTGATGCTTAATGCTTATTGATTTGTATTTTCATGTTTGGCATTTCCTATGAACATTTTTTAGCAACCTATAGCGATCTCAGTTTTGAACCGACACTTGTGGTAGTCTGGACTTGGGTTTTATGGTTCAATGTTGTTGTCCATCTCTTATTACCCTTGTTGTTCCTTGGATTAGTCATTTGGATTGTAGTTGTGTGTTTGGAATATGTTGGTTGCTTAGATTTTTACTCCTCCGTTCGAACGGCCATTCTTACGCTCTAGAAGGCTTTGGAATTTTTCTTCTCTGCTCGAGCGGCTATTCTTGCACTCGAGCGGGATTTGCAAACTCTTAGTATTTTTTTGCAGACCTGCAAATGCTAAAAGAGAGTATTCGACGCTCGAGCGAAACATTGTGTTTGACGCTCGAGCGTCACTTTCCACACTCGAGCGGACTGCGTGTATAACAATTCGTGAAGATGACATTTTTCATCAGTTTTTCATTTCTCTCTCTCTCTAACTTTCCAAAAACCTAGATCTTGAGTTTCTCTCTCCAAAAATCATCTTCTCTTTACTGCTTCACCGAAGTGCCTTTGAGAAAAGGATAGAGCACGTCAATAGTTACATTTTGATCTGAATCATTTTTGGTTTCGGCATCTTTAGAGTTTCTCCACTTCTCCTTTGCTCTCCTAACTTCGAGGTAGGGACTCTCTACAGCTTAATATGGGTTTTAACTTGGTTATAGGTTGTTATGTGAAAATGGTGAGATTTGGGGGCGTTTTGAGCAAACCTAGGGTTTGGGTTCAAGTTTGAAAAGAGGGGTTTCTATGTGGGTGTTATATAAATGATTATGGGGTTTGGATATGAGGTCATCTCATGTTAAAATAGTTGATTTTGGCCTTTGGGTTAATATTTGGAAAATGGAGAGCTTTGCCCTAAAATGTCTTGAATAACTATTTTGTATAAATAATGAAATTGGTATGGAAAATGTGAAATTGGAAGGATGTATACATGAATGGTGTTGTTGGATTTGTTTAATCACTCACCTATGTAAATTTGATGATTTATTTGTTATAGAGATTGTATATCTGTTTAGAAATATCTGCTTTGGGCTATCGGTGGAGGATAGTCATGATTGTTGTAGACATTGCATGTGGATTAGGCGAATTGAAACTAATCCCTTAACCATTATCATTGAATATGATTATTGTAGACACCCCATTTTGACCAACCCTAAGAGTTGGGCGCTTTCTGTTGATTACCCGATGATGACAATTAGAATGTGTTTCTCACAGAATCCTCAACAAGAAAAATGGAAGAAAAATGGAATTTGAGCTTTAATCCCAACCTTTACACATTTTTTTGGCCAAACTATTTTAGACCTTAAAACCCTCTTTTCAAAATAATTTTTTTTTAAAAATGTTTCTACGATGTTCCGAGGCTCCCATTTTGATTAAAATATTACACTTTTCAGTAAACTGAGTAAGGACAAAGTCTAAATAAATGGAAGGGAGGTGAACTCTTTGAAAAAATATTTAAAAACATCTTCTTTATAGGTTGGATTTGAAGGAAATATGAGGGGATGAAACAAAACTAGTTTAGGAAAAGAATGAGCATCAAATCATTAAGAAGGAAATGAATAGCCTTTAATAAATTAGGCATATCTCTTTGTACACTTGAAATTTAAATGTGAGGCCATAACCATTGGAAAGTAGACTTTTGGGGCTTCAATTTAGACCCAAGAACCACCTTAAACCAAGTCCATATAAGGGAGATATGCCCATTTGAAGTTGGGCTTAAGAGCAGATTTTGTTGACCTGGGCCTGAGGGAAATGAGCAACCTTCACAAAATTAGACATATCTCTTTGTACACTTGGAATTTAATTGTGAGGCCATAACCATTGGAAATTAGACTTCTGGGGCTTCAATTTAGACCTAAGAACCACCTAAAACCAAGTCCATATAAGGGAGATATGCCCATTTGAAGTTAGGCTTAAGAGCAGATTTTGTTGACTTGGGCCTGAAGGAAATGAACAACCTTCACTAAATTAGGCATATCTCTTTGTAAACTTGGAATTTAATTGTGAGGCCACCACCATTGGAAATTAGACTTCTGGGCTTCAATTTAGACCCAAGAACCACCTAAACCCAAGTCCAGATGAAGGAGATATGCCCATTTGAAGTTGGGCTTAATAACAGATTTTGTTGACTCAGCCCAAAACAGCAGCAGCCTCATTTTTCTTGGTTTTAGTTCGGTTGGGACACCCCATTGAGCCATTTTTTGATCCATTCAAGTGCACCCACTCATCCCCCAACATCCCCACTCATCATCCACTTTCATAATTACACTCCACCATCTCCGTTTACCATCTACTTTCATGATCACATCCCTTCATCCCCACTCACCATCCACTTTCATAATTACACCCCACCATCCCCACTCACTACCTACTTTCATAATCACATCCCACCATCTCAAGTCATAATCCATTTTCCTAAAGCACACACCACCATCACCATTTATCATTCACCTCCATTATACATTGTCCCCTATTAACTCCACTTTGTCTTCCACCATTGCCTACTTGCATTGGCTTTATAGTGAGAGCTCTAGTCTTGAATTGGAGGAGGATTTTGAAGAAGAGAATGGTAGGGAGAGAATGCTAAAATTGTGTTAGAATTTGAGAGAAAAGAAGTCTTAAAAACAAGAGAGTTGTTTTGCCAAACTAATGAAGTTACATAGCCTCTTACATCTCATCTCCCCATTGTCAAAAATCACTCAAAGCCTTAACCAAAGATAGAGTATTCTTGCCACGAAAAGAGTGATCATACACTTGTTCAAAACCATCATTGTAAGCTCAAATTCCAAGCTTTTGAATTGAGGATTAAGATCATAATTCACAACCTTGAGGGTGATCAAGAGGAAGTTTGAAAATCAAAAAGTTCAATCTTTCTTTGCAATGTGAATTTTCAATTCTTACATTTTTCTTGTATGTTTTATCTTATATTTATTTTCTTATGTTAGTTTCATATTATGTTCTATCTTATATTTATTTTCTCATTTTAGTTTCATATTACTTTTGTTGTAATCTTGCATATTCTATCCTATATTTATTTTCTTGTTTTAGTTTTGTAGTAGTTGTGTTATTTGTTTTCTTATTTTAGTTTCACATTAGTTTTGTTCTAATCTTACATGTTCTATTTTATATTTGTTTTCTTGTTTTTAGGTCCATGTTAGTATTGTTGTAATCTTGCATGTTCTATCTTATATTTGTTTTCTTGTTTTAGGTTCATGTTAGTTTTGTTATAATCTTGCATATTCTATCCTATATTTATTTTTTTGTTTTAGTTTGGTAGTAGTTGTGTTCTTTGTTTTCTTATTTTAGTTTCACATTAGTTTTGTTGTAATCTTGCATGTTTTATTTTATACTTGTTTTCTTGTTTTAGGTCCATGTTAGTGTTGTTGTAGTCTTGCATGTTCAATCTCATATTTGTTTTCTCGTTTTAGGTTCATATTAGTTTTGTTATAATCTTGCATGTTCTATCTTAATATTTGTTTTCCTGTTCTAGTTTCATAGTAGTTGTGTAGTAATCTTGCATTTCCTAGCTTAAAGTTATCCTCTTATATTAGTTTCATATTTGTTTTGTTGTAATCTTACATGTTCTATCTTATATTTATTTTCTTAATTTAGGTTCATGTTAGTTTTTTTATAATTTTGCACTTTCTATTTTGTTTCCTTGTTTTAATCTAATCGGTAGTAGTTAGTCAAGCCAGCTACATATTTCTTGTTTGTTCCTTTTCTTGGTTTTGTAACAAGACAGGTTTTGCTAGGCCCAGTTGGCCGGCCGGCTTATTTGGTCGGCCGGTTGGCTTCTTTTGGACAAGACGGTATTGTCTTTCGATGTTAACCAACTTCTGGTGGTTTCCAAGGCATATGAAGCTTTTTCTTTTATTTATTTTATTTTGAGTGTTTTGTGAGGTTTTTTTTATTTTGTTGTAATATTCTCCTCACCCCTCTCTAATTTGGTTTGTAATTATTCTTTCAAGTGTTGTAATAATTCCCCGCCCCACTTCTTTCTATCCCGTTCTTTTACTCGCCTTCTTCATTTGTGAATATGCATCATATTTTGTTTTTCGTTATATCCATGCTTTGCATCCATGTTTCATACATCTTGATTCGGCTAAGTTTGCATTTGTGGATTTAATCAATTCCTATGTGATTTTGTGCGCTACCTAATGCTCTTGAGATGATTCACATGTCATATCTTAGAAGTCGAATCTTTAGTTACATCTCATGAGTGAATTGCATTAGGATTTTGTATATAAGATCATGAATGTTTTACTAACTTTGTTTTGTAGCTTGTTCGTGGGATGTTAAACATGTAAGTTTTTATACTTTAGCATCCCGTTTGTGTGTGTTTTTCTTACTATGTTTAGCATTCTACCATGAGGCTATTTGCTTATGTGATATAACTCTATGAATGCCAGTGGATAGAGGTTGTGTTGCTTAATTTGGAATAATGTTGATTTCCATGTTGGTAAACTCAATTTATTTGGGTTGTACATCTTCAAAACTTTTTCAAAACTACATGAAATCAAATTGTTCCAAAGTGGGTGACATAGTCTATACTTGTATGCTTCACATAGTAAATTTTAGGATTTATTAAATAATCAGAACATGAACATATAAAGAAACTAAAATTCATATCATGGTTAGTAAAGGCCCATCTTTTGATCGGGTGAGCAGGGGTGCTCAATTGATGACCTTCCCCTCTCATACCTAAGGTTCCGAACCGAGACAACTTTGGTTATGACAAACAGTGGCCTTGGCACGAGTCATGGGTTCTCTAATTTCCCAAAATATTAGGTGACGACTCTGAGATCTGATGACGCAGTCTATTTCTGGCAAAAGGTTTTGCAATAAAATAGATTTTCTAAAAGTTGTTAAATCTGGACTCTCGTCTACGTTTCACATTGCACTAGTGAGACTAGATCAAAGAGACCGAGGGTCCGAACTGTTTAACGCGCATGGGTACCCCCCGGGCATGTTACAATTATGAATGATATACATTATATATGTATGATATTTGGGAGGAGAAAGGGGATGTACTCCATGTTTTGAGGAGAAGAAAGGGGATGGACTCCATTGAACTAAGTTGGCCTGTGTGTCCAGGGTGAAAGTCTCGAAAACCATTTGTATACATGGGTGCCGATTCCCACAGACGAAATTTCTGTAAAATAGCAAATAAAAGTGAATGTATTTGTATGATGATTTTATCTGTTGAAAACTTGTGAGATGTAACCTCTGTTAATGTGTTAAACGTAGTGGATATACCTATTGAGCCAAAATAAATGAATTGAGATGCGAGTTTGGCATAACATGGTTTTGGAAAGAGTAATAAGATTTTATCGTAGGGCAATGAACATGTGCATCATACTTATATCTTGTTAATTCTCATATATTGTGTTAGTATGTTTCTACTGGGCTTTGGCTCACCCTACTTGGGAACCATTTTCAAGTGTTGGGGACATGCCTCCACCAAGGCAATAGCGTGGAGGGACTTTTGAGGAGCAAGAGCTTATTTATTTTGCTTTATTTTGTTGTATAGCCACAGGCTTAAATTGTATTGAGTTAGGCTTATATTTGTGTAACCAAGCCACGACTTGGAAAGATATAAGCCATTGGCATAACATGGTTATTATTTTGCCATTGGCATCACTACTTAATGATTTAAATTTTGAACCTTGAATAAAATTAAATTATGAAATCTATTCATGTGTAGTACAGGGGTGCAGGGAATGTCTTGATGAACTCTTGGAATGGGGAATGATGATAGAGTGAAATTGCCAAATTTACAGCCAATAAGAAGATATCAACCCTTATTTTTTTTCTGTTTTCCTTCCTCTATTGCTATGTGGAAACAGATAATGAAGATGAATGAAGTTAGTAGAGATCCACAAAATTGGAAAGTGGAATTCAATGCACTTTGGATAATTTTTGGATGTTTAAAACCTAGATATGAATAGTTTTTGGAAGTTTAGAACTTGTGTATAGTTTTTAAATGTTTAGGATCTACTGATAGTTTTTGGATGTGTAATTAGAACCAATGGATATGTTTTAATGTTTAAAATCATATTTTTGTGATTGATGCTTACATATACATATGTTTTGTGAAGCTTGTTAGAGTGAATTTGCAATATTTCTTGAGATTGTATTGAATAGGTGAAATGGAGTAAGAGCAGGACATGAACGACATTTGAAATGTATAGACAATTGTTGAATATTCATAACTTATGGATATAATTTCTTTTTGATACTTGAAACAATATTTTGGTAATTGATTGATGTTTTGTGAAGCTTGTTTGTAATGTTTGTTAGATTGTATAGAACAAATCAAATACAACCTACTAAAAAAAAAATACTGCATATTCTATAGCAGGCATAATAGGTCATTGTATTATATATTTTACGACGAACAATGAGAGTTATGATTTGTCCTAGGAATTAACAGCGTACAAAAGTAGCAGTAGAAAAATCAAACACGACGCACAAGATTCGTTGTTAAAAAGTTTTTAACGGCGTGCAAAAGTAATTGTAGAAAAATCAAATACGACTCAAAATTCATCGTTAAAAGGTTTTTAACAACGTACTACGGCATGTTTTTGAAGTAAATGACTTTCCATAACTGATCATAACACAGCTTTACATCACACGTCGTAGATTCGTATCCACGACATGTATTTGGTGCCATAAAAATCCAAATTTATTGTAGTGTTTAACCAACAAACCTTGTAGCCAACATTATCAAGCCATCATCTCCGAGCCACCAAAACTAAAAATTTTCATTTTATAACATCAAGAACATAAGAAATGAAGAAAACCAACTAAGAAACAATTTTTTCAACTTTGTCTCGGTATTTGCCAAATCACATGCAACAAAGATTATGATTAAAAATCCTAACATTTACCACTAGCAAGCAACTATATATATTAGTCAAATAAGTAAAAATAAAATAAGATATTTATTAAATATTATGTGCCAGTTAAATGATAAGAGTTTTGTTTGAAAAATTTGAGGTCTAAGGTTCAAGTCTTGTTTATTTAATTTTTTTTTTTTAAATAGAAAATAAGAGACACGTGCCATAAGGAGAAATCACCAAAGATTTAGATACCAAGTCTAGTGCTCACATATATAATAGCTAACAGTTGGCATACGCGATGTGTGTGTAATTCAGATAACTAATAATAAAGAATTTAATATTATAAAATGTACATTACTTAAGTGATAAGTATGTTCTTAATGAAACCTAAGGTCTTGAGTTCAAAACTTGTTTACGCTGTGTATAATATTTTTTTTTATTTTAGCATATATTAGGAGGAGAATGTTTCACTAAATCAATTTAAGCCTTCACTTAATAATAGTATAGATATAGATAGATAGATAGATAGATACATAGAAGATATATATATTGGGTGTGTATCCTTACAGTTGCTTACCTTTAATTCTGGCGACGACCTTAACTTGCTGCATTGAATTCATATATGCAGATCTGCAAAGGACTTCCAAGAGAGAAACTAATCAATGGGGTGGGTGATGAATCAACTTAACAATATCAATTGGGGGACATATAAATTAATGTGGCGACCATTTCTAACTCTACAGAATTAAATATGGCGTACTTTGTATCAGAAATTATTTGTGTAAATTACATTAATCTCCTGAAATTTAAAAAAATACAGTTAAGTTTTATAATTTTGATACAATTATACCAATACTATTTTAGTAAGGCATAAAGTGACTGAAGCTAATATATATAGTATGAAAATATAAAAATTAACAATGTAAATTATAAATTTAAGTGTGAAAGGGATAATGATGTTATTTTTTTTTCAAAATTAATGAATTATCTTTTATTTTTTCACTCCACTTTTTGACTTTGCTAGCAATCTTTAACCTTTCAATTAATTTAACTAATTACCAAACGAAACCTGTTTTTCAGAATATCATCACATATACATGAAGATTAATAACTGCTCATTAGACCATCATAAACATTTTCCTTAATAATTTACTTAGAATTTTTTCATTCTTGAGCTGGTGCTTCTACTAAACATTGTAGGTACATAATGAAAATTTAGAGGGATTACGTGGTTATATTCTTGATTAATCACAAATTATCATATTTTCTGTTATTTCTCAATTCTCAATGCAAAATCATGAGTTAAATTCTCCCTACCAATCATAATACACCTAAAACACCACATCGCCATGGTCCATAACCACCAAATAACTTATGGTACACGAGGGTTTGTCACATCATAACCACCATCTATTTCTTGAGCTATTTCGTAGTCTCTTCTATGGCACTGGAAGCCCAATAAGACACAGTCTGTCAGCCCAATTAATACTGGGCCACATCTAAAGTCCTAACTCTAGAAGTCTAGATCCAACCCATAAAGCAATAAAAAAAATAGAACTTAGGGTTTTTTACTGGCCGATCTTACTTTTTATAGTTATTCCTTTCTTAGTCCTAAATATTGATGTTGTGCACCAATAGGTCCTGGAGTCTTTTTTTTGTACCTATTTTATCCTTGTTTTTGTTTTTTCCTATTTTGGCGTGTTTCTATTTGATTTTTGCCATCAAAATATTGTGATGTGAGTTTGGGTTTGGGTTTGGGTTTGTGATTTGGATTTATGTGGAACTTTGCGATTTGTTAATGCATTATTGTGGAGCTTCGTGATTTGTGATTTCGCGCTTGGTGTATATTTGGATTTTGCGATTTTGCAATCTCATGAAGGGAGCTCGATTTGTGATTTGCTTTTTATAAATCTGTGAATCTTCGTGTTTTGTGATTTCGTGTTTGATGTATAGTTAGATTTTGTGATTTGTGATTTTGTGGAGGGAGCTCGACTGGTATGTTTGATTTTGATTTCAATTTCGATGTTTTGGCGTTTTTTAGTTTGAGTTTATGATTTTGATTTTGTTTGTGATATTGTTTTTATTCTGTTGTTTTTGCGATTGAATTTGTATTTTGATCATGATATTGAAAGTTTTGAGATATGATATGTATATGTAATGAATATTAGATTTTTTTTTTTTTTTGGTTACGAAATTATTTTGGTTGAACACAGGTGCTGGTTTGTGATTTTCTACAGTGATAATTTTATCACCGAGTAGTTTGCGGGTGTTGTTGGATTAAGTTTTTCAACACTAATAAATTTATCAGTGAGTATAGGAATAGGAGATGAAAAAGTTGCATAACATAATGGTAAGATTCAAATCGAGTTACCATGCCTAATAAGTGTAAGCCTTATTCACTGTTCATGCTCTTGGTCTTTAGTAGTGTTAATTGTTAAATTTATCACTGTTGGCTTTTGGATGTGTTTGAGTTGGTTGATAATTTTATCACTGTATTAGATTTTGTTTTAGGTTGTTTGAGTTGTTTGCTGAAATATAATTGTTGTTTGTTGCAGGATTTATAGTGATGGAAAATTCTTTATTTCTTATGTGCAAGTTTAGAGGTGTGACATTGGTTATCAAGTATAATGATGGATTTAATTTCAAGGATTTAGTATATAAATTGTGTGCAAAGTGAAGTGAGTTAGTTGGTAGTTCTTTGAATATATCGTATTCAATGCCTGGACATTCTTCTTATGGTCTACAAAGTGAAGAGGATTTGGAGGTTATGGTTGGACTCGCACTTTCTTGTGATATTCATCGTATTGATGTTTTGGTTAAGTGTTGTTCTTTGGGTGAAGGTTATATGATTTGTGATGGTGAAGCTAGTAGTAGTAGTAGTGTTGTTTGTGAAACTAATTTTTTGCCTTCATTTTATTCAAATCAACGGAAACCTTTTCTCTCCGATAGGTGGGTTAATTGTATAAAAGGAGTGGGTCAAAGGTTTGCTCAAGGAGTTGTTGAATTTCGAGATGCGTTGTCAAAGTATTCTATTCATTCCGATTTTGATTTTGATTTTGTTAAGAATGACAAGGATCGTGTCACTATTCATTGTAGGAGAAGGGCTGATTTGGGATGTTTATGGAGCGTGCATGCTAGAGTGGAAAATTCTAGTAAAGCTTTTGTTATTAAACAATTTGATGATGTTCATACGTGTGGATCTTCTTTTCGTACAATTAAACAAACTAGGATGACTTCGAGTATGATTGGTGGGCTAATTTCAAGTGAGGTTCGTAATAAGGCTTTGACATCGGTTAGTGAGGTGGTTTGTGATTTCAATGACTATTATGGGGCAAAAGTTTCTTATCGGCGAGCTTGGATGGGTGTTGAAAAAACAAGGGATGTTGTTTTTGGTGACTATTCATCTTCATTTGACGATCTTCGTTGGTATGTTGATGCCGCTAATGATTGTAATCCGGGGAGTGTTTTTGATATGAAATTTGATATTGATAGTAAAGGAAGACTTTTCAAATGCTTGTTTTTCGCTTTTAAGGCATGTATTCATGGTTTCAAGTATTGTCGGCCTGTGTTGATGCTTGATGAAACTTTCTTGAAATGAAGACACAAAGGTTGTTTATTGGCTGTTACGGCAAAAGACAGTAACCAAGGTATATTCTATGTCTATTTGTTATTATTATTAAAACAGTGATAATTTTATCATTTCTGTTACTGGAGAGTGTTGATTATTGAGTATGGTCAATCAATTAGTGATAAATTTATGCTGTATACTTTTGTTAAATTTTTATATTTATACAGTGATAAATTTATTATGCATTGATTCTATATGTTGTATGTTGCAATTGAATTGTTGTAGTAATACAGTGATAAAGTTATATATGGTTGGTGCTATATGTTATATACTTTGTGTTTTGCTTTTGTTTTGTATTTTTTTTATTTGTTACGAATAATGTGTATATATTTTATTTGTAGGTTTATATCCGTTATGTTTTGCCATTGTTGATAGTGAACGTTATGACAATTGGCATTGGTTCTTGTCAAAGTTATTTGTTATTTTGACTCCGGGAAAGAATATTGCGTTTGTTACTGATCGGCATAGAGGTTTGCTGAAAGCTTTAGCTGAGGTCTTTCCGTTTTCTTCTCATTCTTTTTGTCTAATGCATTTGAAGACAAACTTAAAGACTTATTTGTCAGTGAAGAGTCGCGAATCTAAACAGTATTTGCTCACTCTTTTTAGTAGATATGCATATGCTCCTACTATTGAGTTGTTTGATGAGCTATTTGAAGAATTTAAGGGTCGTTGTGGTCGTAGTGTTCAGAAGTTTCTTGAGGATTTGCCTACTGAGTGTTGATGTAATGCTTATTTTCAAGGCAAGACGTATGGTGAAATGTGCACAAATGCTGCGGAATCTTTTAATTCATGGATTAGGGATAAGCGCCATTTGTTTTCAACTAATCTTGTTGATGCTATACGGTTGAAACTAATGGAGCAATTTTCAAAAAGGAGAGAAGTTGGAAATAAGTGGAATCGTATTGTTTGTCCTCTGGTAGAGAAAAAGTTTGAAGAAGCTTTTAATGATACAAAGGCATGAATAGTTAAGAAATGTAGCGATGATATTCATGAAATCCAATTGGATCATTCAATTATGGTTGATATTGGGAAACGGTCTTGTTCTTGTCAATTGTTGGAAATTGATTCTTTTCCTTGCAAACATGGTTTTTGTGCTATAAAGAGGAGTGAGAAGGATCTGAATTGTTTTCTTGATGATTACTACCATGTTCGTAGTTATTGTGATTCTTATTCGCATTCTATCTATCCAGTTCCTAGTATGTGGAAGCCAAATGTAGTTCTTGACGATGACGTTGTTTTACCTCCTCTTTGTAAAAGACCAGCTGGACGTCCAAGAACAGAGAGAATACTTTTGAAGGGCGAGATCAAGAGAATTAGGTGCAGTAGGTGTGGAAAGATGGGAACTCATAAGCGGAAGACATGTAAAGAAGCTTTGCTTTAGTTGTATTGATTTTAATTATATTACTTTTGTTGAGAGTTGAGAGGTGTTACTTGCATTGAATGTTTGAGTATTTTTTGAAAGATACATCATTTCGGTAGTTGCATTGGATGATTGAGGAATTTTTTGAACGAAAATTATATTTTTTGTTGATATTTTTACAAGATTAAGTTTCACAGATTTATATTCTTTGATTTTGGTTAAATGTAGTTGTTGTTTTTGGTGTTTTATACAGTGGTAAATTTATCCCTAGTTGGTTTGAATGAGTTGGTGGATTATGTTTTTTTAAGAGTGATAAATTTACCATTGTCTGAAGGAAACAATCAAGCATTAATGGGGTTGTTGAATTTTGTTATTTTTGAGAATGATAAATTTATAACTGACTGTATGGAAAGAGTTGATGGTTTATTACATTTATGTCAGTGGTTAATAAATTTATCACTGTCATATCCAACCAAATGTTCTTTTTTACAGTGATAAATTTATCAGTGGCTTAAACTCAAGAAAAATCAATTGTAGGTAGTTTGGGACTAAGTTTCCCAATCTATGCTACATTACTGCTACTATGCAATTAACTATCAGTGGGATCCTTAAAGCAAAATATTTCGAGTTTGTAATTCATTTTCAGATTAAATTGTTCAAAATTTCAGTCTAAGAAATGCTTTAGATGCAACAGTTTATCATCAGGTTTTGAATAAAATCATATTTTTTCATAAATAACTGGTTCTTAGAGTTAAATGTTAAAATGTATGTACAGTTTGTTTTTTTTGGGTTTACTGTTAGAACTTTATCTCCACTTCATATACCCAGAATGACATGTTCTTACATTCATTTCCAAACTTGGAAATATCTACAAACTGCAACAGTGTTTTAATTTTCAATTTGGACAAGATGATAATGTTTGTGTTTTAATTTTCAATTTAGGTAATTTGTTTATTATTTTTTATATTGTTTTGTTTACTTGAATTAGGAAAAAAGAATGAGAAAGAAAGAGAGAGAGAGAGAGAGAGAGAGAGAGAAAGAGAGTTGCTGATTTTTATTAGTTTGAACAGTGATAAATTTATTAGTGTAAAAAAAAATGTCATGTTAGTAAATGAAAGGATCCAAACTTGTTATTAAGCATAAAATAAGACTGATATCAAAGCCAGATCTGGTAAAAATATAGCTAAAAAAACTGAATTTTCATTTAGTGTATTGTCTGTAATTTTAACATTTTAACAACCAAGCATTGTAATATTTATTAAAGTAAAGTACGAACCAAAATGATCAAAATATAGATAACACTGTAACAACCAAACAAGTATTCACATTCTAACAACTAAATGAATCAATGTTTCCTTTTTGTTACACTGTAACAAACAAACAAGCAAAATGTTTTCTTTTCTTCCAGATCTATTGATTATTGCGGAGGCAAGTCATCAATGTTTTCATCAACTATTTATTGTTAAGCAGTTTGTTGGTCAGTCAAGAAGATAGATTGCATTCTTCCTTGGAAAAAGTAGACATTATGTTGCTGCTGGAAACATATTGCCTCATGATATAGCAAACAATGATTCCACAATTAAGCCTGTAAAAACATTTTGAAAACAAAATATTATAATTTGGTTTCGTTGCATTTTTTTTTAATAAAAGTGTTTTGTTATTGATCAACTTACGAAGTGTCTTCTTATTGTGGGCTATTGATGACTCTCTCTCTCCTGTTGAAATTTATCAGGGGTGATGAGAGTTGGCTTCTCTTCTTTTATGTACTTGTGAATAATCTTTCTCTGCAACATATAGATTTGTATAATTATTCTATTAGAAATTCAATTAAAACAATTAATGAGAAACCATGGATTTAAAGAATGATAAAATATATCACTGTATAAATTTTTGATGTATAATTGAGCATGCATCAGGATTGATGTATTGGATTAATGGTAAGTTTGATAGTGAAAACATTTTTACCACTTCATTTGCGGCATTGAAGTATGGATCTTTACGCATTGCATCCATTAGTCTCATGGAATTGTAGAATTTCCATGAACCTTCTTCAATGTCAAGGACAAGTATTGTTCAATGAAAATTTTGGTGGATTAGGAAGAGAAGGTATCTTCCTTTCATGGTTTCAGGCATCAACTTGTTCAACATTCTCTTTGTTGCTTCCTCATCTTTTGTTGTCACCAAGTGCTAACTAATATAAATAAAAAAATAATGTTAATTTAAGCTTTTTCAAATTAAGCAGGTGGCAAGTATGCAATTTATAGTGATAAATTGAAGTACTTGTATTATAATATCAATTATAATACTTTGTTTTTAACTTAATTAAGCAAACAAAGTATTATAAAATCACAACAATGAACTCAACCACACAACATAAACAGAAAGGCTTAAATAATTTGCTACCACAAAATTAAGTAAATTTTTCACTGTGATCAAAATTTTATCACTCCATATCAAAATTTATCACTGCATTGCAAAATTCATTACTCAGTTAAGCAAACAGAGGTTATATATTAATAAAACTTATTTCTTGAATAATTTCCTAGCATAGATGAGATGCCGTGTAGATCACAAAGAATTTTTTCATTAAACAATACATAAATATCTGAAAAAAATGACAAATACTATGTATTACTTACATGGCAACTTGAAATGAATATGAATGATGTTGTTCCTTGTTTTTGTGCAAGTTAGTGTTTTGCATATGCGTCTATTACCTGTGTTGAAAACAAAAAACAAAACAAGGAATTAATATAAATAAAAAACTAAAATGTTATTTTAATGAGTTACAAATTCAATTTACAATGCCTGTCAAATCTTCACCCTTCAATATTTTGTCAATGTCATTTAAATAGACATAGGTTGCATGGTCAACTCCTTTTGTCAATGTTTTAGCAAATTTTATTACTAAATTAGGCAAAGTAAGCAAATCTGTCATTGTATAGCAAATTTTATCATTGAATTAGCAAAAGTAAGCAAATCCATCATTGTATAGCAAATGAACATGAAGATATGATTATTATGAAGTTGAATATCACTGATAAATTAATACTATATGTACACATTGAAAATAGCTTCAAGTCGAATTTTATCACTTAATTATAGTTATGAAAGAAGAAGGGAAGCAAATCCATCATTATAACAAATTTTATCACTCAATTAGGCAAATTAAGCAAATCTATCATTGTTATAACAATTTTTATCACTGAATTAGGCAAAGTAAGGAAATTCGTCATTGTATAGCAAATGTTATCACTCAATTAGGAAAATTAACCAAATCTATCATTCTTATTGCAAATTTTATCACTAAATTAGGCAAAGTAAGCAAATTTGTCATTGTCTAGCAAATTTTATCACTTAATTAGCAAAAGTAAACAAATCCATCATTGTATAGCAAATGAACATGAAGATATGATTATTATGAAGTTGAATATCACTGATAAATTAATACTGTATGATACACATTGAAAATAGCTTCAAGTCAAATTTTATCACTTAATTATAGTTATGAAAGAAGAAGGGAAGATGAGTACGACTCACATTTGATTGGCATGTTTGTTGAAGATGAACTAAATATGGAGAGTAGATGTCCGAATTGGAATATAAATCGAAACGGTGGAAGATTTGTTAGGGATCTGTTCAGAATCGGTATGAAAACAATTGCCGATTTCTTTGAAAACGATGGGAGATTCGCTGAAAATCTCTTCGTTTGTTTCGATTCCCAAATCGAAAATCGCCTCAGAATGGTTTCCAAATCTTTACAGGTTCGTCTGCAACAGAACCCTTGAAAAGGCGTATGTGTGTCATGCGCGCAAGAGAGAGCTTGTGATGGCTTCTTTGCTTCACGCGTGTGGTGTGATATGGAGGGGTAAAATTGGAAATGAAAATAGGACAGGACTTGACTGGTATTAACCTATTTCCATGGGACCGGCTGGTAAGTCCCCCTAGAACTTAGTTACAGGTCTTATAGATGGACTTAATACCAACAAGTGTTGCGAGAAATTCTATTTTCACACATTTAATTAGTTCAAGATATATATTTAATAAAATATTAATTTAATGACAATTATATCCTAAATGAAAATAACCATAATAGACATTAAACAACACCCAATATAGAAAAATTCTCTGTACACATCTTTTAAGAACAAAAAAATATCAATGTACACCTTTTGATTTTAAAAAAAAAATTTAATTTTTCTATTGTTGTCACTTTACTTGAACAAACAATCTAGTCGAAAACCCTGCTCCATTTTGTTCAGTAATGAAGAACACGGTAAGAAATGCAAATTTTGATTTGGAACCCCATATAACTGACTGGCATTTCAGTGGGACTGGTGGCCCAATAATCTAATCACAAAAAAGACCACCAAAAAAAAAAAAAAACTAGAGAAAACTCTTATTTTTTGAACACATAGAGAAAACTCTTATTAAGCATATCTTCTTTCACAAAATCTTTAACTAAGCTACAACCAGTTCTATCAAAGTTACCAACCAAAAAAGAAGACAAAGAGAGAAAGACAGAGAAAGAGAGTACCAATCTTAAATACTAGTACATAGCACTGTTTCCTTTTGATCATTAACATATGGTTCCACATTTCTTCACTCAATTTTATCCCAGGTTTTTTTATTTCATATATTTACAACCAAACGAGAGAGTTAAGAGCAGATAAATACAAAATTGAAGAAATTCATCTAATTCGGAAACTAATAATCGATATATATATTTATTTATTTTTTGAGAAGTAATTTGTCGAAATTATACAATTTATTCAGTAATTATGTTCTGAATTCAATCTATTTTTTCGGAAACCCAGTGCTAAAAGCCCCAAACTGTCACTCACAAGACCGAAATCGAAGATTTTATGCCAATGAAGTGCACATAGATCCGAAAATAATAAATGTAATAACAAAATGATAAATGTAATAAGAAAATGAAAAGATTTCTTACCTTCAACACTATTTTGGAGGATTTACAATGGTCTTTACTGGAGATTCAATGGAGGTCTTCTATGCAAGTCTTCAATGGAGGAAATTTCACTTTAGACCAAAGTCTTTTTCAAGGGCGTGGGTGGATCAATGTGGAAGTAAGGTCAATCAAAAGTGTATGGAAAGAGGGTTAGTGGTGTGTATACAATGGTTATAAGTGAATGGTGTAATTGTAACTTTAAGTGTGTGGATTGAGAAAATTAATTGATAATCAAATTAATAGGTATGTGTATTGAGAAAAGATGTGCCTTGAGCTAATTAGGTGTGTAGAAATAGAATTTCCCTAGTGTTGCTGCTGATTAATAGACTTGTGTTTTTGGTTTTACCCTCATAACTCAAACGTCTGACTCACAATTTTCAACTCACACTGTTTCTCATTACAAATTCATTGTTTTTTTTAATGATTCTCAATTGCAAAAATCATAAATTTTAAGATTGATATGTTCATAAGAATTTCACTCAAGATTTATTGGATAATAATTCCAACAAATAGAACGGATCAGTAATTTTGCCTTACAATTTTTTTTTTATTTTGTTATTTATGTTTTGGGTTGGGTTAGAAACATAAGAAGAAAATAAATAATTCTCTCAAAAAAATTCTTTGTTTTTTATTACCCATAAAAAAAATGAATAACTCTCATTTTACTAGTTGTACACCTTTTTATTCTTAGTAGAAAAAATTACAACAAATCCTTTCACACGTTAGTTAATTACCTTGGGGCAGGTCAAGAAGGACATTAAAACATAGGGAAAAACATAGAGCTTGGAAATTTTCTTGTTCTATTTTTCCAACCTTTTAGTTAACTCATTGTGTGTGTCAATTTCCAACCACACTGCCAAATTAGTACTTAGCTGGAGAGCACTGGCAGAATAGATTAAGCCCGAACGACCTGCAACAGAAAGAAGAGATTCCGGCGATGGTTCGTCCACCCGGGGGCATTCCGACGATCAAGTCAGTTATCTCTCAAAGATAGCAAAAGTGCTTAACTCACTATTTAGAATATAAATTGCGTACCTTAGACCTATGGGAGTGCCTCTTTTTTATAGCCAACACAATCCTAGTCTCAATAGAAGCCTAGCTTCAATGGACTTCTGCTCAGTGCTTATCTTAGACTCTCCAATAGATAAAGATAAACTCCCTAAGAGCTTTATCCTTATCTAGGCTGAGGTTTTTCCTCATTCTAGGACTCTTATCCCTTATCCGCTTATTCCGGACTCCGGTATCTTCGGAGATAACCTCGGTCTAGCCAAGATAACCTCGGTGTCATGACCAGGACACGTGGCACCTTGGCTGACACTTCGGCATCACCTTGGCCATGTGTTGGCACTCAGAAAATATGTCCCCACAACTGCCCCCTAGGTTCTATTACCTCGACATCCTGAGGTGATGGAACCTATGTCATTTCTTCAATCTAGTACGTCGATTAAGCTCGTTTCAACATTTATTGCTGAAGTAAGAACTCGTCGGCTCAGTATGACCAAGACCTATAGTCTACTTTTATCAATGCCTCAGAACCATTAACTAGGTTTGTTCAATTTTCTCAGCCGAGATTATCCTCACAGCCGAAGTCTTTACTTCTTTAAACCAAGAATTTCAATAGTTCTATCACGCGTGTGAGCTATCATGCACAATATTCCAACCGTTTTTGCCACGTGTCTTTCCCCTATTGAGCCGTTCCCAACACGCGCCATCAAGTCTCATCACTCGTGCGTGCGCCGTCTGACAAGCACGTCGTCCAAGGCACATTCATTGAAGTTTTGTCGCCATTTCGCATTTTTGACAAAACTTCTCCCTCTCTCCGTTTTTTCACTTTACACCACCGTTTCTGGAGCATCTAATTTTTTCTCTCTCTAACTTTCTCTCCCAAATCTGCCATTACCGCTCTCGCGAAGCTTTTTGCAACCAGCTTTGCTCTCCCCCTCCGGCGAGGATTTTGTTGCACTTCTCCAATTGCTGCCATCGTTTGGTCTCGGCGACCCTATTCTTCCCCTGTAAGTAACTGTTCCTTCGTTTTAATTTTTGTTCTTCCTCAAACTGTTACATCTGTATACTACAATTGCAACGTCATTCACATCTGTGTTCTTGAATCCAACCATGAATTCTGAGCATATTTATCTCATGATTTTGCTTTTTGCCCAAACCGTTCTTTAATATACACACAATACCGACATACTTGTTCATTCTGCCACTGTTCTTGGCCTTGCACCTTTGCACACACCCTGTCACAGTGTTCTTGATGATTCACCACTTTTCTTGATTCTGAATCATTGCTCTTGTTTCTGTTTGCCGTGTTTTTTTTCCAGATTCTTGCCTTCAACCTCCATTTGCTTAGACTTAGGTTTGAGATTTGCCATAGAACACACGAAACTTAGGGAAAAACTAAAACAACCTTCACTTTGGATCGCAAAAAATCCTTACCCCAGCATTTGTTTAGGTTTTGCCGAGGTCTTCTGAGCTTTTACAGAACACTTTATTTCCAACTTATCCACCTTCTCCCTAAGCCGACGTCATGGGTATGTGGGAGCATAGAGTAAATACCCCAACCAAGTTGGAATATTTTAGGCAGGAGTTTTCCATCCCCGCCGACGTCCATCTGAGGTTGGCTGGGAAGGATGACTCCATCATACCCACAACTGATTCTATGCCTTTCCCCGCTGTAGCTTTTATTGAGTGTGGACTTAGGCTCCCACTAGACACGCTCTTCCGTGAGATACTTCATTACTATAAATTGAACCCAATGCAGCTCGCCATCAATTCCTACGGAGTCATCAATGGTATAATAGCCTTAGCCAAACAGGAGAATGCTAGGGTTACCTTAGCCGATATCCAATACTGCTACACCATGTGTGGCCTCAAATTAGAGAAATGCTATATTTACTACCTCAAGCCGAGGTCCACAGAGTATAAAATCGTAGCTGACCTCCCAGACTCCAACAAGGGAGTCGGGGATGATTACTTCATTATCTCGGGGAACTGGGAGTTCGCTCCAGATGAGGACCTCCACCTCTACCATCTTCCTCGAACAGTTTTTGTAGAGGGTAATGGTAAGAGCCTAGTGTTTATACTTTACTTGTTTTTAAAGCCTTTAATACTTCGTTTGTTCTAATGTCTGTTTTTCTTGCAGCTCTTCCTCAACCAGCAAAAGACTTCCGCAAGTCTTTTTTTCCCAGCAAGGGCTTGAAGAAGCTACTGGATCTGCCAGTTCACAAACGGAGAGCTCCCTTGCTTCTGAACTTTATCCCGACCTACAAGTCGGTGCTTCCCGACGTCCCAAAGAGGAAGAAAAGCAATTCTCCCCCTTTCGCCACAACTCCTCCAACGGCCTCATTATCTCGGCCAGATCAAGGATCGACCTCTGATCCAGCAGAGCAACAGTCAACCTCGGCTCCATATCTGATCCTATCATCTCAACGCCAACGTCGCCGTAGGACTGCAATTGTTACTGAGATAGGTCGTAAGAAAGCTGTCGCTGAAGATCTTTTAGCCGACATCCCTGACTCAGTTGACGCTCAACCAGCACAAACCCAGCCTCAACCAAAGCCAAAGCCAAAACGTCTGAAGAAGGTTCAGCCCAAGGCAACGGTGACTCAGATTGACACTGAGGACACCTTGCCAATTTCTAAATTGGCTGAGAGCGAGAAGACCCCTTCTACTGCCGAGAAGAGGCCCGCCGAGGCCTAACCATTCGAATCTACCAGATCAAAGAGGCAAAAGTCGTCCTCTGCGACCACCTCGGGGGCATTACAACATGATTCCCCCTGGGCCCCGCCAATCACAATCGATAGCAAGCCAGTTAAGGCTGGTGATAGCGCTGACAACACTGAGGTCGGCGTTGCCCTCTCCACCGCCTTACTTCTGCCCGAAGATCTTAATCGTAACGCTAAGATAAGCGAATACGAAAATTTTGCTCTGATGCTGCAGCATTCTGTTCAAGTAAGTCTTTCACACTTGGTTTTTTCTTTCTTCCTTCTTTCATACTCAGAGAATTTTACTAACTTTTGTTCTGTTGATTTTCTTTCAGGCGATCCAACACGCCCACTCCTTCTCAATGCAAGCTTTTGAAATGAGGAAGGAGTTGGTCGACAAGATTAGGGAGGTCTCTAGTTTGCAAAAGACCATCAAAAAGACTGAGACCAAGATGAAAACTTTATCCGACCAGGCCACGGCAGCCATTAAAGCTAAGGAACATGCTAAGGAAAAGGCTGATACTGCCGAGGCCATTGCCAAGGTCCTTACGGCCGAAAAGAATGAGGCCGAAGAAAAGATGGTCGAGGTCCAAAAGGAGCTTCAAGCTGCCTTGGCCACCAAAGAGGCCAAGATCAAGGCTGCTGATGAAAAGGCGTACGTTGAGGGGGCGGCCGACGTCAAGGAGGACTACAATAAGCAAGTGAGGTATGCATGCAACAAGGGTTTCACCCTTGGTTGGATGACTATTCTAAAAAAGTTTAACGTCCCCGAGGACTCCCCCCTCAAGAAAGCCGACGTCCTTCCCCTGCCATTCCCCCCTACTCCAAGCCAATCCGAAGACGATTATGAGTCTGAGGAGGAAGCTTTGGTGAGGAAATCAAAGGAAGCTACTGGGGCCAAGTCCTCTACTCCAAATGAGCAAGCCCTAGACTTGACTCAGGATGAGGAGGGTGAGGTCTCCAAAGACACTGTTCTTGAGAAGGCAACATCGTACGTGCCTATTGTCGACAAGAGCCTCGACCAAACTCTTCAAGAAATCGATGTCGAGCTCGCGGCTGAGAAGGCTGCCGAGATGTTTTCTCAGCAATCCTCTGAACTCCAGACCCAACCGCCTAAAGACGCCGAAGAGTCTTAGTTTGATGCTTCTTTTTTTTTTCCCTGTACCTTGTACTTTTTTCGTTCTTTGAAACAATGTAAGCTTTCTGTCTGGCTGATGTGCCTTCTTTCGAATGTAAATACAACTTCCTCTTTTGAATTCTTGTATGTTTGTCTCCATTGCATGACTCTATACTTAGAATAATTTTGCATGTCTTCAACATACACCTTAGTCTGTGCAATCTTCTCGGGGTGATGTCCCTCGGTAAAAAATAGACGTTTTTATCTTGGCAAGTACATAAGTACTTCTTTTAATACAACCTTGGTCTTTAACTTGTAAATTTTTCTAAAAAATTTCAACAAGTGTTTAGACCAATTTTCTTTTAGTCATAACTTCGGTTTAACTTCAACTTGTAAATTTTTCACAAATTTCAACAAGTGTTAAACATGACATCGGTTTAACTTCAACTTGTAAATTTTTCACAAATTTCAACAAGTGTTAAACATGATCTCAGTTTAACTTCAACTTGTAAATTTTTCACAAATTTCAACAAGTGTTAAACATGACCTTGGTTTAACTTGTAAATTTTTCACAAATTTCAACAAGTGTTAAACTTGACCTCGGGTTAACTTCAACTTGTAAATTTTTCACAAATTTCAACAAGTGTTAAACGTGACCTCGATTTAACTTCAACTTGTAAATTTTTCACAAATTTCAACGAGTGTTAAACATGACCTCGGTTTAACTTCAACTTGTAAATTTTTCACAAATTTCAACAAGTGTTAAACGTGATCTCGGTTTAACTTCAACTTGTAAATTTTTCACAATTTTCAACAAGTGTTAAACGAATTTTAGTTTGTAAATTCTACCTTTCCAAGAACCATTTTCCAACTCTCTGCCCCCTAATGTAAACTTAAGTTCCACTTGGGTTCTCATTATGCATGTATTCCAGAAACATCGTCAAGTATCTTATCAGTCACAAGTGTAAAAAATCAAGCTAAAAACTTTATTTATTACTTCGGCTAATAACAAAGAACAAAAAAGTCTAATGATAGAAAAATTCCAGATTGCAAGTATTCCAGGGCCTTGGCAGCTCTTTGCCTTCATTATCTTCAAGCCGATATGCCTCATTGCCCAATGTCGAGATGATTCTATAGGGTCCTTCCCAATTTGGGCCAAGCTTGCCTTCTCTGGGATCCTTCTTGTTGCCAACGACCTTTCTCAGGACGAGGTCACCAACTTGGAACTCTCGTGGGTTTACCTTTTTATTATAAGCCCTGGCAAGCTGCTGCCGATATGTCCCCAACTGAATTGCTGCTTTCTCCCTTCTCTCTTCTAGAAGATCCAGATCCCGGGATAAAAATACATCATTAGTTCCATTCTCCACTGCCTGGGTTCTAATCCCTGGGATGTCGACCTCCAGCGGAATGACTATTTCTGTGCCATAAACCATAGCAAACGGGGATTCCTCCATTGATCTTCTCGACGTAGTCCGATATGCCCAGAGTACACTAGGCAATTCATCTGCCCACTTTTCCTTTGCTGCTTGCAGCCTCTTCTTTATCCCATCCAAGATAACTTTGTTGGAAACTTCTGCTTGTCCATTGCTTTGAGGAAAACTTGGGGTTGAAAAGTAATTCTTGATTTTGAACTTTGCACAAAAGCTTTTGATTAGCTTACTGTCAAATTGTGTTCCATTGTCTGCAACTATTGCTCTTGGAATCCCAAACCTGGTAATGATGTTCTTCCAGATGAAGTTCTTCGCATCAATGTCTCGGATCTTGGCAAGGGGTTCAGCTTCTATCCACTTGGTGAAGTGATCTGTTGCTACCAGCTGGTACTTCCTTTGCCCAGTTACTTGGGGCAGTTTTCCAACAAGATCAATGCCCATTGGGCAAACGGCCAAGGATTGGATACTGGGTTTAGGTCTGCTGCTGGTTGGTATATTAGTGGTGCAAACCTTTGGCACTTTTCACACTTCTTGACATAGGCTTCTACATCTTTCTGCATGTAGGGCCACCAATACCCTTGGCTAATGGCCCTATGAGCAAGTGATCTACCCTCCTTCATGTATTTCATACAAAAAAATCTTCAACTTGTGAAGAATGTACACATCTCAAAAGGGGTCCAGTGAAGGATCTTCTGTAGAGATGTCCCTCTGCTGTCAGACTGAATCTTGCTGACTTCAATCTGATCTTGTGTGCCTCTTTGTGATCATCTGGCAGTTTTCCTTCTTTCAGGAATACTACTATTGCATCCATCCAGCTTGGTCCCATGTCTACACACATTGCTTCATGCTTTGTGGTTAGTGGTTCGATGCTCGGGCCCAACAAGTAATCAACCATTATCGTCCTTGCCTTTCCAGGTTGTATTGCACTAGTCAGGTTGGCCAGGGCATCAACGTGACTATTATCATCTCGGCTAACTTGCTGTAGTCGGCAATTCTGAAACAAGGCCACCAACCTGCTAACTTCCTTTGCGTAGGCCGACATCCTTTCATCTCGGGCTGCAAACTCGCCCGTTGCCTGGTTGACTATAAACTGAGAGTCACAGAAGACTATCACCTCATCTGCTTCTACTGTTGCTGCCAATTTCAGTCCTGCAATCAGTGCTTCATACTCTGCTTCATTGTTTAAGGCCTTGAACCCTAAACGAATGGATTGTTCTAGTATCTGTCCATCTAGAGATACCAGTACTACTCCTGCCCCCGCTCCTTGTCAGTTTGAGCTCCCATCAACAAACAATCGAAAAGCATCGCCGATGTAAATGTTGCAGGGCCTAAGTTTTTCTTTCTTCCTTTGTTCTATTGCCCTCGACTGGGCTCCTCTTTGCTTGCTAGGACATCGTTCACCTCGGCTCAACGGAGCCCGATGTACGATGAATCCTGGCGTGAACTCGGCCACGAAGTCGACCAAAACTTGGCCTTTGATTGCTGTTCTAGGTCTGTATTCCAGGTCATACTAGCCCAAGGCTACTGCCCACCTGGCTATTCTGCCTGTCAGATCTCCCTGCTGCAACAGGGACTTCAAAGGATGTTCAGTTAGCACCACAATCTTGTGGGCTTGAAAATAATGGTTCAGCTTCTTTGAAGCCATTACTAAAGCCAGTGTTAACTTCTCCAAGGGTAAATACCTGGTTTCTGCATTAGCCATGGTTTTGCTTACATAGTATATAGCCCTTTGCTCCCCTTTTTCTTCTTGGATTACCACTGCACTTACCGCATGCTCCGAAACTGCTAAGTACAAAAACAACTCCTCTCCAGGTTCTGGATTTGAGAGAACTGGAGCCGTGGTCAAATACTTCTTTAAGTCGGCCAAGGCGACTTCGCACTCTTCTGTCCATAAGAAGTCTGTGGCCTTCTTTACTAAGTTGAAGAAAGGTTTGCATTTGTCAAAACTTCTACTTATGAGCCTGTTCAGGGCTATAGCCCTTCCAGTCAACATCTGTACTTGCTTTGCCGATGTTAGGCTTTTCAATTCTAGGATGGCTTTGATCTGATCTGGGCTGGCCTCAATGCCCCTTCTGGTCACCAAGTATCCCAAGAACTTACTAGATCCAACTCCAAATGCACACTTCGATGCATTGAGTCGAGGCCGATATGTTCTAAGGATGTCAAAACTGCCCTCAACTCTTCTAGATGACTCTCAAGCTCCTTGGTCTTCACGACCATGTCATCAATGTATACCTCCACTGTTCGGCCAATCAGGTGTCTAAACATCTTGGTTACCAATCTCTGGTAAGTTGCTCCTGCGTTTTTCAACCCAAAAGGCATCACTCTATAGCAATACAGCCCTTTTGGGGTGATAAAGGCAGTCTTCTCCTCATCTGGAGGGTACATGGCTATCTGATGGTACCCCCAGTAGGCATCCAGGAAGCTCATCCTTCCATGCCCTGAAGTGGCATCCACCAGTTGGTCTATCTTGGGTAATGGGAAACTGTCTTTGAGACAGGCCTTGTTTAGGCTGGTAAAGTCCACGTAGACCCTCCATTTACCATTCTTTTTCTTCACCACCACTGTGTTCGATAGCCATGTCGGATAATTTACCTCTCGAATGGCTCTAGCCTCCAGAAGTCTGTCTACTTCTTCTTTCACTACCTCAACATGCATCAACGTTGGTCTTCTTGCCCGCTGGATTACAGGTTTGGCCGACCTGTCTACGTTTAGTTTATGGCAAGTGACCTCAGGATCAATGCCAGGCATTTCGTAAGGCGTCCAGGCAAACACCTCGATGTTTGCTCTCAAGAAAGCCTCCAGTTCTTTTTCCTTTTCCTCGGCTAAGCCCAAGCCGAGAAGGAAGAAGCGTTCCTCATCCCCTTGCTGGACAAGGATTTTCTTCAGGGCTTCTTCACTCTTCTTGGCTGGCTCTTTGCCGACGTCCTCTAGGACTTCCACGTCCTCGTCTTCGATCTCTACTGTCTCTAGTTCTCGTATGCTGCAGGTGGATTTCATTGCTGCCATGGAGCAGTTCTTTGCCTGCAGCTGATCCCCTCTGACCTTCTTTATCCCATGCTCTGTTGGGAACCGCAATAGTTGATGCAACGTTGAGGGAATAGCCCCCATTGCATGCAGCCATGGTCTTCCCAAGATAGCATTGTAGGGGGAGGGTGTATCGATTATAGTGAATTCTGTTTTTATCTTTTTGGTGCCAGCTTGCACCTCCAAGCTTGCTGCTCCCAGTGGCCACGTCGGCGTTCCATTGAACCCAACCATTGGGCTGTTGGACTGCTCCATATCGTCTGGGTGAAGGCCAAGCTCCTTGTAACACCTGACATACATGATGTCACAAGAGCTGCCTTGGTCAATTAGGATGCGCTTTACTTGGTACTCCCCAACCTGGAGGGATATTACCAAGGCATCGTTATGTGGATGCTGCACCATCTCAAGGTCTGCATCAGTAAAGGACACTACTGGTCCCTGGCACTCCTCGCTCCGAGGTCTTTTCTCCCGGACCTGGTACACATGTTGCAAGTGCTTTACCTTCTGGGTCTCCCCTCATATTTCGTTTTCGTTGACCTTTGAGTGAATTACATTAATTACACGAGGTCCGTCTGCCTGCGGTTACTGTGCTGGGGAAGGTGGAGCTGCTGGTGCCTGAGGCAGTCTTGTCTGCTCTTCCCTTGTCATGGCTTCATCTACAAGGTCCCTTAAATGGCCTTGCCTTACCAAGTCTTCCAGGTGTGCTTTCAGGGCTCCGCAACCTTGAATCAGGTGCCCATCTTCATTGTGGTAAGCACAATGCTTACCAAGGCTTTCCCATAAACTCTCCTGGTACCCTTGCTGGTGCTCTGAAATAGGGCTGGGTTCGGATTTTATCCAGGACTTTGTGAATTAGAATTCGGAATACAGTTATGATTGCCTGTGCAGCTCTCAGTCCTATCTCTTGTTTGTTGGATCAATTGTTACCTCGACCTTGCTTCGGCGAGCCGTTTCCTTTCTCTTGCTTTGTCTCCTTAGTCCCTGGCGTGTCTTCCTTAGCTCTGGCATATTTCTCAATTCTGGCCATGAGCGCTTCCATGCTTTTTGGCAATGTCTTTGCCAATGACTATCATAGTGGACAATCATCTTTTAGGTCGTTTTTGAAAGACACGACCGCCACCTCTTGGTTGCACTCGGGTATTCGGTTGAATACCTCATAATACCTTTTAGCATAAGCTCTCAGGCTTTCGTCCTTGCCAATTTTCAGAGCCATCAGGGCGTCTACCCTTAACGGCTCTAGTTTGTTTGTTACGAACTTGGCCACGAACATCTCGGCCAAGTCTTCCCAGGTTTCACAGTTCCTTTTGGCAGTTTGTAAAACCAATCCAATACGATTTCCCCAAAGGATGAGGGGAACACCTTGCAAAGCAACGACTCGTTCCCAGTGTACAATGCCATCGAGTTCAGGTATAAACTGACGTGAAAATTAGGGTCTGACTTACCATCGTATATCTGAAACCTCGGCATACTGAATCTTTTCGGGGCCTCAAATTTGTCCAACTCCACCGAGAATGGTGTTCTCGGTTTAACAGGGGAAGTTACCTCGGCATTTTGTTGCTTCCTCTTGAGGTAATCTCTCAAGTCCTCTTTGGTCCGCCCAGGAGCTCGGCTATCTCTTGACTTCAGCCTTTTAGGCGTACTACTCTTAGCTTCGTTGTGAGCCCTCTTCGACCTTTCTCCATCAGTTGCGTCGAAGCACAACTCCTGCCTTTGAATATGTCGATGTTCTTTAGGGTCTGCTTCCTTGGTGCGATGTGTCCTTCGAGATGCTTCCCTTCTCGACTCTCCTCGCCCGACTTCCCTTGAAGACCGATGAGAGTGTTTTTCACTCTTGGTGTGCTGGGGGGCTACAGGGATTGTTTTCTGCCCTCTCTTCTGGGCATTGGCCGCTGGAATCGGTGTGTCCTGCAGCGGGAATGGTGGCTGCATGACGTTGTTTTGCATCATGAAATTGACGACCGATTGCAGGTCTGCCAATTTGTTCGCCATCCCCTTCATCTCTTTGTCCCTCCGTAGGCATCTATCTTTCCATACTTGGAGGTTATCCTCGTTATAGTACTCGTTTCGGTCTGATTTCTTTTGTACGTCGCCCTCTTGGCCGACGTCCTTTCCTTCGTAATTCTTATCACGAGTCTCTTCATTGCAGTTGTCTCCTTCGACGTCAAGGTCAATAGGTTTTCCACTCCTAGTAAGAGTGTCGTCCCCAACCTTCTTTCTCTGTCCGTCGTTGGCCATCTATTCTTCTTTCTTTCCCACAGACGGCGCCAAATTGTGTCTGTCAATTTTCGACCACACTGCCAAATTAGTACTTAGCTGGAGAGCATTGGCAGAATAGATTAAGCCCAAATGACCTGCAACAGAAAGAAGAGATTTCGGCAGTAGTTCGTCCACTCGGGGGCATTCCAACGATCAAGTCAGTTATCTCTCAAAGATAGCAAAAGTGCTTAACTCACTATTCAGAATATAAATTGCGTACCTTAGACCCATGGGGGTGCCTCTCTTTTATAGCCAACACAATCCTAGTCCCAATAGAAGCCTAGCTTCAATAGATTTCTGCTCAGTGCTTATCTTAGACTCTCCAATAGATAAAGATAAACTCCCTAAGAGTTTTATCCTTATCCAGGTTGAGGTCCTTCCTCATTCTAGGACTCTTGTCCCTTATCTGCTTATTCCGGGCTCCGGTATCTTCGAAGATAACCTCGGCGTCATGATCAGAACACGTGGCACCTCGGCTGACACTTCGGCGTCACCTTGGCCACGTGTTGGCACTCAGAAAATATGTCCCCAAACCTTTTTATTCTTAGTAGAAAAAATTACAACAAATCCTTTCACACGTTAGTTAATTACCTTGGGGCAGGTCAAGAAGGACATTAAAACATAGGGAAAAACATAGAGCTTGGAGATTTTCTTGTTCTATTTTTCCAACCTTTTAGTTAACTCATTGTTTGTTTATTCCTTCAATGCGTCAGCCTTAAATAACACACATTTTAACATACACTGTCACTTCTCTATTTGCGCAACTACTTTCCAAATTAATAAACGCCTAACACATCTAATTAAACTCCACTTTTGTCACTTTTTATCATATCACACACTTTAACAAACTTGTTTAACTTGTCAAGTATTGATGCTCTTAGTATATTTAAAACCAAAAAAAAAAAGCATTATTGCAATCTCAATTCCATGTATTCATATCACTTTACTGTACACTTTTTGTACCTTGCTCAAAACTCATAGATGATTTCAACACAATATAGATAAGAAGGTATCAAGAAAATGGCAAGAAAAAAGTTTATTCATTGACAGATTGTGAATCTGATCTCATCAAATATATTATTGGTTGGAACTTGGAAGGAAACTGATAAAAGAAGCTACATCGATACCACGACTCAATACAGGAGCATAAACAATTCTGATAATCAAATTCTCTATATTATGCTTAGACTGATTACAACATAAATGATCTATTTTGATTTGGACAATTATATGATTTCAAAATCAATCTTTCCTAAAGGAAAAAAAATAGGTAATGAAAGAAGCTACTTCGATTAAGCTTAATTTAGGGCCTGAAGGGAGTGAAAGCAACCACCGAGTTATGCCCACCGAAGCCAAATGAGTTGGAGATAGCTGCATTAAATATGAAATTTTGATTAGAGAATGGTGAAATGGATGTTACTAAACTCATTGCCATGGTTTAAAAAATAAATAAACAACACAAGCAGGTATAGTTTGTTGTTTGTCTTGCATATAGAAAATTTCCAGGCACATGCAATTAATCAAAGTTTCTTGGTTTCGTTTAAGCGTTGAACGCAGATACACGTACCAACATTCACTTCATGCTTTTTCTTCACATTTGGAACAGTGTCGATTGTGACCTCAGGCTCCAAGTTCTGCAAATTAATATAAAGAAAGCAATATGGAGACATGAAATACACCATAAAAACGATGAAACAAAGAAAATGTTGCGTAATTGGAGAGTAGGGTTTTTGTGTAGTACATATTGGTTAATGGTTGGATGCAACCACCCAGTGGTGATTGCTTTTATGGTTGCTATGGCTTCCAATCCACCAGAAGCTCCAAGCCCGTGTCCAATCATTGACTGAAAACAATGAAATGAGAAACTCAATCTAATTCAGTTATAATGTTCTAGTACCCATATGATTAGTTGGACCTTATGTTACCGAAGATTCTAATTCACAATATTTAGTTCAACATTCAATCAATGTGGTCAAGAAAAAAATTTTGTCACGCAATTGCATTTTTTCAATTTCAATATGCTTATAAGATTTGGGTTTCTTGCCTTGGTCCCATTCATCTTGATCTCAGATGTGTCCTTAAAGACCTTCTTGACAGCATTAACCTCTGCCAAATCCCCAGCAAGTGTTGACGTTGCGTGGGCATTAACATAATTCACCTGCAAATTATGAATTCAAGATTGTTTGCATCAGAATCTACGATTTATCACATTGTGACTGAAAAATATGCTTGTTTTTAGGTCAAGAGATCACAATGAGGCACTCTTACCTCCTCGGGGGAGACTCCAGCATCTTCCAAGGCCTTGGATATACATGATGAAACTCCAAGGCCATCTGACCGAGGATCAGTCATGTGATGAGCATCACACGTTATGGCACCTCCCAAGTACTCTGCAATTATATTGGCTCCTCTTTTCATTGCATGCTCTAAGCTCTCCATGATCTTTCCTCAATCAACAAAAACAAATATTTATAAATTTGGAAGACAAAATAAATTAGAGTTAAACCGTTGTTACTTTGCCCCTTTCAACTAAAAAATGCTGCAATTTACCCCCTAATCTTTTGATTTGTTTGAACTCAATCTTCCGTTAACATTTTGCTATGAAAACAGAATGAAAAAGTAGCATATGAATTGTACATGCCAATTTTATGACCAAAAATGTTTATTTAAGAGGTGATTTTATACATATATGTGATAGATACGTAATATTTGTCATGTGCATATATTTTTTCTCACATATTTCTTCATAGGAGAATGGAAGATATATAAATATCTCTCACATTATGTAAATAAATTAGCTCTTGAATGAGCAATTTGGCAATAAAATTGGTATGAGCAGCTCACATGCCATTTTTTTGTCCGCTTTCGTGGCAAAATGTTAATAGAAGGTTGGCATTGAAACAAATCAAAAGATCAATGGGGTAAAATGTAGTTTTCCCTAAACTAAAATAATAAGACAAATTAACACAAATAGGCCAAGTCACAATGTCATCAGAACCAAGTATCAAATGACAAAATCAGATGAAGTACTAGATTACCAGAACACCAGAGCCTTCTCCAATGACAAAACCATCACGATCTTTATCCCACGGCCTTGAAGCTTTATGGGGTTCATCATTCCTTTGAGACAATGCTCGACAAGCAATAAAGCCACCAACCCCAGTGGCCATGACTGCAGCCTCGGTCCCACCAGCAACCATAATATCCGCTTCACCTCTTCTAATGTGATTTGCAGCTGCGTAAAAGCAGTAGTTTGCAGTTGCACAGGCTGTTGAAATCGAGTAATTGGGTCCCATTAATCCGGTATCTATAGCTAATAATGCTGAACCCATGTTAGTGATTGAATAAGGAATAAAAAATGGAGTTATCTTCTTATATCCCTTCTGGAGAAGAGCCTCAACCCCATTGCTGAAAGCTGTCAAACCTCCCATGCCTGACCCCACTAGAACTCCTATTTTTGATCTGTCCATCTGCAATATACAGGTGAGGAACTTTAGTATTTGAAATATTTCATTTTATTTTAGGTGAAATACATATTGCCAATTTAATGGTTAGTATGGGACTAACAGTTTCAAGGACTTCAGGTCCAAGCCTGGCATCATCAAGGGCCCTCCTGCCAGCAACCAAACAGTACCTCCAGCAGTCATCGAGACGGCGATCATTCTTGCCGTCAATGTAGCCTTCAGAGGAGAAGTCACGAATCTGACCGGCAAATCGAACAGAGAAGCTCGAAGCATCAAACCTATCAATAAGGGTGATCCCACTTTCTCCCTCAAGAAGTTTATTGTAAAATGTATCAATGTCGCTGCCAAAAACTGATACGAGGCCCATTCCTGTTATGACAATCCTTTTCTTGGGATCCTTTTCTCGTTTGGGAACTGAAACAGTTGGAGAGGCCATGGCCTTGATCCTTGTGCATTTTGAAGCTGCAAATATGAAACTCTATTACAATCAGAACATATCAAGTAGAAAACCGAAAGTTAAATAAAATATTGAATTTCTTATTTCAAGTTTAAGATAAATGCCTCACAAGATGTGTGCATAAATAACTGAGTAGATCCATTATTGGAAACAATGAAGAAAAGCATACTCAGAAATGTCTCGAAGTAGTTTCAATACAGATCAGAATTAAAGGACCACCTATGCAGATGGTGAGTTATAGCAATTTTGTTGCTAGAAGTGGAAAACAAAACATAACAGAATGTTGAAATTGTTACGGCTGTTAAGTCACCAATTTTTCCAAATGCTTAAGCTGTTAGAGAATGGGCTCAACAATGTATATCAAGCAAACACAGAACCAAACTACCAAACAAAGAAGAAACCAAACGGAGAAAGAGTACAAAATGCCAATGGAGAGATTTGAACCTAGAACCACTCTCAACTTGAGCTGTAATACATGTTAAGTCCAAAAGCTTAAGTTGCTAGCAAATGAGTCCAACAATGCATGTCAAGCTATCTAACAGTAACAAATTGTGAAACTTTTTTTCTCAACCAATGATAAATCACGAAGAAGATTGATATAGAAAAAGACACAAGAAAAATAGAACTTGTTCTCAAACAGAGAGGTCAAGATTCCTGTACAAGGCTTAGAAATTCAGTGAAATCAATAGACACACAGAAAAGGGTGTATTTTCATAACGAGATTGATCGTGGTTATTGCTCATTTTCTTTATTATAATGTACAAAATAGAGATTTTTAATCTCATTTCAAGACCAGCCTCTCTTAACCATCAGCAATATCGAAGCAATGAATCCTATGGGCAATTTGACAGCAATGTCTAGTGAATTGAAGAACATGTGAACAAAGTGTTGGAAAGAGATTTGAGTACTACCAGCACAATGATACATAATCAAGAATTGAGAAGGGAAAGGATGATCAAACCTGAAGTAGAAATGAACCCATTTGGCCTACACCCAGCTGAAGGCACTTGCTTGCTTTCAACTGCTCTGAGTCCATTGTGTTGAAGCAGAGAAGCTCCATTGTTGCTTGATTCTTTGGCTTTCAAGACCAAACTAGAAGAACAAGTACCAGCAATGCCTGCCATCTCTCTCTCTCTCTCTCTCAAACAAGACTGATTTGATAGATAGATAGATAGATAGATAGAGATATTACATAGAGACAAAGGAGAGAGGATGGGGATGGACAGAAAGAGAGAATTAGCGTTGTTGGATTGTCAGTGACGAAATTCAACAAACATATAGAGTGGAAGGAATTAACAAGGACAAAAATTTGGGTAGGAAAGGCTGCCCAACTATTTCTATCATGAGAATTAAATATCAAAATCGGTGAAAATTACAATATAGGTATATATATATACTAGCAAATTATTATGATCTAATTAGTAATTTTAAGAGAATTTTTGAAAACCAAAATTGTGTGAGGAAGTTTCAAAAAATAAATATAAGAAAGTGTATTTTTTTTTTTTTTTTTTTTTTGGGTTTTGGGGGAAAGTCAGAGAGAGCACAAAGCTCACGTTTCCAAATAGCCGTTAAACAACTCCCGAACAACCAGTTTGAATAGAATAGAGTAGAGAGGAAAAATTATATTATGGTCTTGGACACCACGTGGATTTGCCTGGACCAATCACAATTCTTTATGCTTGTTCTCTAATTATTTAACATAATATTGTAAATCTTAACCTTTTAACTAATCATAATCATATGAGATAAGCTTGTTTGGTGCAGCTTAAAAGCTGCTTATTTCAACTTTTAGCTGAATTTAAGCTACAATTGATATGTTTGGTAGAGTTTAAAATCACTTTTTGTAGCTTAAATTAAGCCAAAACAGTGATTTTTGGCTGAGTGGCTTCTGGGATGCTTATTCAGAGAGAGAGAGAGAGGTGATTTTCGACGAGAGGCAATTTCCGACGAGCTCTAGTTCATTCACTGTTCATTCTCTCTCTCTCTTGCGAACCAGGCTCTCTCTCTCTCTCTCATTTGAAGTAAGTATTATATAATTGCCATTATATAAAAATACAAAAATAATCACTGTTCATTCTCAAAGAGAGAGAGAGAGAGGTGATTTTCGACGAGAGGCAATTTCTGACGAGCTCTAGTTCATTCACTGTTCATTCTCTCTCTCTCTCGAACCAGAGCTTTCTTCTCTCCCTCTCTCTCTTCGCTCTCTCTTCACCACCACCATCGCGTTGATGATCGAAATCCTAACCGTCGACTGTGTGATGATCGCGATCTAAAACCCTAGAGTGACGATCGACTGCGTGACGATCAACGATCCGTCGTCGTCCCCATCCCCCATTGCCGTTGTGCCTTTGACGGTGATCGAAATCCTAACCGTCGACGGTGACGATCGATTTCAGTTTTTTTTTTTTAAATAATAATAATAATAATAATTAAGCAGTTTATAATTTAGCCATCAATAATAATTTAGCCATTTTAGCCATTAATTAAGTATTGATACTAATTAATAATTTTAGTATTAATTGATGCTACTTAAGCAATTAATTGACACTAATTAATTTACAATGAAAAAATGAAATAATTTTACTAAAAATGAAAAAAAAAGAAATATCACTAAAAAAATTATATAAATTGAAAAAAATGTAAGGATTTGTCAAATGAAAAAATGAATTACTAAAAATGAAAAAAATGAAATATCACTAAAAATTATTAAAATGAATAATAATAAAGAATAATAATAATATGAAAAATAATAATAATTGATGGACAAATTGATACTAATTTTAATAATTGATACTAATTTTAATAATTGATGAGCAAATTGATAATTTTTATACTAAAATCACAATTAATAATAATAATAAAGAAAATAAATACAGATATAAATAATTAAAATGAATATACAAAAAATAATATGTAATGAAATCGCAATATTAATATAAATTAGAAGTGAACTAATTTTAAAGAATTAATAAATTAAACAAAATTAACAAAGAAAGAAAGAAGAGAAGAAGAAAAAATTAAAAAAAAGAAAAGAAAATAAGGTGAAAAGAAAAGAAATAAAATAAAGTGAAAAAGAAAAAGAAAAATATATATTATAAATGAAATCACAATTTTAATCTCTATAAGGGTTAAAAAAATAACAATTATACAGCAAAAAGCTATTTATAGCTCATTTACCAAATACTACTCTACTGTTTAAATGTATAATCTTCACAGCTGCACCAAACACAGTTACAGCTTAGGTTCATAGCTGTAAGTTATAATCTATAATCATTTTCCCACAGCTTTACCAAACGGGACTACTAGGTGATTGTAGTTGAAGACTACTAAATAAAAAGTCTAACCATATAGGGTAACCTTACATAGTAGTAAGATTACTCAATCATGTAACAATAAGTTATAGACTCGCACATAAGTAGAGATTCGAACTCACACTTTTGATGCTAAGAATAATTTACCCTGCCTTGAAAGATCCATCCTACGAATCATATGTGATACGGTCTGGGTGACTGACCCAATAAGAATGAAACCTAAGCCTCCAAAACTTATACTCTAAGGGCGTGTTTGATTCGCGGGATAAGGGGGGGTGGACTATCCACTATTTGGATTGTAATCCAAATAGTGTTCCTTATCCGCCGTTTGATTTTTTTTTTAGTCCGCCGGACTCCATATCCGGCCGGACTCCTTATCCCCCATATGGGGGACTATTGTGTCTGGGGAGGGAGGTATGGGATTGTTTTGGGGGACTAATCACTGTTTGGATTAGATGATGAAATGACATTTTGACCCTCTATTATTTAATTATGTATTATATTTAATAAATTCAATATAAAATTAAATGTCTCAAATTTAAAAACAAAATAATTTTATTTAACTTTTTATGATTTTTATTTATTTAATTTTTTAAAATAATTTTTTATGAGATATTTTATTGATGTGTTTTATTTTTAAAATTTTGTTTATGTTTTATTTAATTTCATTATTTAAATTTAATAGATGTTTTATTTAATTTCATTTTTGATTATTATTATTTTTTAAAACAAATTTATTTGAAATTTTAATAAAAAAAATAATATATATTTTTATTATATTTATTTATTTATTTATTTATTATAAAAAATAAATTTATTAATTGTGTAAAAAAATAAATAAAATAAATTTTATTTAATCTAGCTAAAAATAATTAAAATATTAAAGATATGTTTAATATTGCTATTACTTAGTAAACAATTAAAAAGGGTAAAATATCATTTGTTCATTTATCCTATCCAGTCCGTCTAACCAAACGTTGGATTCACTAAAAATAGTCCTTTCCAGACATCTAATCCCATGAAAAAACAAACACAGGATACATATCCAATCCAACCAAATAGTCCGAGGGATTCACAGTCCCAGAACTCAAATCCGATAGATTCTAATCCCCCTTATCCAGTCCGTCCAATCAAACACACCCTAAAATTTTCCCAAAGGTCACCACCAAATAACTTCTTACCAGAGAGGGTAATGGGGCAGAGCCAATGAATGCGTAACTGATATTGCGGGTAGTTAATGATTGTGAGTTGCCGGGTAGCATTCACCCCACGTGAATTTGCTTTTGTTTTTTGTACGAGGAAGATTATGTACACAGCCCACAAGATTGGAGATGTTACTGTGCGTTAAGCACAGGAGCAGTTGCTGCGCACCCCTCAACGGTGCCGTATTAGCTATTTTGATAAACAATTATTCCATTGTCCAAGGGTAAAGCCATGAACGATCCCCCCTTTTTTTTTTTTTTTTTTTTTTTTTTTTTTTTTTTTTTTTTTTTTTTTGAGACTTATTTATAAGTCCTTTTTCAGAACCTTATCTAGGTTAAGTCCTGTGTAATTTTTATAGAGTCTCAAGTCCTATTTCATAAAAAAGAATATATTCCACAAGATCCTAATCTTTTTACCCCATTTTCACACCTTCCCAAAATGCCCACTCCCAACACCACCGAATTGATATAAATCTGGTGCTGCTTCGCAAGCTTCTTCGCGAACAGTAGCACCACAATCTTCCTCGCCGCGCGACGGAGGCAGCCGGAGCTGGTGGCGGCGGCGGCGGAGGAGGTGGAGATTCTCCGGCGTGGCATCGGAACAAATGCAGATGAGGGACGCCATTGGAGTCTGGAAGATGAGGAGGAGAGAGAGGAAGAAAAGGAGATTGAAGGAACTTGATCCAACTATTCGTCTACTACTTTTAAAAGCACTTTGTGAAATTCGAGCAGATGTAATTATCCAACCTTCCTTTTTCTGGTCAATGTGCCCTTCTGATGGCCATGATGTCCAGAGGATTCTTTGATAGTTTCTTTTACTTTTCCAAAATTATGTTGCTTACTTGGTACAGTTGAGAATGGGTTTCTTTTGTCTACAGCAAGATGATACAGTGTCTTATATTAATGATGCACTAAAAAATGGGACTGATAATTTAAAATTAATTTAAAATTATAATTTTTATTATTTAATTTAGATTTCACATATATTATTGATAATTTTTTAATTTTACAATTAATAATACAAAATAAAAATATATTAAGATTATATATCTATTTCAAAACAAACGGATTAAAAAAATAAAACTTATTAAGTTTGCGAAACGTAACGTGACACATTACGTTACGTTTATGTAAATGTCACATTACGTTTATATAGGTGTCACGTTACGTTACGTTTATGTAGGTGTCACGTTACGTTCATATTGGTGTCACGTTACGTTACGTTTATATAGGTGTCACGTTACGTTACGTTTATGTAGATATGTCACGTTACGTTTATATAGGTGTCACGTTACGTTTATGTACGTGTCACGTTACGTTACGTTTATGTAGATGTCACGTTACGTATAGGTGTCACGTTACGTTTA
Source organism: Camellia japonica (assembly GCA_030407325.1). Lineage (NCBI taxonomy): Eukaryota > Viridiplantae > Streptophyta > Magnoliopsida > Ericales > Theaceae > Camellia > Camellia japonica. Next base: position 2,719,088 of record JAPPVO010000007.1, read on the forward strand.
TGTAGGGTGTCACGTTACGTTACGTTTATATCAATTTCCCTATATATGGTTTTTATTATTAATTATGATATTAACAACTAATATTGAGGGTAAATATGTCAAGAAACTTCTCATAGGACTTATGGGAACATAAGTTTTTTTGTGGGACCAAATGTAGCACAAGTCTCCCTAATAGGACTTCTAAATAATTTTCCCTTTTTTTTTTTAATTGTCATTTAGACTAAGAGGTATTCTCACGTGTTTTCATCTAGGTAAATAAAAAAAATTATGATCAATAAAATATTTTTGCTTCTTATTTGAGATAGCCCAATCTTTTTGTTTATTATTTTGAAATCAATCTAATAATGAAAAATTAAAAAAATAAATAATTTTTAGGTTTTTAAATTTTAACAATGGGATTAAGTTGAAATAAATAATTTTTAGAATTAATTTCATTCATAATTTTAAAAAAAAATTTAACCACTACCCAATGAAATATTGCTATATATGTAAAAATTATATTGAAAAAAAGTAAGAATATATCTATATAATAAAATTAGACGGTTTTTAAATCTTCAACATATTTTTGTCCTAGTAGGACATTTAGATGGCTCAGATCTGTTCAAATTATAAAACAATGGCTGAGATATATTTTTCAAAAAATATCCTGCATGTACATTTTTTACTTTTTCGCTTCTCCCTCCTATTTTTTCCTTTTCTCACCTTTATTTCCATGATCCCACATTCCTTCCTATTTTATTTTTATTTTTTTTTTATTTTCTCCCATTTTTATTTTTCTCTCTATTTTTTTTCCCTTTTTGTTCACTTAATTTTAGAAAAAATTAGTTTAAGGTCTCTCTTTCATATTTAGTAAGGCAATAGATCCACAATATTATTTTATTATGTCTAAGGTCCTCAACCCCCACACTCATATATATCCCAAAGAAATTTCCAATAATCGTCACATCCTCTCGCAACAAATCTCTCATAGTCTAGCTGTAATAATCCGAAAATTTAAGTTGTTATTTAAATTTTATATTAGTATTATTTAATTATAAATGAGAAAAACTCTAAATTTTTAATTAAATATTTCGTAAAAATAAAATATGAGATAAAGTGTAGTAGATTATATATTAAAAAATATAAAATAAAAAAGAAAGGAAGATCAAGATAAGCATGAATTAATGGCTAAGGAATAGAGATGGGACGCGTGGGTAGCCTTGTGGCTTGGTGCCCACGCTTGTCCTTCTATATAAACGGAGGGATTTGCTCAAGATGTGGGGAAAAGGAAAAACAGAAGCAAGGAAAGAGGAAGAAATACTAGAAGTAAAGAAGAAAGAGTGAGGTATTAATTTTAAGGTGAGTTATATTATACCTTTAGTCACCATAATATATTTTATGTATGTTTTGAGTTACCATAATTTATTTTACGTAAATTGTGTTTTAATTATATTATTTATTTTATGAACCTTGGGGGTTGTTTGGGGTGTCCTAAATAAGTGTACTTTTTGTCTTTTTGGACTAAAAAGTTGACGGAAAAAAATATGAATGTTTGGGTTAACTTTTTGACTTTTTTTGAAAAAATGTGTATTAAAAAATTATATAAATTAGTGTGTAGGAGAAGATTGTGATGGAATGGATGGAATAGCTGTACGGTGAGGGACAGTGAGTGTAGAGTGGGGGAGGGGAGATGATTCCCTGCTTTTCGGGCAGTGAACTGAAGGTGTTGTTCGGCTCGTGAGGTCCTACCACGGGTCCCATTTTGCTAATCAAAACCGTTTGATGTGTAGAACTCGTCGAGTACTATATGCTTGTAAAAAATCACGTTGATTGGATATTGATAGCTATCTGATCGGATTAGTTTTTTTTTCAACCATTAACTATAACACCATCCATTTTATAAATTTTAACTGATTTGATCATATAGTTACCGATATCCGATCAATATGATTTTTGACATGTATATAATACTCCACGAGTTGTATACATTAAACGGTTCAGATTATTAAAACGGGACCCATGATGGCCCCTACGGACCGAACAACACCGTGTTATGTGTACACCTAAAAAAGTGCAATTTGTCCCACAACAATGCTCCGCCTGCTTTGCCTTTATGATTGTTTGAAAAGGAAAATTGTGTAAAATTAATTTTTTAATATTTTTTTGGATGAATAGTGATAACTTTTTAACTTTTTGAGTAACTTTTTAGCTTTTTGGCTTTTTCTGGAGTACCCAAACCAGGCCTTATTTTATATACTAAGGAAAACCCATGGATATAACTGTTTATTAAAATGTGCTTTGAGTAATTATTTTATAAGTACCACCACGGAGGTTGTTAGAAAATTTGGTTTTATAAGGCTTTTTTTGGGACAACTTTGAGCCCAAAATTGAGTGGGCCCCAAACAATTTTTGGGGTCGGTCCGAAAAGGTGACATGTTCCTTGCCGTATGGAAAGTCACACGGTGAAGACGGTTCGTTAAAACTATTTATGAGTGAATGAGAACTTGACGTCGTTTTCGGATTCGTGGAATTGAACATTTAAAGAATTAAATGTGGGTTTCCTTGAAAGGCTTGTCCCACATTGAAACTTGAAGAGAACTTATGTATGTATATAAGTTCTAGGTGGCAACACTTGGGTTGTACCCAAGGGGCACCCCAAGTTTGTAGAAGGGAAGAGTTATGGACAAAGTGAACTTTAGCCCAAACCACCACACACGCCCTGCTGCCACCGCTCGTCAAGCTGAGCCAGGCGCAATTGTGGATCGGGTCGGTTCTAACATTAATTTTTTGGACAAAATCTTGCAGGAAATTATTTGAATTTCAAATTGAATTTAATTCAAATTTGAATTAAAATTGTGTCCAATAATTGTGCCTCTTTCAGTTTAAAAATTCCATAACAGATTTTTCAATCCAAACAATTTTTCAATCTATTCAAATCCGGATAGATTCATAACTGTCCGGACAGATTCAAAATCTGGACAGTTTTATAACTATAGCAGTTGCAGATCTGTCCAAGGATTCAAACTGTATCTGTTCAGGGTTTTTCATACTTGTTCAGTTCAAATACAACACCTGTTCGGATAGATCTTTTGGCCTATAAATTCCAACATTTTCCAGCAGTTTTGGGGTTGGAAAATAATCTAGAAAATTTTCATTTTGCTATCCATTTCTTGCTCTGTTTGCATTGTTCTTTATATTATTTGTTTAAGAAAAATTAAAGAGAGTATAGAACACAAGGTTTTTGTTTGCCGTACAAATTGTTTGGAGTGTTATTACAATTTGTGAAGATCATTGTATCCTGGGAGATAGACACTACTTAACCGTAAACACCGTAGCGGGGTGAATCTATCTTAAAGACAGAGTGTCACACACTCGACTTGATCTTTTTATTATTCATTCGGTTTGGTAAAATAATTTTGGTACATTATTTATTTTATTTGTTTGACTTAGTTTCAATTTATTTATTGTACACAGAAAATTGTTCCAACAATCTTAAGACAGATTCGAATTATTCTATTTATACAGAATTTTTCGTTTGTTTTCTTTCTTCTTTCTTCTTCTTACAGAAATTGTTTTCTGTGATTTTACAAAATAATATTCTGGTTGGAAAACAAATAGTAGTAATATACTGTTTGACATATAGTGGTAATATACTGTCTATTTTCTTTGACAACTAGTAGTAATATACTGGTGTCATTAAAAATTCAGAATGTTTATTTGTGGAATTTTGTCAGAAATTAATTTTTGGTTTTCAGAAATTATTTCTGAGTGTTCATTAATTAAAATTCTATTTCAGTATTTTAATTATTGAAGTGTTACATAAATTTAATTTTCTGTGTGGAATTGATTTGTTTAAATAAAATTTTATTTTATTTTCAAATTAATTAAAAAATAAAAGTTACAATTTTTGTTTCTTTTATTTTACAGAATTCAAAATTCTGTGTTTATGGTTTAATTTTCTGTGTAGTATAAAATTCTAATTATAATTTTGTTTTATAATTTAGAATTCATGGCTATAGAAACTAGTAAAACTAATATTCAAACCAGTACTGGTATGGTGATTGACATTGCGCCAACCCCTCCTTATGTTGGGTCTGTGCCAGTGAATCATGGTAAAAAACTAGATAAATTTTTAGGAACTGATTTTTGTAAAGGCAAAGGAAGATCAAGTAAGAAGGTTGCTAATGCCAAAATGACTGAAATGGATAAAATTTCCAATGGTGTAGATATCATAAATTTTTCTACAGTTGTTTCCGAGGCAAACTTTGTCGAAAATCCTAAAGAATGATAGGTGGACACTGGTGCTACTCACCATATCCATGCCGACAAAAAGATGTTCATATCTTATTCTTCGAGGACAACGGTGAACAACTTTTTATGGACAACTCCTCAACTTCTAAAGTTGAAGGACAATGAAAGATTATTTTGAAAATGACATCCGGAAATGAATTCACTCTCAACAATGTGATGCATGTACCGGACATTCGCAAGAACCTTATTTCCGGATCTTTGTTGAGTAAAAATGGGTTTAGGCTAGTTTTTGAAAGTGACAAGTTTGTACTTACCAAAAACGGGATGTATGTAAGAAAATGTTACATATCTGATGGCCTTTTCAAAATGAATTGAATGACTGTTGTACCATCTATTATTAATAAAAAATACATCTTTTTCTTACTTGCTTGAGTCTTCAAATTTATGGTATGGTAGACTTGGACATGTTAATTATAGATCTTTGCATAGATTAATTAATATGAAATGTTTACTTAAATTTGACATTAATTCAAATCATAAATGTGAAGTTTGCATTGAGGCAAAATTATCCAAAACTCCTTTTCATTCAATAGAAAGAAGTACAGAACCACTTGAATTAATTCATAGTGACATTTGTGATTTTAAATCAATTCAAACTAGAGGTGGGAAAAAATATTTTATCACTTTCATGGATGACTATACTAGTTATGTTTATTTCATTCGAATCAAAGATGAAACTTTGGAAATTTTCATTCAATATAAGAATGAAGTTGAAAATCAACTTGGTAAGAAAATTAAGAAACATTTAGAAGTGATAGAGGTGGTGAATATGAATCACCTTTTGATGAATTTTGTAAAGAACATGGAATAATTCATCAAACCACCGCTCCTTACTCACCTCAGCAAAATGGAATTACTGAAAGAAAAAATAGGACTTTGAAAGAAATGATGAATGTTATGTTAATAAGTTTTGGATTACCTCAGAACTTGTGGGGGAAGCAATACTTTCTGCTAATTATATACTTAATAAAGTACCCTGAAAGAAAGTTAATCAAACACCTTATGAAATGTGGCATGGGAGAATACCATCCTACAAATACTTAAAAGTGTGGGAGTGTTTGGCTAAAGTGGCTATTCCTAGTCCTAAAAAGACTAAGATAGGTCCGAAAACTGTTGATTGCATTTTCATTGGTTATGCCAAGAATAGCAGTGCATATCGGTTCTTGATTCATAAGTCAGAATATTCCGAAATGCATGTAAATACTATTATTGAATCTCGGAATACATTGTTCTTTGAACATATATTTCCAAACAAGAATGGACAAGAGATTAGTACTAACAAAAAATCTCATGATGCTATTACTAATCAGGATCAAGAACATGATCAAGAACAAGAGCAAGATATCAAGATGAGGAAGAGAAACCTAGGCGTAGTAAACATGCTAAAGCCTCAAAATATTTTGGTCTAGATTTTTTAACATTTTTGTTAGAAAATGAGCCTTTAACTTTTAAAGAGGCTATGTCCAGTCTTGAGGCTCCTCTATAGAAAGAAGCTGTCAATAGTGAAGTTGAATCCATCTTGCAAAATCACACTTAGGAATTGGTGGATTTCCCACCAGGTTGTAAACCTTTTGGGTACAAGTGAATTTTCAAAATAAAAATAAAAACAGATGGATCAATTGACAAATACAAGGCAAGACTTGTGGTCAAAGGTTTTAGACAAAGAGAAGGTCTTGATTACTTTGACACATACTCATCAGTTACTAGGATAATATCTATTAGAATGCTAATTGCTATTGCGTCTTTGTACAATCTAGAACTTCATCAAATGGATATAAAAATCGCTTTCTTAAATGGTGAGTTAGATGAAGAAATTTACATGGAACAACTAGAAGGTTTTTCTGTTCCAGGAAAAGAAAAGAAAGTGTGTAAATTAGTTAAATCATTATGTGGTTTAAAACAAGCGTCAAAGCAATGACATGAGAAATTTGACAAGGCAATGATGTCAAATGGATTTAAAATTAATGAGTGTGACAAATGTATTTATATTAAAAACACGGACAAAGGTTATGTCATTATATGTCTTTATGTGGATGATATACTCATTATAGGTAGTAATAATGACATGATTAAAACTACCAAGAAAATGTTGAATAAATATTTTGACATGAAGGACATAAGCATTGCTGATGTAATTCTTGGTATGAAAATTACCAAAACATCAGAAGGATATGCTTCGTCACAATCTCATTATATTGAGAAAATACTTGACAAATTCAGCGAAGATGATGATCATCTTGCTAGAACACCTGTGAATGTTAATTTGTTTCTTTCTAAGAATGTACAGGAAAGTATTTCTCAATCAGAGTATGCTTAAATTATTGGAAGTTTAATGTACTTGATAAACAACACTCGCCCAGATATAGCTTATGCAGTAAGTAAATTAAGTAGATATACGAGTAACCCAAGAGTAAAACACTGGAAAGCAATTAAAAGAGTTCTAAGATATCTTCGATTTACTCATAACATTGGGCTGAATTATACTAGTTATCCAGCAGTACTTGAAGGTTACTATGATGTAAACTGGATATCGGATACTAGAGACTCAAAATCCACCAGTGGGTATGTCTTTACTCTTGGTGGTGCGGCTGTATCTTGGAAATCTTCTAGATAGACTTGCATTGCTAGGTCTACTATGGAATCAGAATTCATAGCTTTAGATAAAGCTGGGGAAGAAGCAGAATGACTTCGCCACTTCCTTGAAAATATTCCAATATGGCCAAAACCGATGCCTGCTATATGCATACATTGCAATAGTCAATCAGCAATAGGTAGAACATAAAGTCATTTGTATAACGGCAAGTCACAACATATTCGTCGTCAACATAACACCATGACACAACTACTCTCTAATGAAATTATTTCCATTGAATATGTGAAGTCCAAAGACAATATAACGGATCCACTAACCAAAGGGTTAGCAAAAGAGCTAGTTAATAATTCATTGAAAGGAATGAGACTTAAGCCTATTAAATAAGAGTTACCACAACGGCAACTCAACCTAGTTGACTAGAGATCCCAAGATCTAGGTTCAAAGAGACAACCAAGTTGTGAATGACTCAGAAGGATCACTAGGGAGTCAAACTCCTATCCATTTCTAGGATGAAATAGTGATGTCTGCAGCATTTTAAGTTAAGCAAAATTTTAATGATTCTTATATCTAGGTAAACCTAGTGAAGTGTGGCAGGATACGCTTCATAAGAATCACCTATGTGAGTGTGAACTGGGCCGGTTCTATGAGATTTGTGAAGGGCTACAATTCTCTACAGCACTCATGAAAGACCAGGTTGTTCAGGGCCAAAATGAACACAATAGTGAGAACAAAACTGTGTCTGGGGATATACTGTGTAAGTTCTATTGTCTCGGTTTACATAAACGGCTGAACAGTTCAAGACATTATGTTCACTGGTTAGCTAGTAAATTCGATAGTGTTTTATAAGGGAAGGTTCAAAGCCAAAAACTACCTATCCTTTGCAGAATATTTTCAATTTCTGTACTCTCTGAAATTAGATCATGTTGTTGCATTTTCTCTCCGTCAAATTCCATTCATGTGGGGGATTGTTGGAAATTTTGGTTTTATAAGGCTTATTTTGGGCCAACTTTGAGCCCAAAATTAAGTGGGCCCCAAACGACTTTTGGGGTGGGTCCGAAGAGGTGACGTGTTCTTTGCCGCATGACAAGTCATGCGGTGAAGACGGTTCGTCAAAACCATTTATGAGTGAATGGGAACTTAATGTCATTTTCGAGTTCGTGGAATTAAACATGTAAAGAATTAAATGTGGGTTTCCTTGAAAGGCTTATCCCATATTGAAACTTGAAGAGAACTTATGTATATATATAAGTTCTAAGTGGCAACACTTGGGTTGGGCCCCAAGGGGCACCCCAAATTTGTAGAAGGAATGAGTTATAGACAAAGTGAACCTTAGCCCAAACCGCTACACACGCGCACCCACCGCCGCCGCCACTGTTTGTCCGGGCAAGCTAGGCGCAGGTGTGGGTTGTGGGTCGGGTCGGGTCGGGTCGGTTCTAACATTAATTTTTTGGACAAAATTTATTTAAATTTTTCCAAATTCTTGCAGAAAATTATTTGAATTTCAAATTTTGTGTCCAATAATTGTGCCTCTTTCAATTCAAAAATTCCACAACAGATTTTTTAGTTCAAATAGTTTTTCAACCTGTTCAAATCCAGACAGATTCAAAATCTAGACAGTATTATAACTGTAGCAGTTGCAGATTTGTCCAAGGATTCAAACTGTATTTGTTCAGGGTTTTTCATACCTATTCAGTTCAAATACAGCACCTGTTCAGACAAATCTTTTGGACTATAAATTCCAGCATTTTCCAGCAGTTTTGGGATTGGAAAATAATCTAGAAAAATTTTATTTTTCTATCAATTTCTTGCTCTGTTTGCATTATTCTTCATATTAGTTGTTTAGGGAAAATTAAAGAAAGTATAGAACACAAGGTTTTTGTTCGCCGTACAAATTGTTTGGTGTGCTACTACAATTTGTGAAGATCATTGTATCTTGGGAGATAGACGCCACTTAACCATAAGCACCGTAGCGGGACGAATCTGTCACGACCCAAACCCGCCCCTATGGGTTTAGCACCGTAACCGGCCAGTAATCCGAGATTACCGAAGGCCTGCTTAACAGTAATACAGTAAAACAGAGTACAGGGGCATGGCGGAAGCCAGAACAGTAAATAAACAATGTCCAATGAGCTGTGACAGTCTGTATGCCAAAAAGATTTTTCATACATTTATACAGAACAGTACGAAACAGTATGCACAAAATATACAATCAGTCAAAACTGGGACTTAATCCCTATTAAACAGTACAGTACAGTCTCTACAGTAATACAAACGGTACAGAGACAGACGGGGAAATATAACACCCCTAAGCCATAGCTTGAACAGGCTTGGAACCTCACAGTGAGGCACAGTGGTTGGCTGACAAAACTGGAGTTTACCCTGACGCTTCTAGCTTTGATCCGGTGCCTGTACACCTACATATATATATGAGCAGTGAGCTAAAGCCCAGTGAATAACACAATGAGTAAAGGGGTTAAGAATAAATGTCATTTCAGTATTGAAGGTAGTCATTTCAGTCAGTTTACTAGTCATTCGGTTTGTGGCTCATATTTCAGGCCATAACAGTCATTCAGTTAAAATAGTGTTATGTGGTACATCCATTGGCATAACAGTACAGTAAACAGTAGGTCTTAAAAGACCGGGTCTTAACAGACCAAACAGTAAATGATGGCCATCAGTAGCAGTACAGTAACAGTAACAGTAACAGCAACAGTACTATTTCAGAGAACAGTACAGTACTTGTGGATTCAAGAGGTGTCTCGCACAGACTCTAGAGGTGGCTCACACTGTAGCACTTAGTTCCGTAGATTCTAGAGGTGGCTCACAGTGTAGCACTTAGTTCCGTACAGCACTTTGCTCCATATCAGAAATACAGAATGGCCATCATAACAGTAAACAGTAGTGGTTCCAAACTTGGGAACCGACAGAGATCTCTCTGTCACAGTAACAGTAAACAGTAGGTGCCAGGGATGCCACAGTACAGTTCAGAATATAAGACATACGTTCATTTGGTACACAGTATCAGTTCAGTGAACAGTTCAATTCCGTAAACAGTATCAGTTCAGTAAACAATATCAATTCAGTAAACAGTTCAGTTCAGTAAACAGTTCAGTAACCAGTTCAATTCAGTAAGCAGTTTCGTAAACAGTTCAATTTAGTAAACATTTCAGTTCAGTGAACGGTTCAGCAAACAGTTCAATAAAGTAGACAGCTCAGTAAGGTAAACAATTCAATAAAGTAAACAGTTCAGAAGATAATCATTTTTGAACATATCTTTACACAGTTGTTACTCACAGAGTTCTGGGCTACAGTAAGCTAGAGCGTCTCCTCGGTAAGCCAAACCTACACAGTTAACGGATTAAACACACACTAAGCTACACAGTTGGGAAAGATAATAACTTAATCCCTAATTTGCCTTGGTGTGTTCTACATCTATATCCTCAATAAGATGCCTTAACCTAGGCCGAAGAATGCCTAGGATGGAATGAGGATGCAAAGATGCACTCAGAAAACAGTTTCAGAATTTTCAGAAAAATAGTTCCCCGCTCGAGCGCATGTTTCCTCGCTCGAACGGACATGCAACAAAGGTCCCCGCTCGAGCGTGTGACACAAGCCTTCGCTCGAGCGTATAATACCCCGCTCGAGCGGACTGTAAAGCAGTAAGAGATGCTGGGAGCTCGATTTCCCCGCTCGAGCGGCACTTTCTCCGCTCGAGCGGACGACCAAAATCTGGAAATTCCAGATTTGAGTCCCAAGCTCAAAATCAAGTTCCAATGTACCAAATTCGATCCTTTTGGGCTAATTTTCTGGAAAACACTTTAAAACTCAATATATAACATGTTTCAAAGATCAATTTGAGAAATCAAAGCCCAAAAGGTAGTTCCATTAAACACATTTTCAAACAACATTTCATGTACAAGATGAACATGGTACATGCATGACTTTAAATCAATTCAAAACTTCAATACATGCTCTAATGAGCCAATTCTTTACAAAACAAGATGAAATCATGGACTTAAACATAAATATGAGCATGCATGTAACATTTGCCATGAAAACAACTTTAAATTCCTCAATACAAGCATGCATGCAAGAGATGAGCTTCAACTCAACACTATTGAACCAATTCATGCCTTAGATCACTAAAGACCCATGAATTATGCAAGCATAAACTCAAATGCACAATAAAGAAGGTCAATGATCTACCTTAGGTCTTGAATTAGAGGTATGGGGCTCAATTTAGCAATCTACACTTCCATTCTTCAAGTTCTCTAAGCCAATTTACCATGAAATCAAGCTATCTCTCCTCTCTCTCTCTCTAGTTCGGTTATGCTCTCAAAAATGAGCTGAGGAAATGTTTGAATGAAGTGTAATAAGGCTCAAAAACTTTATAATAAAGGGGTCCACTAACAATGGCATTAATGTAAATAAGCCTATCCCTTTTATTAGCTTATTTTAATCCAATGTATTCATACTAAATCAATTTTCAGATAATTATGCCATAAAATCACATTAATTATGAGGAATACAGAACGTCAGTCAATTTCAGATTTGGCCGCCAATAAGGCCTTCAATTTGCAGTTTAAACATACCAATTTGAACAGATAATTAAACAGTCAAACAGATAAACATGCACTTGAACAGATACGGTCAATCGATTCAGGTTCGGATCTCAGTCAGTCAGTTCAGTATTTCAATTAATTCAATTATCAATCATAATCGGTCTCGGTTTAGCAGTAATCAGTAAATAATGACGGGGGTTGTTACAGTCTCCCCTCCTTATAAAGAGTTTGGTCCTCCAAACTTGAAGTAACATATGACAACGGAGATGATACCTAACATAAAGGTAACTTTCACTCTAACAGGAGCATAATCATATTCATAAACAGGTTCATGGCCCAATCTCAATCTTAGCAATGCACAGAAACAGAATCAGAAATCACGTATAAGGATTGGGGCTCACGCCATAACAGAATCTTATGTACATTCAATTTTCAGTCAAGGACAGATTCAGATACATGTTCATTTTCATATTCTTGTCCAGGGCATATGTAGATGCCATAATTCTTATTTAAGCATTGGGGGTGCATTCATTAGCACTACTAGAGCAGATACAGAACAAATACCGAACAGATACAGATACAGTACAGAACAGATATAGTGCAGAACAGATACAGTCACATGAGGGTCACAAATGACCAGTTCCATAAAGGAATCTCAAATCCGAGTAACGGAACAGAACAGAACAGTACAGAAGCTGAGCCCTCATGACGAGGCCTCCGGTACGGGTAACAGAGTGCAGACAGATATAAGTTCCATAAGGAACCTCCGACACCGGGCAGCTAACATATATCACATAATATTAAGAGTCACGAATACATATCAGAGGTTGAACACTCAATCAGCATACAGCATATAACATGTCAGAAAACAAAACTTATTTCGTGACACAGAATCATGGATACAGTTGCGCACAAAATATTTTGTATTATTGTGCACGTTTCTTATATCAAGTGCTTCGGGGTTATAGATTTGCACTGGTTTCAGTTTTCATAAGTAATTTCCCCCGTTAAGTTACAGAATTTCGATTCGTCCTCTTCCGAGTTGTTCACTCGGTCTTAGTTCAATTTGGTTCTTAATTCGGTAATTCATCACATGTTACATACCCAGTTTTCACACATTGTAAGCAAATCAGGTAATAGCTCTCAATAAGGGTTCCCTCAGGTCAATTCGATGAAAGTTCGATCAGGTCACGTCAGATGCAAGTTTTGCCCAATCATTTCAAGTAAAAAAAATTCAAAGCACAAGCATCCAACAGAAATTCTATTAGTTACACAAAGGGTTTCACCAACCCACCGTTCTATCAGATTAGTTCGGACCAAAGTTCCATTCCTATCATTTCCAGATCAGTTAACATTAGTTCATACTCCGGTTATTTCGGTACATAGTCGGTAGTTTCACAATTAGTCTGAGTTCATCAATTGTCAGACTTACATCAGAGTCTGGTACCATTACAGTTCGTATCAAAGCAGTACAGGTCATATACAAGGTGTTCCTCCCAACAAGTTTACAGGCAAATGCACAGGTATGCAGTTATTCCTATCGAGAGGTAAGCATCACAGTCAATATGGCAATTTTCCAAATAAATCTTTCATAAAGCATATGGTACGCAGTAATACATCACACGAGGTTCTCGGTGACACATAATAGTAAGTTGCTCTACGAGGGTTCCAGATCGGTCATACAGTCACCAAAGCATAGGCTCGCAGGTTTAATCAAACAGTCATGTCAATTTTCCACAATCACAATTCACAGTCTAGAGTTTATCATTTGGGGTCTTTATTTAGTCATGCAGCTCCAGGGTCACAGTCCCAACGGTTAAATTATCAACAAATAACATAACAATCATTCCGAGCAAAGGTAGCGTCATGTATGTGCATGTTCAGAATCTACTAATATTCCTAAGCAAAGGTAAGCAGATATGTACATAAGTCTAAACAGTTTCCATAGCACAGGTAAACTCAATGGCGTTGTACAGTGGAAATGAGCCTTTGCTCTGCAAAGTATTCCCCTCGTCCTTTGGGGAGATTGCATCAGACTGGTTCCATAGATTACCAAAGGGAAGCATAAGGACGTGGGAAGGCCTGGCCGAGATGTTTGTGGCCAGGTTCGTGACGAACAAGCTACAGCCATTAAGGGTGGACGCTCTAATGGCTTTAAAGATCAATAAGGATGAAGGCCTTAGGGCCTATGCAAAAAGATACTATGAGGTGTTCAACCGAATACCTGAATGCAACCAGGAGATAGCGGTCGTGTCTTTCAAGAACGGCCTGAAAGAAGATTGTTCACTACGGAAATCTTTGGCAAAAACATTGCCCAAGAACATGGAGGAACTCATGGTAAGGATCGAAAAGTATGCCAGAGCCGAGGAGGATACATCGGCACCAAAGCAGGTCAAACAGGAGCAAGGGAACGGCTCGCCGAAGCGAAGCCGAAGTAACAACGGATTCAGTAAGGCAGAGGTAGAGCTGAGGGCTAAACAAGCAGTAACAACCGTGTTCCGAATTCCAATTCAAAAGGTCCTAGGAAAAATTCGGAGCCAGCCTTATTTCAGAAGCCAGTAAGGGAACCCGGGGAGTTTATGGGAAGAAACGCGGACAGACATTGTTCTTATCACAATGAAAACGGACATACAACAAAGGGCTGCAGAGCCCTCAAAGCACACTTGGAAGATCTGGTGAGGCAAGGCCACCTCAGAGACCTTGTCGATGAAACCAGAACGAGGGAAGAACAGGCAAGACTGCCTCAGGCTGAAGCAGCCCCACCACCGCCGCAACCGGGCAGAAAGACCTCGGGTGGTAAATGTAATTCACTCCAAGGTGAATGAAAACGACATTCGGGGGGAAACCTAAAGAGTAAAACACTTGTAGTACGTGAACCAGGTCGGATTAAAACGACCTCGGCCGGAAGATTGCCAAGGTCCGATGATAACCTTCACCGAGGCCGACCTGGAGATGGTCCAGCACCCGCATAATGATGCCTTGGTAGTATCCCTCCAGGTTGGGGAGTGCCAAGTAAAACGCATCCTGATAGATCAAGGCAGCTCTTGTGACATCATGTACGTTAGATGTTACAAGGAGCTGGGCCTTCACCCCGACGATCTGGAGCAATCAAACGGCCCGATGGTCGGCTTCAATGGAACGCCAACGTGGCCACTGGGTGCAACAAACTTGGAAGTACAAGCAGGCACCAAAAAGATTAGGATCGAGTTTATCGTGATTGATACACCCTCACCATACAACATCATCATGGGCAGGCCATGGTTGCATGCAATGGGGGCGGTTCCCTCAACATTGCACCAACTACTACGCTTCCCAACAGAGCATGGGATTGAAGAAATCAGAGGAGACCAACTGCAGGCAAAAAATTGCTCCATGGCAGTAATGAAGACTACCTGCAATGTTCGAGAACCAGCCAAGGCCGAAATTGAAGACGAGGACATGGAAGTCCTGGATGATGTCGGCAAGGAGCCGGCCGAGAAGAGTGAGGAATCACTAAAGAAAATTCTCGTCCAGGAGGGCGATGAGGAGCGCTTTTTTCTTCTCGGCTCAGTCTTAGCCGAGGAAGAGGAAAGAGAACTGGAAGCCTTTTTAAGAACAAACATAGAGGTGTTTGCCTGGACACCTTATGAAATGCCTGGCATTGACCCCGAGGTCACATGCCACAGACTGAACGTCGACAGGTCGGCTAAACCTGTGATACAGCGAGCTAGGAGACCGACGTTGATACACGTCGAAGTAGTGGAGGAAGAGGTTGACAAACTTCTAGAAGCCAGGGCCATCAGAGAAGTCAATTATCCAACATGGTTGTCAAATACTGTGGTGGTAAAGAAGAAAAACGGAAAATGGAGGGTTTGCGTAGATTTTACAAGCCTGAATAAAGCCTGTCCCAAAGACAGCTTCCCTCTGCCAAAAATTGACCAGCTGGTGGATGCTACATCTGGACATGGGAGGATGAGCTTCCTGGACGCTTATAGGGGGTATCATCAGATAGCCATGTACCCCCCAGACGAGGAGAAGACAGCGTTCATCACCCCAAAAGGCCTGTACTGTTACAGGGTGATGCCTTTTGGACTAAAGAACGCAGGAGCAACCTACCAAAGGCTGGTAACCAAAATGTTTAAGCACCAAATAGGCCAAACAGTGGAAGTCTACATCGACGACATGGTCGTAAAGTCCAAGAAGCCAGAAAATCATCTTGCCGACCTAGCAGGGGTATTCCACATACTCAAAACATATCGGCTCCGACTCAACGCATCAAAATGCGCGTTTGGGGTTGGATCAGGTAAGTTTCTAGGGTACCTGGTAACAAGAAGGGGAATAGAGGCCAGCCCAGATCAGATCAAGGCCATCCTAGATCTTCAGAGCTCGACCTCGGCAAAACAGGTTCAAATGCTCACTGGCAGGGCCGCAGCCCTAAACAGGTTCATAAGCCGAAGTTTAGACAAGTGTAAACCCTTCTTCAACCTGGTAAAAAAGACTGCAGACTTCCTGTGGACCGAAGAATGTGAGGCCGCTTTGGCCGATCTAAAAAAGTACCTGATCACGGCTCCAGTCCTCTCGACACCTGAGCCCGGGGAAGAGTTGTTTTTGTACTTAGCCGTGTCAGAGCACGCAGTGAGCGCAGTACTAATCCGAAAGAGCAGGGAGACCAGAAGGCTGTCTACTATGTTAGTAAAACCTTAGCCAGCGCTGAAACAAGGTACTTACCACTGGAGAAGTTAATGCTGGCCTTAGTTATGGCCTCAAAGAAGTTGAACCACTACTTCCAAGCACATAAGATTGTGATACTAACAGAGCACCCATTGAAATCCCTGTTACAACAAGAAGACTTAACAGGAAGAATTGCAAGGTGGGCAGTAGCCTTGGGCCAGTATGACCTGGAATTCAGGCCCAGAACAGCAATTAAGGGACAAGTTTTGGCCGACTTTGTGGCAGAATTCACGCCGGAGTTCGACGAACGTCGGCCTCCGTTGAGCCGAGATGAACGAAGTCCTAGCAAGCAAGAAGAATCCCAGCCGACAGCAAAAGAGCAAAAGAAGGAAAAGCTCAGACCTTGCAGCATCTACATCGGCGACTCATTCAGACTCTTTGTCGATGGAAGTTCAAACCGACGAGGAGCGGGGGCAGGAGTACTGCTGATATCCCCAGATGGAGAAATAATAGAATAATCCATTCGTTTGGGGTTCAAGACCTCAAACAATGAAGTTGAATACGAAGCATTGATTGCAGGACTAAAACTGGCAGCAGCAGCAGAAGCAGATGAGGTAATAGTTTTTTGTGATTCACAGTTAATTGTCAACCAATCAACAGGAGAATTTGCAGCCAGGGACGAGAGGATGTCGGCATATGCCAAAGAGGTCATCAGATTAGCCGAGTTATTTCAGAACTGCCGACTTCTTCAAGTTAGCCGAGATGATAACAGCCACGCCGACGCGTTGGCCAACCTGGCGAGTTCAATGCAAACTGGAAAGAAAAGAACAATTATGATCGACTACATGTCGGGCCCGAGCATAGAACCACGGAACGCAAAGCAAGAAGCAATGTGCGTAGACATGGGGCCGAGCTGGATGGATGCAATAGTTGCATTCCTGAAAGAAGGAAAACTGCCAGAAGATCGCAAGGAGGCACACAAAGTCAGATTGAAATCGGCAAGATTCAGCCTGACTGCGGATGGACATCTCTACAGAAGGTCCTTCACAGGACCCCTTTTAAGGTGCGTACACCCTTTACAAGTTGAAGATTTTTTATATGAAATTCATGAAGGAATTTGTGGAAGTCACACTGGGGGTAGATCATTAGCCCATAGGGCCATTACCCAAGGGTATTGGTGGCCATACATGCAAAAAGATGCAGAAGCATATGTGAAGAAGTGCGAACCATGCCAACGGTTTGCACCTTTGATTCATCAGCCAGCTGCCGACCTGAATCCAGTATCCAGCCCTTGGCCGTTTGCCCAATGGGGCATGGATCTGGTCGGACAACTTCCCCAAGCAACTGGGCAGAGAAAATACTTGCTGGTAGCAACGGATTACTTCACAAAGTGGATAGAGGCAGAACCTCTTGCTAAAATCCGAGATGTGGACGTCAGGAATTTCATATGGAAAAACATTATCACTAGATTTGGCATTCCCAGAGCCATTGTTGCCGACAACGGAACGCAGTTCGACAGTAAGCTCATCAAGAACTTCTGTGCGAAATTCAAGATCAAGAATTACTTTTCAACACCAAGTTTCCCCCAAAGTTTCGGACAAGCAGAAGCATCCAACAAAGTAATTTTGGATAGAATAAAGAAGAGGTTGCAGGCAGCAAAAGGGAAGTGGGTAGACGAATTACCCAACGTGCTTTGGGCATATCGGACTACGCCGAGAAGATCAACAGGGGAATCTCCCTTTGCCATGGCCTATGGCACAGAAGCAGTCATTCCTCTGGAAGTCGGCATCCCAGGGATCCGAACCCAGGGAGTCGAAAAAGGGACTAATGATATACTCTTAGCCCGAGATCTCGATCTTTTGGAAGAACGAAGAGAGAAGGCTGCAATTCAGCTTGCAGTGTACCAGCAACAACTTGCCAGAGCTTACAACAAGAAGGTCAACCCAAGAGATTTTCAAGTCGGCGATCTAGTCTTGAGAAAAGTGGTCGGCAACAAGAAGGATCCCAGAGAGGGCAAGCTTGGCCCAAACTGGGAAGGGCCTTACAGAATTACCTCGGTGTTAGGTAATGGAGCATATCGACTTGAGGACAATGAGGGCAAAGCATTGCCAAGACCCTGGAACACTTGTAATCTGAAATTTTTCTATCATTGAGATGATCATTATTCTTGGCCGATGTCATCAATAAACTCACATGACTGATAAAGGTGCTGGAAGACATGAACAATGAGAACCCAAGTGGAACTCAGGTTCACATTGGGGGCAGAGAAGATACAAAGCCTACCACTTGTTAAAATTTGTAGCAATTTACAAGTTGGTCTGGCCGAATACAAAGCCTACCACTTGTTGAAATTTGTAGCAATTTACAAGTTGGTCTGGCCGAATGCAAACCTACCACTTGTTGAAATTTGTAGCAATTTACAAGTTGGTTTGGCCGAATACAAAGCCTATCACTTGTTGAAATTTGTAGCAATTTACAAGTTGGTCTGGCCGAATGCAAAGCCTACCACTTGTTGAAATTTGTAGCAATTTACAAGTTGGTCTGGCCGAATACAAAGTCTACCACTTGTTGAAATTTGTAGCAATTTACAAGTTGGTCTGACCGAATACAAAGTTTGCCGCTTGTTGAAATTTGTAGCAATTTACAAGTTGGTCAAACCGGTACAAAGCTTAGCTTCGCTTGTGAAATTTGTAGCAATTTACAAGTCGAAGTTAAGCCGAGATGGTTCCTTAGCTTCACTTGTTGAAATTTGTAGCAATTTACAAGTTGAAGTTAAGCCGACATATGATCATCTGTTGAAATTTACAGCAATTTACAGGTTGAAGTAAAGCTAAGTATATTGTTTAAATCCTTGTTGAAATTTGTAGCAATTTACAAGTTGAAGTTAAGCCGACATATGATCATCTGTTGAAATTTGCAGCAATTTACAGGTTGAAGAAAGAATTGCAGGACAGTATTATGCCGACGTAAAACTTGAAGTTATCGTACCCGAGGTATGTAACCCCGAGAAGATTATGCAAAGGAAGAACTATGTAAATCATGCAAAATATTCTAAGTATAGAATCAAACAGAAGCAATGAAGAAAAATTAAACAGTTGCATATAAAGAAGGCACTATGGCCTAGCAAGTCAATTGTTCACAAGTGACAAGGAAGGGCACATCGGCCACAAAACAAAACAAAGTACAAAAATAAAAACTAAGTTTCTTCAGCCTCAGGAGCAGTTTGCATCTGGACCTCGGAAGTCTCTGGAAGAACAACCTCGGCGTCTTTTTCTACCACAACTTCGGCATCCTTTTCCACTTCAACCTCGGCCTCCTTATCTGCCGCAATCTCGGCGTCAATCTCGGCCAAAGTCTTCTCAACACTCCTCTCAGCCAGGAGAAGGTCAGATGAAAGCCCACCTTTGTTAGCTTCTTTGGGCACTTCTCCAGTATCTTCATCCTGAGTCAAGTCTAGGACTTGGTCACCCTCAGGAAGAGACTTGATCTCACTGCCGTCTTTTGGCTTCCTTACCAAAGCTTCATTATCATCCTTGTCCTCATCCTGAGACTCAGACTTAGATTCATCTTCAGCTTGGCTTGGAGGAGGAGGTGGAGGAAATGTAAGACGAATGGCTTCGGTCTTGCGCCAGGGCGAGTCGGCAGGAAGATCAAGCTTTTTGGCCAAGGAGTTCCAACCTAGGGAAAATCCCCTGTTGCATGCCTCCCTAACTTGTGACTTGTAATCTTCTGCAACATCGGCCATGCCTTGGGCATATGCCTTGTCATCGGCCGCCTTAATCTCGGCGTCCTTGGTGGCCAGCGCCTCGTGAAGTTCTTGCTCGGCCTGGGCAGCCTTCGCCTGAGCTTCTTTCTTTTCTGCCTCGGCAACGTTTTTAATGGCTTCAGCAGCCTCGGCCTTTTCATCAGCCTCTTGCTTAGCCTGAGTTGCAGCCTCGGCTTGATCTTCTAGAGTCTTCATTTTATTTTTAAGACTCTTATTCTGTTTTTGGAGGGCAGCATACTCCTTCTTCATATCCTCTAACTTCTCCCGCGTCTCAAATGCTTGCAAGGAGAAGGAGTGGGCATGTTGCATGGCCTGAAAGAATACAAGGCAAAAGTTATTACAAAATGTGACAAAATCTAACAAGTATGAAGAAAGTGGCATGAAGACAAGTTATAAAATTCAGAGACTTACTTGAACGGATCGCTGCAGCATGAGGGCGTAGTTCTCAAATTCATTCATCTTGGCATTACGCTCAAGATCGCCCTCAAGCAGAACTGCAGTACTAAGTGCCACGCCGATGTTCACGTCGTCGGCACTTTCGTTGGCATAGACTGGCCTGTTTTCAAGTGTAATTTTGGGCTCCCAAGGAACTTTGGGAACCCTGGACCCCGAAGTCGTCGCAGACGACGACCTCGGCCTTTTTGGCTGAGTTGACCCTGATGGCTGGGCTTCAGCGGGTCTTTTGGCAGGTGCAGAGGAGGCCTTCTTGTTCTCGGCCAATTGGGAGATTGGCAGAGCGTCTTCGACCTCGGCCTCAGTAGCCTTGGATTTTTGTGGGGGCTTCTTGGTCTTTTTTGACTTCGGTGGGGGCACCGTTTGGGATGGTACATCATCCACATCGGCTGGAAGGTCGGCGAGGAGATCTAGAACAACGGGCTTCGGGCGGACCATTTCGGCAGTTTTTACAAGACGTCGCCGACGCTTTCTATCTGTTACTGGGATCAGGTATTGGGCAGAAGTCGATGGCAGATCAACTGGGTCAGATGATGAACCCTGATCAGCCCGAGATGTCGATGCAATTTGTAGGGTTGTGGTGGTAGATGGAGAGAGGCTCTTCTTCTTCCTCTTCGGAACGTCGGCCAATGTAGACTTGTATGTTGGGATGAAATTCAGCAGCAATGGGGCTTTGCGCTTCTGGATGGGCAAATCTAGGAGCTTCTTCAAATCCTTGCTAACAAAGTAGGACTGGCGGAAGGACTTTGGTGGCTTGCGAACGTCTGCAAAAAGAAACACAATATCAAAAACAGATAAAATTTTTGGAAAACTTGAAGAAAGCAACAGCTAAGCAATTGACGTTGGGCTCTTACCCTTGCCCTCTTTTACTGTTCGGGGGAGAGGGAAAAGATGGACTTCTTCATCTGGGCCAAACTCCCAATTCCCAGAAGCAATGAGATAATCATCTCCAGCCCCCTTGTTGGAGTCTGGAAGGTCGGCTACGATCTTATATTCGGTAGACCTCGGCTTAAGGTAATAAACATAACCTTTTTCCTTCAGGTTGAGGGCGCACATAGTGTAGCAATATTGGATGTCGGCAAGAGTGATCCTAACATTCTCTTGCCGAGCTAAGGCTATGATACCATTAAGGGTTCTATGGGCGTTGATGGTTAGTTGCATAGGGTTCAAAGAGTAGTAATGAAGGACTTCACGGAAAAGAGGATTAAGTGGGAGCCGAAGTCCACACTCAACAAAAGCAACAACAGGGAAAGGCATGGTATCATCTTCGGGCATAATGGAATCGTTCTCCCCAGCTAGCCTGAGGTGAACATCGGGAGGGATGGAGAACTCTTGCCTAAAAAATTCTAGTTTGGTTGGGGTGTTAACCCTATTTCTCCACATATCCATGATTTTTATGTAAGGATACTTGGCTACAAAGGCAGGATATTCCTAAAGGGTTCTTGGGACCTCGGCTTAAACCTAGGTGTATATTGGTGAAGTTGGTTTCAGTTTTTCCTAAGGATTGATGGATCTATAAGCAAATCCCAAACCTAAATCTACGAAGAACGAGTATGAAGGACAAAAAATCTGGAAAACAGAAAAGCAAGAGCGAAGCTTCAGATTCAAGAATACAAAGGGTGGAAGACCAAGAATAGAGGAGAAACAGTGCAAATGTTCATATGTAAAATCAAGAAATAAAGATGTATTCAGGTGAATGATTCGTAAATTAAATACTAGAACAGAACAACAATGGCAAGAAATTTCAGGGATAAATCAAGAACTGGAGGAGAAAAGCCAGTTGCTTACCAGAAAAGGTGAAGGCCGGAATGAGCTTCGCCGAGGACAGATGGCGGACGCTACAGTGGCGAAAGCTTCGCAGAAATGGCAGATGCAAGACAGTAGCAGAGTCGAGAGCTTCGAGCAATGGCAGATTCGAAGAAGAGGGAGCCTTAGAGAGAGAGAAAGCAAGGAAATCAAAATGCAAAAGTGAAGAGAAGAAAAGAGAGAGACAATTGTTTTGTCAAAAAAGTGAAACGGCGGCAAAAGCATTCATTGCGCCTAGGTTAACGCATACGTTAGACGGCGCAAACAGAGAAAAGACGACTTGCAGGCGCGTCACCAGCACGGACCAATAAGGGTAAAACGCGTCGGTGGAACGGTTGAAAAATGGTGCATGACAGCTCATGCGCGTAGGAGCATTGATCTGAATTCTTGCTCTTGGAGGAAGACATGTCGGCCTGAAATGGATGATCTCGGCTAGAAAGTTTTTAAGCCGACGTACGAGAAAGAATGTTCAATGTAAGTTCCATCACCTCAGTATGCCGAGGTAATAAAACTTAGGGGGCAGTTGTGGGGTTATATTTCTGAGTATCAACACGTGGCAGGGTGACGCCGACGTGTCAGCCGAGGTGCCACATGTCACAGTAAGTTTTACCGAGGTAATCTAAGAATTGCCGAGGTTATCTCCGAAGATATCTTAATCCAGGACAAAGGCCTCTCCTTTTCTTATACCTCGGCTTAACATACAAAGGCTGTGCTACCGAAGAAGAATTAAGCCGAGGTAACTGATAGATCGGCCATACCTGCCTATATAATATGTTAAAATTATCTTGGTCAGGTGGTTGTGCAACCATGTGAAGAAAGCCTTGAGGCCAAAACTGCTGGCCATGAGGCCATGTGAGTTAGCCATATGGCCACGAGCAGCCATGTGGAGTAATGAAGAGCTTTTATCTGGAAAGCTGCCAAAAGTGCAACAATGGGCTGGCAACCCAGCTCAAAAGCTGATGGCCTCTCCATTAACTTCTCTGGTATATATATGGAGAGGTTGAGAAGAATGAGGGGACGGAAGACAGAAGAGAGAAGATTACAAGCTAATTGTAACACTCACAATCACAAGCTTAGAGAGAAAAGTGAGAGAGAGAATTACAGAGAGTTAATTGTAATTCTTACTGCTTGTTCAATATAGTGAATTACCTCGGCCTCCCGTGGACGTAGGCAATTTTGCCGAACCACGTTAAATTCTTTGTGTTGTTATTTGTGCCATCTATTCTGCTTGTGTTCTACAGTTGAATCACTAAGATAGGCAGTGTGATCAGAAAATCACTCACACAGTTAACATAAAGTTTTACAGTGTCGCACATATAGTCCGCATCAACGGTAGATTTCAAAAGATTCATTATCCATAGTCCATTCCTCTCAGTCTTAATAGTATTACTAGCATGGGAACATGTATACAGGTGTGAGTTCAAAATCAGTTTTTTTCATGTAGCCATTCGTCCACAAATTCATAAGCAGAAGTTCATCTTTACAAACCAGTATGGGTTCCTAGTTTCAACAGTCTCACACACAAACAGTTCACGTGTATAATTCGAGTTCAAGGGTCCGTTCACTCAGTAATGTCCGTCAATACGTAACAGTGTAGTACAAATCATAGTCGTACAAATTTCTCGAATTACAGTCAATCATAAGGTATTCCCATGTTCAACAGTTCTAGTACAGTTCAAAAGGTCATACCTAACAGTTCTCATTCAGTCGTTGCAATATGATACAAGGACTTAACTCAGCAGGTTCTCGCCGTTCACAAGTCCTAACAGTTCTTATAGTGTATGGTTCATAAGTCCAGTAATTCAATCGGTTCAGTCAATATGTTCATAGTCTATACCGAATTACGGAATATACGATTCCCATACAAACGTTCGTATATAAGCAATTTCATCTATTTAAGGTAACACCTGTGTCAGTCATTTCAGTGTTCCGAGCATTCTCCATTCACGGAGGTCATTGATTTACCGGTCATTTTCACCTTTTGTTACTTCTGTTTCATTCTTTCTGATTCAGTTGATCTGGTTATTTCAATGCTGCTACGTTATCTCAGACATTATACTCTATCCAGGACATCTACACACCTTGACGGTCGTAAAACGTCGATTCAGTCAATCATATCTAGGTCACACCCACCTTCAGTTCTTTTCTAGTCTTTGTAGTCAGTATCTATCGTGTGGGGTGCCTATCGAACTAGCTGGGTAAATTTTACCTCATATTAGAGCAAAGTCTTATCACCTTTCAAGTTGTTCAAACTCAGGTACTTTCCTATCTCGGATGCACTGAGGAAAGCATTTTTCGAAGAAACTTCACACATTTTCTCAGTTTCTAAACCCAAGTCTCAGTTTTCAGTGGTTCAGTACCTCCCAGAAGTTCCGGTGGTTTCAGTTTATTTGGGTTTCTGTATCAATGTCATCAGTTCATATTCGGTTGATTCAAGCACGTACGTCGGCCCTTTTTATCTCATATCAGACGTGTGTATACTTTCATTTCAGTTCAGGTACGGTCACATGACCCTTCACTTTCACACGTTCGTTTTCTCATAGATTTCCACAGTCAGTAGTACATTAACATTACATGTCATTCCATTTAACTTCTTTAGTATGCATATAGGCTTCGTTTCATTTCACTATAAGCAGCGGTAGCAATTATAAACATAAACAGTTGCATACTTAAACAGTTTAACACATTAGCATATAATCAGTCATGTCATAACCACACACACTTTTTATGCTCATGCAATGCCCTAACTTCTTTTCTAGGACATCCTATAGCTCATTTGGACACGTGTGTGCGGTATAACTCGTGGTTAAGTATCGCTCTGATACCACTCTGTCACGACCCAAACCCGCCCCTATGGGTTTAGCACCGTAACCGGCCAGTAATCCGAGATTACCGAAGGCCTGCTTAACAGTAATACAGTAAAACAGAGTACAGGGGCATGGCGGAAGCCAGAACAGTAAATAAACAATGTCCAATGAGCTGTGACAGTCTGTATGCCAAAAAGATTTTTCATACATTTATACAGAACAGTACGAAACAGTATGCACAAAATATACAATCAGTCAAAACTGGGACTTAATCCCTATTAAACAGTACAGTACAATCTATACAGTAATACAAAACGGTACAGAGACAGACGGGGAAATATAACACCCCTAAGCCATAGCTTGAACAGGCTTGGAACCTCACAGTGAGGCACAGTGGTTGGCTGAAAAAACTGGAGTTTACCTTGACGCTTCTAGCTTTGATCCAGTGCCTGTACACCTACATATATATATGAGCAGTGAGCTAAAGCCCAGTGAATAACACAATGAGTAAAGGGGTTAAGAATAAATGTCATTTCAGTATTGAAGGTAGTCATTTCAGTCAGTTTATCAGTCATTCGGTTTGTGGCTCATTACTCAGGCCATAACAGTCATTCAGTTAAAATAGTGTTATGTGGTACATCCATTGGCATAACAGTACAGTAAACAGTAGGTTTTAAAAGACCGGGTCTTAACAAACCAAACAGTAAATGATGGCCATCAGTAGCAGTACAGTAACAGTAACAGTAACAGCAACAGTACTATTTCAGAGAACAGTACAGTACTTGTGGATTCAAGAGGTGTCTCGCACAGACTCTAGAGGTGGCTCACACTGTAGCACTTAGTTCCGTAGATTCTAGAGGTGGCTCACAGTGTAGCACTTAGTTCCGTACAGCACTTTGCTCCATATCAGAAATACAGAATGGCCATCATATCAGTAAATAGTAGTGGTTCCAAACTTGGGAACCGACAGAGATCTCTCTGTCGCAGTAACAGTAAACAGTAGGTGCCAGGGATGCTACAGTACAGTTCAGAATATAAGACATACGTTCATTCGGTACACAGTATCAGTTCAGTGAACAGTTCAATTCCGTAAACAGTATCAGTTCAGTAAACAATATCAATTCAGTAAACAGTTCAGTTCAGTAAACAGTTTAGTAACCAGTTCAATTCAGTAAGCAGTTTCGTAAACAGTTCAATTTAGTAAACATTTCAGTTCAGTGAACGGTTCAGCAAACAGTTCAATAAAGTAGACAGCTCAGTAAGGTAAACAATTCAATAAAGTAAACAGTTCAGAAGATAATCATTTTTGAACATATCTTTACACAATTGTTACTCACAGAGTTCTGGGCTACAGTAAGCTAGAGCGTCTCCTTGGTAAGCCAAACCTACACAGTTAACGGATTGAACACACACTAAGCTACACAGTTGGGAAAGATAATAACTTAATCCCTAATTTGCCTTGGTGTGTTCTACATCTATATCCTCAATAAGATGCCTTAACCTAGGCCTAAGAATGCCTAGGATGGAATGAGGATGCAAAGATGCACTCAGAAAACAGTTTCAGAATTTTCAGAAAAACAGTTCCCCGCTCGAGCGCATGTTTCCCCGCTCGAGCGGACATGCAACAAAGGTCCCCGCTCGAGCGTGTGACACAAGCCTTCGCTCGAGCGTACAATACCCCGCTCGAGCGGACTGTAAAGCAGTAAGAGATGCTGGGAGCTCGATTTCCCCGCTCGAGCGGCACTTTCTCCGCTCGAGCGGACAACCAAAATCTGGAAATTCCAGATTTGAGTCCCAAGCTCAAAATCAAGTTCCAATGTACCAAATTCGATCCTTTTGGGCTAATTTTCTGGAAAACACTTTAAAACTCAATATATAACATGTTTCAAAGATCAATTTGAGAAATCAAAGCCCAAAAGGTAGTTCCATTAAACACATTTTCAAACAACATTTCATATACAAGATGAACATGGTACATGCATGACTTTAAATCAATTCAAAACTTCAATACATGCTCTAATGAGCCAATTCTTTACAAAACAAGATGAAATCATGGACTTAAACATAAATATGAGCATGCATGTAACATTTGCCATGAAAACAACTTTAAATTCCTCAATACAAGCATGCATGCAAGAGATGAGCTTCAACTCAACACTATTGAACCAATTCATGCCTTAGATCACTAAAGACCCATGAATCATGCAAGAATAAACTCAAATGCACAATAAAGAAGGTCAATGATCTACCTTAGGTCTTGAATTAGAGGTATGGGGCTCAATTTAGCAATCTACACTTCCATTCTTCAAGTTCTCTAAGCCAATTTACCATGAAATCAAGCTATCTCCTCTCTCTCTCTCTCTAGTTCGGTTATGCTCTCAAAAATGAGTTGAGGAAATGTTTGAATAAAGTGTAATAAGGCTCAAAAACTTTATAATAAAGGGGTCCACTAACAATGGCATTAATGTAAATAAGCCTATCCCTTTTATTAGCTTATTTTAATCCAATGTATTCATACTAAATCAATTTTCAGATAATTATGCCATAAAATCACATTAATTATGAGGAATACAGAACGTCAGTCAATTTCAGATTTGGCCGCCGATAAGGCCTTCAATTTACAGTTTAAACATACCAATTTGAAGAGATAATTAAACAGTCAAACAGATAAACATGCACTTGAACAGATACGGTCAATCGATTCAGGTTCGGATCTCAGTTAGTCAGTTCAGTATTTCAATTAATTCAATTATCAATCATAATCAGTCTCGGTTTAGCAGTAATCAGTAAATAGTGACGGGGGTTGTTACAGAATCTGTCTTAAGGACAGAGTGTCACACACTCGACTTGATCTTTTTATTATTCATTCGGTTCGGTAAAATAATTTCGGTACGTTATTTATTTTATTTGTTTGACTTAGTTTCAATTTATTTATTGTACACAGAAGATTGTTCTAACAGAGGTCCCATGCCTTGGGGGACATGAATAACCATTGGCCCTCTGATCAGTCAGTTTGTGAGCCTCTATCTGTCATGGATCCACTAACACTCTGATATCTGGTGTAGAGTAAAGTATTGTACGAAGTTAAGTGCTACACTATTGTAGGAGCCACCTCTAGAGTTCGTACAAGCCACTTCTTGAATCCATACATCTGTTCTATTCTGTACCGTGGTTATGATTCCTGGTGTGGAGCAAAATGTTGTATGGAGCTAAGTGCTATACTATGGTGGGAGCCACCTCTAGAGTTCGTACAAGCCACCTCTTGAATCCATACATCTGTTATGTTCCGTTCTGTATCGTGGTTATGATTATTTTATTTATATGATTTTTGTATTATATGTCAAATGATTTCCGTATATATTTTTTGTATTTTAATATCAAGCTTTGTTTAGCCAATAATTATCCATGATGAATTTTATGCCCTTATGCTTTTAGTATAATATTTCTTACTCTGTCATGTGCTTATAGTTGTTTACCAATTTTCAAGAAACAATACAATTCAGGAATAGCTTTTGGAGGGTTTTAGAAGGGGTTGCAGAATAGAGACACACAACACTTTTATAGTATTTATAGTTTTATTCTTTATATGTAAATATCGACCTTTTTGGTCAATAAATTGTGTGATAAAAATAGAAGCTCCAATAATTATTTTGCTACCCTTACTTAAATATTATTTCCGCTCGCGTTTATTTATTTGTTCAAGAAATGGCCGGAGGTAACTTTAATTACTGGCCTTCACGATACTTAACCCTTGGGTACGGGAAATAGGTCGTGACACTAGCACATCACTAAGGAAGACAAAGTCTACGGCCTCCCTCACAGCCGCCTCACCGGCCACTCTTACTTTCTTGAAGATGTCATCATCTCTTCCGACAACCAGTTTGCTCTCTTCGGTAGCTAGGACTCCGAGCTCCGCTTCTGGGACCTCTCCACTAGCATCACTGCTCGCCGCTTCGTCGGCCACTTCAAAGACGTCATCTCCGTCGCTTTCTCCTTCGATAATCGCCAAATCATTTCGGCTTCCCGAGATCATTCAATCAAGCTGTAGATGTCAAGATTGTGTGGTTAGAATCCATATTTTAGTCCATGAATTACAGAGTATAGTACTTCCTCATAGCATTTTGAGTCATTTAGATTTGAGTTAAAATTTTGGAAATGATATTTGTAATCTTTATCTCCGATGGCTTTGAGGCCTTTGTAAATCCCAATTCTTAATGCTCACCTCAGTAGGAACACTAAGCCAGCACCTATTAATTTTCTCTGTATTACTCAATTTTCTTTGATTTTCTCTTTTTTTCTCTCTCTCTCTCTCTCTCTCTCTCTCTCTCTCTCTCTCTCTCTCTCTGTGTGATAAAAACATAGGTTTGCTAGATTTGGGGAAGAAAATTGGGGTTTTGTGATCTGAGCCGTAACTAGTTAGACATACATATATGTGGATCTGGTTTGAGTGAATTTCTCTGGATTGGAAGGGGATTTTCTCTAGGTTTCAGTAAATTTCTATGAATTGGAGGTGGATTTTCTCTGGGTTTGAGTGAATTTCTCTGGAAGTGGAGAGAGAAATTTCTCTGGTTTTCAGAGAATTTCTCTGGGTTGAAGTGAAAGTCCAGATGCATCATGGGGTTACGTTTTGGGGAATACACTCGTTACAGGTATAAATTATGTATATATAAGTATGATTATATATATACATGTGTGTGTGTGTGTGTGTGTGTGTGTGTGTGCGCGCGCGCGCGTAAACTGATGTAGTGTATGATTATATATTTTGATAGGTATATATCTCTGGTTGTTCAAATTTCTCTAGTATTGGATTTTCTCTGCATTAGCGATTTTTTCAATAAATTCGAAATTTCTCTGTAGAGAAATAAAGAATTTCTCTGGGTTTGATTTCTTCTTTTCAACTCCAAATTGATTGTTCTTATTGCATTTATGGTTCTGACTTTAGATTTTCTCTGTATTAGCAATTTTTTCAACAAAATCGAAATTTCTCTAAAGAGAAACATAGAATTTCTCTAGATTGGAGAGAATTTCTCTAGTCCAGAATTTCTCTGGAAAATCCAGAGAAATTCTTTGAATGAAATTTTTCTGAATCAAATTGAGAGACTTTAGACATTATGAAAATATTAAATGTTCTTTATGCTATAAAATTTTAATACTAGGGACCCTAAAAAAAAAAAAAAAACTCTTATTTTTATTCACACCGTACTTTCAGGTACGGGCATACACTATGTTATGGTTGGGGATGAAATTAATCTCATCAATCCTGGAATAGATGGATCAAAAGTGCCAGATTGTGACCTAAACAACTTAAGTGGTACAGATATCTTGGCATTTAGGGATTTTTTGGTCAACTACATGGCTTCAAATTACCATGCCAATGACTTGAATGGGTGCACTAATTAGCCTTACTTCCAGGACCTATTTGATTTTGGAGGGTGAGTACCTCAAATTAGTTATAATTACATTATGTTTTTACTTTGAAATATGGTTATTTTAAACTTGTTATCTCGAATTGCAAAATTTATCTCGAATTGCAAGTAGAATAGAATTTGCAAACATTAAGTATATCTTTGAAATTTAATCTGCACTCTAGATCAACATTTGATTTTTTTTAACTTGTTTTGAAAAAACATGTAAAAAAATAGAGAGGTGACGTGATCCAAAAAAGCTAAAAAGCCAAAAAAAAAACTTTTAACCAAGTTGTCAAAATAAGCTAATAAACATCCATTAAGTTGTTGTTGGTCAGACCTTTTTATATATTGTTTTATTTAACTAAATAAATTTATGCAAGAAATTAAAATGTTATAACACTCTGTAATAATAATAATAGGGAAAATTATCAACACCCCCATCGAGGTTTGACTAAAATACAAATTCTCCCCTGAAATTTGAGAAATTACATCCTACTCTTGAGGTTTATATTTGCATAACAAATTGACCCCTCATTTGTTATGCAAATATAAATCTCAGGAGACAATTTGTAATTTCCCAAACCTTAGGGGGGAATCCATATTTTAGTCAAACCTCAAAAGGGGTGTTGGTTATTTGCCCAAAATAATATGTAGACAAAAACTAGAATGTACTTCCTAAAAGAAAGCATATGATATGTCTTCTTTCCTTTTTTTTTTTAAATATTATTTCGTAATATAAATCACAAAATGTTATAACTTTTTGTCACAAAATTGTTTAATTTTTCTCATCACAAAATATTATAACAAAAATCACGAAGTGTCATAATTTTGTCATTCATAATTTTAGAGTTTAAATTCACTATTTATAACTTTATCACAAAGTGACAAAACTCAAACCACAAATATGTTGGAATTTTAATAAAAATAAAATTAATTATTTCTATTAATTTTGACCGTTATTAACATTAATATTGATTTTAAACATTTCGGTTATAAAGATATTATTATTATTATTATTATTATTATTATTATTATTATTATTATTATTATTATTATGTTATGATTAATTGTTATGTCTTAATTCTTAGAAGATTTTCACATATATAATCCTATGTTTCCTCTAGATGGAGGACACACACAAGAAATATAAGAAGACACATGTACATGAGGTATTGAGTTTTAACATGATAGTACTTTATTTATGTTATGTATTTTTTGGCAATTACAGTTTGTGACTCGTTCATATTCTCTTGGTGGACGTGAACATTGGATGAGGAAGGCTATGAGCACTTGGGTTGTATCTTGGAGCCGTTGCACTTCGATTGTACATTCACATGAGGAGGAACAATGATTTTAAGGCAGTGACTACATACATCTCAATCTCACAGACCAACTTTTGCTTACTTTATATAAATTTATTTATTTTCATATTTTATTTATCATAAATCCCTGAATCATTTTATTAATTAAAGTATATTAATGCATAACATTTTTCTAACAAAATATTTATAATTTTCACCACAAAAAAATCGTACAATGCAAACTTTTCTTAATAATTAAAAAGGAAAAATGAAGTGATTTGTATTTATTAAATAAACCAAGAAGAAAATAATACTTCGTGTATGCTTTGTTTGTAAAAAGATAGTCAAAACGCTGCCGCATAACTGCAGAGCATGGGTTGTTGTGCTTTACGCACAACAGTATTTCTCAATTCCTTTTTGAAACAACCAAAAGGAAATTTTATTGATAATGATCAAGCAGTAATACATTGACAATCATCAATAAAATGGGAGGAGCAAAAAGCATCATAACAAGACAACTCGCTCCCAAGAAGCATGACCATTCATTTGGTAGCACCATCCGAAGTTGGTAAGACACCAACCTAACAGCACAAAAGACACCAATAGATGAACTCCAACAAAGAAATCAGAAGCACAAAGAGATCTATATTAGCCGCCCAGAACAAATTTACTCCCCAAACAGTATCTGATTTGCCTTAAATTGGTCAGGAAGTCCTGAACAGTGAAGTGAAAGCCCTTAAATCTCTGGTTCAACCACAATGCAAGTCTGATTTTAATCAAATCACACAAGTCCTCCAACTGAGGTTTAGCAGCCAGAAAAATACACTCATTTCGCAGCTTCCATAGAGACCAAAAGACAGCTGAAGAAATGACTTTCCAAAGCAATTTTTTTTTCTTGCTAAGCTTAACACCTTCCCACCAATAAAGAACAACTTCCACAGATCCTGGTAGAGCCCCTTGCACCTCCCACCAATTCAACATTGTAGCCCAAACCCTCCAAGTAAATTGATAGTGCAACAGCACATGGCAGTTAGATTCATTCACAGCTTTACAGAAAACACAAAAGGCTGGTGAATTAGCTTGAAGCACTCCAATTTTCTAAAGAAAGTCTGTTGTCTTTACTCTGTTTTTCCATGCTAACCAGCAGAAAAATTGAACCTTTGGAGGTGCGAATTTGTTCCAAACTAACTTGCTAGTAATAAGGGAGGGGCCAAAGGAGACAACTTCACTTCTATAGACAGATGAGACAGAAAACATACTAGAACCTGCAGCCAACCAGACTGGTTTGTCCTCCAGATTATCACATAAATTTGAGACAGACATCAAAAGCACCTTGAGTCTACTGACTTCCCTCTCTTTCCACTCATACAACCTTTTTCTAAAAAGAAAGCTCCAATCCCCTGAAGCAACCCTCCTGTCATACATTAAATGCAAAGTTTCCTCCTTCTCCATCACTAATCTATAAAGAATAGGGATTTCATCTTTCAAGCAATAATTGGAGCATCATCTATCCTTCCAGAAGATAATTCTTTTCCCATCCCCTACCTTAACAAGAAAATTATTGTGATAGAATGACATCAGATTACAACTCCTCTCCGCTATGGAGATGATTCCTTTCCACACACCAGAATAAATGTTGTTTGAAATAGGAGAGGGACACCAGCTTTTAACATCCAATTTATATTTGCTATGAATGATCTTTCTCTACAAAGCATCTTTCTCTTTGGCAAATCTCCACCACCATTTTAATAACATACAATCATTTACCAGCCTTACTTTTCTGATGCCTAAACCCCCTTGTTTCACACTCTTTGCTAATTCATCTCATTTAACCAGGTATATTGGTTTTCTAGACACAGACCCACCCCAAAGAAAAGCAGCTTGCAGCTTCTCAAATTCTCTTCCTACTCCTTCTGGCATTTTAAAAAGAGATAGATAATACATAGGCAAGACAGAGGTTACAGACCTTATTAGAGTGAGCCTTCCTGAAAATGATAGCAGCTTTCTTTTCCAACAAGCTAGTCTGATTTTGACTTTATCAAGAACTGGCTTCCAAGTTGCCTTCTTATTTGGATTAGCCCCCAAAGGCAAACCCAAATACTTCAAAGGAAGTTCCTTAGATTTACAATGCAGCTTTGAGGTAAAACTGGATAGTATTTCTCAATTCCTTATTATATGGATTTTATAATTATAAAACAAAAAAACACAATAACTTTATATTTTTTGAATCATAACTAAAATAAATAAATAAAAATATTTGGGTCAAAAATTCAAAATTAAATTTTCTAAGTCTAAAGGTCTAGACATTTATTTTTTTGTTCAAAAAAACAAGTTCATATAAAAAGACCAATATATATATGGCCTTGTTTGGCAAGAAACTTTTTGGATTTTTTTTAGTTAAAATTTATAAAAAGATAAAATAATCTAAAATAGTCAATAAAACAAAATGTCATATCAAACTCCTAATCATTTCACTTTTTTTTTTCCCCACAAAAATCACATTTAACAACAAAAAAAATTTAGTCATCTTTCCAAACATAAAAATTTTAACCTATTAAAATAGTTAGGGTCTGTTTGGTAACGTTTACGTTTTCAGTTTATATTTACAAAAATTTTATAAATTGGTTTTTGTTTATTTTTGTTTATTTTTAGAAAAACATAAACTACAAACGCGTTTGGTAATTGACAAAATGTTTAAAAAAATTTAAAAATATAAAAAAAGAGTGAGAAATGGCAAGTGGTGGCAAGTGGCGGCGGAAGACGGTGATGGAAAGTGGTAACGGTGAGTGGTGGGTAGCGGGTGGGTGGTGGTGGTGGTAGGTGGGTGGGTAACGGTGGTGGGCGGTAGCGAGTGGGTGGTGGTGGTGGTGGCAGGTGGTTGGTGGTGGTGGTAGGTGGGTGGCGGATGGCGGGTGGTGGTGGGTGGTGACGGGTAGGTGGCGGGTGTGGTGGTGGGTGGGTGGGTGACGGTGGTGGGTGGTGGGTGGTAGCGAGTGGGTGGTGGTGGTAGTGGTGGCGGGTGGTGGCGGTGGTGGTGGGTGAGTGGGTGACGGTGACGGGTGGTGGGTGGTAGCGAGTGAGTGGGGGTAGTGGTGGTGGTGGTGGTGGTGGCGGGTGGTGAGTGGTGGTCGTAGGTAGGTGGTGGGTGGTGGCGGGTGGGTGGTGGTGGCGAGTAAGTGGCGGATGGTGATGGTGGGTGGGTGGGTGATAGTGGCGGGTGGTGTGTGGTAGCGAATGGGCAGTGGTGGTGGTGGTGGTGGTGGTGGCAGGTTGGTGGTGGATGACGGGTGGTGGTGGGTGGTGGTGGTGGTGGGTGACGGTGGTGAGTGGTAGTTAGTGTGGTGGTGGCGGGTGGGTGGTGGCGAGTGGGTGGCAAGTGGCTAGTGGTAGCGGGTGGTGGGGAGGTGGGTGGTGAGTGGTGGTGGTGGGAGGTGGGTGGTGGGTGGTGGTGGCGAAAGACGGTGGTGGAAAATGATGACGGATAGTGACTAGTGTTGGGTGGTAAAAAAAAAAAAAGACTGAAAACTCAAAACGGAAACACATTTTTTGAATTTATATTTTTTGACCAAATTTATAAACTGAAATCACTGATTTATAAATCCAAAATTTATCAAATAAATTTTTATTGAAATTTTTAAAATTTTTATAACTATAAACAAAAAAA
Source organism: Camellia japonica (assembly GCA_030407325.1). Classification (NCBI taxonomy): domain Eukaryota; kingdom Viridiplantae; phylum Streptophyta; class Magnoliopsida; order Ericales; family Theaceae; genus Camellia; species Camellia japonica. The sequence continues at coordinate 2,754,388 of JAPPVO010000007.1, forward strand.
CGTAAATATTATTAAACGTCACCTTAAAAATTAAAATAAACTATCAAAATAGATAACTTCCCAAGACAACGCCATTATCCAGTAGGCAAAGCAAAACAACAAAACCCTCACACACCCTCTCTCTCTCCTCTCCTCTCTCCTCTCTCCTCTCTCCTCTCTCTTCATCTCCGACTCTACCACCAACATGTCGGCGTCGACATCATCCACTCCGCCGATCTCCTCCATTGCCACTGTTATCCACTCCGCAGATCTCCTCCTCTGCAATCGTCACCGCCGCCGCCATCGCAGAAGCCATATCCGTCATCGCGCCGTCGTCGTAAAGAACGCCACTCGTGAAGAACATCGGCGTTGAGCCATCGTCGTGAAAAACGTCGGCGTTGGCGATGAAACCCTAACGGCCACCTCTATCTCTCTCTCCATCTTCTCTTTCTCCTCCCTCTCTCTCTCAGATCGTGAAACCCTAGCCTCCTTCTCCGTAACCGCAACAGACTACGGCGATTCTGCCGCCTCCGCTGCCGGATATCTTCACCCGTCTTCTCTCTCCACCAGAACCACCGCGAGATCCAAATCCGTTGTTTCTAGATACATATCTCAAGTTTTAAAGATCCAGATCTTCATCGTCAAGCCATCCGATGTAATCAGACCGTTATCACTTCGAGCCGAGCTTGCGATGGAACCCTCAGATTCAAGATCTATCTGTTTTTGTTGATCGATTTGTGTTGTTTTCTTATCTTTTCGACATATCAGTGCATCTATCTATCTCTATGTGTGTGTGAGTGTGTTTGCGAGAGAAAAAGAGAGAGAGAGAGAGAGAGAGAGAGAGCGCTTCGGGTTGGTTGTTGTTGTTGATCTATCTGTTGTGGTGTTGTTGATTTAAGCTGGTGATGATCTGTGACTGCATGTTGAATTGTTATTTTAACAAATTAAAAAGAATTTTGAACATAAACAAATTTGGTTGGGTGATGATCTGTGACAGATATTTGAACAGATAAGTGAAAAAATTAAACAGGTAATGAAATTTGAATATGTATTTGAACAGATAAAGGAAAAAATTATATAGATATAAAAATTTATATAGATAAAATTTGGATAGAAAATTTATAGAGACAAAAATATTGATCAGATAAAAAATTGGACAAATAAAAAATTTATACATAAAAAATTCGGACAAATAGACAAAAAAATTTGAATAGATAGATGAAAATTTTGAACAAATAGAAAATAATTTGAACAGATAGTTAAAAAAAGTTAACAGATAAAGTAAGGGGTAAAATTAGAAACAAAACGTCATTTAAAACAAATAAAATGACCTTTCACCAAACTATTTCACAAATGGTGGATCTCTTAGCAATAAAAAGAAAATATGCTGGACCTAATGCTTTAAACACCTTCTAAATTGAATTTATCACTAATTTTTTCAATTCAAAAAAAAAAAGAAATTATAACCCAACATACAAAAATTATAACCCTAATTTTGATATGATATTGTTTAATATCAAATTTGGCCAAGTATCCATCCATTACCCCATTCAGATAAATTCTTAAATTATTTCTCTCCAAATCAAGTGACTAAAAACAACGCTTCTTCCTCTTGAATGTAGCTTCACTCTCCCTAGCAAAGCATGTCAAGGTGCGACATCTCTCCACTTGTAATAACCCTGACCCGTAATTAGCTATTAATCAGTAATTAAGAATGCTAATGAGTGGATTAAAATAAATTGTGGGATTAATACGTAAATTGCATGATAATTGGCTTCTATCTGCTACTTATAGCAATATCTGTTTGAAATTTTGCTTTAATATGTTAATTGGAATTTTTAGAACACCATGACAAATTTTATAAAAAACTGATTCAGTTTAGTAAAATCGCATGTGATTAAATTAATCCTTAATTGGAACTATTTTTGAATAGTTGAATTTTGTGCTAATCTTGAATAAATTAAGGTTACTTGTGTTGAATTAAATAATGCATGATTGGTACCTAATCTAGTCCTATTATTGACCCAAGATGAGAATTAGTGTATTATTTGGGTTGAGGCATTGGTGGTGTTGGGTGTAGGGAATCATAACCCTTGTGAGTGTGTGTTGGGTGAGTGCATGTGTATGCACGTGTAGTGTATGCAAAGAGTGAGGTGTGTGTGTGTGTGTATAGTCTGATGAAAGCTGAGGGAGAGTTGTATCATTTCCTTCACTCTTGTGATCCGTGTAGAGAGAGAGAGAGAGAGAGAGAGAGAGAGAGAGAGAGAGAAGCTCAAGGTTTAAAGAACAAGGAGGAAATTAGGAAGGCCAACTCTCATTGTTTGAAACCAAGGATCTAGGTAAGAGTCAAGAGCTTGTTCTTCTGTAGATAATCTGCCATGCATCATGTTTCAACCACCTTTGGACCATTTTCACGAAATTAGCTTGAGGAGTGGGTCTTTGGGTTGTAGGTGCCTTGCATGTGCATTCATGGTAGATTTATCTTTGATTTGATCATGTTGAAGTTGAGTTTTGGAATCCTTGCATGCATGTGAGTTTATATCATGTCCATGTTTCAGAAATTCATGAGTTCTTGATCACCAATTGCATGTTATGAAAACCATGAAAAGAGTTGAATTATTGCATGAAGAAGTTTTGGTTCAAACCTTTCAAGAATTGATGAGTTTTTGAATAAAAGATGTTTTAAGGGTCTTGTCTTGAAGTTTTCTAAAGCTATTTTTGTGTGTTTGATCAAATCATGCAAGACCCCAAGGTTTGGAGGTGGTTTGGAAGCCATTTTTACTAAGCTTTCTATCCAGAAATTTACAGTTGGCTCGAGCGAAGAAGTGGTGGCTCGAGCCAACATTTCGAGCTCTCAGAATTTTGCACTCTGCCAAAGGCTGGCTCGAGCGAAGAAGTCTTGGCTCGAGCAAGCTCTGTTTTTGCCTTCTGCTGGCTCTAGCCAAGAAAAGCTGGCTCTAGCCACCAGCCTATTTTCAGCATGTTTTCAAAAGATGTTTTAAGAACATATCTTCACTCCCATCTCTTTATGGGCATTCTTAGGCATGATTTATGAGCCGTTAAAGATTAATAAGCTAATAAATAACATAAGTAAGTGAATTAGGAAATATGTGTAGAATCCGAGTATATGGGCATTATGAACAAGTTATGTAGCATGGAATGAATAGGAAATTAAAGTGAGAAAGCTAAGCCATGTATGACCACATGAACGAGTAATAATGAGACATATTTTGTGCTATGTATTTTGTGATTGTAGGTCAAGACTCGAGGATTGATTGACCATTTACGGGAACCACTGTGAGTAACGTTATCGTAAAGATACGTTTATATGAAATTATGTTCCAAATGTGATATATCAAGCTATGATTTCTGAAATGATATATGTTTCTGTGAACGAAGATCTATATTTGAAATCTATTATGGCATCCATAGATAGTCCCAAGTCATGGGGGACGGCATGAAAATGCGGGTCCATGACATTTATGAGATCTCGTTAGCCACTTCATTGTGGTGATATGTGTTTAATCGGTGTCCGGGACCGGTTACTCTAGTCGGAAGACGTTATGTGATATGTTCGATATGTTCTATGGGATATGCCATTATTATGTTCTGATATGAGATGACCATGATTATGCTATGATCTGTTTTATACGTATGAAATGTTCGGAATTCGTTCACTAACCCCTTTACCTTAATGTTATTCACTGGGTTTTAGCTCACTGTTTGTATATATATGTATATAGGTGAGCATTCTAGAGTTCGAGCCCGAAGGCTTTTGCCTGAAGTTTTGTTCTGTTGTCAGCCAACCTTTGTGCCTCACGTGGAGGTTCCCGAAGTGTCTTGGGTTCAAGTGTTGATTAATTCTGTTTATGCATGAGACTTTATTTTATTTATGTTGTCTGTACGGAAAATACTGTAATGTGTGTGGTATAATATAATGTATGGTTGACTTATGGTTATGTATATAAAGTTTTTAAAATATTCTGTTTCATATAAGTCAGCACAGCTCATTGGACAATTATAATTTTTGTATATTGCTTCTGCTAGCCCCTTATTATATGTTAATCTGTTCAGAGGCCTTCGGTAATCCAAGGATTACTGGCCGGTTACGATGCTAAACCTATAGGGGCGGGTTTGGGTCGTGACACCACTTATGCAACAGAGTTGATTTTTCATAGGAGTGTAAAAATGATCCGCGATCCGGGATGGGCCCAGCCCCAGTCTAATACGAGACCTTAGGCTTGGGCCATCATGTTGAAGCCTGACCCATCCCGTGGGTCCTGCCCACTTGGGCCAACACGTGGCCCAACCCATCAGCCCGCTCAAGGCCCATTCAAAGTCTGTCCCGCCCAAGGCCTAGTGTCATTTTTTATGAAAAAAAATAAAATTTTGATTAAAAAAAATAGAAAAAATAAAATAAAACGTTCAAGCCCAAATTTGGCCCAAGCCCAATCCCAGGCCCATCGGCCCAGCTTAAGGCCTAGCCTGCCTAAGGTTCAAATATCCTCTGGGCCTAGGACTAATTTTCTGGTCCGTGGGCCAGGTCAGGCCGAATTTTGACAGGAGCTGCAAGACTTGACATGAGCGGGGCCGGACCGGGCCAAATTTATACCCCTCATGCCCATGTCAAAAAGTGAGTAGGAAAATGTTTGGTAACTCAAAATTTTGTGACTCAAATGGCTCAAATCTGTCAAAACGACGTCGTTTTACACTCATTTATACTCAAAACGACGTTGTTTTGAGTGATTTGAGCCATTTGAGCCACAAAATTTTGAACTACCTAACATTGTTGAAGTGAGTAATACTGTAATAATTATCTCATTTTATAGTATTTTGTTCACTTTGAAAATAAAATTACTTTGGAAAATAGGTGAACTGTTTTAAAAGGTTATACAATTAATGAAAACTATTTTCAAACATGTACAAAGTGCACTGTATTTTTTATTTTATTTTTTTGTCTTTTCTTGTGTCTTATGCTTGTTAGTAGAGAAGACCCAACATTTTTTTTAGCAACCTTGTTACAATATATATGGATTTTATTAAAGTGTTTTAAGATTCAAGGTATCACGTTTAAAATTACAAATATTTTTCTACAAAAACGACGCACAATTATTTTAAATTTATTAATTGATATTTGCAAGACATTCATCAATGAGATCTTACATAGAAATTATTATCGATTTTTTATTTATTATAAAAGTTTGTATAAAAAAATATAAAAATATTTTAAATCTTGTTAAGTAATGTTTTTAAGACACTTGTTAATAAGATCTTATATATAACATAAACATAACTAACCGTTTAGCTTGCAGGCCAGTAATAGTCTTTCACTTAACCATTTTGTATCTCTTGTATTTATTTGAAGTCTTTCTTCCAGAGCAAAAATAAAAAATACAAAAAACAACTATTTTTTTCAAAATTGTAAACATTTGTAATCTTTTCTAATTTAAAATAATAATAATAATAATATAAGTAGGATTATTTGGAGAAGCAAAAAAAAAAAAGAATCATAGTCATTTTTTTAGATAGGGAAGTGTACGGGGAGCAAATATTCCGTAGAGCCCGTACTCCTTTCTACCAAGCTCCTTATCTGTCCGATCGACCTACGAACACAATGGCGGTGAGCTACCCAGCGGTGTGTGGCCGGAAAACCCCTCTGACGGTCAAGTTAGCACATACTCAGATAGAGAGAGAGAGAGAGAGAGGAGAGTTGAGTGTTTAGGTTTTTCTCACCAAAAAATGTTCCATCCTCAGTATGGAGGGCGCAGTCATGCTTATCTACTTTCTACGATCAAATCTGCTCCCATTAGCCTCTTGACACGTGGAGCTGCTCTCCCATCTATCAGCACAAATCCAGCAATCACCACCTAACCAAACCGGCAGACTACATTAGTGGGAGCTTGGCAGCCTGACGGCATCACCTCGGCCTCACACAACCGTGCTGCATAACGAGTCCGAGTGCTCCACTCATCAAGCTCCATAATGACCATGCTCAGTTGCATTCCGGCATAACCGAGCTTAAGACAGGTCGAGCTGGTAAACCGAAGCCCTTCCTGCCGAGCTAAATGTGCGAACCGTAGAATCCCGAATGGCAAGGATCATTCCGGCCGAATAACTCAAGTAGCTCGGTCCCCACATGGACAAGCCCAAGTAGCTCGGTCCTAACATGGCCCTGGGCCTCAACCGAGCAGAACCATCTCTGGACAGGCCCAAGCTATCACGGCCCAAACGCGCTCGGCCCTCAATTTGCCCGGCCTTTACCATGGCCCATTCCAGCTCATAAATCTCCCTCTCAATTGCCCCTTAATTCTGTTCGCGCAAAAGCGTGACTGGGATTACGTGACCTAACCAGGGTATATTCCCCGCCGGTCTTTCCTCCACAAGTTGTAAACTGCGCTAATCGACATGCTCGGTTTCTAGACTTGCCCGGTCGACGCCTCAACTCGCCTGCCTATCTCTTCAATACCGACGTTGCCGTCAATAAGGACACGCGTCGATCATTTATTGGCCTCGAGCAACCAACCCCGACGTCTTTTCATATTCGAATTTTGGCAGCATTTTTCGCCTATAAGTACGCCATTTCACCCTTTCATTCTCTTCTTATTGCCTCTCTTTCGTTCCAAACGATCTAGCACCATCGTTGCCCTCGACTCCCAAGCTCCATTCTTACCTCCTACTGCGTTCGTGCTCAAGATTCGACTTCTGCCTCATTCTGGTAAGTTCTCCCAATTTCTTTATTGCTTTTTCCTTTGGTATTTCGCATTCCTGGGCACAAAAACCATAGGTTTTAGGATATAACCCCCCCCCCAAAAAAAACCTTTTCTGCCCTTACTCTCTTTGCTGTTCTTCAACTCCAGTGATGAACATATGAAGATCTGGGGCGGACCGGGCTCCAGGTCTTCTTTTGATCCCAAAAAACATCTAAACCGAGCAAATTATGAGTTTGCAAAAAACTACTATAGGAACCGAGGTAGGCAGAGGGCTTGATCGCTCGACCGGGCTAACATCTGGTCTGCTTGAGCGATCGAGCTTCTGAATTTACCTTTGTGACCGAGGTGGTCCGGCACTCCATCTAACTGAGCTAAAGTCAAGCTCGTTTTACGCGACCGCGCTCCCACTTATACTCACCCTCCTTTTCCTGCAGAGTCCAAGGGAACCACGCACCAACACTGAGGCTCTCAACGACCGAGCAGCCATCAAACAAGAGTCTGTGATAAACCAACACGGCCGCGCTAAAACCAGCCGGCTACACATGGGGCGCTACTGCTTCTTGGTCGACACGCCAGTTGCTCTAGCCGCGTTCTGGGAAGAATACAGTATCCCAGACGACGTTCATCTAGAGCTCAGTGACGAGAACACAACCCCCTAGGGCAGATTAGACCAGCGCCCTTTCACCGTGCTTTCCATTATAGAATGAGGCCTCCGCTTCCCGGTTAACCCCTTAATGTGCGAATTCTTGCGGCGCACCGGGCTAGCACCAACCTAAGTCTCAACCAACACTTAACGCATAATAAACGGAATCGCCGACTGAACAACCGGCTAAGAACCAACTTAGGTCTAGCCGAGATACTTCACCAATATACCCTCGGGCATACAGGCGATGGCCTTGCCTATTATTTAAAGATCAGACCGGGCAAGGAGAAGATAGTGACCGGTACCCCAGACAAAGACTTGCACGACGACGACTTTTTCTGGGTGTTCGGTAATTATGAAACAGTCGATGTGCCGAGCTGGTATATCAGCAAAACTTTCGGCGAAACATGTAAGCCATGCTAACTGCTCGGTCAAATCACTTTCTTTCTATACTCTGTACTTACATCTTTTCTTCATCTCTTCTTTACAGCAATTGAAGCTTTGCAAGCCAACTATCATTATCCCAACGAAGCAGCCATCAAAACCGTGCTTCGGTACCGTAGCTGGGATTGCCACGAACTTCTCAGTTACATACCGACCTATAGATACTCCGCTCCCCGCCGGAGTAGAGTGACAGACTTCCTTCGAGCGCCGTCGCCACCTCCTGACCCCACACTCCCGGACGTGCCCCTTATCCGGTTGACCGAGGCAGAGGAGATGGCCAAAAGAAGCCGCATCAAGAATCTGATCACTGTTACATCCACCGAGCTACCGAGCATCCCCTCTCGCACAGCCGCTGCCAGTCAACCAAGCGGGACCGTTGTCGCATTGGCGTCACTTACCGCGGTGCAGGCAAGCAAAGAAAGCCGTCGAGCTGGAAAAAGGCCTCGTATCGCCGATCCCTCAGCCGAGCTCGTTGCGGAGTTGAACACCGAGCAACCAGCGGTCACAACTGACCCAACACCACCATGGAAGCCCTAACTGAAGAGTATCGGTCAAAGGGGACAAGGAGCATCTACTCGGCTTTGACCTAACTAAAGCCTTGCTTCTGCCGAGTGATGTGGTCGACAGTGACCACGTGCCTGACACCCGGCTGGTGAAGTCCTCGGTCAAGTCTATGACCCGGGTAAGAATCTCGAACTTTTTATTCAAATTTTTCCAAGTGTTTGCTCGGTTTCCCTTCTTTAATCAAAACTCTTCTTTGCAGGCCATCCAGAAACAACATCTGGTCATGGAGCGGATTCATAGACTCCAGCAGAAGGCAACCGATGCTGCCAACCAGGTTGAGCATCTTCAAATCGAGCTGGGGCGATCAAGAGCTTCTTTGGAGATCGCAAACTCTGACAACTTCAGATTGCTCGGCCAGCTTGGAGCCGCCAAGCAAGAGAGGGACACTCTTCGGGCCGAGCTGGAGGCGTTGAAAAATTCAAAGAAGGATGAGCTGGATGAAGCGAACAACGCAGGTTTCAAGGAGGCGGAGGAAAACTACACGAAGCAAGTCCATGCCACCCAAGATATTTTCTTCAAGGCTGGCTGGAAGGCTGCTTGTGAACAGCTCAGCCAAGGATCTGGAACCGACGTGTTTGCCTCTCCCCCAGCTACCTTCCTTCCGACATACATGGTGCCATACGCCAATGACGTCTTCAGCGCATTGCAGGCTAAGGCCGAGGAAGACGACGAGGAGAAAGCCGAGGAAAACGCCGAGGGAGGTAACCGCCCAAAGCAGATCGGCCAGGTGGAGACCGGAGTCCAGGAAAAAACAACCACGGTCGACCTGGAGGCTACTGCTACCGGAGATGAATTTGCTGACCTGTCCCCCTTAGTTTAGTTTTGTCTTTTTCTTCGTTTTTAAGAATGTAACCGGGCTGCTAGCCCCACCGTATGTAATTCTATTCCTCGTCAATGAAAAGTTCTGATTTTGTTAAGTGTTTGCACTGTGTTTAAACTAAACAACTTCAGTCGGGGTAAAGCACCTTGGCTTAGCAAATCACCAACTTGTCCTTAAGCAAATTATCAACTCATATAGCCGAGATAAACCATCTTGGTTGATAAAACATCAACTCATTTAACCAGAGCAAAATCATCTCGGTCTAAATCACGGAGTTGAGCAAATCATCAACTCACTTAACCGGAGTAAAACATCTTGGTTTAAGCTGAGTAAAACATCAACTCATTCAACCGGAATAAAACATCTCAGTTGAAATCAAAGAGTTGAGCAAATCATCAACTCATTCAACCGGAGTAAAACATATCGGTTGTAATCACGGATTTGAGCAAATCATCAACTCATTCAACCGGAGTAAAACATCTCGGTTGTAATCAAAGAGTTAAACAAATCATCAACTCATTCAACCGGAGTAAAACATCTTGGTTGTAATCACGGAGTTGAGCAAATCATCAACTCATTCAATCGGAGTAAAACATCTCAGTTGTAATCACAGAGCTGAGCAAATCAACTCATTTAACTCATTTAACCGGAGCAAAACATCTCGGTTTAAATCTCAAAGTAAGCATTGAAAACAACAAAATGCTTAAGCAAAGATAAGTCACTTCTATTATACTGGACAAAAAACGTGTTACATTCAGAAGTATAGGGAGAACAAGTCTTTTGCACAAAAAAAATTACATAAAAACGTAAAATGCTAAAAATAGTACAGTTTGAGGTTTGCCGCATTCCATGGCCGGGGTATGCCTTTTCCTTCCAAATCTTCCAAGTGGTATGCCCCCTTACCCACCTGACCGGTTATTGTCACAGCCCAGAACTCGCCCTTAAAAGTTCGGGCATGACCTATGCAGACATGGGCGTTAAACCTAATATACACAATATATGGGGCCTGAACGGAAGCATTTAATATCAAAGAACAACATCAAAACATATCCATTGAGCTACTATTGACATGCCAAGATCACGCACATCATAACAGGAAAATAATAAACAGAAACACGCATCCGAGCATCAGTTACATACATATATATATACAAATCCAGCCCTAGGATTGGGCGAATGACAAAAATATTATTTACAGTCCAACTATAATTGACAACGAGAGTACGAACCCAAAAGCCCAACAAAGCTTCACTAAATGCACGGGCGTCTCCAAGTGCCTGGTTTTACTTAGGTTGAAAAAAGGGAGACGGGTATCGGGGTTTAGGACTGACCTCCCGGTTGAGCACCTACAGAAACAGACAAAATACAGAGTGAGCTACGCTCAGTGAATAATAGTATGCTCAAAGTAAGATACATAATATGTGCTTCAGAGTTCACACGGTTAAGCCAATGTTGTGTCACCTTTAGAACGGCCTTAGGCCTAGACATAACAAAACAGCCATTGGCCCAGAAATAACAGAACGGCCATCGGCCCAGAAATAACAGAACGGCATTAAGCCCAGACAGATTTCACAGAATCCACAGAGTGGCCAAAGGCCCAGAAAACCTCAAAGTATGCCAGTTCCGGTGTTACACAGAGTTCTCAAGTTATATAAGAGTTCACGCATTCTTCCAACCATTCATGTGAGTTAACATAATTGATATATAGTTAACAGAAGGCTAATAGGAACCATTAGCGAGAAGTAACGCGTATTAATACAGTACTATTACTCACAGTATTGAGGCGGAGCGCTTGTTCCTCCTGAAGCGTGCCCTACACACATACAAGATTATAATTAGTTCTCCTTTCTTTATTCAATCGTTTTCTGACTCACTTTACTTTGTCTGAATTTACAGATATCAAAACATTATCAAATACAAGTTCCGACAATATTAGAGGGTCCAGCACGCAAAACAGAGCATCCCATGTTTTTCAGCTTGGGCTGCACGTGCGGCTATGAGCCCCGCACGTGCGGCAAAACCTCCCGCACGTACGGCAGTGATGCCCTGCACGTGCCTTTTTAGCAGTGTTCAACACCCAAAAATCACCATTTTCCCGCACGTACGGCCATGACTCCCGCACGTGCGGCGATTTTGCCCAAAAACAGTCCGAAGTTCACACCAATTTCAGCTTTAGGTACACCTTCACAAGGCTCAAATTAGACTCTTTCCTTACTAAAACATGGACTAAAAATCATGTAAATGGGCAACTCATACTCATATCAAATGCACATAAATTGATTCCTCAATTCTTTGTACTTCATAATATAAATTAAGCACATGAATCCACACCATATGATTCTCAAATGTGCATGTCTTCATTCAAATCATTTAACCCACAAAATGAGTTGTCATAGATAGGCATAAAATGAGAGTGCTCTTCCTATAACTCAACTTAACTCGCAACCAATCCAACCAATCCAAGATAAAAACATCTTTCAATTAAACCAACACACACCCTAGCTTGCATAATCATCGATTAATTCACATAAAATTCACATACCTGGAGTTTCAACCCTACAATCTTCTAGTTTTCCCCAAATCCCTAGCTTGAAGAACTCCTCCTCTCAAAGAACTCTTCCTCCAAATTTCCTCTCTTCCCTTATGCAAAGTTTTTGTTTAAGTCAACCATTTAAAGAGACATCTATATAAAGGAGCACAATATGCATATATTATATATATATATATAGGTGGAGAATAGGACAAAATTGAATCAGTTTACACATTCCAAATTGAAATTTCACCAAAATGCTTAATATTACCTAAAAATTATGCTGATCTCAAATATAACATCAATTTCGGATTATCATGCCTCTAAGGCTCCCAATTTCTGTTCTAAACGTTTTAAATGTAACAAATGCTTTTCTTATCCAAAAGATATAGCCACAAAATTTTTCATTAAGCATTTTCATGCACGAAATAAGAGACTTAAACATGTCAGAAGCACATACGAGGGTCGGTTATTATAGTTATCTTGTAAGGCCCTTCTCAGTTTGCCCCTAGCTTGCCTTCCCCCGGCACTAGTGTGTTGCTCATCACCTTTCTTAAAACCCAATCCCCAACTTTGAACGGTCTGGGGTGCACCGTTTTGTTGTATTTTTTGGAAAGCTCTTGTTGGTATGCGGCCACATGGATTAGAGCCTTTTCTTGGCGCTCTTCCACTAGGTCCAATTCCAGAGCGATGGCTTCAGAGTTCAGCTCGGGCTCAAAACTTTCACTGCGGAGGGTGGGCATGCCAACTTCCAATGGGATGACCGCCTCCATGCCATATGCCAAGGCAAAAGGAGTTTCCCCGGTAGATCGCCTCGGGGTCGTCCGGTATGCCCAAAGGACACTTGGGAGTTCCTCGACCCATTTTCCTTTGGCTTTCTCAAGTCTTTTCTTCAACCCATCAAGAATGGTCTTATTTGATGCTTCGGCTTGGCCGTTGGACTGCGAGTAAGCCGGGGTGGAGTTGTAGAATTCGGTCTTCAATTCTTCACAAAATCCTCTGAATAAGCATCCGTCAAATTGGGTGCCGTTATCAGAAATCAGAATCTTGGGGACGCCAAACCACGTTACCACATTCTGCCAGACAAACCGTTTGACGTCTTTCTCCTTAATAGTCTCTAAGGGCTCAGCTTCAACCCATTTGGTGAAATAGTCCGTAGCCGCGATGAAGAACTTCCAGTTGCCTGGTGCCGTTGGGAGTGGTCCCACTATGTTCAACCCCCACATAGTAAAAGGCCAAGGGCTTATGAGGGGAAGAAGTTCTTTGGCCGGCTGGTGAATTTGGTGGGCGAACTTCTGGCACTTCTCACATTTGCGGACATATTTCTAAGCGTCCGCTTGCATGCACGGCCACCAATACCCTTGCAAAATAGCTCGATAGGCCAAAGATCTGCCCCCGATGTGATTGCTACATATGTCTTCGTGAATTTCGTACAGGAAAGCTTCCACGCTGTTTGGGTGTACACACTTGAGATAAGGACCGGTGAAAGATTTTTTGTATAAAGCGCCAGATGGAGAGAGCCAAAACCGCTCTGACTTCACCCGGACTTTATGCGCTTCATTTTTATCAACCGAAAGGGTCCGCTCTTTTAGGAAGAGGATAATCGGGTCCATCCAAGAAGGGCCAAGCTCGGTGCAGAGTACTTCTGTCTGCTCGGGTTCCTCTATACTTGGCCTTGGAAGATACTCAATCAAGAGAGAACTGGGAGATGTTCGGTCGACCATGGAAGCCAGACCAGCTAACTTATTCGCACGGTCGTTGTCTTCCGACCAATTTGTTGGACCTTGATTGCCTGGAATCGCTTGATGTGTTCTCTCACTAGAGTTTGGTACTTTGCCATTCTATCATCTTTAGCTTCATAAACCCCAGACACTTGGTTGACAACGAGTTGGGAATCACTGTAAACCATTAGCTCGGATGCGTGCACCTGAAGGGCGCTCTTGAGCCCGGCCAACAGCGCCTCGTACTCAGCCTCGTTGTTTGATGTAGGAGTGATGGAGTGTTCGATGGTCAGACCATCTGGTGAAATCAGAACTATGCCCAGCCCGGCACCGTGACGGTTCGTGGCTCCATCTATAAAGAGTTTCCACATTTCACCGACAAAGAGCTTCCAACACTCTGAGGGGTCTTGGGAGGCTTGAAAGTTGATGGGATCGCGGTCGCTCGGCTGTTCGGTTTCTGGTTCGCTGCCGTTTGGTTCCATTTCATCCCCCCTCGGTGATGTAGCATCGGACCCAACAGGTTGAACTGCCATGCTCAAGTTCGGAGTCGCATCGCCGGGCTGAAGTACTATGCCGGCTGGAGGTTCTATGGTGGGGCGCGCAAGTTCCGCATCGCCAACATCGCCCTGCTGTGCAATTTCTGGCGAACCAGCATTCACCTCCTCGGCTGCCGTGGCAAGATCCACCGGGCATACTGGATGAATTCCAGGTGAGAATTCAGCAACAAAGTCGGCCAATGTCTGTGCTTTTATGGCAGTTCGGGGTTGGAACTTGACGTCGAATTGTCCCAATTCGACTGCCCACTTGAGGATTCGACCGAAGAAATCCGCCCGCTCAAACAAGGCTTTGAATGGGAACTCGGTCAAAACGATGATTGTGTGAGCATGAAAATAGTACGCCAATTTCCTGGAGGCCATCATCAGTGCCAAGGCAAGTTTTTCTAGCGGCAAGTATCTTAACTCTGCCAGTAGCAAGGTTTTGCTCACGTAGAAGATGGGAAAATACTGGATGCCTTCTGACCGGAAAAGCACTGCGCTAACTGCATGCTGAGAAACGGCCAGGTAAAGGTAGAGTTCTTCGCCGGGCTTTGGTGTCACCAATAATGGAGCAGAAGACAGATACGCCTTTAGCTCGGCCAAAGCCCTGTCACATTCCTTATCCCACGAAAACTTGGATTTCAGGGCTCAAAAGAAAGGGCGGCAGCGATCTGATGACCGGCTTATGAATCGATTAAGCGTGGCGGCCATTCCGGCCAGATGCTGCACATCCTTCGCCGAGTTGGGCTGCTTTAATTCTTGTACAGCTTTGATTTGTGTGGGGTCTGCCTCGATGCCTCGGTTTGTGACTAGGAAGCCTAGGAATTTCCCGGATCCCACGCCGAAGGCACACTTGGACGCATTCAAGCGTAACTTGTGCTGTTTGAGAATGGCGAACATCTCGGCTAAGTCGGACAAGTGGTCTGCCTGATGCCTGCTTTTGACCACCATGTCGTCAATGTAAGCCTCCATCGTCCGGCCTAGCAGAGGGGCGAACATTTTGGTCACCATCCTTTGGAAAGTTACCCCGGCGTTCTTCAAACCAAAAAGCATGATTCGATAGCAGAAGAGTCCCCTTGCAGTGCTGAAAGAGGTTATCTCTCGGTCGGGGCCATGCATGCAATCTGATGATAACCGCGGCAGGCATCCAAAAAACTGAGCCTTTCATGTCCGGCCGTTAAATCCACCAGCTGGTCTATTCGGGCAAAGGAAAGCTGTCTTTAGGGCAAGCTCGGTTGACGGTCTTGTAGTCGACGCAAACTCGCCACTTCCCATTCTTCTTGGGTACTACGACCATATTTGAAATCCACCGAGGGTAGTGCACTTCCTGAATAGCCCGTGCTTCAAGCAAGTTTCTTACCTCCTCCGCGACTACCTCGGCATGAAGAAGAGCTAATCTCCTTGTTCTCTGAATGACTAGCCGCGCATTAGGGAAAACATTGAGTTGGTGGCAAATAAAACTTGGGTCGATGCCAGGCATGTCGTAGGGCGACCATGCGAAGACTTCGATATTTGCCATCAAGAACTCTACCATCTCGGTCCTTTCTTGAGCGGTCAGGCTTGATCCGAGCAAAAATAACTTGTTTGGATTTTCTATGTTGAGCTGCACTTCAACCAATCCTTCAACAGCTTTGTCCTCGGCCCTAGTGCCCACGTCATCAAGGACACTCTGGCCTTCTGGGCCTTCAATCATTTGCGCGAAGCCTTTGGAGGCTCGGCTCCCGTTCACTGCCACGAAGCATTACTTCGACATGACTTGATCGCCCTAAATTTCCTCAATTTCCCCCATAGCCGAGGGGAATCTCATAACCTGGTGGTAGGTCGACGCTACAGCCTGCATAGCGTGAAGTCAGCCCCTACCGAGGATCAAATTGTATGTAGACGCCACCTGCAATACCCAGAACGCCACCTGCTTGACCACGGATCCAGCCTTGACCGGTAAAATTATTTTCCCCAAAGGCCACTCCGGTTGCGAGTTGAAACCTACCAGTAGCGAAGTACGGAGCCAAATCTGTATCTCGGAGTTTGAGTTGTTTGAACGCGTCGTAGTACATAATTTCAACCGAGCTTCCCTGGTCAATCAAGATGTGCTTGACATCGAACTCTTTGACGCGGAGGGTGACCACTAGGGTGTCGTTGTATGGCGTTTGAATGCGCTCTAGGTCCCTTGTGGAGAAACTAATCACATCTTTTTCCTCGGTCTTCCCCCTTTTGATCGCGGGCTGGACTGACAAAACTTCCCTCATGTATTCCACTTTTTTTATCATTCCGCGGAGCTCGCATACACGCACTGGCTCCACTATGCCGTGGATCACATTAACCACTCCTTGAGGGGGCGCCTCCAAGTCAGCCGATCCATGCGGATCAGCCGGGGCGGGATGCGCGGCCTTAACACCCCCATCGATGTAAAGATCTAAGTGTCTGGCTCCTCCAAGTGTTGCTTCAGAGGCAAACAGTCCTACGTCCGGTGTCCTCGCTCCCGGTGATATGTGCAGCGGTACCGCGGATTGAAGCCCTTTTGTGCGTCGCCTAACTTAGCAGGAAACCGGACGTAATCCTCATCACGGATTTCACTAAGTATGCGATAGATTGGAATCTTAAAGACCGTGGTGATGCCCGTCCGAGCTTTCAACCTTATGTTGGCATCAGCTACGTCATCGCGGGGGTATTCATCTCGGTCATTCCGACGTCTCCTTCTCTGGTTTCGACGATTCGACCCTCAGTCAGATTCCTCGGCGCGGTCATTTGGACGGTTAGTCTCCTGTCTGACCGCATGCACCTTGCCAGCCGACCTCTTGTCTGTTACCATCGGAGTTGTCTTCGCGGTGGACGCCGCCGCATCATCCTCTACTCGGATGTGCTCATTGATGCGCTGCATTAGTTGGCCCATGGATGTCGGCTGGTTCATGGTAAGCGAGTCCACCAGCCTATGTCCGACCGGGAGACCGCGCTTATATTGGGTGATTGCCAGGTTGATCAGGCAATCTAAAATCTCATTGAAGGTTTCCCAGTATCTGGAGTTGTATGCCTTGAGTGTGTCGCTAGACTCCATTTTGACACTGAGAAGATGGTCCACCTCCTTTGGCGTTTTAGTGTTGGTCTTGAAACAAGTTACAAAGGCTTCCACCAACTGCTGCCACCTTTCGATACTTCCCTCCGGTAGCCTCTCAAACCATTTCAAGCCCAGCTCGCCCAAACTTAAAGGGAAAATAAGGCACATAAGAGCGTCATTACGCCTATGTCCGGCCATGACCTGCCGGAAGTGGCTTACATGCATGTATGGATCGGTCTTTCGGTCGTAGAGCGTAAACTTGGGCTGGTGAAAGCCTGCGGGGAGCGGTGTGGTTTCTATCTCAAGGGAGAAGGGGGTGGCGTTCAGCCTCGCCAAATCTGTGTCTAGAGGGAGAGGCACGGTTGGGCGAGGTGGTGGCATTATGACCTCTTCACTGGCGCGGCCCCCGTAAGATAGCCGCTGGAGCGCCGGCACCCTTTGAGTCTCCCACCGGCGAGCCCGCTTCTTCAAGACTGCCCGCAAGTCCTCTGAGCGAGCAGAATAGGAATACCTCGATGTCGTCGCCGGACGTGAGGGTTGATAGGTACTATCTTGCGCGCTAGACTTCTCTACAGACGCGTCGGATTCTCCAACCCTATAGCTTCTGGTAATAGAAAGGGAGGGAGTGTGCCGTTGGCTCTGATTGCCTGAACGACGTGGTTGGGTGCGCTCACAGTGGTCTCCCACTCCAACAACACCCTTCCCTTTGACATGCCGTTTGAGATCTTCCATATCCGCCGCCATTCTCCGAATGACGGCGTGTTGGTCCTTTAACTTATGCTCCAGACGCCTAGCGTGCGATTCTCTTCGCTGCCAGTGCCCGTTTGGGCTCCGAGAGTTACCAAAACTTTTACCGCGCTTATTCCACGCGTCTCTTGAATGTCCTCTTGGGGAAGTCTCCAGGCTCGCCATGTTTGGAACGGCGGGGAGTCCGTCTCTCCGTCTGGCTGACTCCGAGGTAACACCGTCAATGGCGGACAATGGTATCTCGTCGTTGTTCGCCATAGAAGGCGATCAGATGAGCTTGGAAGACAAGGTTTTGTCTATCAAACTTCCCACAGACGGCGCCAATTGTACGGGGAGCAAATATTCCGCAGAGCCCGTACTCCTTTCTACCAAGCTCCTTGTCTGTCCGATCGACCTGCGAACACAACGGCGGTGAGTTACCCGGCGGTGTGTGGCCGGAAAACCCCTCCGACGATCAAGTTAGCACACACTCAAATAGAGAGAGAGAGAGAGAGAGAGAGAGAGAGGAGAGTTGAGTGTTTAGGTTTTTCTCACCAAAAAATGTTCCATCCTCAGCATGGAGGACACAGTCATGCTTATATACTTTCTGCGCTCAAATCTGCTCGTATTAGCCTCTTGACACGTAGAGCTGCTCTCCCATCTGTCAGCACAAATCCAACAATCACTACCTAACCAAACCGGCAGACTACATTAGTGGGAGCTCGGCAGCCTGGCGACATCACCTCGGCCTCACACAACTGTGCTGCATAACGAGTCCGAGTGCTCCACTCGTCGAGCTCCATAACGACCGTGCTCGGTTGCATTCCAGCATAACCGAGCTTAAGACAGGTCGAGCTGGTAAACCGAAGCCCTTCCTGCCGAGCTAAATGCGCGAACCGTAGAATCCCAAATGGCAGGGATCATTCCGGCCGAATAACTCAAGTAGCTCGGTCCCCACATGGACAAGCCCAAGTAGCTTGGTCCTAACATGGCCCTGGGCCTCAACCAAGCAGAACCATCTCCGGACAGGCCCAAGCTATCATGGCCCAAACGTGCTCAGCCCTCAATTTGCCTGGCCTTTACCATGGCCCATTCCAGCTCATAAATCTCTCTCTCAGGAAGCAATTACAAAGCAGAATTAGCCTCAGAAGTAAACACCACTAAGGATGAAGGCACATCTTCCATCCAAACGCGTGGAGAATCAAATTCAAAAGCTAACCTACATAAACAATGAGTCACAAAATTACCCTCCCTATACACCTGTGAGACAGATGAAGTTTGAAACATACTCAAACCTTGTTGAGCAGCAGTCACGTAATGGCCATAGGTTGACAAATTCTCACCTCGTCCTCAAATCGCATTAATAACATTTAAAGAATCACCCTCAATATGAACCTTAGCAAGACCCAAATCCCTGCCAAACTGGATTGTTTTCAATGCCCCCAAAGCCTCAACACAATCTATATCTACCATATCTTGAATTTGTTCCACTATAGAGGCAATCACATCCCCCAGGCAATCACAAACAACAACCCCAATTCCGGCAATCACTTGGTCCTTATGCATCGACCCATCAAAATTAAGCTTATACACCCCCTTCTGAGGAGCACACCACCGGCATTGGCAGCGAACTGCCGAATGAATCTTGATGTTATTGTGCACTTTGATTTGACATACTCATCCCTATAGTCCACAGCAAAACAAACCACCTCACCAGCATTCCCATGTTTGTTCTAAAAAATTAGAGAATTTCTATTGTTCCATATGCACCAGCAAAGAATGATCACCAATCCCATTTCCTCCTCATCAAACTGATCCACAATGTCACAGACCCAACTAAAAAAGTGGGGACCCTGAATCATAGTTTGAATCATTACTCTGTGTAGATCATTAATAAAAAAATACTAATAAATTAATTTAATAATTATAATTACATAATTTTATCACATTTAGCCTCCGTTTGGGAAGTGGGTTGGCTTTTTGGCTTTTTTGATTATTTTAGCGTGGGCTAAAAAGCTTGGTTTGGGAAAGGCTTTTTAGCTTTTTGACTTTTTTTGTGAGGGAATAATGTAATGATTATGGGTTGGATGTGATGTTTTGTTTGTTGTGACTAAAATAGCCTGTTTTGTCTTTTGTGGTTAAAATAGCCACAAAAGCCCTTGCCAAACGGAGCCAAGTTGATCATATTTGTCTTCTTAAAAATGGAATTATTTAAAAATAAACTGTCAATTTTAATCAATACCAATAAAATAAAAACACTCCAAATAAATATACGTAAGATTGTAAAACAAACTAAGCAACTCAAACATGTCTACTGTTAGACTCATTAAAGTTGGAGATTAAACAAGTTTCGAGGAATCAATTTTATTTCCTCCTTTGACCTCCATGGCAATTGTGGATCATAAAACTCGTTAATTTTTTAAGTTAAATTTGAACCAATTTGTTACTCAACTTGATTTGATTACATATGTTATTAAAAAGGCAAGTAATTTAAGATCAGCTCGCGGTCAACTCGATTAAAATTTATATGAAAATGGCTAAAAAAAAAGTAAGCAAACCAAGTTTGATCATATTTTGACCAAACTTGATTTGTTATCGATATTTTTTCTAAACCATATCATTTTCTAATATTTGTTCAAAGTTAAACATTATATATATATATATATATAATCAATTTGTACTCACCTCAACTAAAATTAATGAGTCATCGTTTGGGAAGAAGGTTTGAAAACTTTTTTGGCTATTTTAGTCACAAAAGACAAAATAGGCTATTTTAGCCATAACAAACAAAACATTACATCCAACCCATAATCATTATACTATTCTCTCACAAAAATAGTCAAAAAAATCAAAAAGCCAAAAAACCCTTCTCAAACTAAACTTTTTAGGCCAGGCTAAAATAGCCAAAAAAATCAAAAAGCTAACTCACTTCCCAAACGACACCTAAACAAATTTTCAATAACCCTGTAAAGTAACTCGAAATTAAAATTTTCAATATTATCCTCAAAATCAAGTTAAACATTGTTGTAATGATAATAGTCTAGAGATGAAAAAGTAAAACCAGGGAAAAAAGTTTGAAAAGGAAGTTGAATGGATTAGCTAATGACTTATCTACTTGGCTTCAATTTTTTAAAATTTTTTAATTTGAGACTCAAAGCTTTTATCTTGGTCAAACTTCTTTTTGTCAAAATGGGCCTACGGAAACTATCAAAAGGGCCCTTCTTCTAGATCCAAATCAGAAGAAAAGGTCCACACTCCCACTCTCTATACAAATCCAAAAATGAAGGCCCAACTCAGCCCACATGTCCCAAACCCATCTACTCCGTCCACGTGGGCAGGTGGACATTATAACACGTGTCAATACCAAGTCACGTGTGAAGACTTGGCTTAGCAGCTAAGCAAAACATCCCCTCTGTGTGAACCCAAATCTCAAGTCAGAACCAACTACAATGACCTTCCAGAATGACTCACAAATATCAAACCAAAATGCCTCTCTCAATCAACCAACTAATAAATTTGACAGTGATATTACTTTAATATTGACAAATTTGATATTATTTATTTATAAAAAAATTATCATATTTTATTATCTAAATGGGCCTTGTTAATGTAGAGGTACAAAGTTAAGAAATTTTATTAAAAAAAATTATACATTCTTTTTGAAAAGTGATCTATAAATGGTATTTGTAAAATTATAAAAATAATAATAGATATTTTGATTTAAAATAAAAGGATTATAAAATGACAACACCAAAATTTTATTTTATATATCATTAAAAGTTGGGTATAGATTAACAGCCTTGTTTGTTTACTGAGGGGATTCATAATAAGGGTAGGTTTGGGAAGTGGGTTGACTTTTTGGCTTTTTGATTTTTTTAGCTATTTTAGTCTGGGGTTAAAAAGCCTGGTTTGGGAAGGGTTTTTTGGCTTTTTTGGCTTTTTGGCTTTTTGGTGAGGTGTCATATTGTTAAAAGACCAAATTGCCCTTTTCCATTTTCTTTATTTTTTAATTTGGATTCGCATTTGGCATTATTTCCGTTTTTTTTCTTTTTCTTTTTCTTTTTTTTTCAATTTTGGCTTTTTGCTGAAATCAAAAATTTTTTGGTATGTTTTTTTTTTCGGTATTTTTTTTACAATTTTGTTAAAAGACCAAATTGCCCTTTTTTAATTTTTTTATAATTTTTTTCTTATTTTCGGTTTTGATTTGCCGTTTTAGCTTTTTATTATTATTTTTTTTGGGGTTTGGATTTGGGTATTTTGCATAATTTTTTTTATTTGTTTATGTTGGCGTATTTTGGTCAAATATTTATTTTTTTTTATTTTTTTATTTCGAGGGTGTATTTGGCGTATTTTTTTTTTAATTTATGTTTTTGTCATTTTTATTTTTTTATACATTAATTAGTTCTTATTCTTTAATTTACGTTTTTTTCCTTATTTATTTTTATTGGTATACAATAATTTTTTTTATGTGTTTCATTTATTTATAAATTACGTGGCGAATGGTAATTTATGTTTTCATATTTTTTTTTAAATTTTTTTTTCAATGAAGCGTATTTTTGTCGTTAATTTTTTTACTTTACGATATTCTCATTTTTTATTCACCCACATTAATTTGTTTTTATATTTGAAAAATGAATTTTCATGTGTTTTATTTACTTGTAAATTACCTGCCACATGGTAATTTCTGGTTTTTTTTTTCCTTTTTGGATGAGGCGTATTTTATTTTTTTATTTTTTTGAATTTACGTTTTTTTAATTTTTTAAATATTCTTAAATATTTTTGAATGACGCATATTTTTTTAAATACAGCCTGTATTTTAATTTTCTTTTCTTTTTGCAAATGGTTTTTTCATGTGTTTTTTATTTTTATTTTTTGTTCATTTTTTGTGAAATGATAAAAAGTGAGGTTTTATTTTATTGTCCTGTGTATTTTAAATAATTTAATTTTAAATATTTAATTTTATTTATTTTATTTTATTTTTTATTTTAATTTTAATTTTATTTTAAATATTTAAATAATGTAAATAATCTAAAAAATTTCATAAGCAAAAATTTAAAATAAACATTCAGAAAATTTAACTTGTAAAAATTTAAATAATTTAAATATGTAAAAAATTATTTTAACAAAAAAATTTAAATAATTTAAATATTCAAAAAATTAAATAATTTTAAATATATGTTTTGTGTGAAACTCCATAGTATTCCCCCGACACTCGTGTCTCTCTCTCTCCACACATACTTTTCTCTCACTAGATGGTATAGTCAGACAATCGACATCACCTTCTCTCTCTCTCTCTCTCTCTCTCTCCTCCACCTAAACGCGTTTTGTTCCGTCATCGCCACTCTCATTCGCTCAACTACACACATTTCTCTCTCTCTCTCTCTCTCTCTCTCTCTCTCTCTACAATGCATCATTTTTCCAGAGTCTTGCTTTGACAATTCTACACGCCATCTCACCCTCTCTTTCCCAGTAATTTCTTCTGCAAAAAATCCCAATTCAACTCTCTCTTCCCTTCATATATACCCCTCACTCTCCTTCTTCTCTTCTACCAATCTCTCTCTCTCTCTCTCTCTCTCTCTGTAATCTGTATCTGAATCTATAAATATATATATACATTAATATATTGGTGTGAAATTTTGAAGCTTTTAACATGGAAAACAATCAGCAATCGTTCTATCAATTCAGCGATCAACTTAGGGTTCAGACCAACAACTTGGTCAATCTCTCTCTCAACGACTCGATTTGGAGCAATACCCATGTCTCCAAAAGGCCTGAGGAGAGGCGGAACTTCGATATCAGAGTTGGTGGCGAACTCAATTCGGTAAACCCATCGAGCAATTCGAAGCAGATCAACGAATCGGATTTCAATTCGATTTGGAGCAATTCGTATGCTTCGTCGAAGAGGCCCGAGGAGGAGAGGAGGAACTTCGATATCAGAGTCGGTGGTGAACTCATTTCGCTGAACCAGTCGAGCAATTCGAAGCAGAACAACGAGTCCAATTTCAATAATTTTAATCAGGGTTGGAAGCTTGGTGGGTCTGATTTCAATGGCTTCAACGATGGTTGGAAGTTGGGTTCTTCTGGGTTGGGATCGTCACAGGTTGGACTCAATGGTGGGTTCAACAAAGGGATTTACTCGAAGCCTTCGATGAATTACAATTTCAATAACAACAATAACATCAACAACAATAACAATGTTAATGTTGCTGTGAATTCGAAGAAGATTGGTAATGGAAAGGGTGTAGATGATCATCATCATTATGGCTCTAAAATTGGGAAGAAGAACAAGAATAACAACAACAATAACAATAATAACAGTAAGGATAACACTAACAGTGACAGCAATAAGAACAGTGTGGATAAGAGGTTCAAGACTCTTCCACCATCTGAATCTCTGCCCAGAAATGAAACCGTAGGTGGGTATATCTTCGTCTGCAACAACGATACCATGCAAGAGAATCTCAAAAGACAGCTCTTTGGTATGTCTCTCTCTCTCTCTCCCCTTCTTTCTCTCTTTATAGACGTTCAATTATATATAAATATGTCAATTACTTGATAGCATGATTGCTCTGGAACAACAAAGAACGGATAGCGCGATTAGTGTTATTGAATTATACTTAATTGCGATATTCTTGTTCTGTGTGGGTAGTTTAGATTGATTTATTGTTACTTATCCAACCAAATGTCCAATTTTTGTTGAGAAAGATTCAAAATTTCGAATTTGAGATGATCAATTTGTATTAAACACTTCAACAAAATGAGATATTGCTAGATCTGCGGTGAAATTCTGTTATAAAACCAATTTATGATATGGATCAAGCTTCCAAAATCGATATGTTTGGTTCGTCTTTAAGGTGTTTGTAGTTTTATTGCTCTTGATGTGGTGTTTCTATTTGAAATCCACAATTCAAAAAAAGAAAAAAAGAAAAAAAAAAGATTATTAGTTTCATTAATTTCTGCAAATCTTGTGCTCTTTTCTTAATTCATGTTTCTTTAATGAATTCCCAGGCTTGCCGCCACGCTACCGTGATTCAGTCCGGGCAATAACTCCAGGCTTGCCCCTTTTCCTCTACAACTACTCCACCCACCAACTCCATGGAGTTTTTGAGGTTTGTTTTACTTTCTTTTCTTAAAATATTGCTTACATAACAATTCTTTAATCTTGGTTGGCGAGGACTCTTTTCACTGTTAAGATACTTCAATTCTGGTTTGTTTTGGTAACATACACACTGAAATTCATAATAATCCATAAATGTTTTTATAATTTAACCCCAAGGTTTGGGAATTTCGGTATTTGGGGCTTCATGTTCATTGTCCAAAAGGATAGATTAAAGATTCACTTGTTTGTCTTCCAATAAGAGGCCTATCTTCTCAAATTTGTATTTTCAAAAAAATATTTAGATCTAATTTACTAAGTTGAAAATGGTCTCAGGCGGCAAGTTTTGGAGGAACAAATATTGATCCAATGGCATGGGAGGACAAAAAGAACCCCGGCGAATCACGTTTCCCTGCTCAAGTATGTTAAGTGGATTTTAATGAATTTATAGCATTTCTACCATTTTTTTCCTTATAAATAACCAAAATTCTCCTGTATTTATGCACCAAATTGACAAATAAAGTTGTTGCGAAGTTGCTAATGCTTCATTAAATTCTGCTTTCGAATTCCAATTTGGGATTTACAGGTGCGTGTTTTGACAAGGAAGGTATGTGAGCCATTAGAAGAGGACTCTTTCAGACCAATTCTTCATCATTACGATGGCCCAAAGTTCCGCCTTGAACTCAACATTCCAGAGGTATAGTAACAGTTTAGATGAGTGTAAATTTTGTATGATCTCTTTTTGTGAGCATATTTAGTGCCTTGGTATTTGCCAGATCCAATTCTAAACCAATGTTTATGTTTGAATGTTGCAGGCACTCTCTCTGTTGGATGTATTTGAAGAGACTAATGTTTAAAGACATTCAACATATTGCCATAGAGGCAAACAGATACACATACAAAAGAAACAACAGTGATGAGTAGTAAAAGAGGAATATAAAGGAGTTTGGCTACTGTAGTAATATGTTGGAGCTAGAAGGGTTTGGATAAGGAATAGCAGAGGGGGTCTATGTGATGTATGATATATGTAACTCTTTTTTGTATGTGCTTTTGTATGGAGGAGGCTGTTGTGTTTCCTTTTTAGTTATTGGGCTTGGCACTAGTATATAATGAATTTGAGTATATATGGAAAAAAAAAATAACTTCTGCTATTTATTTTGGCTTCAATTGTGTGGAAACTGTCCCATCTGCAGACATAGCTTCTAAGTAATTACTTGCAGTGTGAGTGAACCCACCATTTACCTTGGGGGTTCCTTGTGGAGATTACCCTCTAATTAGATGATTTGGTGGTTAAGAATTGGATTAGAAGCACCAGACCTAAAAGTCATAACCATTGGCTCAAAAGGTGGTGTATACTTTTATTATTAGAGTAGGTAGTTAGGGCATCAAATAAGAAGATAAAAACTCTTTTCTTCACAGCATTCCTCCAAAATAGAATAGAGATGGGTCACCTACTGGATTGGAATTTGGGTGATAAATTTGTTGACCGATTCATCCTTCAAATGAGGTTGGTTTGAATAGAATGGGTCATGTTCCCTTATTTGTTTTTATTTTTTTTAACATACTACATCATTCACATACCTAATCATCAAATTTAATACAAGGGATATAATAAAACTATATAAAAAGAAGGGGTTGGTCTATAATTATATCTCTTGAATGAGTCATGTTAGCAATTCTGGTGTAAAGTTTTCAGATTGAATTTTTTTTTTTTTTTGGAATTTTTCTCAACTAAACTCCAATCAAGCAGAGTTGTTGGTAGCTTTGATTTTTCTTCTACCTTCGGTCTAGTTTTGACCTTGCTTTCTAAGGGGCAAAATGAGGGTGATTACACTCACAAAAACGCTGTTCAAATTATGAATTTAGATACAAATTTGAATAGAGAAATAAAGAAACAGTTTTAGCTTATATTTTATTCACATTTTTTTTTCTTTTTTAAATTATTATCTAAATCTATTATTCAAACACTGTCGAAAGAGATTACAACCTGTGCTAGTGGTAAAAAAAATGCAACCTCACTACTCACTAGTGGCAATTAGCAATTCATTTGATGTATTTTTTTTACAAGTTGAAAATTAATAATTAGAAGTAAAAGTTAAAAAAATATTTCTCTCTCAACCTTTCAATGATTAACTTTTTAAATTTATTTAAACTGTTCACATAAACTTGCAAAATAAATAATAATAAATAAATAACTGAAAACCCTATAATTTGCACCAAATTAGGCCAATATGTCCTCCAATACCAAACTTTCCATGCATCAATTGTTGGGCTCTTAGTAACTGGGCAGTTCCTCCAGTTCAGCTCGTTAGGCCCACCATATCCACATGTCCATTCTAATAATCCACTCTAATAGATTATTTGTGAAAAATATCAAATTAGTCTAATAATTATAGATATTTTATTATTTATTTGGAAAAATTAAACAACTACTTTTATAATCAAATTGTTGACCAATTTCTCAGATAAATATGAATAAATCATGTGATTGCCATTAGTAGATCATTTTTAACTTTTCCAAATTTATGCTTACAACACAAACGAATCAAATTATCAACAAACAGAACCTTTTTTTTTTTTTTTTTGAACGTGGTAAAATCCTTATCATTATTTGTTTTTTACATAATTCCACTATACATAACACCATAGCTGAAGAGGTCAGGGCCGAAATGGTTTGGTTAGCTTTTATCTATTCTACCCGCCACTTCTTGTGCTGCTTAATAGTTTCCATAAGCTCGATATAGCTCTAGTTGAGAACCACAATTTCTGTGGTTCAAATAGTTCGAATTTGTCAAAACGACGTCGTTTTGACAAATTCGAGCCATTTAAACCATAGAAATTATGGCCCTTAAACATTTTTCTAGCTCTATACATATGTCGTTGATCCTTTAAAAAAATAAAAAAATCAACAGTTAAAAGATCAAATTCCATTTTTACAAGCACAATTTCACAACAGAGTGATTCTTTTCCTTGCTATCAAAACTCATAACCAGATTCAATTCACATATATAACATACATCAACTACTATTCAACAGCACATCAAATATACAGTAAAAACTAGAAACAACCACAATCATCGAAATAATCACAAACAAACGGGACATTGGACCAAGCCATTTTCATTACACTCAGAACACCTCTCTCTCTTATCCCCAACAAGCACCTTACAACTTCCACCACAATCCAAACAAGGCACAAACCTAGCCCCACCACACCCAACACACCCTTGTCTCCCCACCACTCCTCTCTCCACTCTAGCCCACTTCATCATCCTCCCGAGTCGACCCCTCTCGTTCAAACTCACCACCTCCTCCGCCCCCCCAACATACCTCCCTTTCACAAACAACCTCGGCGGCACACTCTCCTCCTCCCCCACCATCTCCTTCAACTCCTTCAAATACCCTCCGTGCAGCGATACATCTCTCTCGTCGAACAAAACTCGGTGAGTCTCTAGAATCGTCCTGACTCGGTTACAGTCCTCGTAAGTCCGCCGTACGCCGCCGAGCGACGTCGTGTAAAGCACCAGCGAGTCGGAACCTCCCGGCGGACACTTCTCCGGGTACTCACTCAGTGGGTCCCACTTCGCCGGAAGTGGCTGCTTTCCCTCTCTTTCTCTCTCTAACCTGTCTTTCACTATGAATATATTCTCTCTCACCGGCTTGTACCCACCTCCGGACTCGGTCGGTTGCTCAAACCCAACTCGCGACTCGGCCTTGACTCGGTCGATTTTCTTCAACTGGGGCTTGATGACTCGTTCGTTCTTCTTCAACTCGGTCCGCATCGACTCGGTTTTCTTCAACTCACTGGGTTTGGAGGAGAGCTTGGCATCGAGCTCTTCCAGCGTGTGAAAGGAGAAGCTTTTGCTCATCGCTTGTTTCTCGGCTGCGGCGGTGGGGCTATCGTGCGCCGGTGGGCGTACGGGGTCGGGCGAGGATTGGGCTTGAGGAAAATTGGGCTTGGGCTTGGGCTTGGGTTTGGTTAGAGTGGGCTTGAGGTCTTCCAAGGCCTTGCTGACTTCGTCCCACGGTTTCGGCCCATCGGAATCGAGAGTGTTGAGCTTGTCGAGAATCGGTTCCGGCACGTGCGTAGTTTTTTCATCGTGCTCCTGCGGTGTATCGTCCATCATAATCCATGGCTCTTTTATGGCGTTGATATCGAAGACCGCGAAACTTGATGGTGGAGGACGATATGCATCAATGGCCACATCTATGCGTTTTGATGAAGAGCACCCCATTTTTTGGAAGTGTTTTTTTGAGAATTGAGAGGGAACAAACAGGCTATAAAAACTCACTCTTATTTGGTGTCGCGCGTGGGAGGACCAAGTATTTTTGTGTGGTGAAGACTGTAGGAGGGTTTATCTTTAATGAGATTGGGAATTTTGTTACGTAGCTCACTAGCCTTAAGATTGATATATGGTGTTGGCTCGTACAAATAATAGACTTCATTTTGTTTGACGTGTGATAATAATAGTCCAGGTTTTGGTCACATGATTACAAGCATGCCACGTGGGAATTCGTGGGTTTGGTTTGGGCACATTATAGATATAGACATATAGGAAAATGATTTTTTTTTTTTTTTTTAATTTTTTTCCCACTTCAAGGGTCCCTTTAAAATGAGAAAGAAAACAAAATAAAAATATTTTGAACTTTTTTTTATATATATTTTTGTACTTTTTATGGAAAATAATTTGAAGGAAAGAATTTGTTCAAGAAAATAATTATATAATGGACAAATTCATATTTTCTTATAATAACTCGAGACACGTACAAAAATGAAAATTAAATTTGTTTTCTTTTCCTTTTGTATCAATTGAACACTATTCTAAATCTTATTTTTTTATTCAACAATGGCACAAAGCTTTAATTTTAAAATTCTAATTTAAGCTTTAATAATATGACAGGAAAAAAATAATAAATAAAACAAAACAAATACACATATCACATCACAAATAAAATTCACCTGTTTAGAGCTGTACGAGCTCCAAATCATTTTTCTTTTTTATCCAAGTCTTACGGTGTGATGGATAAGCATGAGCCACTTTTAAGTTACATACCACAGTTACAAAAGTTATACATATATTTTTCTGAACATTCTGGTATCTGAGGACATCCTCACAAAAACTTCACGCCCACAATCCTCACATTATCTTATGTGAGAGAAAGAGGGAATAAAAAAAAAAACAAAAACAAAAATATACAGGAATCAATCACACACATTTAGGTCATATTTGTTTGGGTGGACTGGATTAGCATTTCCATGACTAATAGTCCTTGGACTACGAATTTGTTGAATTATGTATCCTATCTTAACTAATAGTCAAGTTTAAAATAATTAATCCGTACTTCAATTGTTTAACCAAATATCGGATTAAAAATTTTATGAGACTATTAGTCCAATCCCAAGCTCATGTCCACCCAAACAAACATGGCCTTAGGAGTCATAGAGTCTCCATATTGAGGTCCTAAGCTTTTTTCTTTGTATTTAGCCTCCGTTTGAGAAGTGGATTGCCTTTTTAACTTTTTGATTTTTTTGGTTATTTTAGCTTGGGCTAAAAATTTTAATTTTGGAAGGGCTTTTTGATTTTTGGACTTTTTTTAGCTTTTTTTGTGAGAAAAAAATGTAATGATTATAAGTTGGATGTGATGTTTTATTTATTGTGGGTAAAATAGCCTATTTTATCTTTTATGATTATTTTAGCCACAAACCAACTTGCCAAACACCACCTTAGTACTTTCTTTTTCTATTCGTATAAAAAGGAATTAGTTTTAAATCTATTTATTCTAGGAAAATTTTAAAACGCAAAAAAATTTAACAAATCCAAAATATATATATATATACACTAAAGGCCAAAAAAAAAAACAAAAACAAAAATTAAATTTTTTTTTGTTTTTAATTTTTTGTATATTTTTTAAATTCGTCTAATCTAGTAAAAATTATTTGATTTTTTAAAAAAAAATTCACTAACTGTTAGCAAAAAAAATCAGTTTATGCCCAATTGACAATGATTGATCAACAGACTTAAACTAATTTTCAAATAAATGTAAAAAAGATCAGACTTTGTGGTTGAGTTCTCTACCTTAAACAGATTAAGGACTTCCCTGAACGTAATTAAATAAAGAAGAAATGGAACAGAACATAATATGTATTTATTCGATTAAATTGTCACTTGTTACTAGCTACAAGAACTTAAACAAGAACAAAGAAATGAAAAATACAGTAATCGATAGAAAGAAAAGAAATGGGAGTTGGAAAAAGCTATTACTAAACTACTCCTAAATAATTCTTCACGATTTGTGAGTAGTTGTTGATGATAGATGATCTTCTTTGTATTTTTATTAGCCTATTTATAGGCTCAACCATGTGAGAGAAAGATAATCTAAGCCTGATTTCCTCAACAAGCCCATGATTTTCTCAACATCATTCATATCCCATATTTGATAGTAATCACTTTATAGATTTGGTGCTTAATTTAGTGTTGCTCATGATCTCAGCAACTACTTTTCAAATGGTTGCAATGGCTAACTTTCTGACTCTCCATTTCACATGTCATTATGCCACATTATGTCACGTCCTTAACGCATCTATCATGTCATGTCAGCATGCATATCAATAGAAATAATAATAATAATAACAACAACAAATGTGGCGAACGTTATTCTTTAAAAATAGTCTATGATTTCAATCGACATACCATAATCGAATTTGGCCATAATTAATAAGTTACAATAGACAAAACAATAAAATGTGGTGCCAACACTGTATGAGAGGGTTCAAGAACGCCGTTGGAAAATTTGAAGATCTTCGAAGATCCTTGAAGAACAACTTCGAAGTCTCTAGAAGATAATGAGAGGCTTAGATTCTTCAATAGTCTCAACTTAAGAACACAAGAGTAAAGGAGATGATGGAGATAAGAGATTGGGTGAAGAAGAAGGCAAAGTGGCTAGAGAGAGAATAATGGCAAGGCTCTCCCATGGATCTCCCACTTTCACTCTCAAGGTTGATAATGGAGAAGGGAAATTAGTTCTTTCCCAAGAGTTAAATCTCCAAAATCCATCCTTTTGTAAAGCTATAGGTGGGTGCTATTTATAGGCACCTCATGATGTAGGATGGAGCCCATGTGCAAGACACATGGGGAATATTCTCTCTAACCAACTTGTCCGAGAAGGTGACCTCTCTGAGGATGAGGAAAACCCTGAAGAGGAAATCAACCTCTCGGCGAACCCTTCTTCTTAGCCACACCTAACCAATGATCCCCAATCATCCCAAGGGGCCGAGGTAGTCCTAGAGGACCCCTCCGTCGCTAAATATTGCCGAGTCTCATGGACCCCCCGGAGTCGTGCCACCTCGACCCGGGTATAGGCTAGTTTAACCGAAGAGTGAATTTATCTCCACTCACCGTCCTCGGGATCGGGTCCTTTGTTCGAACTCCATTACGCCCATGGTTCTGGTGCGTAGATCCCGGAAAGCTCCGAGCCTGCAAGTGTTCTGGGACTCATTAACGGAGCGGCTTCTAGATTGTGTTTGAATCCGTTCGAAGCCAAGTGCTTCGGATCTCTAGGTTCGTGGATCCGAACCCTTTCGAGTCCGAGCCCGAGTAAGTTTCTAAGTTCGTGGATCTGAACCCTTTCGAGGCTTAGAGCGATTTGGCCCGTTTGATGGTGATTAATCCGGGCCCACCAATCTTGGACTTGCGATAAATTTGGGCCCACCAATCTCGGGCTATTGGGCCTAATTAATTTAGCGGACTCAAATTAGCTCCTCTTACATTTGCCCCTTGCGTGTATGAGAAATTTTAAATTTCTCGGACATGCATATTGTCATTTCTTCGGCCCTGCTTCGCGTCACGTCCCAAAAAAAAAAAAATGTTGTCTCGACAGAGCCTATGGATAAAGTTGATGACGCACTGTAATTTATGGATAAAATTTGACAAAGCAAAAAAAAAAAAAAAAAATTTTACTTTTTTTTTTTTTTTTTTTTTGTCCCACTAATATATATATTTTTTATAACATCTAAGAAGATATACATATTCATATATTTTTTTTAATCCAAGCAAATAATAACAAAGCACCCATTTTATGGCAGCCAAACAAATCTTAAAGAAACCGTTATAGAGAGAGAGAAAATAATTTGAGAGGCCACACAAACCACACTTTTCCTTTTCTTGTTAGGCAATCCAACGAATCTATTTGTTTATGGATATATATATATATATATATAAATAGTATATTCTGAGAATATCCCAACATCACACCTCCCTTTTTTCTATTTAAAGAAAAGGGACAAAGCCCTAATCAATACGTCTTCCTTTTCTTGAAGTCCTACGGCGCATAGACTCTCTCACTAAACCGAGAGCCCACCCCAGGTTGTCTTTCTTCTTCTTCAACGAAGCTCCATAGCCATTAAGCTAACGCCGGTTGCTCACAAGGCCAAAGCTGTTGCCGTTTGCGCAAACCTCCATCACGGCTCTAGGCCCCATCGCCGCCGTCGTCACTGAAGACCCAGCTCCGACTGTTACAGACGCTATGACCCAGCCGCTGATTCGCTCCAGTTCTGACTACTGCGGACGTCGCAACCCCGGATGCTGTTATTCTATGCCATCGCCAACTCTATCTCACCGTAGGTGCTTCATTTCAGTCTAGAGATCCAGACACTCCGGTGCTCGGTTGTGTCGACCAACACGACGCCGACCTCTCTGCAACGTCACTACTCCTCTGCGTCGTTACATCCAACGCCGACCTTGACTGCCCAGCTACTCCGGAGCTCGGCGTTGGCTTCACTCCGCTGCCACTTCACCACCAGCCTCGTCTGTCCAGCGTTCTTTCTCATCTTTGCTTTTGGTAAGCATTTCGAATATATACATATATATATGTATCTATTGATTATGATATATATATATATATATTTTAGAGCTCAGATTACCCAGATCTTAGTTCTGCTTGCACACGACTACATCGTCGTGACCCAACCTGCCGTCGGCAACTCGCTGCTCCAGCTCCGACCAAGCCGCCATTGGCCTCTCTCTGCTCCACCTCCGATCACTGTTGGCTTCAACGGTTCCAACGCAGACCACACACGTTGCCCACTCAACGTGACGTGTGTGGTTGCCGACTCTTCTGTGGCACCACTGTTGCCTCTGGCCTCAACTTGTCACAGCTCCGACAGCCGTAGGCGTCGCGGCCCAAGCTGCCACTCACCTTTGGTGCTTCTCTTCAGTGTAACGAGCAGCTCCTCAAAGACCTAGACACATCGGAGCTCCATTCTTGCTGACCAACGCCAACGCCAACTCCGCTACGACATCCATGTTGTCTTCTTCCTCAACCAACCAGTGTTGACCACGCCGTTGCCCATTCAACGTGACATGTGTGGTTGCCAACTCTGCCGGCTTCAGATTGTCCAACGCCACTCACACACACCGTCCACTCAACGCGTCGTGTGTAGTTCGGCCTAGCACGGTTTCGGTGATATATTTTTTTAGAGCTCGGACTACTCAGATCTTGGTTTTGCTTGCACACCCATTGAAATCCACCATCGTTGGTTCCTACCCGAGCTATCATTACTGCGCACCAAAGCCGACACAGCTTGCTATTGACTGCTGTAGCCGCCGGTTCTCTTTCTCACCCACTGTTTCGTGCTTGGTCTTCAATTTCTTCATTACTTCTGTAAGTCTCAAAGACTTTGATACATTGAGCTTTGGCATTTTTGACTTAAAATTGCACTGTGGAGCTTGAATTTGTTTGATGTTGTCACTCCCACTGCTGTTGACATTTGTAGTGCTTGAGAGTGATTAAATTTTTTTTATTTTGCTATCCTGAGAAAAATAGCTCCCTAATTCTGGATTTATTTAAATGTTTTTTTTTTTTTTTTGAAAATTGATATTTGCCAAAGAAATTTTGGACTATGAACATTGACTTGGGAGGAACATTCTTATAATTTGCATGACAAATCATTGAATCTTGCTACATATGAGAAATGTAAAATACTTCGGATCTTGGGCCTGAA
Organism: Camellia japonica; assembly: GCA_030407325.1. Classification (NCBI taxonomy): domain Eukaryota; kingdom Viridiplantae; phylum Streptophyta; class Magnoliopsida; order Ericales; family Theaceae; genus Camellia; species Camellia japonica. The sequence continues at coordinate 2,789,209 of JAPPVO010000007.1, forward strand.
ATTTGCTATTGAACTTTACTCTATCCAAATTTTGAGCCCCGTATAAATTGGATCTTTAATATGGAACGTAGTGATTTTGAGAAAATGACCTGCTTGAACTTCATCACAAAACGGCCTATGACATTGCACCTCTTATTGATGATAGAAACTTGAAATCTGTATGTTGATGATACACCCATTGGTATTACAATTTGTTGAGCTTTAAAAATATCCGAGAAAATGAATTGTTGATGGCGTCCGTGGTTGAATTTGTTAATAAACCATCATGTTGCATGTAAATCTTATTATAAAAATGACTGATTGTTGCAACTCTTAGCACAGTAGACATCGTGCCTGATTTTTTGGTGTAAAAATTCCTCGTAGAATTTGTTGAATTCATGGATTCTCTGAGAAACGAATAGTTGATGCCGAAATTTTCATTCGAATGTATTGCTTTAATTCCAATATTTTGAATTTTAATATGGTCAACTCCTTACTATTTATACTTGTTATTTCAGCCATATGTCTTCTCGAAAGAAACCCGTTGTCTCGGGATCATCAGAACCGGCTCTCATGAAAGAAAGGGATGTACCTCCGGCATCTGAGTGGAGGAAATCTCCTTATTTTGGTCAGAAAGACCCATTCTGGCGAGCGGCTACCTCCACCACTTCTCTTTTATCTCCGAAGGGGGCTCCATTATGTCTCACTGAGGACACTGACTCTGGACATGAGGCCTTCATTTCTCCTTCCTCGGTGCTACGCTTTAGGATTGAGCGAGGGGACTTTCCATACTGCTATCCTCAGTTCAAGGCCTTCTCAAACCCTCCTTTTGGTTGGCAGGAGTGGGTGGATGATGTCCTCTCGGACAGGAGCCTCTGTCAGCGGCTTCAGGAGGCCCGGCTATTGATCCCGGTGAAAATATCTCGATCCCTATCCATCCGTTGCAACAATGCTAGCCTTGAAGCCATGGCTCTTCGGTGGAGCACCGAGACACACACCTTTATACTTGGCCAGCACGAGATGGGGCCCACCATCGAGGATGTGTTCATGTTGTTGCGTTTGGAAGTGATCGACCCTGATGTCTTCTACCCTGAGCAGACACCCCCCGAGGATGACTCTTTGATCCAATCTCTGAAGCTAAATCTTCAAGCTTGTGGCCGATGGAGTTCTGTATTTGATGGTTCAGCGAAGAGGACCAATCGAGTAAGGATGGATCGTGCCTCCTATACTGCATGGATCCACCACTTCTTCAAGGATCTCCAGCCCTTGGCCAGAGATGCTGATCCTGACTCTCAGGAGTATGAGGTCGGTTCGATGTATGGCTCTAGGCTCTATTTCTTGGGATTTCTGGCTTGCTTCCTTTCATTCTTCATTCTTCCGAGCACACCTGCGGATTCTCTCAATCCTTTTGTCTTCCCCTTGGCAGTTAGGCTCTTCAGAGGGGATCGGATCCCTTTGGCTCCGCTATTTCTTGGGAATCTCTATTACCGGCTGGATCTACTACATCAAGATATGGTTCGTTCCGTGGGTCGATATGAGCCTGTCTCCTTCATTCACAGCCAGTTCCTGCTTTGTTTCTTCTTCGAGAGGTTCCCAAAGTTTGCCCCTACTCCGACTGTATTCGAGGCAAGGTTCTTCGGGAGATGGTGGATAAAGATGGTATCCCCGTGCTCGATACTGACGGGTCTCGAACATTTGAGAAAGCGAAGTCTTGCCAGCCGTTGATCACACGTTGGTCACGTGCCATTTCCATCTTATCCTTGAATACCTTGGTGAACGATCCCAGACGCTTTGTGGCACGCCCTTATGTATGCCCACCAGTGGGTGTGGCAACACCGCTTATCTATCATGGTTCCTCCCGCCTGGTGTCTTTTCCTTTGCCGAAGGGTATCTCTGCATGCCTTGTTGATATGCTGATAATGATTCGTCCAAGTTCATTACCGGTATGGCATGAGGAGGGCATTGATAGCGCTGTTTACAGACCTGACAGAGTGGCATGCCAGTTTGGGTTCGACCAGTGCGCCCCAGGGCCAGCACCTCCTTCATTATCTTTCTCAGAGAGCTACGGGCACTTTACTCGCGGACTCGTACACACCGTGCTTCCTATATCCGGCTCTTTGACGATGCCAAGCTTGAGCCGAATAGGGGGTTTCACCCCCTCTTTCAGGCGATATTGGCAGAAGAATATCAATGCATTTATTGCATTTGTCCAGAGCAGACCGACCATATGTTTGCCTCCGCCGATCTATAAGAAGGACTCTTCTCTTCGGCTGCCTGAGAGCCAAAAATCTGATCACATGTACGAGAGTTTACTTCATCTGCTCCAACTGACCCTCCGGCTCGAGCGTCTGCTTCTAGCTTGGCAATTGCTTCTCCAGAGCCAGTCCCTTTGAATAAGGCCTCTGGTCCTCGAACGACCCGTCTTAAGAAGATGGCTCATAAGAGGGCTTCTGATACTAGTCCTTCCACTCCTCACCTTTCCAAAAGGCTCCATCAGGTACCTGAAATTTTTTGATTTGAAGTTACTTTCCTTCTTGCGACTATACTTTCTTAAATGAACACTTTTTATTTGCCCCTGTTGTGTAGGACCCTGCAGTTGCTGACGTTCTCAGTACCGTCACTACTGGCCATGCTGCCTCCACCAGGCCAGACTCAGACTTGGACGACACCCTCCCTTTGTCCGCAAGACTTGTGAAGATGCGCACCCCTCGTATAGCAGTTATAGATGACGATGATGATGAGGCTGAGTCCTCCGATCATTTTTGTGACCTTATCCCACGCATGCGTCGTCACCGTCCTACCGTAACTGAAGGGGAGCACTATCTTGGTAACGAGGTTATCGGGGCTCACTATTCTGATGTTAAGATTGCTGAAGGGACTGATGCCACAGAAATTGATGCCGCAGGCCATGCTTCTAGAAGCAATGTAGTGATGAGGTGCGCCTCTGGGAATGGTGTAGAGGTGGATGTGCTAGAAATCTCTGAGACTCGCTCTGGCACTTATGGTGATTCTCATCCTCCGGCCTTCCTTCCTTCTTCAGGGATGACTGTTGCTGTTCAGGCTTCATTAGACATTGAGATCGATTAGGTGCTCCCTATAAGGCTAGGTGACCTTGTTGATGCTAGGAGTCCTTCAGTTGCTCCGGCTTTGCATAATGATTCTCCATTTGGTAATCTTTCTTTCTGAAGTTTGTCATGTACTTCTATCTGTAAGAAGTCTTTACTCAAATGGCTTTACTGTTCCCTACCCCTAATAAGACTTCCTTATCTTTTCTTCAGTGTTAGCTGCTACCGGGGTCTTGCCTTCACCTGCCTCGAACTTAGCTGCTACTGGGGTCCTACCTTCACCTGCCTCGGACTCTGCTCTGACTCTCTTTGTGACTCCTCATGGTTCTCTTTCTCAAGAGGGGACACCTGCCTTTGAGACGCCTGCTAGAGGTTCTTCATCGCAAGTGCCTTCAAATATTTTGGATTTGAATCTCAGTGATTTCCACTTTGATAGTGATGCTTTTGGTCTTTCCCCTTATTGCTCCGCATTCTCAGGCTCGGGACCTCTGCCGGAAGTTATCCCTCTGGGTGGTTCATCTAACCCGATAGACATTGGGGAGATTCCTGAGACTAGCAGCTTTCCGACCCCAATTCCTCCTTCGGCTTCTGGCAAAGTATCGTTTCTCCATTATTGGGTAGCTCCTGAGTTTGCTTCAGTTCTACAGCTTGTGCATTCGCGTTACCTAGAGACCTTTGCTTCATTTGCTTGCCAATGTCCACTCATTCAGACTGCTCTTCTCGAGTCTTTTGCCACTATCTTATGTAGCTTGGACAGGCAACGGCTGTGTGACCTTAATGAGAAAGTAGTTGAGACAGCGTATCAGGGGATCTCTGACATGGAGCGTCACCAAGTGGATTTATCATGGCTTCGGAAGCGCCTGGATGTAGCTTCGAACACCAGTCATCGGGAGGAAATTTTGTCTGTGCTTGCCTCTTATCGGACCTCTATAGATGAGACAAAGGCAACTCTTCGTGAACTTGAGTCAGGCTATGCTCGGGCCTTGGAGACTTTAGAGACACACTCTGCTGTTTGTCCTCCGGATGTAGATGTGACGGGCAGCTTCTTCGATGGTGTTTTTAGGAGAGATTGAGTTTTTTTTTTTTTTTTTATTACTTTCTTGCCCCTTTCGATAAAAATGTTTTATCTAGGACAATGCAATGAAATGACAAAATCTTTGCTATTTGGATATTTTCGCATTGTTTTCTCATTCTACTTGATGAAATATTTATTTCGAATGATACAATAGAAAGAACAATCATATGCACATGTTTATAAAAGCTGAAATATTCTCATTAATTTTTTAATTTTCTTGACAAAAGTATAATATATTCACTGCAAGTGATGGGGTAAACATACTCTATAAAGAAAACTAGCTTCTTCATAACGTAAGGGAAATACAACTTTAGACAAAGTAAGAAAAATGAAAATGAATTTCAACATAGATGAGTCTAACTACGGGTAGTAATGCTTGATAAACTTTGCATTGAGCGGGCCAGTTCGGAAGCCATCTTCAACCCTTACAAGGTTGTAGTACGCGCTTGAGCTTGCCTGAACCACCCTGTAGGGCCCTTCCCATTTTGGAGAAAACTTGGGCAAGGGTTGTCCTCGCATGATTGGGTCTACAATCTTCCATAGTAGATCACCTTCTTCGAACTTTCTTGGCACCACAGTCTGATTATAGGTTCGGGCGATGGACTCATGATACATTTCCATGACTTTTGCAGCTCTGTCATGCTTTTCCTCTAATGCTTCCAATCTGGTGGTTCGAGGCTCCAGTACCATCCCCGAGGCGAGAGCCATTCGAGCAGATGGTGTTTCCAACTCTATAGGTAACACTGCCTCGGACTCATACAGAAGGGAGTAAGGAGTTGCTTGAGTTGGCTTTCTCTTTGAAGTGCAATACACCCATAGGGCTACTATCAACTGTTCGGACCAAGTCCCCCCAAACTCATCTATCATCTTGCTCAGGATCCTTATAAGTGTCTTGTTTGTGGCCTCCGCTTGCCCGTTCCCTTTTGGATAGTAGGGTGTGGATTCGTGATGCTTCACTTGGTAAGTCTCTAGGAGGCTCTTCACATATTTGTTTATGAAGAGAGTGCCATTGTCCGAGAGGATGGTATTCGACACTCCGAACCGGCAAATGATATTTTCCTTGATGAAGTTCGCGAATGCGAGCCCCGTAGTGTTTTTTAGAGGGATTGCTTCGACCCACTTTGTGCTTAATTCTGTAGCTGCGAGAATCCACTTGTACCCCTTAGAAGGTGTGGAAATGGGCCCTATCAGATCAAAAGCCCAGGTATGGAACGGCCATGGCGTTTGGATGCTATGCAGGTCTACGGCTGGAGCATGGATCAAATTTCTGTGTTTTTGACAAGTCTGGCACCTCTTCACGTGATGGGACGCATCTGACTCCATGGTTGGCCAGTAATACCCAAGGTGTATAAGTTGCTCGAACAGCCGAGCCCCTCCTTGATATTCAATCTCGTGGGCTCTTCCGAGGACTAGATCCGACTCCTCCTTGGAGAGACACCTCAGGGGAGTGCCCTCAATACTTCTTCTGTAAAGCTTTTCCTGATCAAGAAAGTACCGCCTCGCTCTCCTCTTGAGGTATGCAATGTCCCTCGGGCTCTCAGGTAGTGTTCCCTCTTTGAGATAGTCAATGTAGACTTGTCTCCAGTCAGGGGTATCAATTTCAAAGCAACTCTCATCCTCCCGAATGTATGACTGACACTTGGGGCATTCTTTCTGTAGTTGATTCGAGGCCTTCTCCATCTCGGGCCAATAATAGCCTTGTCTTTGGATCCTTCTGTACAGACTAATATCCACATCCCCGCAGGACTTTTCATGAATCTGTTGTAGTTGGAAGCTCGCTTCTTGTTGACCAACACATCGGGCTAGGAATCCGGTACCTCCTCAGAAGTAAAGTTCACCTTGAATAATTATGAATTTAGCAAGCTTGGCCATAGTCAATTTTCCAACTTTGCTTCTGAGTTGTTCCAAGACTTCTCCTCTCCAATCCTCCGGAAGGTCTTTGTCTTCAGGTATTATTGAAGGTTCTGTTCTCTTCTTGATAACAATTGTCGCCTCCTCCTCTGGAATGTCAACTCTTGCCCCTAATGTTGTGAGGGCATCTGAAAACTTGTTGTCGGAGCGAGGCACATGCTCTATTTCGACTTTCTGAAATTTGTCAAGAAGCCTTTGGACTGTTGTTCAATATGTGACCAAGGCAGGCTCCTTTAAGACGAACTGTCCTGAAACTTGCTTCACTATCAGCTTTGAGTCCCCCTGAATTCGAATCTTCTTGATATTGTGCTTCTCAGCTGCTATCAGGCCCAAAATAAGAGCCTCATACTCGGCTTCATTATTCAAACAATGGAAATCCAGTTTATAAGACAAATATAACTTTTCCCCACTTTTGCTTGTAAGGACTATCCCGGTTCCTCCTTTCCCTCCGGCTGCTGCTCCATCAAAGCTCAATGTCCAAAAGCTTTCCTCGGAAGCCATAGCTGCATGCACCTCTCCTCTTAATTCTTCATTCATTGGTTCATAGTCACCACTTGGAAATTAGGCAAGGAGATCGGCTAAGGCTTGGCTTTTGATTGTCTTGGGAGCTACACATGTGATCTCAAATTCACCCAGTGCTAACAACCATCTTGCCACCTTCCCAGTTAGAGCAGGCTTGCTGAAGAGGTATCGGATTGGATCACTTCTAATAACAATCTGAATCTGATGTGCTAAGAAGTAATGTCTGAGCTTTTGGGCGGTGAATACCAAAGCTAAACAATGTCTCTCTATCGGAGTATATCGGACTTCTGCTTCTCGAATCTTCCGGCTGATGAAATACACCGGGCGTTCTGCCCCATCTACATCTTGGACCAATAATGCCCCTATGGACTTGGGGGTTGAGGTTAAGTACAACATTAGAGGCACCCCAGGCTGTGGAGCTATCATGGTCTGAGGCGAGGTCAAGGCCGCCTTGATTCTCTTGAAAGCCTTTTGGTGCTCCTTGTTCCACTCGAACTTGGCATCTCCTTTTAATAATGAGCCGAAAAGGGCAGAGATCTCTGCAAGTGCTGGGATAAACCTCCGAATATAAGACACCTTCCCGAGGAACTTCTTTAACTCCTTCTGAGAATACGGGGACGGCATTGCTCTGATAGATTTGACCTTGTCTTCATCTGCCTCGATACCATGCCTATGTACAAGAAACCCGAGGAACTTCCCGGCCGTTACCCCAAAAGCACATTTGAGAGGATTCATCCTCATTTTGAATTTCTAGCACCTCTTGAATACTTTCTCAAGGTCTCGGAGATGGTCCTCTTCTTTCTTGGATTTCACCACTAGATCATCAACATAATCTTCCATCTCATGATGGATCATGTCATAAAAGATTGCAGTCATAGCCCTTTGGTAAGTTGCTCCGGCATTCTTAAGTCCGAAAGGCATGACCGTATAGAAGAAGTTTCCGAGAGGTGTTCTAAAAGCAGTCTTTTCTGCGTCTTCTTCAGCTATCTTAATCTGATTGTATCCGCTGAATCCATCCATGAATGAGAACATCTGGTGTCCCGAGGTGGCATCCACAAGGGTGTTGATGTGTAGTAGAGGGAATTCATCATTCGGGCAAGATTTGTTCAAATCTCGAAAGTCTACACATACTCTGATTTGACCATTCTTCTTCTTTACTGGCACTATGTTTGCCAACCATGTGGGGTACTGTATTGGCCAGATGAAACCTGCTTGTTGAAGTTTTTCAATCTCCTCCTTAATCTTCTCTTCGAGATCCGGATGATATTTTCGAGCAGCTTGCTTAATCGGCTTGGAGTTTGGGAACACATCAAGATAATGGGAGACTAGGTCAGGATCTAGTCCGGGCATTTCCTTATATGACCAAGCGAACACATCTGAATGCCGGCTTATCAACTTTAACAACTGCTCCCACTTCTCTGGGCTAAGGCTCGAACTTATGAATATCGGCCTTGGAGCATCTTGTCCATCACTCAGATCTATTTCAATAAGTTGTTCGGGCTGAGGCTTCGGCCCATCTTGCATGCATTCTGGAGCCACTTCAGGTTTTATCACTATGTCATTGTCAGGAGGCTCTTCTTTTGACTTGGAGTCGGTGACTGAAGAAACCGACTCCCCACACCTTCATAAATAGTACACCATCTTGCCCTCTTCTCGGACTTTCATCACCTTCCGAGGAATAGACGGACTTTTTGGTCTAGACATCTCCCGTTTACTTGATTCTGCCTTTGGCTCCTTGTCATCTTTGATATCCTCCCAACGAGGAATTTTGACCCCCCGAGGCTTAGAGATGGTGGGAACTTCTTCGACAGCTAATTCGGTGAAGTAGATGGCATCAGAGTAATGAGCTTCATGGGTCTCGAAAGGCCTTTCTGTAGCCTGAATTGTCACCGTCTTCTTTCCCTATTTAGCCTTAACACACTGATGATAACTTGATAGTACAGCCCCATATGTATGCATCCAGGTCCTCCCTAGAATGATGTGATAATTTGCCTCGGAATCGATAATATGGAACTTGGTGGCCGAGCGAATCTCTCCGACGGCTAAATCAACTGTTACGCATCCAATAGTAACTCTCCTTTTTCCACCGAAGCCAGTGATGACTATTAGCTGCTTCACAATGCGTTCTTCAGAGATTCCAGCCTTTTCTAGAGTAGCGCGAGTCATAATGTTGATAAAGGCTCCACTATCTAGAAAGGCCCTTTTGAACTCAACCCCGTTAATAAAAGCAGTCACATAAAGCGGGCGATTGTGAGAAAAATGATACTTCCGATCAGCCTCGGAGAAAGTAATGGCACTAGATTGCTCTTTTGCCTTCCTCGGGATAGATCCCTCAGTCGACATGCATTCCTCATGGTGTGCCTCGGCTATATTAATGATAGACTTGGTGATTTCTGTTCTTGTCTCCCTGGAAAGTCCAAGCCGGTCGAAGAATTGCTTGAACTTTACACAATCTTGCAGGGTTTTGGCATAGTGATCCGGATCTTTTTCTACTCTTGGAGGATCGTAGTTAACCATCTCCTCGGTCTCTTCAAAATAAGATGCCACATAAACATGGTGTCCTCCTCTTCCGTAGTACTCTTCTCCTCCTTCTGGATCAAAGGGATCGTCGACATGAGTTATGAAGGTTCTGCCCTCTGGATCGAGAGCACTTTCATAGTAAACTTGCTCACCCTCGGGCTCGAGGATGTCGTCCAGATAATAATCATCGTCATCGAGATTGGCGATAACCTCAATCATCGGGCCTTCATAAGCTATCATAGCAACATTTTTGCCCTTGTCTCGGTGCTAAGGATATGGTTGTTCTCGGATATCTTGAGTCCATTGCTTTTTGAACCTCAATTTGTCTACCTCGACTTTATCTCTGAAGATTTTCCTGAGAGTCCAATACTTCTCTGTCGGATGTTTCAATGTACGATGGTAGACACAAAATTCAAGGCTCTCACGGTCCTTTTTTTATGGCATTTCTTCGACATAAGGAAATTTTAGCTCTCCGTCGGCCACCCATTACTTAACTATAGCTTTTACTTCCTCGATTCCACATGGATAAGAAACATTCCCCTTTTCACCATTATATTGCTTTCTCTTCTGGCCTCTATGACCTCCTCCTTGTGACTTTCGAGTATCTGGGGCAGAGGCAGCAGCAACAATAGGTCCACGAGACGATTTGAAGCTAGTCTTGTAACTGGCCTTAAATCCGGACTCCTGAGCCTGAGGAATGCTAATATTCCGAGCTGCTTCTATTAATGCCGAGAAGGTGGGTAGCTTGTGATTAACTAGAAACATTTTGTATCTGCTCAATACCCCTTCTAGACAGATTTGAACCAGATAACTCTCCTCCACTACTTCATGGCAATCCACGGCCTTGTCCTGAAACCTTTTGACGTAGTCAAGGATGTCTTCACTTTCCTGCTGCTTTTCTTTACACAATGTAAGTGTGGTCACCTTCTCCTCCACTTGAAAGAACTTAGAGTGGAATTTGTTAACCATTTCCTCCCAACTTCGGACAGAGTTTGGAGCCAAATTAACATACCAACTATATGCTCGGTCAGTGAGGGACTTAGAGAATTCTCTCAGCCGGAGGACGTGGTTTGAACCATAAATACCCAGAGTCTCGATGAATCGCACAACATGTTCTCGAGCATTTCCTTGTTTGCCATTGAACTTGATAAACTTCGGCACTATATACCCCTCAGGGTATGGATAGCTCAGCATCTCAATGGGATAAGGCGGCTTGACATCCGGATCAGGCAAAGAGGGTAAAGTCCTCTTGCCCCGTTCGAGATCGAACATGGCTTGCACATCGGCGAGAGTGAGAAACTGTTAAGGGAGAGAGTTTGATGGTGGTATTCCCGAAACTTGGCTTATGGACCCAAAGACTGAGCTAAGGGCAACTTAGCCATTCTGGTGCTGTGAATTCATCATTGGTGAGGACATTTGACGATACTGGCCATCAGCGCCTATAGACAAGCCAATTGGTGATGGGACATTGAATTGAGGCCCGTAAAGTCCACCGCACGGCGCCGCTATACCGGGTTGTGCTTGCAAATTTGTTGTCGGCACCAAAGGAGGCCCGCTTGGTGCTTAAGTAACATTTACTGGTGGCGTAACAAGATTAGGTACGGGCAAAGCTCCCTTTTGCGCCATCATGCCCCTTATATTTGCCTGGACACCAACAGTCGTCGGAGCGCCATTCATTACACCAGAACCTCCCCTAGTTACCATTGGATCTTGGCTTGGCACGCCATGGAGCCCGGGCGTGGGCAAACTGCTGCTGCTGCCTCCTGTGGTTTGAGCATGTGTTACTGTGGCCGTGTTGCCATGAGCCACAGGCTGATTGGGGCCTACTTCTCCTTAGATTTGATTTTGCGCTCCGGCGGGAATAACTCCACCACCAATTTGATTTCCGTTTGGCGCCGGTGCAAAATTAGAACTCATCACCAACATGGTGTGAGTGAGATTCTGAAGAGTGGTAAGAATCTCCTGCTGAGTATTTTGAAGTCCTTGAATGGCTTCAAGCAAAAGTGGTTGATCTGGAGCCATGGTCCTCTCATCACCACCATTAGAGGATCCTTGTTGGTGAACTTTATCTTCTCTCGCCATCCTTGTTGGAGTTGTGTGGATTCCAGATCTCGTTGAGACCATTAACCAATCCGTCTCCCCAGTGAAGTCGCCAAATGTATGAGAGGGTTCAAGAACGCCGTTGAAAAATTTGAAGATTTTCGAAGATCCTTGAAGAACAACTTCGAAGTCTCTAGAAGATAATGAGAGGCTTAGATTCTTCAATAATGTCAACTTAAGAACACAAGAGTAAAGGAGATAATAGAGATAAGAGATTGGGTGAAGAAGAAGGCAAAGTGGCTAAAGAGAGAATAATGGCAAGGCTTTCCCATGGATCTCCCACTTTCACTCTCAAGGTTGATAATGGAGAAGGGAAATTAGTTCTTTCCCAAGAGTTAAATCTCCAAAATCCATCCTTTTGTAAAGCTATGGGTGGGTGCTATTTATAGGCACCCCATGATGTAGGATGGAGCCCATGTGCAAGATACATGGGGAATATTCTCTCTAACCACCTTGTCCGAAGAGGTGACCTCTCCGAGGATGAGGAAAACCTCGAAGAGGAGATCAACCTCTTGGCGAACCCTTCTTCTTAGCCACACCTAACCAATGATCCCTAATCATCCCAAGGAGCCGAGGTAGTCCTAGAGGACACCCCTCCCCCGCCGCTAAATATTGCCGAGTCTCATGGACCTCCCGGAGTCGTGCCACCTCGACCCGGGTATAGGCTAGTTTAACCGAATAGTGAATTTATCTCCACTCACTGTCCTCGGGATTGGGTCCTTTGTTCGAACTCCATTACGCCCATGGTTCTGGTGCGTAGATCCCGGAAAGCTCCGAGCCTGCAAGTGTTCTGGGACTCATTAACGGAGCGGCTTCTAGATTGTGTTTGAATCCATTCGAAGCCAAGTGCTTCGGATCTCTAGGTTCGTGGATCCGAACCCTTTCGAGTCCGAGCCCGAGTAAGTCTCTAAGTTCGTGGATCCGAACCCTTTCGAGGCTTAGAGCGATTCGGCCCGTTTGATGGTGATTAATCCGGGCCCACCAATCTTGGGCTATTGGGCTTAATTAATTTAGTGGACTCAAATTAGCTCCTCTTACAAATACTGACGACAAAAAATATATATATATATATCAATTGTCAAATCTAATATGGTGAAAAGTTCTTGTGCATAAAGCTACACAAACTTAGGCCTACTTTGGAAAGTATAAAAAAAAATTGATTTTTGATTTTTTTAACTTTTTTTAAAAGAACGTACAAAAAAATAAGAAAATAGTGTGAACTAAATAAACCAATAAATCAATAAACTGATTTTTTTCCCAATTGCCAAAATAGGCTTCAAATGATGATAATTCAATAAAGACAGATCTTGAGTTCCTTCTTGATTTGCATATTAGTCTTGGGTAAGGACAGTTTTCACAACAAAATTTTCACTTGCTTGAATTGAATCTAAAAAGTTATGCAACAATGTTAGGTAACCTGAAAAATTATGACTCAAATGACTCAAAACACTTAAAACGACGTCATTTTAAATGTAAAACGATATTATTTTAACACATTCAAGCCACAAAAATTCCGGTCACCAAATATTTTCCAAAGTCATGCTGAAACAGTAAATTTACGAGAATACAAGACACTGACATAAAACATGACACAGACATAAAAGCATGAGCCACTGACATAAGAACATGCATTTTTTTTTTTATCTTACTATTTAAAAATTATTTCAAAACAGTATTGATGCACATACCCCAGTCACTCATTATTCCATTGGGCCGCGGCTAAAATGTCGTTAAGCGATATTAATTTAGTTTATGATGGTAACTTTGTTCTATCCCTTTGCCTGGGATCAACTCAAATTGTTCTTTGATTGATGGTTTCCAACGGTCTAATTTCACTTTGAATTTTCAAAATAACAAGTCAGAAATGTACACTCTTACAGCTTCACTTGTCTTCTTCCCCTTCTCAACCCGTGATCCATTTAATTTAGAATGTGTGTGTGTGTATATATATATATGAGTATATGAGTAACCTCTGAGAAAACAATACAAGGTGTAGAAATTGTTGTAATGGGGAATTGTTCTGTAAAAGGTGTTGCTGTAGCTGAATGTCCCAATCCCAACTCTATCCGGATTATGACAGATTCCGGTAGCATTATAGAGTTTGAAGGTCCTAAATTTGTCGGAGAAGTCATCAGTGGCTTCCCCGGTTATGGCATTTTTGGGCAAGGTCACATATCATCGCGATTACTTGACCACGAACAACTTCGTGGTGGTCGGTTTTACTATCTTCTCCCACTTGGGGAGACGACATTGGCTCATCACAGAGAGGAAGGTAGGGGCCTGAACAAGGAGTCAGTAAGGACAGCGCATCCGCTGGACGTAATTACCAACATAAAAAACGGATTGGCTGTTGAGGTCCTGCCGCCACCGCAGAAGGGTGTTTGGAGAGTGAAGTTGGTGATTGATACGAAACAATTGGAGGAAATTTTGTCAGAAGAGGTTAATACGGAGGCATTGATTGAGCAAATGAGACTGGCTGCAACTTCGTCTAGTGCTACACCCAAGAGGACAAAGATCGGTTGTGGACAAGGGGGAGTAAGTCGGAAGCCAATTCGGGCACCGGATTACTGATGCCGGTTACATACTATCAGACTCTAGCCAATGCATTCCCCTTGTGTGATTGTTGATGGAAACTAGGGTTTTAATGAGTGATTTTCATCTGCTAGTAATCTATGATGATGCTAGGAATTTCTTCTCTAAAAATGCTCAGCATGTAGGCTGTTGAACTCATCACTCTCTATCCCTTTTTGCCAACGGGCTTCTAGCCCAGCGGCATGTCCTCGCCTTTGACACGCGTCAAAGACGAGACTGTATTTTCAAATCCTCAAAAGAAAAGGGGACAAAAACAGAGAGCGCGTCCCTCTCTATCGTGTGAATTAGATAGCTTTATGAATGTATACATGGATTTTTTTTTCGCCAGCTACGTGACACGAAAATTGTCAATCCCATATTGGCCAGCGTACCTGCTTTTCTTTTTTTCATCAGTACGGTATGTACTGGTTCACAGTTTCGGATTTACCGCCATATTATTGCAGGCACATTCTTCTTGAAGGATGACCATTGGTCATTTGGCAAGCTTATTCCTAGAGACCAACAGTGGAAGCAAAAGTATTAGCACTAACCACTCACCGACAGCATAAAGAGTATAAGAAATTTAAAACCGAAAACTGGAGACACAACAGTAGAAGTGTTGAAACAAATTCCTGATTTCAACTTTATAACAAAACTTGATTTGTTTCATCTTCTCGATCAAAATATATATATTCAAATTCATTTTGCATCAATGCATCAACCCAACAATACAAAGCAGCAAGTTCACCTAACAAGTTACTATGTTTGGATTGAGTGATTTGAAGAGAACGGAAAAGAAATGGAGGACATATATTTTTTTTACTTGTTTAGATAATTTAAGTGGAAAAAAATGGGGAGAAATAGATAGAAACGGAGAGAAACATATTTCTCTTATAATCCTCATTTTCAATATTTCCAAAAGTTGAGAGATTGAGAGAGAAAAGAAACCAACAAATTCTTATATTTTCATAATACCAATTTTGTCTCCGTAAAAATGAAAGAAATAAAATGATTGACAAAATATAAAAAGGTTATTTTGGTAATATAATATAAAACAACTTTTTTTTCTTTTTTCTTATGAAATTTAACCAAACAAGAAATAGGGAAATCACAATTATTTCATTTCTTTTGTTTTTTGCACATCCAAACAAGAATGAGAGAAATCACAATATTTCTTTTCTTTTCTTTTCACCTATAACTTAAATAATCATTTCTTTTTTTCTCTCTCCTAGGTTCCCAAAAATAGTGTAAAAGTTAGAAATATTAATAAGTGTGCTTGTTTTCAGTTTTCTGAATTTAATTTTTTAGAAATTGAGTTTTTTATTTTTCATTTTTTTTTTGTTTTTAGTGAATATTTTTAAAATTTTAAGCATTTTTTTTTTACTTTTTTAGATACACCTTACTTAGATATATATAAATAGTAAAATATTTTAAAAAATTAATAAATACAGAAAAATAAGAAAATTGTACTGAGTTTTTGTATTTTTTTATTTTTTTTTTGTATTTAGTGAATTTTTTAAAGATTTTTTCACAAATATTATTTTTTTTAAGTATATTTATGTTAAGTATGTCTAAAAAAATTTTAAAAAATACTTAAAATATTAAAGAAATTCATTAAAAAAGTTTAAATACGAAAAATAAAAAAATAGAATTTTATCAAAATTATTTTCTAAGAACCAAAACCAAACAAGCTAAATAGTATTCACTATGCTTGGTTTGGTTTTTTAAAAATGTTTTTCAGAAAATTTTACTTTCTTATTTTTTGCATATTTTTTTTGTTTTTACTGAATTTTTTAAATATTTTAAGCAATTTTTATAATTTTTATACACACCTAACATAAACACACTTAAAAAGTATAATTTTTGTGAAAAAAATCTTTAAAAAATTCACTAAATACCAAAAATACAAAAAAAAAAAAAAAAAAATACAACAATTCAATATATTTTTCATATTTGTATGTATTTATTATTTTTTAAAAAAATATTCTTTCACAAATATTTTACTTTTTAGATACATTTAAGTAAGATGCATCTAAAAAAGTAAAGGGCAAATTACATATACCTCCCTCGAGGTTTAGCTAAATTACAGATACCCCCTGAGGTTTCGGAAATTATATCCCGCCCCCTGAGATTTGTATTTTCATAACAATTTGCCCCATGTGGTTTATATTTCATAACAAATTACCCCCTAATTTGTTATGCAAATATAGCATTCAGGGGAAAATTTGTAATTTCTCAAACCTCAGGGGGTATTTGTAATTTAGCCAAACCTCAAGGAGAGTATATGTAATTTGCCCAAAAGTAAAAATAAAAATACTTAAAATTTTAAAAATATTCACTAAAAACAAAAAAAATACAAAAAATAAAAAATTCAATTTTCAAAAATTTAATTCAAAAAACTCAAACCAAACGCACTGATTCAGTGCGTTTGGTTTGAATTTTTTGGATTAAGTTTTTTGAAAACTAAGTTTTTGAGTTTTCGTGTTTTTTTATTTTTAGTGAATATTTTTAAAATTTTAATTTTTTTTAAACTTTTTTAGATGCACCTTATTTAGATGTATCTAAAAAGTAAAAAATATTTTAAAAAATTAATAAATACAAAAAAATACTAAACTCTCGTATTTTTTTTATATTTTTGGTATTTAATGAAATTTTAAAAGGTTTTTTTTACAAATTTTTTACTTTTTAGATATATCTAAAAATTTTAAAAATTGTTTAAAATATTTAAAAAATTCAGTAAAAACAAAAAAAATACGAAAATCAAGAAAATAGATTTATATTTTTTAAATATTAATTTTGTCTTTAAATCCTTTTGCTTTTAAATTTATATACCAATTATATCTTTTTGTATTTTTTGTTATATATTATAAAATACGAATAACTTTTAATATGTACATTTAAATTTTATAAATTTAATATCATTAAAAATATTAATTATATCTTTAAAATGAGTCTAATATTAAATATATTTAACAAAAGATTAAAAATTAAATATTACTAATGCTTTACCGGACTCATCATCCCTTTTTTGATATTTCTTTAAAATAATAGATGGAGGGAAAATTGATGGTTAATTTTGAAGGAAAATATTTAGAAAAGAAAATAAAATTTTATGTTGGACTTTGAATGAATAGTGACATACTTTATATTTATTTTTTGAATAAAAAAAATTATTTTCATCCTCTTGGTGAGAGAATTGGGTTAGAAATGTTCTAAGATGTGCTTCAATTTGGAGAAGCTCTCAATTTTAATTTGATTTATATTCGTCTTAATTGAATGGCTTTTCCATGAGCATTTGAGGAAACTTGAGAACATGTTATTTTAGTAACGTTTTAGTTTTTTGGCTAAAATATAAGGGGAAAAAAATTAATATGTTTGAGGTGACTTTTTGATTTTTTTCGAAAAGATGTACAAAAAGTAGAGAGAAAAGATAATATTTAACTTTTTACTATAAATTATACTCCCTCCGTCCCAAAATAATGATTCTTTTGGGGAATCTAACCTTTTTTTGATAGTACAATTATTGCATTTGAGAAAAGTTGATTTTTCAAAATTACCCTTTTGATAGTACATTTTTTAGGAATATCAATGTCATAATTGTACTTTTTATATTGTTTATTAATTTAAAAGAAAGACAAAATAGGAAATTTACATTATTTTTGTACTTGATTTTTTAAGAGGGATTAATATTTTGGGATAATAAAAAATAGAATAAGGGACTAATATTTTGAGACGATGGAGTAGGTTTTTTTATTTTTTTAATAACTTTGAGACAAAAACACCTGCTTGCCAAACGAGGCAAGTTGTTTTTTAAAGGGTGTGTTTGTTTTTATTTTATTTTTATGTTTTGAAGGGAGGAGAGAGAGAGAGAGAGAGAGAGGGAGTTTGTGGTTTTGAATGTTTTGTAGCTATCAGAGAGGAGAAGGGAGACAACGCAGGAGTTTAGAGGGAAGACTTTGGAGTCTATGAGGGAGGGATTACTATAAAAGAGATGAGAAGACCTTCCTTCCTGTAAAGGTAATAGTGTTATAGCGATTCTCCTTCATTTTTCATACTCCCAAATGGAGAATAGAGGGAGGATGCTTTGAAGATATAGAGCATCGTTGGAGATGCTCTTACAGATAAGAAGATCGCCATCGTCATCGTGCTCTTCAGCTCTCTTCCTCTTCTCTGCTCTTCGTCATCATCTTCTTCTTCTTCAGGCTCTTCTTCATCGTCTTCGATCAATTTAACCACATTGTTATCATCGTCTTCGTCAATTCCAGGTTCGCCCTTGAGGTAGGCCTCAAGGACTTGCCTGACAATCTGCTTGTGTTCCGGTGCGGAGAGGTCTAGCCCGAGCTCTTCTGAGGCCATTTTGCGGACATTGTACTCGTTCGTCTCCGCCATGTTCGAGCTATTCAGGATCTCCAACACCGTCTCTTCGATTTTCTTTTGAGTTTCCGGTTCCATGATTTTCCGAGAAAGAAAATCTAGGTAGCCAAACAGAGAGTGGAGTGCTTAGTCTTTTTGATTTTGCTTCTGTGAAATGGAGAAAAAGGTCGAGCTTTGAGAGGATGAGAGTGATTAATGTCATTATTTTATTAAATATCAATTTATTTCATCATTTTAAATTATACATTCAAAAACTCTTTTAAAGAAAAAAATTTTGGTTAAAATTGCCCATTTTAAGAGTGATTCAATTTTATAATTGAGATAATATAGGATTTTAAAATTAAAAAAATAAATTGATAATATTTAGGCCAAGTTTGGGTACACCCAAAAAAGTCAAAAAGTTATTCAAAAAGTTAAAAAGTTATCACTATTCACCAAAAGTCAACAATTACGACTGCACAACTCCCAATTCTAATGTTTCCCTATAAACCAATTTTTACAATTTTTTATTACACATTTTTTCATAAAAAGTCAACAAGTTAATCCAAACATTCATATTTTCAACCTCAACTTTTTAGTCTAAAAAGATAAAAAGTGCACTTATTTAAGACACCCCAAACAACCCCTTAGTGATCATGGAGAGAATTAACGATTTTAACAATTTGAAAGCTAGGAACTTTATTATGTTTGTATACTCTATTTCATTTGGATGATTGTAACGTCGAAAAAAAACTGTAATGCTGTTGTGATTAACTTAACTGCCAATGTTAATCCCAATGTGTCAATTTGATTCATTAAATTTAGATAAAAGGAAGACCCAGTGAATAATACTAGAAATCTCAAAAATTTTACCAAATGTCTTATATGGTTGTGAGACTCACACAATGTGAATTCCTGAATCCCACACCTATATGAGACATTTGGTAAAACTTTTGACAGAATTTTTGAGATTTCTAGTATTTTTGAAACCCAGTGGTTATGCATGGAGTAAAATCCAAGTGTAAAAATTTGAGAATACTCAAAAATAGAATCTTATTATCATTAAAGTTGATCTTATTTAGATTTTAGTTTGAAATGTTTTTGTATGTATGGTACTCTAAAACTGTTATTAGGCAATCAAGTTAAACCCATAAAATATAACATAAAACCGCCAACTCAACGACCAAAACTAACCTTGATACCCATTTTGGATGCAACTAGCTCCCTAGTTGCCATGATTGAAGCACCAAAATGGTAAGCCATGACCCAGAAAACAATTGCTGGTGGCAGACTGGTATTTCATTCTCAATTCAGTTATAATTCAACTCGATAGTCTATACAGTCATGTTTCAACTATTTCAGATCAAGTACAGAAAAACTGGTTCATCATTTTCCCTGTAATCATTTAATTAAATTCTTCCAAATTATCTTCACCATACAATAGCATATCTGCGTATTACATTTTGCACCCACAGCAAAAGATAGAACAATGAAATGTAGGTCTTGGTTACATTTACATAAGATAAAATACAGCATAGGCCAACTAGAACACCTTCAAATCTTTCTTGGTAAGTTGGGAGGGAAGGAGGAAGGGAATCATATTTCTTTTCTAATGCCAGGTAACTGCAACATATTCGACATTCCAAGAAAGCAACTGGTTCCGTGTGATCTGTATTGAACTAGAAGTAACCAATAACTTTTGACAAAAAGTTACCTCTTGAATCTCCTTGGGCCTTGTGTTCTTCTTGCTGCAAAAATGACAAGGCATACACAATCACACTAGTAAATCAGTCCACTGCACAAGTTCAAATGTCCATTCAAATAAATAAACTCTAATCTGTTGGCGCAAATGGGCAGTTCTTGATAAAGACAACAACGATAACAATATAAAAACACACCCTGAAATTCCAAATTATCATGAGATTGAATAACCAACTGGATAGAGGAACATGAATATACAAAAAGATATGAATATAAGCAATTTTGTAGCTCCAAGTATCAGTCCTACATGACTCAAAAGTTTTTTTTTTTTTTGTGAATAAGTCATAAAATAAAACAGCCAACGGGCAAATACAAGATTACAAGGGCATACCCCAAGACCTACCAAACTATACAAAGCCACAGAAGCACACGAGCGGCTAACTAACTAAACAAATACAAAATAAACCTAAGAGGAAGCAGAGGCTACAACATAAAACTAATTGCCCTGTTCAAAACCCCATCAAAGATAGATAGGGCCAAGAACAGACCAAAATATAGTAAAACAAAATCTCCAATCACCTCCTCAAGGTGCAAAATAGCAGCATTGAAACCAGACAAAGGGACTAACAAGACACTAAATAAGAGAACTGCACAACCCGTAGAAAATACATCCAAAGCAGAGGCCCACAACACATCCAAAGCAGGCTAACTGATAAATACAAATCTAAAAGAGGACATATAGTATCCAAGAGTAAAGAAGAAACCAGAGATGATGCAATGCATAGCAACCTAAATGACTCAAAAGTTATTTAGGCAGAAAATGATGCAATGCATAGCAACCATTGTCAGTATGCAATTTTCAACGTATCTTAAAGCTTCCTGAAATTTATTCTGTTGAATAAGTGTGATGAAATCAAAGTTTTGCACTTAGCAGAGAAATGGATTGATTATCCTACAGATACACTAAACCCCAATATGGGTGGGGGAAAAACACCAATAACCAAAAACCAAAAATAAAAAAAATAAAAAATAAAAAAAAGAGGAGCACGAACAATAACCAATTAATGAATATGACCGTCAATCTGCTGGAGAATGACAACAGAAGAAAGAGTCAAAACCATCACAAAGCGGGCTATTTGATATTGAATCAGAATAAAAAAAGCCAGGAGTAATTTTTCCCCCTGTCAAAGACCATAATACATATCTTGACCATTGTCCCTTTGTCAAAGACCATAATACATATCTTGACCATTGTCCATCACCCCAAAAAAAAAAAAAAATTAAAAATTAAAAAAAAAAAATAAACAAAAAAAAACTGTATTGTGGTAGCAAAGTTGTTTTTTCATAATTTATAAAAACTTCCAGTATGCTACAAGGCATGAATTGTCAAGTGCAAATCAAATATGATGTGCTTTCCTACACACAAAGGCTACGAAACTTCACGTGATTTTTCACACATTCCATCGTCTAAAAGGCTGGGCAAAGGTTTTTTGGGTGCTGAAAAAATCTTACACAACTCCCTTCCTTGATCCAATCATTGTGATCAAGAATGCAAGATGTTTATCCTATTTGGCTAGAAGAATAGTTGGACATAAACAATTCAACCTAGATTTGTCCTCTACTCCCTAGGCCATTAGGAAACAAATCATCATCTGAGTACCCATGCAACATTATTTAACCAATCCTCAAACATTTGAAAATAATCATTTCCACAACATACCAGGAGACAGCCAAAAATAAAAAATTAAATAAAACACGGAAGTTTGAAAATAGAAATGAACAAGGAAATCCATCTCTACCTTGATTGAGCCTCATTGTTAGTCCTTCTCCCCCCTTCCAAAGGCAACCTCATCCATGCTTTGCCCACGTCGTCGATATCTACCACCAGATGCTACAAATCCAGGACAAGGCCTGTAAGCCTTTATGGGCCACCAACCAAAGCCTGGGACTGTAGCAATCCCACCTTGAATCCTTCCCTCACCATTGCATCCCTTCTCCAATACGTCCCTCCCACATGCCTTACAACCCCTGTAGACAAATTCCATTAAATCACCAAAAATAAGCATTCCACTCACTGAGACAATCATATCAAACCATGGCATTAGTTAAATGATCAAAGAAACGCTAGATAACCCAATGCTCCCCTCTAATTTTCCATACACCCAACTAACTCTCACTTACTTCAGGTGACATCTCAATTCTCAATCATTCTTGAAGCAATTTCATCATCATTGACCAAGTATGACCAGTGGTGGAGCCACTACAGGTCCAAGACGGGGACGTGCCCCTCAACATTTCAAAAATTACATTTTATCCTAAGGTTTTGAAAAGGTTTTCAATTTTTTCCTCAGAAATTATGAGAACGGGTCGTCTGTGCCCCTTCCCTGTAGCACCCCCTGTAGCCCCCAAAACGACGTCGTTTTGGGGGCGGATTTTCAAAAAAAAAAACGCAGACGCAGAGGGAGGGAGGAAGGAGAAGGAGAGGGAGAGGGAGGAAGGAGGGAGGAGGAGGAAGGGAAGGGAAGGAGCGGCCGGACTGAACTGGAGGGGGCCATAAATATTGGGGGAGGAGGAGGAGGAGGAGGAGGCGGAGAGGTGGAGCTGCTGCAACGGCGGCAGCGATGGCGGCGACCACGACTGCGACGGCGGCAGCGATGGCGGCGACCATGGCGAGGGACGAGGACGGCGAGCTCGCAGCCTCCTCCTCCCTCCTCCCTCCTTCCCTCCCTCCCTCCCTTCTGCGTTTTTTTTTTTTTTGAAAATCCGCCCCCAAAACGACGTCGTTTTGGGGGCTACAGGGGAGTGCTACAGGGTAGCGCTACCGAGGATCCGGATTCAGAAATTATGTACATGTCCCCTAAAAAATTCCCATTCTTGTTCCAATAAACATGACACACTATTGACTAGAATATGTACATAGATTGACTCCTTAAAAACTTCACAACAACTAATTTGAATGATACGATATAGAATAATTTTAAGGGATACTTACCAATTAGTCCTATTAACTAGACTTATTTACTTACAGGTCCTAACTAATAAATTTAACATTATAAAAATAAGAGAGTGATAAATTTATCACTAAAATTTATTCATAAAAATAAAGAGACTGATAAATTTATCACTATAAATTTATTCATAAAAATAAAAGACTGATAAATTTATCTTTATCACTTAATAAATTTATCAAATAGGACTTAATGGGTAATAAGTCTCCAAAGTAGGACCTATTGGGTAATAAGTCTCCAAAGTAGGACCTATTGGTAGTTTACCTAATTTTGAAATATTAATAATTAATTATTTACCAAACTAAACTTGAGTCCTAACTCAATAATTTCTCAGCCAAATTCTGGCTCCGCCAGTGAGTATGACCAACACCATATACATTACAAATTCAACAACAAATGGATAAACGACCTGAAATATATATATATATATATATACACACACATATCGTATATAAAAAATGTTTGAAAATGAAATTGAAGTCAAATTTTAGACCTGAATTGGTAAAAAGAGTGGGTTGTTTAGCAGTCAATTTCGATTTCATGAATTGAGCATATTATTGAGAAGATAAGGTGAAGAAAGCGGTGATACCTGGTAGGAGGAAATGCGTTGTCGGGGTCTTGAGTGGCAAGGCCATCAGGAGAAGGAGAAGGACTCTCTTCTTCTTCTTCTTCTACTACGACAGAACTTGACGCAGAAGAAGAAAAAGAAGAAGAGAGAGGGATGTGGTTGATGATGAGTGAAGATCTGGTGAAAGAGAGTGTTTGGCCATTGTAGCTTCGTTGAGATGCACTATAAGGTTGGTATGGGCTTGGTACTGACAGAAAGGCTATGGTGCTAGTGCTGCTCATCCTCTCTCTCTCCACTTCGTCAGGTAAGGTAAGGTAAGGTAAGGTAAAGGATTATAGCCACCAAATTTACCTTCCAGCCGATTTGAGAGGAATTGCTGACAGACCCCTTCATCTTTATTATTGTATCTTACGGGGTGTTTGGTTGCGAAATTTAAGAGATGATTTGAAAAAGAAAATAAAAAAAAAATATGAAATGTGAATAGAGTATATTTATATTTTGGTAAATTATATTGACACTCTTTGAGGTTTATATTTATTATGGTTCCCGTCTCACCTTTTGGAAATTATATCTTTCCTCTTGAGGTTTAAAGTTTTATTACAGATTCCCTTCTTCAGCAATTTAATTTTTTTAAAATACCAATTTTGCTTTCATTGGGTAAATTATATTGACACCCCTCACATTTTAGAAATTACAATCCCCTCTCTAAGATTTAAAGTAGCATTACCAATTGCCCCTTCGGTTAGTATTAGTTGAAGAAAAAAAATTCATTGAAAAAAAAATTTATTGAAAAAAAAATTTATTAGTAAATGTCACGACCCAAACCCGCCCCTGTAGGTTTAGCATCGTAACCGGGCAATAATCCGTGAATTGCCAAAGGCCTCTGAACAGATAAGCACATAATAAGGGGTTGCGGAAGCAATTATACAAAATAGACATGGTCCAATGAGCTGTGGTAACGTACATGGAACAGAAGATTTCAAAACTTATATATATATATACATACATAAGCATGTCGGTCGAAGGACATCAATATTTACAAAACATTTACATAAGTGTAATATCCAAGACCCAACTGTACAAAACAGACCGAGACTAACATAAGCACAAAAACAGCCATGAAGCTAGATTTCGATCGGAACCTCCTCGAGAGGCACAACGGTTGGCTGACAAAAACAGAAGTGAAGGCCGTCAACTCTGGCCTTGATCATACACCGGCTCACCTACATATATAATATAAACTGTGAGCGAAAACTCAGTGAACAATAACAGAGTAAAGGGGTTTCAATGAATGAGTCCGTACAGATTCAGAAATCATAATTCAGTTTCATACCAAATTCATAATTTGTCCAGATTGTATACAAAAATCACGAGGTATGCTTAAGTTTACGTGATACATCCATTAGCATTAACAGAGCAGATACAGAACATAGGCAGACACGTGAAGGTTACGAATAACCAGTTCTATAAAGGAACCTCCGGATCCGGGTAACAGAGAATAAATACGCTGAGCCCCCATGATGGGGCCTCCGGTTCGAGTAACAAAGTGTAGACAGATTAAGTTCCATAAAGGAACCTCCGATACCGGGTAACATCCAATAAATATCACATGATGCTAAGGATGTCACGAATACATATCAAAAATTGGACAATCATTCATTGTACAGAACATATTATTTCAGAAAACAGATCTTAATTCATCACACAAAAAATAAGTACAGTTGAACATATCTTTACTAAGTAGTTACTCACAGTTGGCCTTGAGACAGATAGACGGAGTAGGTTGGTCAAACGGTACGCGGCACGTAACCTACATAACACATAACAAACACACACTTGAAACACACGTTCTAATTGTACATAACTTACTTCAATAGCTCTTTGTGTGTTTCTAACCTTTAATCATCATTATGGAGTCTTAAACATGGCCTAGGAATGCCTAGGATGGAATGAGGATGCAAGAATGCACTGGAAAACATTTCATGAAACTTGCTGAAAATAAGGCCCACGCTCAAGCGTGGCTTTTCTCGCTCGAGCGGACATACAGAAAATGAAACTCCACTCGAGCGTGACTTTCCCCGCTCGAGCAGATTGTAAACCACGAAAAAAGTACTGGATGCAAGTTTTTCACGCTCAACGGGCGCTCGACCCACGCTCGAGCGTGAGACTCAGACCCTCGCTCGAACGTGGATTCCCTCGCTCAAGCGGTCTGCAAAACACACAAACTTCTTGGTATATGCATTTCACGCTCGAGCATAAATTTCGACGCTCGAGCGGAGTGCATGTACTCAGAGTTCACGCTCGAGCGTAAAGTCCCACGCTCAAGCATGGATCAAATTTCTGGAATTTTCAAATTTGATCACCAAGCTCAAATTCGACTTCAAATGCATCAAACTCAAATTTCTGGGCCTCAAACTTTGGAAAACACTTAAAAAGACTCATAAAACAACATGTTTAAAGAATCATTTCAAGAAATCATGGCCCAAAAGATACTGGGTATGTTTGGTTTGATTTTGAAAGAGTGATTTTCAAAAAAAGTTTTGGAAAGAGAGTTTAGAAATTTTTTTGGTTTGTTTGGTTGTATATTTTGAAAGTAATTTTGGAATTTGGGAGTTTGGGATGTTTTGATATTTTGTTGTAATTGAGTAGATGTGTGTGAGAAAAAAAGTGATTGAAAATGAGAGAGGAAAGAGAAAAAGTGATTGATTGATGTGTAAGAGAGAGAAAGTGATTTTAAAAATTTTTTGAAAAAAATCTCAAATCAAACAATTTTTTGAATTTTTTTTTCTAAAACTCATCTCTCAAAGCTAAACAAACATACCCACTAATTGTGCAAAAATCAACTTTAAACTCATAAATCAATTTATGAACATAACATGCATGAACTCTCTTGTACCCAACCTCTTCAAAACATGATCAAGCTAGGAAAATTGTTAGCAAACATGGTGAATTCTCAAAACATAGGTGAAATAGACACATGCATGGAGGGATTCTTGAAAACCAATCTTCAAAATGCCATGAAACATGCATGCATGCATGGATTGACTTAGTTCCCTCCAATCTTAGCTCAAACCTTACATGAATTCAATTAATTTGCTTGAAATCTCACAAAACCTAGTTCAACTACACAACCAAGAGCTTGTTGTCTTACCTAGTGACGCGAATTCTCAAGGGTTGAAGTTAAGTCCTCTAGTTCTTCATAGTTCACCAACCATTCTAGCAATTCCCCTCTTGTTGAACTCAAATCTTGAACTTAAGGCTCCAATTCTTCAATTCTCTCCTCTCTCACGTTTTTGGGTCTTAGAGAACTCAAAGGTGCATGTAAGATGGAGAAAGGAGTGAGTGGAGTGTCAAAGTGGCTTGTAGGGTAGTAATTAATCCAAAAGCAAACTAATTGATCAAAAGTAAGCACATAGCATTAATTAAATCTAATTTAATCGTTCCGAACCGAATTTCAATTAAACTTACCATAAAATTCTATAAATCCTAATTAACACATAAATCAAGTTAATTTCTGATTCGAATACCGATAAAGTTTTCAATTCGCAAACCAAAACTAAAACATGAACAGATCTTTCTACACCGAACAGATAGAGACACAAAAATAATGCAACACACATGTAAATTAATTCCAAATCTCTCCTAAATTACTGTTAGGCATAATTAAAAACGGATTAACATTAATCAGAGGTCGGGGTTATTATAGTAAAGTTTTTAAGTTTTTGTTTAAAAACTAACGTAAACTCATTTTTTGAATTTATGTTTTTTCCTCAAATTTACAAACTGAGACAATTATTTATAAACCAAAAAAATTATCAAACAAGTTTTTATAATAGTTTTTTAAATTTTTGTAAATATAAATTGAAAACTGAAAACGAAATGGTTACCAAACAGGCTTGATGGTAAAAATGTTGTAAAATTAACAAATAATTAAATAAGTTACCAACGTAAGAAATGACTTATCAAAAGATTCTTAGGATATGTATGGTTTGATTTTTAGAAAAAAAATTTAAAAATTTAAAATTAATTTGGTTAAGAAATAAAAAATAAAAAACAAATAATAATTATCATTTAAGGGTAAAAAATAATTATCATTTTAACTTTTGGGCATGTTATATACATACGTATAGCTGTTTCAATTTAATTTGTAAAAAATTATTTCTAACAACTCGAAAGATAAAAATTATATAAAAATGATAATTATTTTTTATTTTTTATTTCTTAACTAAATTAATTTTTAATTTTTAATTTTTTTTTCTAAAAATCAAACCATACATAGCCTAAGAATATTTTGATAAGTCATTTCTTACGTTGGTAACTTATTTAATTATTTGTTAATTTTACGATATTTTTACTATTAAGCCTGTTTGGTAATCATTTTGTTTTCAGTTTTCAATTTATATTTACAAAAATTTTAAAAACTGTCATAAAAACTTGTTTGATTTTTTTGTTTATAAATGGTTGTCTCAGTTTGTAAATTTGAGAAAAAAGCGTAAATTCAAAAAATGAGCTTACGTTGGTTTTTAAACAGAAATTTAAAAACTTTACTAACAAAAAATTTTTTCAATTAAATTTTTTTTCAATTAATTTTTTTTCCAATTAATTTTTTTTTCAATGAATTTTTTTTCCAACTAATACTAACCGAGAGGGCTAGTGGTAATACTACTTTAAATCTTAGGGAGAAGATTGTAATTTTTAAAATGTGAGGGGTGTCAATGTAATTTACCCAATGAGGGCAAAATTGGTATTTAAAAAAATTAAATTGTTGAAGGGGGAATCTGTAATGAAACTTTAAACCTCAGGGAGAAGATGTAATTTTCAAAAGGTGAGGGGGGAACTGTAATAAATATAAATCTCAGGAGGTGTCTGTGTAATTTATCGTTTATATTTTATCTAATTTCACACACATTTTTCCTTTTATTTTCTAAATCATTTTCCAAATCTCCTAATCAAACAACATTAATGTTCCCCCACCACAAAAAATAAAATTATTATTCACATTGGGCTATGGTCTAATCGGTTCGGCTTAGTTGGAGTTAGGAGTATGTGTGGTACGATTTGAATTTTTACTTTAACATTTTATTATAAGTTAAAAAATATATATGTATTAATTATAATAGAGCAGAGCAGTTTCAAAGACGAATAATAAATTTTTAAGTTTAAATTGCTGTTAGCGGATAAAGCGGTACAAATTGATACAGATCAGTAAAATTTTAACGGATTAAACGATATTTTGTACCACCCAAATTGGAGTTAATGTAGAAAATTTTAAAATCTAAATAAAACCCAATCATACAGTTTAATTTTGTCACTTTTTTCATTCGGTGCAACTAACACAAGACTTTTACGGATTGAACAAAATTTAAACCAGAAAAATGATTTTGCCAAAACTGTAAAAAGAAGGTCGTAAACCAACCAATCTACAAGTTGTCTTCCTATTGTCTTCCTACTAAACTTTTATTACAAAACAAGCAACATCAATTACTTATCTTCTAATACTTTAAGAACTAAAATATTAAAAAAATTAAATTAAAATTTTGACAAGTCTCACACTACTGATTCATTTTCGACCAATTTTTCTTACAATCATGGGACCATGCTTTGTTAGCATTTTAATTTGGGGAGCTCATCAAGCAATCATTGTCGCTTTTCCAGAGAAATAGTAAAAGTGGGTATTTTAGTTGACTCATGGTAGTGTCAATAGTTGGAACTTGGAAGATAGGCTCTTCACTCTGCTTGGTCTTCGGTTGTGTAACATTTAGCATAACTCAATGCGAAAACAATTCACAATTGAAGCTTTTTTATACTTTGCTCAATCCTGTGACATACAATTATTTCATCCAAAAAAACAGTGAATCAAAGCTCCAGAGAGAGACAAGAGATGCAAGAATATACAAAACCAAGAAGAAAAAAAAAATTGAAATAAATGGTGGGGGAAAAAAGATGAATTAAAAAAGCAAAAATAGACAGCCTCTTCACCAGCGAACAGCCCAAAACTGAGATTGGAAAGAAAGATTACACAAGATCTTCCAAACAAAAATCATAGAAAAAATTCTGAACTCCACAGACCTAATAACAGATACGGCTATATCATTTTGTAGTAATTATAGTTATATCACTGTCATTTATCTCTTCTTTGTTTTTTCCCCCCCTTAACCCTGCACAATTTGTTGTTCGCCAACCCCATCAATTAGCATTGGAGAGCTGTGATGATGCACCATGTACCACCGACCATTATGGTACTCAAAAACATTAGTCACATTAAATGGCCCAGTCTCCATGTCAACGTAGGTTTTCATGGTAACCCAAGCCATGTCTGTCAGTACCCGTGCCCTTACATCCCGAACCTGGAAGTCAACACCTTGTTCCCAATTAAATGCAATCTGCCAGCTCTCCATTACCGCATTATAACTGCATGTAAAATCAAAATCAAAATGATAAGTCTACTGTTTATTCTGTTCAAACATGAGAAGCAAAAGCTAAGGCAAACAACAAATGCTAACAAAGTTTAAGCAATAATAACATTAAAAGTAACTTTAGTATGTCATTAAAACAAAGTCAAAAATATTGCAAATCGCAAAGGAAAATGCTATAGACCCCGATTGAATTACCAAATATTCTACCAACCCTCTCACATAGGAGTGAGACCCACACATGTGATTTGTGTGAACAATTACAACAAAACTAAAACTAAGAAGTTTTCACTACTGCCATTGAATACATGAAAGATCTGGTTTATGTTGTTACATCTCCAAATAGTGAATGTTTCACCAACAAATAAATGAACCGTAGATGTTTCCACAACTAAAGTCACTAATAACTTGAGTACGCATTGATATGAGAACAATTCTTGGTTACTTTCTGTAGACAACAAAAATTTTCAATTTACGTTGTACAGTTTGTAAAAAGGTACTACATTAGGAAAGAGAAGATATATCCAGAATTATGTCTTTAATGTATGCTTAATCAAGACTGACATTCCTAATTTTTAATCTAACCTTACTCATCTATATCACCATCAAACTTAAATTTGGCAATTGTTATGCAAAGGTACATAAAGCCTCCCTCATAGAGAAGAAGTATCTTGAACTAATGATCTCCTAAATGCAGACAGTGTGTCCTCCTCACTAAACCACCTCACATGCTTCCACTGGGAGCACGGTCATCTAGGCCTCCTCTTTTTTATGCCTGCAACCTGCCTAACATGCTTCAACCAATAGCAATGCAGCAGCCCTTAAAAGAACAGGTGACCTTCCATGTACAAACCACCTATATGTATAAGAACATTCCCAGCTTTTTGCCCTCCTACAAGTCTACTACAAACAAAGTAACACAGAAATCATACCTTCCATCAAATCCTAGTTTACAAACTCCATTTCCTCCACTAACATCAAGTAAATAACAAGTAACAAAATCAACTCAAGATTCAACTTACACGAGCAGAACTCTAATTATCATGGAGCTGTTATTCTTTTCTCCAATTAAAGTAGAATCCTGCAAACTAGGTCCATTAATTCAATGCCAAATATTCACACTATTCAAAAGTTCAGGAACCAAAAATCAGGCAATGAAAAAAATGTTAGGCTGTGTTTGGTACAACTTTTGAATCATGATTCTACCTTTTAGTTTGAGTGCGGCATTTGTTTACAGTTTTCAAAAATCATTTCCACACCTGCGTTTGAAAATTCGCGTACCCGGATGTCCTCCGGACGTCCGACCGGTTGACCGGAACAGTGTTCATGATTTATTTATTCATTTTTATTTTTTTTGCACTTGTTATTTTTATATTTTAAATAAAAAAATATTTTCATTTTTTTTTAAATTTTTTGAGTTTTAAATAGAATTTTTGGTTGCGTGTTTAGTTATGAGTTGTAAGTTTTTGCATCAAAAATTATGTCACATCACTCCATTCAAAAACTTTTTTTAAAACCCATTTATCAAATAAATTTTCTACACTCAAATCATAATTCCAAAACTCACAAACTCAAAATACAACTCATATTCTTAAATTATATTTAGAAAACTCTACCAAACGTAACCTTATATTCTTCAAGAAACAACAGGGAATAGATCTGCACTCTATTTCACAATATCAACTTCGAGGGACAGGTCTCTACTTTTATTTTATTTTATTTTTTTAAAGTATCAACAGTGGAGGCAAGCCCATAGAATAGAAGGCTTTGTACAGTTTAATTTAGCACTGAAGTTTCTTCAGATCCTCGGCTAATATCACAAGCATGTTAAATAAACTCAAACTGAATAAATGTGAAGTACGAAGCTATTCCAATCAGAAAAAATAGAAATGAAACTGTTACAGATCGCATAAACAGATAACTAGCATCATACCCTGTAAAGACCTCTCCTGAGGCATGAAAACACTTCACATAGTCTGCATTAAGCCAAAGACGGCCCATTGCTTGAACTGATCTTTCTCTAATGATGGTAAAAAAATCTGCATTGAAATTCATAATAGCTCGTGTAGCAGCATAGTAAGCCTTCCATCCATTAACAGGTGTTACGTTATCCTGTTCCAATGTGAAATCCTACAGAAACATAGAGGAAAATATAAAGGTACAGTTCAACACCCAAAAGGAATAAAAATAGAGGCTAATTTATGAAGCAATTTGTAACAAATGAAAGAAAAACTTACGAAGAGAGGCAGCTACAATTTTTCAATCAAATTTACAACCAAGAAGTCCAAATCCAAAAGTCAGAATAGCATGGCTCAGTATATCACCCTTAACTCAATATTATTGTGTGTGTCACGTCATCATGTGAAAACAGATGAGATGACGCACAATATGAACTGTGGATTGTGAAATCCTAAACGTCACACAACTCTTACAACAATATTTTATTTCTTTCATTACTTTACCAGTTAGCACAAACAAGATGCAAAAAATTCTCAACAGAAGCCTAATGACAAAGCATTTGACATACTATAAATCACTTATTGCACGTACCAAAGATATCCAGTTCTACACACATACATATTAACAAAGTTATCATGCAGGACCATTACTGGTCCCCCTTTTTCTTAACAAATTAAAATAAGAATAATGCCCTCCCTCAAGTCCAAGCCCATCCCATATACTTGCCTTAAAAAAACTCCAAACCCAAATTTAATTTAAAAGGTTTGTTCATCCATTTTCATGAATCATGACTATTCAGTGACCTGGCTCAGCCTAGTGACAATGCTTAAGTTTCCAGTATTCCTAAAATTAAAGAATAACGCCCTCCCTCAGCTCCAAGCCCATCAAATATACTTTGCCTAATTTAATTTTTGAATTTCTTAAAAGGTTTGTTCATCCATTTTCATGAATCATGAATCAGGACTATTCAGTGAACTGGCTCATCCAAGTGGCAATGCTCAAGTTTCCAGTACTCTCAAAATTAAAAATTGGGCAACTTGAAAGCATTAATTAACAAAACTCAAAATAGATTAATGCATAAAACTAAAACCTTTAGTTCCCAAAATGCTTCAAACATTAAGATACCTTGTGATAGAGGGCTTTCCATGCATTATCATCATTGGCAGCCTTCCTCATCAAAGAATTCGTCATTGAAAGCCGGCACAGGCTGGGATAATCCAAGTAACTGAGAGCGTGGGTTGTGATTTCCGGAACCAACTGTTCCATCATAGACGCACCTGTCTGCCGCTCCGCCGCCACCACCACCGGCGCCCTATCTAACATATCCCCTCCGCCACTATCACTACCTCCGTTCAAATATGCCTCCGCCGTCGCCGTTGTCGCCGCCGCCACACCACCTTTACAGGAACAGGCACAATTACAAGCTCTCTTCAATGAAGTGCCGTCTGATTGGACTGACTTGGATTTTAATCGGACGGCGAAGAGAGCGAACAAGCAACAGAGTGTGGTGATTACTAGGCAAGCGAAGAACGACGGAGATGAGAAATCGCCGGAGAAGATAGAGGCAATCTCCATTGATAAGACATGAAAACGTCGCAGAACATGAAAAACCCTAGGAATCTAGTACTATGCGTTCCACGATAACAGAATGACGATGTTCAAGTGAAAAAACAGAAGCTAGGGTTTTAGCTCTTCTTACCTCTATGAACGAGACTCTCTCTCTTCTTGATGTTGATGGTTTTTTGAAACCCTAACGCACTCGTCTGCGAGGGATTTGCAGAGAGAGAGAGAGAGAGAGAGAGAGAGAGAGGCGTAGTTTGTGACTTGTAACTGTTTGTGTAGAAGAACTAGTTGGGTTAAGGAGTTGTTTGGTGGAGCTTGCGAGAAAATAACAATTAAAAAATAAAAATAAATTTCTCTTAATTTTTTAAATTTATTTAAACAATTTTTATTTCATGATAATAAATAAACATTATATTAAAGGGAATTTATTTTTATTTTTTTATGGGAAATATTGATTTTACTAGAAGGGGACCACAATGTGGTAGCTTTTAATTGTACACACCTTTTTTTTTAGTCTAGAATTAAAATTTTATCATAATTTTACTATAATTACAATTAAAGATAAAGTTACCAAAACTAAAAGGAAAAATATGTAACTCCCTTCTTGTAATGTCGGCACCTCTACGTAAACACCACATATACCACTTTCCCGTCACGCCATCCGCCCCTCATCTCTCAATACCCTCCTTTTTCTTTTGTTTCTTTATAATCTCGTTTACTTTCTTTTTTTTTCCTTCTTCTATATCTTTTTTTTTCTTAATTTCTTTTTCTCCCTCTCTTCTTCATATGTGTGTCTTTGGCAGTTCGAATTTTAAAGAGAAGTGATGGTAATAGTAATGGTGGCCAAGAGAAAGAGGATTGCAGGAACGGAGGGAGTTCCATGAGAGATGATTGGACTAGCACCTCCTTAGCTCCCCGTGAGCCCAAACTGCTTCCTATGTCACAGTTTGCAAATATTCACAACAATGAGAGAGAGAGAGAGAGAGAGAGAGAGATTGTTGGAAAAGATTTAGATTGAAAAACCATTTGATTAGTGATATATTTCCTTCTTGTTTGAATAATTTAGAAGAGAGAAAAGAAGGGTGTGTTACACATTCTTCTTGTGTGGGAAAGACAAATGACCAAAAAGACAACGAATTTTAAGTTTTGCTATGCATAAGAGAGGCAAAAACAAAATTCACTTGCCAAAAGTCGCGCAAAACACTTGTAATTACTAATTCATATTTGTTTTCTTTTCATTTTTCTCCAATCAAGCTATCCAAACAGTAGATTAGTGCAAAGAGAATCCTTTTTTTTTTTTTTCTCTCTAAATCATCCAATCCAAACGATAGAAGCTTGTCAATATTCAGCCTTAATAATGTAATTAAATCACATATAGCTGATACAAAAAATCGGCTTGACATTAATTTTCTTCCAGATAGCAAATAGCCAAAATGGTTTCCCTCCTTTGAACATGCGCATGATAATAGATGAATCATCCATTCAATAAATTACAATTATGAGGCAATTTCATATCCATGAACAATTCTACTCTGATAATAATCATCTGTTCAGATTTTTCAATGCCGGTCCATGTGTCAAGAGAGCAGAACAGTGGAACTGAGATTGACATAACCTGAATCGAAATACATTCAATTTATCCTGACCTGTTTGTTCATGCTCCCAAGTCCAGACAACGCAGAACAAGCTGCATATCCAAACGTTTATGCTTCTTCGATGCCATGAAAATTATGTGCTGACATTCATAAGAAGTTAGACCACCTTCTAACACACTTCTCAAGACTCAAGTTTCCAAAATATTTTCCATACTTCATGATTCAATTACTATTTAAATAAAAAACTAGAAGACAAACAAAATATGTATATGAACAATCACCAAAATATTTTCTCCGGTTCTTCCAAAGAAGGGCATTAACATGGCCAGTAATCAATATATCATATTAATAGCTAACAAGTAGCTCATACACAAGTTGTCCTAGAATGGATACTACCACTTCCCCAAATGTCGACGTAAAACCCAGAAAGGGAACTAACTATCAAGAAGTAATTTGATCTCCACAATCTAAATCCAACTATACAACCATATTTGCCAATTTCCGAATGGTATAATCTCTACTAACCACTAAACTGAAGTGTTGGACGCGCTCCAATTCCTATCCTACAAAAGCCATAATTACAAAGGGATGAATGCTAATAATAAAGCATCCAATTCTCATGGAGCATACATGTGCAGAGACTAGCTACACAGCAAGGTAATGAATATGGTTATGCTGCTGCTAACAAGTATCAAAATCCAACCTCTACTTGTCCGGCATATGTTATTGGATAGAGGGGCTCCAAAAAACATCAAGACTTGTGCAGTAGCTAACTTGAGAATTGCAAGAAATCCAAAGAAAACGCTCACTGCTAGCACAACAATCTCTTTCTTTTCCAGGCTTGCTTGATCACTTACAACCTTTTCAACATCTAATCTGCAGAAACAAATTTAAAAAAAGAAAGAAATAAAATATGGTATTTACTCAAAAAGGAAAAAAATAAAATAAAATAAAATAAAAAATTTGGGTAAATGACACTGACACCAACTGAGGTTTGGTCCAATTACATTCCACTCACTGACGTTCTGTAAATTACATTCTCACCCCTGTAGTTAATAATCTAATTTCACAAATCCTCCTACTTATATAAAATATAAAAAGCAACAACTCCTAATAAAAATAAAAATAAAAATTACATTGGAAAAAAAAAAGTAAAGCAAAGGGAAGGGAAAAAAACAGAAGAAGTAAAGCAAAGCAAAAAAGAGAGAGAATGCATGACTTCAATATCTTCATTCTATCTAAATAATTACAATGACAGGGGGGTTAGTGTAATTTTTCAAACGTCAAGGGGCGATATATATTAAACCCAAATCTCAGGAGGTATAACTGTAATTTACCCAAAAAAAATTTAAAAAAAAAATGACAAACAGGGTGTGGGCGAGCCTGTGTGTTCAATTCTTAATGCAAAGGAGAAAAAGTTTAAATAATAACGAAGATGAAGACGATGACGATGATTGTGTTAATAATTTGACCAAAAAAGAGAATCCACCATCTGAATTTTCCTAAATATTCCTACATATTCAAAATTTATAGTTCCTCACAAACAATTCCATCTAATTTGGTGCAACCTAGTGTCACCATATAAAAGTTCTTTCAAGTTATGTCCAATTTAGATAATTTTATGCTTTCACTTGAAGCTTGTTGCATGATTCTCACTCAAATAGCTGGAAGCTCACTAAAATCTGGGGGATATTGTGATACATGTAGGTTTAAAGAAGAGAGAGTTAAGGAATGAGGTAGACTTCATTCCCTTTTATATTACTAATACTGATTAATTACAGGAGTGCCATAAGGCATAATATATAGGTCAACCCATTACACCAATCAAGGGAATAAAGAAGAAGAAAATACAATTACATATTTCCTATTCTAACTTGTTTCCTATTCTAACACTCTCCCTCAAGCTAGTGCGAAGATATCTCTCATACCCAACTTGTTAAGAATGCCATGAAATAGTTTACTCCCTAACCCCTTAGTGAGAACATCGACTTGTTGGTCTCCAATCTTCACAAATGGAATACATATGATACCACTAGTGAGTTTTTCCTTGATAAAGTACCTATCAATCTCCACATGCTTAGTTCTATCATGATGAACTGGGTTATGAGCTATGTTGATTGCGGCCTTATTGTCACAGTATAGTCTCATGGAGTCAGTCTGATGGATTCTCAAGTCTCCCAATAATAGTTTAATCCATAATAACTCACATAAACCCTGAGCCATAGTCCTGAATTCTGCCTCAGTACTAGATCTAACCACCACCTGGTTTCTTATTTCGCCATGTTACTACGTTGCCACCCACAAATGTGCAGTATCCGGAAGTTGATCATCTGTCAGGGATCAATCCAGTCCAATCTGCATCAGAAAATGCCTCCACACTGAGATGGCCATGTTTTGAAAAATAGAGACCCTTTCCAAGAGAAGACTTCAGGTATCTCAGGATTCTCATAACTACCTCCAAGTGGGAAGTTCTAGGAGCATGCATAAACTGGCTCACCATGCTCACGACAATGGCAATGTCTGGACGTGAGTGGAATAAATATATGAGCTTGCCAATTAGTCTCAGGCATCTCCCCCTGTCCACTGGTCTACCTCCAAGCATTCCAGTTTTCTTTAGCAAGTCAAGTACATACTTCCTCTGGCATATGAAGATGCCATCCTTGGACCGAACTACTTCAATGCCCAAAAAATATTTCAAATAGCCTAAGTCTTTGATTTCAAACTCTTTGGCTAAGTATTCTTTCAAACGAGAAATCTCCTTAACATCATCTCTTGTCAGAACAATATCATTAACATAAACAATAAGAGCTGTGGTCTTACCATTTGAGGAGTGTTTCACAAACAAGGTGTGATCAGCTTGACTTTGCTTGAACCTATATTTCAGCATAGCTTGAGCAAACCTTTCAAATCAAGCCCTAGGAGACTGCTTTAGTCCATAAAGTGACTTTCGAAGCCTGTATACTTTACCGTTGGACTTAGCATCCACAAAACCAGGAGGAATATCCATATAGACCTCTTCTGCTAGGTTTCCATAAAAGAAGGCATTCTTCACGTCAAACTGATGAAGTGGCCAATTCAAATTTACAGCAAGAGAAAGTAAGATTCTCACATAATTCATCTTAACAACCGGTGCAAATATCTCTTGATAATCCACCCCAAAAGTCTGAGTGAAGCCCTTAGCAACCAGTCGTGCTTTGTATCGTTCTATGGAACCATCTGCTTTGTGTTTTATCGTGTACACCCACTTACACCCAACTGGATTTTTGCCTCTAGATAACTTCACTAACTCCCACATGCCACTCTTGCTGAGAGCTCTCATCTTTTCCATCATAGTATGTTTTCATTCAGAAATAGAGAGAGCATCCTAAAAAATGATAGGTAGACTCACAGAAGACACTTTAGACAAAAAAGCTTTATATAAGAAAGACAGATGAGAATAAGAGACATGATTGCTAATAGGATGCTGAGTACATGACCTAACCCCTTCCTATTAGCAATGGGAACATCAAGATCTGAAAAACCAGGAATAGAAGCACTAGAATCAGAATTACCTGGACTCTCAGGAGAGGTGGGTGACTCTGGACACTCATCCGGAGAAGAAGTTGGCAGTAGAGGAAGAAAAGTAATCTCTTGCATCTAGGTGACTTGCTGTCTATCCTTGTCTTTGATATAAACTTAGCCTGCTTCCTTTTCTGCAACAACTGCTGGCTCATCATCTTCTATCTGTTCAACCATTAGCGGAAGTGGAATAGGAATCTCTTCACACCAAGGCTCCCCCTGAAGGGATGACTGTGAGACCGGGAGGGCGGAAAATAAGGCTAAGACTCAAAGAAAGTGATATCCATGAAAATAAACCATTTGCGAGTGGGAGGATGATAACACTTATAATCCTTTTTGGTGGCAGAATAACCCAGGAAAACACACTTAAAAGACCTAGGATCCAATTTACCACGAGTGGATGAATGATTATGGACAAAGCAAACACAGCCAAAAGTCTTAGGAGGAATGGAGACCCCGGAAGGGGTAGACCCAAACAAAACTTGAAGAGATGTTTGTTTTTGAAGGATTTGAGTAGGAAGACAATTAATCAAATAAGCGGCAGTGAGAACCCCTTCCCCCCAATAGGATCGAGGAACCCGCATCTCAAAGGATAGACAACGGGCGACATCAAGGAGATGGTGATTTTTGCATTCTGCAACACCATTTTGTTGAGGGGTATTAGTGCATAAAGTCTAGTGAATAATGTCATGAGTGGCGAAGTAAGTGACAAGACCAGAGTCAATATATTCCTCCCCATTATCAGAATATAGAATTTTGACAACCGCCCTAAACTGAGTACAAACCATTTTATGGAAGTTT
Organism: Camellia japonica; assembly: GCA_030407325.1. Lineage (NCBI taxonomy): Eukaryota > Viridiplantae > Streptophyta > Magnoliopsida > Ericales > Theaceae > Camellia > Camellia japonica. The sequence goes on from JAPPVO010000007.1 coordinate 2,828,471, forward strand.
TGAAACACAGAAACGACCTCACTTTTATCTTTCATCAAATAGACCCAAGTGGCCCTGGAACAATCATCTATGAAGGTAACAAACCATTTCTGACTGGTTAAAGACACAAAACGTGATGGACCTCATACATCAGAATGAATCAAAGTAAATGGAACTGAACTTTTATTAATAAAAGGAACAAAAGAGGCTCTATGTTGTTTTCCAAGTTGACAAGACTCATACTGAAAATCTGACACATTATTTTTCTCAAAAATAGAAGGAAACAAATGCTTAAGTAATAAAAAAGAGGAATGTCCTGAGCGACGGTGCCACAACCAAATGTCTTCCTTGGTGAATGGTAACTGAATAGATGAATGAGTCAGCTTGTTCGTCTGATCTAGAATGTAGAGGCCGTGTTCCTCTCTACCATTGCCAATGCTCTTCTTCATGATAAGGTCCTGAAAAAGACAATGATCAGGAAAAAAACGTCACACTACAATTTAAATCACAAGTAAGACGACTCTAAGATAAAAGATTAACACTAAAATTGAAAATATGGAGGACAGAGGACAAAGGAAGGGAAGAGGTGGCATGAATTAAACATTTCCCTGATACAATCGAAATAGTATCATCAGCAATACGCACTTTTTCTTGACCTGAGGAGGGGTTTACACTCTGAGAATAAATTAGAGGAGCCAAACATATGGTCAGAAGCACCAAAATCAATAATCCATGATACAGCCATATGAGATAGTAATGCACATGGGGAGAAAGCCAAGTTCTTGAATTGGCAAAGGAAGAAGAGGGCGCACTTGTAGCAGAAGTGGAGGCCCGATGGTTTAGCACGTGCCGAAAAGCAATCTCAAAATCCGAGGCAAACAACCCTGAAACATCAGTAGCAGGTGAGACAACTAGAGAGAAAGATGGTGGCTCCACCGTGTCTGAAAGATGGACTCAAGGATTGGCCCCTCGGCCTCTAGACGGACTAGACCGCCCCCCTCGAGTACCAGGACGATCTTCACGGCCACCAGAAGGAGTCCCATGCAGCTTCCGACAAGTCTCTCGGGTGTGGCGAGGTCTACGGCAGTAGTCACAGAAAAGATTATCCTTTTTAGAGGAAGGACAAGAACCACGAGTCACATGATCGCCATCGAGAGGGGGGGCAGAAACCAAGGCCGAGCGATCAGTAGTAGCAGAAGGAAGCATCGTAGAGCGGTGACTCTCCTCATTCTACACAAAAGCAAAGGCTTCCTGAAGAGAAGGAAGTGCATCCATGCCAAGTACTCTACTCCGAAGTGAATCATACTCCACATTTAGGCCTTCCAAGAACTTGAAGACCCATTCTTGCGCCACAAACTTCCGGTAACCAGCAAAATCAGTGGGACAGATAGGCTTGTAATCCTAAAAGTGATCAGGCCGCTTCCACCTATTGTTGAGAAAGGTAAAATACTAGAGGATAGTCATCTCACCTTGTACCAACCTTTCAATAGAGCGACGTAACTCGAAAGCCTGTAAGAAGTTTCCTTTCCTGGAGTAAGTAGTAACTATAGCCTCCCAAATATCCTGGGCAGTGTCCATAGACAAGTAACCCTCTCCAATCTCAGGTACCATAGAATGGATCAACCAACCCATGATTAAGGAGTTGGTGATCTCCCACTGGTCATAACTAGGATCCGTGGTACTGGGTGTCTATATCCGTCCATCAACATACCCCATCTGCCCTCTGCTCTTCAAAAAAATAGTCATACTCTACGACTAGGCTAGATAATTTTGACCATTGAATAGAGAGGTGGTGATCTTAAGACCATGGTTGGGGTTATCAGTCATAGTAGTAGGAATAATGGTACTTCGCTCTTAGGTGGCTGAGAAGTAGTAGACTCACTAAGGAAATCTGCCATGGAGACTCTACTATTTAACTCTCAAACACAATGCCAATCACAAACCCGGAAGATAATAATGAAAGGAAAGACACTACTACGCCTATGAAAGCATAAAGAATTAAGGTTTTTTTTTTTTTTACTGTATTTTTTTTTCTTACTGTCCCCCCCCCCCCCCTCTCTCTTTTTTTCTTTTGTTTTAAAAGAGAAGAAATACAGAGAAGAACGAAAGACGAAGAAGAAAAGTACTCAAACTAATGAGGTAGTAGTCAACAAAGGCAACGAAGGCAATTGAAGGCCTCGTCGACCAACCAAGGGCTGCCGACTAGCCTAAAGAGAGACAGAAAAGGCCTCCAGGTTTGCTGACAGACCTAGAATGATAGGCTAGGACTGCCGATGGACTTAGAGGAGAGGAAGCTTCGGCTGGCCTGGGGAAGAGCCAACTGACCTTCTTCTTAACTGGGTAAGGGCAGAATGGCCAGAAACAATCTTCGGTTGGCCTAGGTGGGGGGTCAATTGTCCCAGGCAAAGGTCTGGGCAGTCCTGCGGTGGAAGAAAGTGGATGTGCTTAGGTTTCTTCCACTAGCTTTGATACCATGTAGGTTTAAAGAAGAGAAAGAGTTAGGGAATGAGGTAGACTTCATTCCCTTTTATATTACTAATACGGAGTAATTATAGGAGTGCCATAAGGCATAATATATGGGTCAACCCATTACACCAATCAAGGGAATAAAGAAGAAGAAAATACAATCACATATTTCCTATTCTAACTTGTTTCCTATTCTAACAATACATACTTCAACATATAGAGAATATCAACCTTAATTCGCATTGCAGAACAATAGGGATCATCAACAAACAATTTTTTCATTTATCTTTTTCTGCCTTTCAATTATGATACATTATACACCACTATGTTCACTTCACAACTAGCAGCATTCTATCTTCTTGACACCTCAAATGTTGTGAGGTCATGAAAACTTAAATCCTCAAACAAGGTAAACAAAGTAAAAGTGGATCAAGAAACTGTTTAATATTCCTATTACATAGAGTCACCATTGTAAACTATAAGATGTGTTCATGGGCTATTTATAAATACATAATATCTTATTAAATGGACCCTAGTTTGTATTATTTTTTTTGTATAAAGAAATAGAATATAGACAGACAATCTATACAATATTAGAAATATAAAACTGAATTGTACCAAATTTCGCAAGGCCTATTCAACTTTCCCTCCATGTTGACTTTAAGACCGTACATAGTATGTTATGTAGGCTCTAGAAATCTTGAGCACAGTTCTTAATTTTGTTTCAAAAAACAAAAGTCATATATATCTAAACCATACAACATATATTTCTGCATTCATCCAATACATAACATAACCTATGATATGACATTTGACTTTTGGATCACACAATCTTGGATACTACTAGAAAATCCTCACTTAATCAAGTAAATACTTTCCCTACTCATTAAAAAATCAATAGCAGCGGTAGTCTGTAATTCAACATTAGATAGTTAGAGTTGACCGTCCGAGTAAATGAAAGAAGGAAACAAAATAAACAGATACCTAATAAGTTCAACCAATCATAAGAGCAGTATTCAGGAATGAGAACTGTGGGAAATGAACAGAAAAGATGTAAACAACAATAATTATAGGTTAGACAAATTGCTGACCTCAGCATGCCATTTTCTCTGACCAATGCATCCATTCGGGATGAGACAACATCTTTCCATGACTCAAAGTCAGTAACTTCTTTCTCCTGAAAAATAAATGAATGCCAGAGTCAAGTACATTTATAAAACTGATCTCATTTGGAACAGTTCACAGATCAACATACCATATCCTCCTTCCATTCCAAGAGATTCTTGATTTCTGTTTTTGTTTTCTCTACAAGCATTGAATATCTAGATAGCTCTGTGTCAAGCTTGGGCACAACATCCCCTTGTCTTCGGTTCAGTTCTTTGATGTACTCCTCCAACACAGACAAGTTCAGCTCAAGGGACTTTACCTTCTGCATCAAGATCTTAAGAACAGCGTCAGCATGTATTCTTCCATTTGGTTGTTGTCTAACTTCCATTACTGGATCAGGAATGTTACTTGCGGTCAATGGAAGCACGTCTACATTAGGCCTTTGCCCATTGTCGATGCCTTCTATCCCTTCACTGGCAGCCTCAATCACATTTCGAACTTCACCATCTATTCTCAGGTCACTGGGACCTGGTTCTGGTATTAACGGAGCTGTTGCAATTGAATTAGGATTGGGCAAATTATTGGTTGTAGATTCCCCAGAAGTCACTATTAGATCTTCAAGCATCCGCTCAATTGCATCAATGCCATATACCTCCACAACACTCAGCGTGCAGTAAAATTCTGACCCATAATGGTTTAGTAAATTCAACTTCAAGTACCTAACCCATTTGGGTTCAGGCAGTTTAAAGTTTTGAGCATGCTTAACATTTGCAGCAACAAAATTTCCAAATGGAGACCATGTCTCAGTTGGATAAATCAAACTCCCCCACAACTCAAATTCCTTGAAGTTAGAAGAATAATGCTCAAAATTTGCAATTTTGACTCCATCAACCAAGGTTTCCTCAGCAAGCTCAATGACGACAAACTTTTCCCCAACAGAACAAGGATTCCTTAGATATTTATCATGATCCTTCCCTAATATGTTGCTTGCACCTTTTGCTTCCTTATTATGGGCCACCACCTTTGCACCCTTAGCAGCCGAGGCATAGTTGTATTCCGTCCCATCAGGCTCAAGCCGGCGTGTGATATTAACAAGCCGACTTGCTGCAGTTCCACCCTTCTCTTTCTTTGTAATGTTTCGAAACTCATCTAAATTAAGGTAAGCCGAATGAGTTCTCCCATTCTGTAGTTGCTCTGCTGTCTTTTCCTTTTGTTGTTCTTGTGGTTGTAATCCACACACTAATGGAGTGTAACCTAAAACACACCAGATGGCTTCCTCCAATTCACTTGTTCCCTGAAGTGTGTAAGGATTTGCATAGTGGTTATCATGAACATAAGTGTTATTTCTAGTCGTAGATGCATTAAACTCTGACTGCACACCACTTATATAACTGTTGTTTACATTTTCAACAAGTGAATAAGCAGAGTTGCACAGCTTATCCTCACAAACACTAGAGTTGTTCATGCTTCTATTATCAGCATGTAAATTCCCTGCATAAGATACATTCAAATCAACACAACATACTATAAGAACCAAATAAGGAAATTAGCCTAACTCTGAAGTTCGGGTTTACAAACACAACTCCACAAGGTTTCTTTTCTCATCCAAAAACCATTTTACACCATAACCATTGATAAATTCATTTAATTGCAGTGAATACATAATTTAACACTTACGTTAACCTACAAGTAAGGTGTTAATAACCGCAAAACAACTTAGCTAAGGGCATCTCCAATGCTTGACTCAAACCTAAATCAAATTTAAATTTGGGTAAAAATACTCAAAAACACACTCCACTCCTTGACCCAAACTTATATCAAATTGAGTTTTACTCAATTTTTTACCCAAAGCAAAGGAGACTCAAATGTTTACTCAAACATTTCAAAGCTATTAGTGAAGCTTTTAAAGGGTATGGCCTAATGAAGAAACAACAAAAAGGACAAATATGGTAGCAGAAATTCAAGAAATCAAGGAACAACTAGAAAGGTACATTTTGAGGATGATAAGGCACTTGAAATCATTAAACCAGAACCAAAAGAAACAATTCACAATTATTTGAGGCTTCATAATTTATAACAAACAAGTGTATTGTTGATTATATTACATATCATCATATTTATGAAACACAAAAAGGGTTTGCTAAAAAACCGAAATTAAGAAATGGGTATGGAAAGGAAGGACCAAAAAAGCATAAATGGATGAGAAATTACCTTCATTTCCATGAGTAAATCCGAGTTTAGAGTAGAACAAGAACACAAGACACCAAAATGAAAAAATCAAAGGCAAAGAGAGCTCGAAAAGGCCTTTTCTGTGGTTGTAGTTTCGACATTGAATACTTATGGAGTCATCGGCTCGATGTTTCTTCATCTTTCATCGTCAATAGTATGTAGAGAATGAGAAGAACTTCCCTAGAGAAATCAATCAATCAATCCTAATGAAGAACTGGGTTGCGTTTTGGGTGTTCGGCTTTGTTTTGGGTTGGGTATGGATTTTGCGAAAAATTTCTGGGTTTGGTACCAGTCAAATGATCTTCTCACTCCTAATTGGGCACGGTTTCACCCCACAAATGTCATTACATTCTAATGCATGGATGGCTTATTATAAGGCTTTGTTTGATTGGCAATTTGAAAGAGATTTAAAATTGAAAAGATAAAACATACGTGAAATTAAATGAAATATATATATATATATATATTTTTTCTTTTTAATTTTTTTTTTTTTTAATTTTCTAACCAAACCCAACCTAAGAATGTTCTTGCTAAGAAAAATTTTGACTAATCCAAGGGTGGTTGGCAACTTGGCAAAGGCTTGGGTTTAAGCACCTAAGTCCTAGGTTTAAAATCTTCTTGGGCCAATTTCTTAGGCGTAGTACAATTGATTAGAAAGTTAATCTCAAGCAGTTTCATCGTATTTGGTATGGGTTCAATACTCTATCGCTTAAGAAGTTAGCCTCAAGCAGTTTCATCGCACTTGGTATAGGTTTAATACTCATTAGAATGTTAGTCTCAAGTAATTTCATCGCACTTGGTGTGAGTTCAATACTCCCTCGCTTATCGCACTTGGTATGAGTTCAATACTCATTAGAAGGTTAGTCTCAAGTAATTTCATCGCACTTGGTGTGGATTCAATACTCCCTTACTTAAAGAGGTTAGCCTCAAGTAGTTTCATCAGTTTCATTGCACTTGGTGTGGGTTAAATACTCCTTCATTGTATGAGTCTTAATTTAAACGAAACTTGTCTTAAGAGGTTGGGGCAGAATGGACAACAGAACACCCTCCTGACTTAATCGAAACTTGTCTTGTGAGACAGAATAGACAACAGGCGAAACTTGTCTTGTGAGACAGAATAGACAACAGGAAACCTTGGTGATCTCTGCAAAGGGCGCTGCCTTGAACCTACAGACTAGTGGCAGATTTTCTCTGTGAAAATATATATATATATATATATTTTGACTCTGTTTGTTTTTTTGTTTTGTTTTGTTTTGTTTTTTTTTTTTTGAAGTATAGTATTATCCAGAACAACATAGAAATTTTGAGTACACAATATTTATGTCATGTAAACTAAATATGAACTTTCGAAAAGAAATCAAAAGATTATTTGTGTCTCTACATTTCATAAGTATTTATAAAATGTATAATAACAGTATTGCCTCTTAATTTTTTAAAAATATTTTATTAATCTTTCACAATATGTAATTAGATGATCTCCGATTATTTCATATGCTAGTTTTTTTTAGGCGCAAACATAATACTACTTGTTGGCCAAAATGCTAGCACAACTGTTTGCAAGCCCTCATATAGCAATTATAAAAATATTACAATATAACCAATAAATACTTGGCTTGATTCAAGAACACAACACAAACAATACAAAATCGACAATTTTGAATCTTTATAAAACCAAAAAATTCTATCACTACATATTTTTTTGTCAATGAAACCCCAAAAATCTGATCATATGTTACACTATACAACTGCCTTCGGATGCTGCCTGTCTTGCACACTCACCGAAAGGGCGTCTCAGAAATTACTACACGTTGGTTTGCTACAATTTTTCGCCATTACCTCAAATAAATGGTATCAATTTGGAACAGCCTCATCAAAATATCCATCACAAGCTTCAGCCTTGTCATGGAGTCAATAGGCTATACTCCAACTCTTGACTTTCTTGTTCTTGTTTGAAGAAGGGAAGGCTCCCGGGATCTTTCTCCTCCAGTATACGACTTGTGGGTGTATGCGGAGGGTAACTGTTCAGGATAAAGTCGATTTCTTCTCCACTGATCTCTTTCTGATTAAGAAGAACCTGCAAATGCAAATGAACCACAGAATTCAATCATCAGTGTTATTACATCATCAACATTAACACCTACACCACGGGGCACCCTCAAGTTATATTTCATTTTCTGATAATAATCAAATACTGAGGATTTATATAATTTACAGAATCATGTTATGCAACATTAGATGCACTTAAAAGGAAGAAAGAATTTTTTTTTTTGAATATCTGACAAATGCTTGCTTTTGTTTTAGCAATTCATCCTAAGGTCTACCTGCCCTGGAGGCCAAGGAAGCAGCCTGCCTGCTGTGGCAGGACAGTTTTTTTTCCTTTCATAATTTTAAATGCTCTACTTCATGTTAGGGTTCTAAATATTGTTACCAGATCATGATACACTTTATAGCGATTTATGTTTTCAAGCAGACATTCCCAAACATGATACACTTTCATGCCCCAATAGACAGTTGTAATCTGATATGAAGTAGGAAATTTTACTGCAAATCCAGCGTACCCCGTTAAACCTCCCTTAAATACAAGATTTTTTTGCCAGCAGTCTTGTTTACCTTCACAGTTTTCAGCAATGCTGCATGGTGCCGCCTCAGGAGAGCAACTGTCATTCCATACATGTCACTCATCAATTCTTCTGTCCTTTTCGCAACTTCATCATCCAAATTGAAGTTGACTGGGGGCTCAATCAGGCCATAGTCATCATACAGTGATCCGTCAAAGTCCAGCCTCGGGCCCACAAATTTATTTCTTTTTCTCCAAGGAGGTGGTTCTCCATGTATTACCATAGGATTCTCCAAATTCCATCTGGCGGAATAAGAAAAGACTAATAATGAAACTGAAATGGTAATCTTAGAAAATTAAAATACAATGAATAAGTGAAAGACCTACATTGTGATAATTTTACGAGCAAGCCAAGAAGCATCTGCAAGGTAGTTAACTGATGCCCTCGATGTATCCCGTCCATAAATTACCTCTTCAGCAGCTCTCCCTCCAACTAATACCTTTAGATTGCAAAGAACTCAGATGCAAACTATACAATAGAATTCAGGGAGGAAGAAAAAAAAGAAAAAGAAAAGAAAATAATTAACATGAAGTTTGCAAAGCTAAAGTTCACACCTGAAGACGGTGCAGCAATTGTGGTCGGCGCTCAAACATGTACAACTCATCATCAAGTCTATGAAAAACAACTTGAGACAATGTCTGCATATCATTTTAACCATTAAGAAACAAGTGATAAAGCAAACAACACTACATCATGTACATGGAAAAAACCATCCACCAATCTTCCAAATGGCCAATGTTAAATCCGTTTAGATTATCCAAAATGAACAGGCAAATGATCTAACCATGAAATATATATCATTGAGTTGATATGTCCAACAAAGTGTATATTTTGTAATAGATATCCTTTAGCTGTGCCCATCAATTAGTGGTTTCCAGCACATGTGGCATCTAATTTTTGCTTGGCCAGAAGTTGGGCAATTTCCATAACATATAACTTATAAGAGAAAACAAAAGATTGAAAAGAATTGGATGTAACAAAGAGGACCTGGCCACGAGGGTTAATTGATATGCGATCACAGCGTTCAACTTTTGCGTTCTCTAACTGCCTTAGCAGATGAGCAGTCATTGCAGTTCCCACTTCAGTAGTAGCTCGACGACATTGTCCCTGATGACCCAACTCTATCCCAACACGTTTGGGTCCTACTGTAAGTCGGTCAACTGCATCATCCACATCTGACTGAAGAATTGAATTATGCCCCCTCCTTACCGCCACAAGAGCAGCCTCTTGGAGCAGCTGAGCCAACTTTGCTCCCGTCCATCCTGATAAATGAGTACATGATAGTTCAGACATTGAAATAACACATTCAAATACAATCTCTATAAATGCCTATATAATTCACAAAAACCTGGAAGAACCATAAAGATTTTCCATCTTAATGCGAACTCATCAAGGACATCACCGATCATTGATCACACATAAAAGGCCAAACTCACATGTTCGGTGTAACTTGATGAATGAGCCATCAATTAGAGTGGAAAACATTATACACAATTACATGTAAGTGGTATTTGAGATTGTTTGAAGAAATTATATTTTGGCCAATGTCATGGATATAAAGAGCATTACATTGCAAAAAACAGATCAACAAAAACTGCATACCTGGCAAGTTCTGGGCATAAATGGACAAATCAACAGAATCTGACAATTTTACTTTGCGTGCATGAACTTTCAAAATTTCCAATCTCCCTTTTGCATTAGGAGGACGAATTCTTATCTACAGGAGAAAGTGAGAAATGATCATAAACAACAATGCATTATTTAACAAAGCTGAAACACAGCTCAGCTAATTATGTGTTGATTAAGAGATACAAACCTTACGATCAAAACGACCGGGTCGAAGAAGTGCAGGATCTAACAAATCCATACGATTTGTAGCACCCAAAAAGATAACACCTTTTCCTGTATCAAACCCATCCAGCTCTATCAACAGCTGGTTCAGTGTAGTCTCCCTTTCTTGAGTAGCAGCATTGTATAAGTCGTTGGTGGATCCACTGAATATTCCTTGACGCCTAATAATAAGAAAATGATAAACTGAAGTCATTCTTGTTATCCATATGCAGAGTGTTAAAACAGTGCTCAGAAATGAGTATACACCAAGTGTGCTGGATAAAACCATGTTGCAATTTAAAACTTAAAACAAAAAGCAAGAAATGATAATAAAATATCATAAGTTAAAAAAAAACTAGGAAGATTTAAGTATCCTGAAGTAATCAACATGAATCCATTTTGTTATTTACCTGATTAGAGGAAAACTTTCCATTCAATGAGTCAGAGCCACGATTATTTTCTTGGTTCTTCCTAACTCAACGCATAACCCTTTACCATTTCTTCTCTCTTAGAATTCCAAAAACCCATACCATGTTACTCTGTTAATGGCATAGTGAATACACTATGTTGCACATACCAAACTTTCTCAGCCAAAAGTATCACAGGTTATTCTCAAATGGTAAGGCCACCAACATCTCAAGAATATATTCATTTCTTATTCTCTTGTTTCTTGTCCAGCCTCTCATCCACTTTACCAATTTTATTCTAAATACTTATATATAATACACATGTTTATTGACTGCCATAATTTTCTGTCACTAATGCCAAACAAGTGTTGTAACTGAATCATACAAATTAACTTCAATTTTGAAAGTACATGTCAGTCAGATAACACACTGAAAAAACCACTCCATATCATCCATCCTCTGATTGCTTGTATTAGACAAGTGCAAAGAAGCCAATATTTGAAGTCTTAAGATGAGTTCGTCAAAAGGGGGTATTGGACATATGGCCAAGTCTTTAGGGTTTAGCAAATGTTTATAAATTTAAGGATATGCAATAAAGGCAGAAAGAAAGAAATAGATGGAACTTTGAATGTGTGTGTAGAAGCATATTTGTTAGGAAACATATTTGCTTCTACATATGTGTGTGTATATACAAATAATATCCTTATTACATGGAAATGATGGAATTGAGAAATCAATTAAGAAATAAGATCACATATCAATATTAAGTAGAAATGTAGAAGATACTAACAGGAACACCCATACCTTGTAGCTAATGCATCAATTTCATCAATAAAAATTACTGATGGTTTGTTTACCTGCAAGGGAAATCTAGGTAATCTTAAATATTGACTTCAAAATTAAGTATATCAATTACCGAACAGCTTATGCATCAAAGAATTCTAATAATCTCCTTATATCTCATTTAATTGTAGATAGAAGGGAAAAATAATATAGGTATTCTTTTTCTTAGATAATCTACTGTTGACAAAAAGACCACAAAATGGAAAATGACTGGAACATAATCAAACAGAGTTAATTAAAAACAATTTAAACAACCTATCATATGAATAAGATTCAGAGGATAACAAGAAGTCCAAGTGCAAAGTTTAAATTCCCATACCATACTTATCAGCTATCATTCACCATGAAAAATATCGGGGCTACATTTAAAACCCCCAAACAAACATTTCAACCAAAGTAAAAAACATACACCCAGTTCAGTACCCATTGGATGGGGGTTAGGGATGGGTAGATTGGGTACAGACTTAACTTTTGGCATTATTTGCACAAAGTGTCTGACCTTAACTTTGAGCCCACAACCTCAACTGTGACATGCCGAATTTTAACCCTTGATCCGAAGTAATAATCTTATATGCCTTAATTTCAATATCATATCGTTACAACTCCATATTAAAAAATAACCTTTCTTCTTTAGGATCCAAATGAGAGAACACCTTTCTCTAGATTTGTAATATCATTTGGAAGCCACACACAAGGAGACATATATGAGGAAACAAGTGCTATGAACAAGTTCAAGGGAATAACAAACTTTATTTCATTTGATATTTGAGAAAGTTTGAACCAGATTTCATAGAAACTAAGTAATGTGTGTCTGCTTGTGTTGTTTACAAAATTTCTAACAGTAAGAATTACCATTTACATTTTTCTACGCACATTTAATTTAAACCCAAACAATTGGAAATACATAGAAGTTTCAATACTTCATGCATCAGATGTCCTTTGTAAACAGTTTTCAACCACAGAACAGAATAGCAATTAAAGCCTATTCAACAATATGATATGTTTAGGACAATGCAGAAGCTAAACTTTTTTCACTGGTTAGGAGAAAACAATACAGCCATATGAAGTACATATATATAATTAAAAGAGCAACATTTTTATTTTTTATTCATAAAAATAAGTATAGTTAAACATGAGCATTTACCCAACTAAAAATAGAAACATTTCTTAACACCCAATGATGTCAAATTAACTATAGGGAGTGCCAATGTTGTCAAATGCATGGTACTCTACAAATTAATGCAAGACTTACTCTTGGTGCACAAAATGCGGACCAAATTAGTAAATCGCCATTTGCGATAATGAGTCATGATAATTATCAAACCCACAGTTAAAGCAAACTATGCAGGGAGTATTATCACCTTAGCTCTCTTGAACAAATCCCTGATACGAGCAGAACCAACACCCACTAAAACTTCAACAAATTCTGATCCGGCCATTTGGTAAAATGGAACACCAGCTTCACCAGCTATGGCCTTCGCAACCAAGGTCTAAAAAAGCAGCACTTTTAGTTTCAACACTCAAAAAAATTTAACTGCCAAAATTTTGCAGTACTCATTCAAGAATATTACCAACCTTCCCACATCCAGGAGAGCCCTCCAGTAAGACTCCATGTGGAGGCTTTATCCCCATTTTATCAAATAGCTCTGGATTCTTCAAATATTTTACCAACTAATTGGCAGAACATAATGAGAAATTAATTAGCTTTACAAGGTTGATAGAGTTGAAACTCCAAAACCAGGCACAAGAGCAAATGTCATTCATGAAAATAAAATTGAAGCATTAGAAAAGATGAATAGCTAAAGACTTCAACACAAAAAAATTATCAATACAAGGAAAGAATATATACGACGATAAAAGCAATGGGTAGAGAAATAACACTTAAAATTAACATGATCCAAGAAGCCTTTGACAATGCTCCAATAGGTAGTAAATTAATTCTTCAACCTTCTATAATGTATACATAGTAGAACTAAAATGTTGCCCATGAACTGTCCAGTAGCTTGACATGAACGAAAAATAAATTTTTTTCTTTAAATGGCTTTCAAAAAAGACTCTGAAGATTTTTATTGCTTTAAAAGAAAAACAACAAACATTACATCTCTTTGGGCACTAATCAAATCAAACATACATAAGATGCAAGGAAACATAAACTCAAGACAAATTAAAACTAAAAAATAAAAAAATCTAACCTCTTGGAGCTCTTCTACTGCTTCCTCAATCCCTGCCACATCATTAAATGTAACTCCAGTTGAACCCTGAAGAAACATCACAAAATAAAAACAAAAACTGAAGAGCATAATCGAAGAATGTCATATCGCCGGGGGGGGGGGGGGGGGGGGGGGGTGGTGTGGTGTGGTGTGGTTTGTACAGCAAGCAATGAATAGAGACTAACATCAACACGAGCTTGTGGTTTAGATTGAGAGAATTCGATGCCTTGCCATATATCCTGCATAATGAATAAAACATATAGCAACTGCTAGAAATACTCGAGCCCATAACACATTACAATAAGATTAAATTTATAGGGAGTAAAGCTCACCCATTTCCTGAAGTTCTTAGGTCTTCTTGAAAGAGTAAAACGGACAAGAAGAACCATAGTCAAAAATACCAGCATGATTGGTTTTAGCATTTCAAGACTGGAAGACACACCGCCAAAAGTGTAGACTTCATACAATTTGGAGAAAATCCCTCCATCGCTGAAAATTTCAACAAAATTATCCCAGACTCTTTCTAAAACACTGAAGATGAGACCAAGAAAAAGCTTAAGAAATGGTTTGGCCATGGGCCATACAACATATACAGCCATTGCAAAGACGAAACTCGTCACGGCAAACACCGCTGAAGCCAGAAGGCCTCCAACAACAACAGCAGCTGCAGCCATCACAGCAGTCAGCATTCCAAGTTCCACCATCATTCTGCTTGATATTGAAGATGCCACTGGATGAGGATACTCAGGCAATTTTCCCACCCAAGACTGCAGACAAGATTCAGCTGTAAGAGAAACGGGAAATCCAACTCCACTAGGGCAAGTCTCAAAGAGTGTTACAACTCTTCTAATGACAAGTACAAAAGTTCTAAACATTTGTGTAATAAATTAAAACATGCAATACAAATAATTTACAAAGTAGCTAAGGAGATAAAGGGCACAAATTATATATTTTTTAGAACATTATCTAACTTTTGATTCGTAGCTAACATGAGAATGCATAGATCCTGGTAACATCAATATTGACACTCCTGTTTGGCTTTCCTCTTGTGTCTTCAGAACCTTCAACTTAGTAAAATATCTCCTTTACTTGTGCAGTCATTGGTCATTGTTGCATATCGCAAAACCATCGTACTCAACTTACCCTTACTCTGTCCATAATCAGTGCCATGCCTAGATTCTTGTACATGTATTCATTTATTATCTTAGTTTTCCCATATTGCAACCCATCCGTGTGATAACCCTATTCCGTATTATGCTAATTAATCTTAATTATGAATGTGATTATATGTTTAATATGATTTTGGGTGCCATTTATATGATTATATGTGGTTTTGGCTTTATATCTGTTCACCGTAGGAAAATCTGTTCAACTTACTGTTATAAACTGAAAATTGAAGGCCTTATCAGCCACAGAAACCGAAATTGACTACATCATTGTGATTGGCGTAATTTTTAGAGCCTATGGAGAAATTTAAATAAAAACTGATTCGAACGAAATAATTAGATTCAGAACGATTAAATTAAGCTCAATTACTTAGCCTAAATCAAATTTGATTAGACCAACTTATATAAGTGGCCTATTAGTATTTATGAGCAATGTTTTGAGCTCATTTCCTCTCCTTTGGCTGGGATCACTCTAGAGAGAGAGAGAGAGAGAGAGAGAGAGAGGGTCGGTTAGAGAGAGAGAGAGTGAAGGCAATTGAAGCTTTGATCAAGAAGCTTGGAAATCTTGAAGATTAACTCAAGAATTAATCATAATTTGGAAGATTTGAGCTTCTAGGTGAGTAATTGGTTATGAATTCATAAGTTTGAGGTTGTAATTTTGTGAATTCAAGTTAAATGGTAATCAAGAACATAATTTGAGTTGAAATTGATGAATTTGGAGCTTGTATGTATATGCATGTGCATAATTGCCATGATTTTATACATTCAAACATGAATCATGTTGAATAAGAAGAATCGAGCATCAAATCTCACATGCATGCATAATTTTATGAGTTTCATGATTATAAGTGTCATTTGTATCATTTGAAATAGAGATGAAGTCAAGAATTGACATGCATGCATGATAGATAAGGATATGGAATTTGTATGAAGTTAAGTACATGGGTTTTGAAAATTATGAAAAGAATTCAAGATAATTTATGAGGTGGACCATGATTTTGGTCAATTGGTTCCAAATTACTCATGTTCTTGTATTATATGATGTCCTTCCCTGCTTTTGTGTCAAAAACATGAATTTTGAACCTTTAAACATTGAATTTGAACTTCAAGAACAATTCTGGAAATTCCAGAATTTGGCATGTCCGCTCGAGCGGGGAAATCGCCGCTCGAGCGTGAAATGTTAGTTCCCAGAACTTTTGCAGACATTGATGTCCGCTCGAGCGGGCATAGTCACGCTCGAGCGTCAGTCACATGTTTCGACTCTCAGCTCGAGCGTCCGAAGTCACGCTCGAGCACAAAAATGAGGCAATCAGTACTTTCGCAGACAAAAGGGGTCTGCTCGAGCGAGGATCCCTATTTCAGAAATTTTGAAAAGTTGTTTTGTGCTTCGTTTTCCATTCCCTTTTATTTCTAAGCACTCTTAGGCATACATTGAGCATTGTACATGAATCAAGAAGATAAGAAAGAAGCCTAAGAGGAATGTATAAGTTATGAACGGATTAAATAGCTTGTGAACCAATATGTGTTATGTATTGTGTAGGGTCAAGCACGAGGGCAAATCCACTGGCAGAACACTGTGAATAATATCGTAGTAAAGATATTTCGAAGTATGCTATTTGTCCAATTGCTTACTTCTATTTGAGTTCATAAGTTTGTTAATTTGAATTGTGGATAAACATTCGTTATGCCGAATGATTGGGCCAAAGGCCGTCGGATATGAATGATTGGGCCAAAGGTCGTTTGATATGAATGGTTAGGCCAAAGGTCGTTTGACATGAACGATTGAGCCAAAGGCCGTTTGTTAATTTGAATTGTGGATAAACATTCGTTATGCCGAATGATTGGGCCAAAGGCCGTCGGATATGAATGATTGGGCCAAAGGCCGTTTGAAATGAATGATTGGGCCAAAGGTCGTTGGACATGAATGATTGGGCCAAAGGCCGTTGGGCATGGATGATTGAGCCAAAGGCCGTCGGACATGAATGAATTGGGCCCAAGGCCATTTGATAAGTCTAGATTTGTAGTCGCCTGATGCACTAGATAGAAAAATGAATTGGCCCTAAGGTCGTCTGATGTATTTGTTTTAAATTCCGTTCATGTGTCTCCTTTATTTGATATTATTCACTGGGCTTTCACTCACTCTCATTCATGTGTCTGTAGGTGAGCCGAGAAATGTCCAAACCCAGCCTCAGTGAAGTATGTGGGAAAAAGTCAAAGTTTTGAGGAGTCAACCTTAACGTCTCACGCACGAGACTTGATTTTGCCCTTTTGTTCTTTGGTTATATTTTTGCTTTGTTGGCGAAAACGTTGAATCACCTTTTTATATATGTTTGCTTGGCTGATTGTATGACTGAAAGTTCCTGGATATGGATTAACCCTATAAGTATGTGTGAGTTATTATGAGATACTTTTGGAATGATTTTGCTATACCATGTAAGCACAGCTCTATGGACAATTTGTAAGTTTGCTTCCGTTTTGGCCCCTCAACTCTGATAAGATATGTTTTATTTGGTTTGAGGCCGGGTAATCCCTTGATTACTGGCCAGTTATGACCTTAATCTATAGGGGCGGGTTCGGGTTATGACAATCCATGTAAACATCCTCCTACTACGACATTGCACATGTTTTCTAAGGAAACTAGGAAAAGCAAAAAAAAGAACATAAATGAATACCATAGTTTGCTTCTCTATTTCTTTTCGCAGCCCTGTATACTCCTCCAAAACAGCTTGTGCTTGGCTCACATCCAACTTCATCGCCCTACCAAGATATTCAAAAACATCAAAGAACTACATAAAAAAATAAAAATTCAATATGAATATTAAAAAAATAAATCAGACAACTGCATGATATTCACCATTTGGTTCTCTGCAAGTTCTTGTCACCTGGAATTTCTTTCAATTCCACAATGAAATCCCTAAAACCATATGGCACACCAGTGTCCTCCTTCAGAGTCAACAACTTAACCTTATCACTCTTCATGTACTTTTGAAAATCTTCCAAGTTCAACTTCGGCAAACTCTCGAAATCCCTATCAAATTCCTCTTCTTCGGACAAATTGGCCCTGAAAATTTGCTCAGGAACATACAGCTTCCCTCTATGCTCCCTCAAAATATCCTTCAAATACACATCCTCAGACTTCACTCCACTCTCAACTCCTCCCTCTTCCCTCTTCTTCTCCTTCCCCACCATCAATCTCAACTTCTTCAAAATCTCAGCAATCCCAGCATCAGAACTTTTCTTCTCCAAATCCTCTTTCTCTTTCAGTGTATACAGTTTATTGCCAATCAAGAACTTGGGTTCTACTTGACTAGGGTTTTCTTTCAAAACCCTAGTAACAAAGTCGTTTTCAGTGTCAGTACTACTAGCATTATCAGATTGAGAAGAAGACTTGGAATCCGATTTTTGAAAAATCGCATAGGATCGATGAATGAGAGGTGGGTTTTTCCTGATGATTTGAGTGAAATTCAAGCGATTTGAATGGGTACGAAAGGGGAATGAGATGGAATGTGAATAACTACGGCGAGTAATGGAGGAATGAGGATGAAAACTCCGAGGTGATATGAAAACGTCGACTCTGCTCGTCGTTGATAATGAATACATGTTTGCAGAGACTAGGGTTTATCGAGTTAGGGTTTTTTTAGATGAATTGTGTGTGATAATAGTTTGCCATTGAATGAAGGTTTTGGTGATGATTATTACACTGCAATCTGCTTGAAACAAGAGAGAGAGAGAGAGAGAGAGAGAGAGACAAATCCAGGAATTTTTATTCCACTGTGTTAAATATGCAAAATTGAAAAGAGTACTGTTCACCCAGAGATAGAGAAATTTCACTTCTAATGAAAATTAATACAGTGAAATTTTATTTTATTTTTTAAATTTTACAACGAATATTGTATGAAAGATTTCCACTAAACCATTCAAAACAAATTTGTGAAAGTCATCAAATTTTAAATGATTAAAAAAATTTTGGTAATATAATATTATAATTCTTATACTAATAAAAACTTGTAATGAAAGAACTTAGTAAAATAAATGGCTCTAGTGGTTCAATTTCATATAATTCTATTTATGTTTGTAAATAATTTTTTAGGATTAACAAAAAAAATGATATTTAAATTTAAAATGTTAGTTACAACCCAAAAAATATTAGTAATGAGCTTAAAAATAAAATGTAAGTTGTGCAAGTGTATTAGACTAGATTAGAAAATGCTTTATTTTTCCTTTCAAAATTATCTAAATCAAATTCCCTTCTTTGCAAACATTGAAAAAATCTCATTAGAAATACCGCAATTGTCATTCCTAACACAGTAGGGTTTATTTCAGGGGAAGTACCTCTAGCATTTCCAAGATTCAGAACTTGTTTCTTGAAAGTATCTGCAGTTGCAGATGTTATCATTTTTGTTTTTCTCGAAAAAGTATTAAAAAACATCAAGAATTAGCGTCCGGATCCTCTAGAGTGATCTTTTATAGCGCAACACGTGTCCCATTAATGGAACTAATGGTTGAGATAATCCCTCGTCAAAACATCATTTTGGTGAGCCAGACCCAAAAAAAAATTTAAAAAAAAATAAAAAGTTACAGAGTTTGCGGATTGAAAGAGAGGAGGAGAAGAGAGAGCTGAGGAAGAAGAAAGAAGCCGTCGCCGCCCAACGCCGCCCCACCGCAACTAGACGCCGCCGATTCATATTGGCTACAACTCTTACCTTGATTTTGTAGCTTTGGTGTTTGTTGTTTGTTCCCGCAGAGAATCATCCCCAAAATTCTTATGTTCAAAGAGGTTTACACTTTAGACTTTGATCTGGGTTTTCTTTCTTCTTGAATCCAAAAAAATGCTTGTTTGAGTCAGATTTTTTTTTTTTTGATCGGCCTTGTTTGAGTCAGATTTAACAGACATTTGCTTTCTATGGCATAGATTATTGGTGAAACAGCAGAAGAGAGTTGTAGATGAGTGTTGATTTGCATTAATTGTACATGGACTTCAAATTTAAATCCTATTTCATTTTTCAATTTGTTTTTTATTTTTTATTTTTTGGGTGAATAAGTTTTTCAATTTCTATTTGTTCATTGTTCTTCGTTTTTTTTGCTGTGTTAGGTTAATGGACTTCGGCAAAAAATTGTGGTGCATCAGTGAGCAGTGTGCACAAGCTAGTCTCTTCCATTCACAAAGCCCAAACCTCATTGTGCATCAATGGCAACCCACATCTTCAAGAAATTCAAATTCAAACCCACGTCCAACGTTCCCTCAATGTCCACCACTTTTTGATCCAAAACCACCTCATCCTAGTACGTAGCCTCCAGATCTAGAGACCACACAATCGAGAAACTCATGGACAAGTACTATGGATCAAGCTCCGCAAAAAAAATTGCAGAGAAAAATTTTCCTCAGCTCTCTCTCTCTCTCTCGATTTGCAAACTTTGCAATTATTTATTTTTTATTTTTTGGGCCTGGCTCCCCAAAACAACGTCGTTTTAGAGAGGGATCATCTCAGCCATTGATTGCATTAATAGGACACGTGTCGTACCATAAAGAATCACTTTAGAGGATCACTTCATAGGATCGCTCTAGAGGATTCGGACGCCAAGAATTAAACTTGCCTTTGGAGATTTTGTTATAACTTCTGCACTTCAAGGTAGCACAATGTCCATTTTTAATTGTTGCCAAAAACAAACAAAAATATGATAATGTAAAATATATATATATATATACACACATGCAATAACTACTATTAGATCGTCAGCTGGAAAGACAAGTGAATTTTTAATTATTGTGAGATTACACCAAGGATCAATTTTAAATCTTTATCTTTTTGCTTTGGTTATAGATGAGTTGATGAGAAATATTCAAGATGATGTGCCATGGTATATATTTTTTGCAGATGATATCGCGTTAGTAGATGAGATTAGAGAAGGACTTAACATTAAGTTGGAGATTTTGAGAGAAGTACTTGAATCTAATGGATTTAAGATAAGCAGAATTAAGACATAGTACATGAAATGTAATTTTAGTAATAGTAACAATGGAAACAGAGGATCGGTGAAGATTGAAAATCCAAAACTACCTACGAGTGAACCTTTTCATTATTTAAGATAGATTATCACAACGGCTAGTGTAACAACCCCGACCCATGATTAGTGCTAATCCATGCTTAAGTATGCCTAACAAGTAATTAAGAAGAAATCCTGAGTTAATTACATGTGCATTGCATTATTTTGTGTTTATATCTGTTTAACGTAGAAAGACATGTTCATGTTTTTATTCGGTTTGCGAATTGAAGGCTTTATTGGCATCTCATTTAGAAATTAACTTGATAAATGTGTTATTTGGAATTTTTAGGAATTTATGGTAAGTTCAATTTGAAATTGATTCGAAATCAAATAATTAGAATAAAATAATTCCAATTGATTAAGCTTGAATTAATTAAGCTCCACTAATTAGCCTATATAAAGCCACTACCAAGCCCAAGACTTCCTTTATCTTCATCCATTTTTAGCTCAAACGTGTAGAAGAAGGAAAATAGAGAGATTGAAGCCAAACATTTAAGGAAGAAGAGAATTAAGAAAGAATTAGGGGAGATTGAAGGGAATTGAAGAAGTTTAGCTTCAACATTAGCTAACTCAAGACTTAAGGTAGGAAATTTAACTCTTTAATTATGAAATTGAATTACTTAGTGCAAGAATTCAAGGGAATTAGAGGTTTGAGCATGAGAATTAAATTAAGAATGTAGAATGAAAGAGTAATTCATGCATGCATGCATAATTCATGCATTTTGAGTTTAAATTCCAAGAATGCCCTCATGCATGTCTTGAATTCACCCTAATTTTGGGAAATCATCAAGTTTCATGTTGTTTTGTAACATTTAATCATGTTTTGAGAAGATTGAGTTCAAAGGAATTCATGCATGTCATGTTCATAGAACATTCATAAATTTTAAGTTGAATTTTTGCACAATTGGCAAGCTATTGGGCCATGATTTCTTGAAAGGATCATTAATTCATGGTGTTTTATAAGTTTCTCAATGTTTCCTCAAGTTTTGACCCAGAAAAATCGAGCTTTGATGCTTTAAGATTGAGTTTTGAAGCTTGGAAACAATTCTGGAAATTCTAGAATTCTGCTTCCACGCTCGAGCGACGAATTCCACGTTCGAGCGACCACTCTGTGTCTCACACTTCCTCTCGAGTGACCAAAGGCTGGCTCGAGCGTGAAATGCATGCTCCCAGAAGTTCTTATGTTTTGTAGCACACTCGAGCGACAAAAGGTGCACTTGAGCAAGGGCATGTCTCTTACGCTCGAGCGAGTGTCGAGCAGGAAAAACAAGCAACCAGTACTTTTTCAAAGTTTGCAGACCACTCAAGTGAAAGAAGTTGCGCTCGAGCGGACCCTTACATTTTGCATGTCCACTCGAGCGAGGAAAGCCACACTCGAGCGTAGACCCTGTTTCTAGCAAGTTTTGAAAAATATTTTCAAGTACATTTTTGCATCCTTATTCTATCCTATGCATTCTAACGCCAAGATTAAAACACTATAATGAGAATAAGGGCTAGAAATACACCAAGGACAAATGAAATAAGTTACGTATAATCCGAGCGTTTGTTTCAATGTATGTATCTGTCATGTTATGTAGGTCACGTGCCTCAAGTTAAGTGAATTACCTACTCTACTCGTCTATTTGGAGCCACTGGTTATTTGTGAGTAATAATTTAGTAAAGTTATGTTTAAGTTAAATTATTTTCTGTATATGGAATAAGATCTGTTCTATGAAATGCTATGTTTTGTACTATGAATGATTGTCCAACTCTGATAAATATTTGTGGTATTTATGTTGTGATTCAAGTATACTATCTGTACCGGGACCGGAGTTCCTTAATTGAACTGACAAGTTATCTGTGCCCGGCTGGAGGTTCCTTTATGGAACTAACAAGTTATCCGTACCCAATCCGGAGGTTCCTTTATGGAACTGGCAAGTTATCTGTACCCGGCTGGAGGTTCCTTTATGGAACTGACAAGTTATCCGTACCCAGTCTGGAGGTTCCTTTATGGAACTGGCAAGTTATTCGTACCCGGCCGGAGGTTCCTCTATGGAACTGACAAGTATGATCTATGATGTTCCGTATATGTGTAGACGCGCCCGCGTGAGGCCTTCGTGCTATAGTTCGGACTCCCCTTTTGTCACAGTTCTTAATCTGAACCAAAGAGTCCAAATCCGGCAAATCGTTTTGAGAAAATAGATTTTTAGAAAAGAAGTGCCAAACATGGACTGCTTTGCCAGATACAAAGTCGCCACCTAAATATTTTTTAATGGGGGAATTTAGGAAACCCTGACTCAGTGCCAAAGGCCACGTGTCCATCATCACCAAAGTTGCCTCGGCTCGGGAACTTGGGTTCGATTGGGGAAGGTCAGCTATGAGCACCCTCTCTCGCCCGATCCGAAGATCGATCTCTGCTAACCATGATATCCGATTTTGAAAACATTATGAGTTCTTATTTCGGTTAATTAGCTAGAATTTACTTGGTAATGCGCACAACACACAAGTAGAGACTAGATCGTCTAATTTGGAACAAAGCATTGCATATCCATTTGTTTCGAAAAACGTTTTGAGGTTTGCTACTCGCAAGTAGGCTAAAATACGGATTTCGACAAGTTGTTCCAACTCAAACAATCCAACCTTCACCCACAGGCATTCAGGCAATTTATAACACATAAGCATCTAGCCACATGGTAAGTATGCTGTCATGTTAACATTCACACGCATGCGAAATGCTAAAGCATAAATACTTACAATGTACTCCGAGCCAAAACAAGAACGTGTTAGCAATCAATGTATGATCCAAGTCCATGTTAAGTGCCTAATGCATCGCATACAGAATGTCACTAGAATAGGCTTGGCTAATCTAAGGATGACCTGTGAAATGCACAGATAGCATGTATTCAAGTTAGATCTGAAATACTATGCAGTTAGCATGATGCGCCGAGCCCGGTGCATGCAATACTGATGAATGATGCACACATGCATTGCATAAGGTATGCTAAATTAAACGTGTCCTAATACTAACCATCAAAGCGGGTAAGTAAAAGGGAGAAAGAAGCGGGGGTTGGAAGACATGCACACACCCACCCACACTTATTACAAATTAGCCCTCGCTCGGAGGGACCAAAAGAATAGTACAATTAACTAACTATCAAGCTAATTAATTATTACAGACAATTCACTAGCTAAGCAAATTAACTAAGCTAATTAAGCAATAAAATCAGCCTCGGGAAGAGGGTCCAATGCAATGCGTGCTCGGTTCTGCTCGGAAATCCGCCACCATGCACAAGTTGCCTCTGTTTTTCCTGCTCTGCTCCTCTGAAAATTGTACAAGTCCCAGGATATGCTTTTTGCACACTGTGGAACACCACCGGCTGAGGGGAATGGCGACCGGCCAAGGGAAATGATCACCGGCCACAAAATTGATCCATCGGCCAACAATGATGGCCGGTCGGCACTACAAATGGCCGGCCAGCCAAATCTTCCTGCAGAATCTGTGTTTGACAGCAGCAGAGGGCAAAACATGGCATGGCAATGCATTTCAAGCAAATGTATGCACCAACACATCCCTTATCATGTTTAAGACTCCAAGGGACATGGTCCTTGGTTCTCGGACCGCCAATCGCGCATTTCAATGCGTGATGGCCCAAGAAACCAAGTATGCAATTTCAATTTCAAATGAAATGCAAACCAAATGAACACACAAGGAACTCAACCTCTTTCATACTCAATTCAAGAGGCAAAGCATGCATGCTAAGATGATGCAACCAAGGCATAAGTGCTAAATATGCAACATGAGATGCAAACAAATAAGCATTTAAGGCATATGACATCAATGCTAAGGTATGCAAGGTATGAAGCAAGGTAACCAACAAGTATGCAAGACACAATGTGGGTGTTCAAGCATGCAAGCAAGCCTGTGACTTCATTCAATCATGCAACTTCAATCATGCAACAACACACCAAATATGCAACAACATACAAGGTGAGCACGCAACAATCATGCAAAGGAGGGACTTACACTAATTGGACAGCCCTAAACTAGGTCCAAAACAGTGGCCAAGATGCTCAACCATGGAAGCCAAAACACATACAAATAGGCATGCATGCAAGGTCCAATACTTAGGCACATAAAGGCAACTTCCAAGCACACTTAAAAGAAGCTAACATGGGCAAATGGCATGCAATATAAGCTTTGAATATGCATGAAATAGAGGTGCCAAACCAACTAATTAACACAAGCAATGCATGCTAGCATGGCCAAAACTCAAGGCAAGCTAAAGGGGTATTGGACCACACTTAGGAGGACCAAACATGGCATGAATTAAATGACCAAAAATAGAGTTTTAGCATATTAAAACAAAGCCTAAAGATCACTTAGATGGCATCTAAATGACTTAAATTCAAAAGCATGCACAATGACTAAACATGGAGTATAGGGCACAACCTTTTAAGGCATCAAAGAAACATCAAAGGCAAGCATGCAAGCATGTCATGAGGACTAAAATGATGCTATAAGTGGTGCCAAACCACTGAAATAGATCAAACAATGCATGCTCAACACTTCACACACTTAAAGCCTACAAGCTAACAATGCAAAGGGGCTATGCAATACATGGCAAACATGGCTAAAACAACCAAGGGCAGACCTTAACCATGGAAAAACAAGTACAAAAGCTTCACAAAGCTAGGCCTAAAACATGCTTGAACAAGGGTTAAAACCTAGATGCATGTTAAGGCTAAAGGATGGCATTACAAGACATGTATGCAAGGCATGCAAGGTGTGTCTAAACCAACTCAACACAATGCTATTTCATGGAAAAATAAGCATAAATATCAGTTAAGACATGGTCAACATGAACCTAAACTAGATGCTCCCTCAAGAGGCAAAAATGGCCCTTTTCAAGGACAACAAGGAGAGGGGGTGGCCCTCTCCTTCTTGGGACCTCAAGGCACCATCCTCACCACTGAAATCCCTCAAGATTTCAGTGGTGAGGAGCCCCAAACAGTATGGTCCCGGAGCTCACCAAAAAAGGCACAAAATGGGGCTAAACAAGCCTTAAGAGGGGTCAAACAACCTCAAACACCAAAACACTCTTAAACAAATATTTGGAACAAGAAAAAACAAAACTTTTATATGTTATACACCAAGTCTAAAAACAGTTGTAAGGTAGTCAAAAGAGCTATGCAAAAATGGGGTAAAAAGTGACAAGTTTCTTACCTTTGTAGACCCTCTTCACAAATGAAGCTCCAGCAGCTTCTTTGGCTCTAAACCAGCTCCAAGAACTCCAAGAACACTTCTCTGGCCCTCAGCAACCAAGAAAAGGTGTGATACTATGTGTTTGTGTGCAATAATAAGACTAAACACACACTTAGAGCTAAAAAGAGGGAGAAATAGAGATAGGATGGATACAACACTCAAACCCTAAAACTCAAAGCTCTCTGAAAATGTTGTCTAACCTAGAGGAGGGAGAAGAGCCTCCCTCTTATAGGAGTTCCCTCTTGTAAGGCTTCCAAAACAAGCCATCCAAGAGGGAAATCCCTCCATACACGTGTATGGAGGAGAGCAGAGTGGGTGCCAGCTATCACAGCTGGCACAAAAATATCTGCAAAAGAAGATGAACAGTGGTCGGCCAGCCAAAAATGCAATTTGACCAAAATAGATGGCCGGTCGACCATCCATAGTGCCAGTCGACCAAATATTTGGCTGGTGGCAACAAAACACAGCTGGTGGCTTCAAGCCATGGCCGGTGGAGTGTAGGGATGACCAACAAGCCATTCCCTACCCTCCAAAGCAAAAACACAAGTGTTTGGTGCAAAACCAGACACAAAACAGTCGAGTCGAGAGATCTTGAGACAAGGCGCGTAGCCGAGACCTCCGGGAACTCAAGACGAACACAAACAAGGATGATCACTGAGTGTTCAATCAGTGACGTCCAAGTCTTGAGGACGGTCAAAAATGGGGTGTCTACAATATGCTCTGTTAGTGCTAACGGATAAACTATGAATGATTAAACATGATTCTTGAATTCTATGTATGCATTGAATGAGAACACGAATATGAATTGGTTCTATGTACGAACTTAATTATGGGGCATCATTCATTTAACCCTTTACTCTGTTATTATTCATTGGGCTCCCGGTCACTATTTATATTACATATGTAGGTGATCATGCACGTGACTAGGCTCAAAGTTGAGGACCTGGAGTTTCAGTTTTGACAGCCAACCTTCATGCCTCTCGAGGAGGTTCCAGTTTGAGTCAAGCCTCGTGGCTGTGTTTTGGGGATGTATAAGTTTTTGTTCCTTTTGATTTATGAACAAGTTTTCTATTGTGTATACGTGAAGTGACGTAATTGCTGCATTTTTTTTTATCACACTTATGGTTATAAAAGTTCGAAGTTATCAGTCTCATGTATGTCTTCACAGTTCGTTAGACTATGTATAGTTCATGTATTTGCTTCCACAGCCCCTATTTATATGCTATTATGTTAAGAGGCCTTTGGTAATACAAGGATTATTGGCCAGTTATGACACTAAACCTATAGAGGCGGGTTTGGGTCGTGACATCTGGAGAGACTGGAGTAAATGTGGTCCATAAAATTAACGAGGGGTAGCTTAAGTGGATGAATGATTCTGGGGTACTGTGCGATAAATGAATACCCACTAGATTAAAAGGAAAGTTATTATTAAACCAGCGATATTATATGAGACAGAAAGTTGGGCAACTAAGAACCAACATGTAGATAAGATGGGTGTTGTAATGAGTATATTCATGAATGACTAGGAGTAGTATCGATAAAAGATAAGCTGAGAAAATAGATTAAGATAGTTTGATCATATACAATGAAGACCAACAGAGGTAGTAGTGAAAAGATGCGATATAGTGACGGTAGAGGAAAGTGTTAGGGAAAGAAGCAGACCTACATTATCGTAGGCTAGTGTAGTAAATAGAGGTACGAATTTCCTTAATTTGACTGACCAAATGACCTTTAATAGAGTTGAGTAGATAAAAATGATTCATATAGCCGATCTCATTTGATAGGATCTAAGACTTAGTTTGGTTTGGATATACACGTGTGAAAGTTATCCAATTACAAATAGAATTTAACATCATATTATGTATCGTGTTCCAAAGTCATAAAGTATATGTGTATATATATAGGGATTTTGTTAAACCAAATGGGGTTGGCCTTTGTACAGCTGTTCAAGATAGATGAAGCCTGTGAGTTGTTTGAAGAGGCAAGAGAAATATTGAAGCAAGTGTGCAGACCATGTCATCAAGATACCCTTGGAGTGTATAGCAATCTTGCAGTAACTTATGATGCTATGGGAAGGTAATATCTCATTTCACATTACGTTAAATGGATTTTTCTTGAGCTTTTGCTAATTGGATAATTTTTTTGGGTTTTCCACGTTAGAAGTAGTACATGGTTTTGCACTTGCTTTGGTTGTTGGCCTCTTCTTCATGTTCTTTTAATGCTGCTCTATTCTTCCCTTGTCTTGATAGTCTTTCTTTTTGACAATTGTGACTAGGAAAAAGATTAGACCCTCATAGATGCACTTGGGACCATGATTGATACTAAAGGTGTAAATGAGTCGAGTTGTGATGCGCTCAAGCTCATCTAAATTGATGCGGCTTGTTGGTTGAGCCAAGAAACATGGTTTTCGAGCTTGGCTCGTACAAGCTTGCATTACTCAAAAGTAAAGAGTGAAAATTTTCGAATCCAAAAGATAGATGAGCTTTTATAGTGTTGCTGCCACCTTCTTATTGATGCAGCCTTCCAGGAGTGTGTCTGACTAACTTATTTTGGACAAGGCCACATAATACAGCTAAATGAAAACAAATAATTCATTGATGTGAATTCATTAGCATTCAGGAAGTACTTTTCTTTCAACGTTAATCCTTCAGTAATTTCTTAATTAGTATTTGCTCTCAAAAGCAGTAATAATTCTTCCCAAAAATTCATCTATGGGTGGCTAAATAGTCCCCTGATATTGGTCATTGCATTTTTTTTTTCTTCTTTCTCATGTGTGTTTTGTATTATTACAGAGTAGAAGATGCAATTGAGATTTTGGAGTATGTTCTCAAATTGAGAGAAGAGAAGCTTGGAACGGCGAATCCTGATTTTGACGATTAGAAGAAAAGGCTGGCCGATCTTCTCAAAAAAACAGGTAGGTCTCGGAACAAAAAGGCAAAATCATTGGAAAACCTCATTGCCCCCAACTCCAAGAGGACAAAGAAAGAGTCGTTAAAGAAGTGGTCAGCCTTTGGATTCAGAGCTTGATAGTATTTCTTCCACATTTGTCCATTTTCTTACACACCCACATTCAGTAACATAGAGATCGTATAGGTTTAATTTGTAATTTAGTGAGGCTTCTTGTTTCTCGTGCCTTGAATTTCCACTGTTTTCCATCTTAATTTTGTTTGCCATTTGTTTGATCTGATTTCTATTTGACCTGGAAGTTGTTCACTGGAAAAGAAAATTGCTTTGTCCCTTTCTTTCATTAGGTGAAAATGTTTTGACTTTTGAGTGAATACTTGTTTGGTGTAACTGTTAAAACAGATTATAAATTATAGCTTAACAGATTATAGATTATGATTTTAATCAGAAGCTGTTAATTCGTTTGGTGTAACTATTGGATCATAGATTTAAGTTGTTGAGTAGTGTTTGTTAAATAAGCTGTGAAGTACCCTTTTCAATTAACTTTTATTTTTTGTTATTCACTACTTGTTCACATTTCTCATAAAAAAATAATAATAATCTATAGTCCATTTGGATATTTTTCTATTTTTAAAAAAATAAAAAAATCTAAGAATATAACCGTAAATTAACATGTCCACAACAGAAGCTAATAATCAGAAGTAAGGAGTGAACAGCTTCTCAGAATCAGTTTTTTCAACTTAAAATAAGTTGTTAAAATCAGAAACTGTTTGAAATAAATTTAATCAAATAGTTCAAAATTGCTTTTCGAAAGTCAGAAACTATAAGTTGGCTAAAAAAAACTCAAACAAACACCCCCAATATATGTTGGTATTCGTTGTGTTGTTGTATGCCTTTTTCTAAAGGTCCTATATAAGGGTTGTGCTAGGGACCCCCAGCAGGGGTGACCCCCAGTGCCATGTGGCACTGTGTGAGCAAGTTCAACAAAAAAAAAAAAAAAAAATTTTTTTGGCCAATCAGAATGGACCCCCAGCACCCCCACTGGGGGTCTTAGGCATTTTTCTCTTGTATAATTAGGCACTTTTAGTTTTCTCAGCTTTAAGATATTTCGTGTAATTATCATTTTGATAGCTTTCCAAACTGAGTTGAATTATCTGTTGTTGGATGTTGAGAGGGTGAATGTCCTCAGCTACTTCAAATCAGTTAGTTTGGAAACCCAGAATCTGGAGACCAGATTTTGGACCAGAAGGCGTGTATGGTGTATAAATTGAATGGGTGTATTGTCAAGTTCATGTGTAGATTGCATTTGAATCACACATGACAGACGTCAAATGTGCTGTAATTCAAGTAACAGATTAGGGAGCAAGAATCCACGCAGAAAAAATATGAAGAAAAATAGTATGATTTTCAAATTATAACTTTTTTTTATAGTAGGGAGAGCCCATACTCGAGGTGAATCTAGATTGCACACTATTTTTTTTTTTTTAATGAAATCTTGATCTCTAGCATTACCCGCTCATGTAAGAGTGAGTATTCCTTGTGATTTCCTAGGTGAAAGGCCAAAATCAACTATTTTTTGTTGCATTAGTTCATATGATTACACGAATACTATGAAGTGTTTGAAAGTTTGCTAAAATGTTAATTTATTGACTATAAATAAATCAATAAAAAAGTTAATACTAAAAAAAAAAAAATTACAAATAAATTTTGTGAGATTTGTTTAAAACACAGATTGTCTTTTGCAATTTTAAAAATTTAAAATCATACCCCTTCAAATTTCTAATGGCATAATAAATGATCTATTTTATTGATATTAATAAATCATTAAGTCAATTAGTAATTTTTAATTATGTTGAAAATATATTTCAATTTACAATTTTAATAATTTTATTGTTATATAGTAGAGTAATTAGAAATTTTATTTTTTCTGTCAATTCTGTTAAATAATTTTTTTTGACAATGGGATATTTGTAATTTTCAAAACTACATGAGGTAATTCGTATATCAAGCAAATCTCAACGAGTGTAATTGTAATTTATCCTAAATAAAAAATAATTTGATTGGCATATTTATTTGTTGGGTAACTTGAGATTTAGAAAAAATACAATAAGTCTCATAAATTTGACATAATTATATTGAGTTCTCTAAAATTTTAATTCATATAATATTTGACTCATTTCCATTAAAAAAAAATTCGTTAGTTGTATGAGTGAAAAAATGATGTTGTCATTGAAATGTATATTTTACATTATATATCGTTGTGTCTTTATATTATTTGTATTAGTTTTGATTGCTTTAACTTTACTAAAAGAGAAATCTGTATAATTATATTAATATTGTAAGATTTATTATATTTTTTCTAAATATCAAGAGATGTCAATTTAATTTATCCAAGAAATAAATATGTCAATCAAACTAGTTTTTTTTTAATATTAACTTATTTATGATCAATAAATTAGCATTTTAACATACTCCCAAAAGAAGTCGTAGTATTCGTTGAACTAATGCCAGAAGAAATAGCTGATTTTGGCCTTTCTACTAGGCAACTATGACCCTGTTTGGTAAAGCTGTGGGAAAGTACTTATAGCTTATAACTATGAACATAAGTTGATTCTGACTTATAAATTAAGCTTCTCCTGCCCCACTCAAAGAACAAGCTGATTTCTGACTTACAAAAAGCTATAAGCTGCATTGTTAAGCTAAACCAAACACATCAAAATAGCTTAAATTAAGGTAAAAACTAAAATAAACTGAAAAAAAAGCTGTACCAAACAGGACTTATATGAGGTCAGTAATTTTTCCTTATTTCTTTTTTAGTTTTCCAATGGGTTTCTAGAGTAATTAAAATCAAAGTTGACTTAAAACTTTTCTTTTAGCCTAATGTCGAGGCAAATTTTTTTAAGGTCTCTAATATTAAAATTTTATAAAATAAAAGATATATAATATTTTCATAATAGTTAAGGTCCTTCAATATTTTTATAAAAAAAATTTAACTTAGAAAAATTTTGCCCGATTCAGAGAAATTTCTCTAATTTCATAGAGAATTTTTTAAATTTCTCTGAGTTGGAGCCGAAATTTCAATGAGTCAAGCAAAACTTTTCTAAGTCGAATTTTTTTTAAGAAAATGTTGAGGGACCTTAGCTAATAAAAAAAATATCTTAAACCTCTCCTACTACATAAAATTGGAGAGAGATATTTCACTAATTTTTCTTTTTTTTAGCTATTAAACTGACTTATTAACATGTGCTGAATGAGGTCTAAGCGAAAATGGTTGATTATCGAAGCGTGCTGAATCATGTTCTCTGCCTCAGGCAATCCAATTCCATGATCATGCTTTCAATCAAAAGCATCCAAGTCATATGAAGTAGAGTTAAATTCATTTCATCTTTCCTGGTTTGGGGTTTGAGCAATTTAGCTCTTTATGGTTCAAATATAGTTACAAAGTTTCTATACGATTTTAGGCTAAAATGTTACTCTTAATTTTTTTATTTAAATTAATAGAAAGTGTATTACACATATCATTTTTTAGAGTGAGTTTAATTTTATTTTTAAATAAAGTGAAATTAATACAATAAAAAAATAATTTTATCCCCATTTTCTCCAAATTTAAAATTAAATTAATATGTTAATTAAAATAATAATTAAATAAAAATATTAAATAAATAATAATTAAGAATTGATCTAAAATATAATTAAATTAAAATTAGATTGATTGACATGTTAGGAATTACAAACTAATTAACAATTTAGAATTAATTGTATCTAAAATTAGATTAAAAAGTAAGGAATTATGATAAATAATTAAATATTTATGATTAATTGTGATCTAAAATATAATTAAATTAAAATTAGAATAAAAGGTTAAGAATTACAATAAATAATTAAGAATTTATAATTAATTGTGATTTAATTAAATTAATGTTAAACATTATAAATTATGTGTATGAGAGATGAGAGAGAAAAAAATAATAAAAAAATTATAGGATTTAAGGGTATTACAGTCATTTCACATCTATAGTTAATGGTATTAATGGTTACATAGAATTTTCTGACTATATTTGAACCATAGGGAGTACAGTGTTTTGGCCTCAAATCACAAAGGAGTAAATTGAATTTTACCCTATTGTTGGCTACATATTTTGTATAAGCCAATCACAATTTAACACGTGGCAGAATAAGGGTAATATAGGAAGACTATTCAAATCTTCGATCCTGATTGTACACGTGGCAGTTAGCATTGGTTATTAAAAGGTCTGAGTAGCAGTGAATCAATGAAGAGATGCAAGGTGACGTGGTTTCAACGGTTACTCACATTCAAATTCAAATATAGGAGGGAAGCCCAACTGCAAGTGATGGCGTAGTGGAACTATTTATAAGGCAGCATGATCAGTAATCATAGAGGAGCAGTTCGACGGTTTAAAGTGCAGTTCGATGGTCATCCTTGAGGAGTATAAATAGCAGGGAAGGCCCCAGAAAAAGCCCCCAGACTCAGATCCAACAAACCAGTCTTACTTTACATATTTTTTTTTCCAGTTTTATATTTCCAGTCTTTACATTTCCTGTTCTTTAAATTCCTGTTCTTTACATTCCTGTACTTTAAATTCCTGCACTGCACTTCATTCATAAGAGTAATTTCAAGTAGATTGTCGGTGTAAACCTCTACGAGGCTAAGTTTGGATCATTGTAAGTTTTTCATTCTAATGAAATACTTCAATTGCTCTTTATTTAACTGTTATTGTGCTTAAATTCTCCTAAATCAAGCCACTAGTAAAAGTCCTCTTCATTGAGGCTGAAATAACTACAACACAATCGTCTGATAATTGGTTAGCAATTAAAATTCTGTAAGGACTGATTGATCCTTGCTAGTACGCTCGCAATTACAAAAATAACCTTCGAAAGCCAAAAAGCCAACATATATTTTTGGCACGCCCAGTGGGACAAATTGAAATGGCTAGACGTAGGAGACAAGGAGAAAATGAACGCTTGGAAGAAGGCGTAGAATGAGAGGTAGAAATACCTAATCTAGAGGATAATGTGATAACACATCTTGTGGAAACTCCCATTTTATCAGAACCTATGGTCGAACAGACCAGTACTTCGGGACAAGAACCACATGTTCATAATATTGGACGAAACCAAGGAATTGGACCATCCACTGTTCCATCTACTCAGCCAACAAATCCATGGGATGGCCTAGTAGATGCCATGGGACAACAATTAATGAACACAATGGAAAGGTGGGCAACATCCTTTTTGAATCGAATGAATAACCACCAACCAACAGATGCAAGACACATAGAGGAAGTTCCAAATGTCCCTCAGCAAAGATTGGCTAGAGATAAATAGCCTATGCAAGTTAATGGACATTCTAATGGTCAAACTAGTAATCAGAACTATGAATTTCCATCACCTCAATCTTGATACGAACCCATTTCGAGGCCTATAGCAGGTCAAAATGCCTCAGTACTTAACAATGAAGCCATGCAAGTTGGTGGATCTGTCCTAGTACAAGAAAATGGCATAAGAATGGGCACAAATCCCATGTTCGAAGCCATACCTGGCACAAGGGGGTTCACTAATCCCTTATTCGAATTTCTACCCGGGGGGTTGGAAGGTTT
Organism: Camellia japonica; assembly: GCA_030407325.1. Classification (NCBI taxonomy): domain Eukaryota; kingdom Viridiplantae; phylum Streptophyta; class Magnoliopsida; order Ericales; family Theaceae; genus Camellia; species Camellia japonica. Next base: position 2,863,135 of record JAPPVO010000007.1, read on the forward strand.
TCCTACAAATGGAAGGGACACAACACCTGTTCCAGCACCTTTCGCAGATCCTTTCGTAGGACAGGCTCAAAGGGGTTACCCACACCCCCAACAGCAACCTGCACCGCAGGGACAACCAGTCCCAAATGTACCACCCTATGGACCAAGAGGACCACAAGCACAAGTTTGTCCACCAAATCCTGTGTTTGTCCCTCCAGTAGTGGTTTAGCAGGCACAAAATATGGTCCCTAGGGACCAAATTACTGATATTGTTAGGGAGATGTGTGGACCAATGGCTCGGGGGGTCCAGACTCCTGTGTACAGAAAACCATACCCAGAATGGGTAGATAGGGTACATGAATACCCAAGGGGGTTCAGGATACCAAATTTTACCCTTTTCTATGGAAGTGGAAACCAATCAACCATAGAGCATATTGCTAGGTTTGCTGCTCGATGCGGTGAATTTACTAATCATGACTATATGAAACTGAGATTATTCTCAAATTCTCTAATTGGGGGAGCATTTGTATGATACATCAACCTTACACCTGGCTCCATTCAAACTTGAGAACAAATAGAAGAGGCATTTCATGCCCAATTCTTCCAATCAGAGCCAGAGGTTTCCATGGCAGACTTCGCAAGATTGAGTCAAAGGCCTGAAGAAAAGGCTACTCAGTTTATTGCCAGATTTAAAAGGGCTCGAAATAAATGTAGAGTCATCCTGCCAGAGCCAGAATTCGTAAGATTGGCTCAAAATGGCTTAGAGTTCAGGCTTCGAAAGAAGTTTGACTCAACTGAATTCAGAGATTTGGTGGAACTAACCTATAAGGTGTCTAGGTATGAAGCATTACTAGAGGAGGAACAAGATCGAAATAATGCATCGTACAAGACATATTATAGAGATCCTAATTATGAGATCGATGCAGCAGAGATTGTAGGCAAAGAACCTGTGATCTGTGAGGCATTAATTCATAAGGATACAACAATTGACCAGCAGTTTAAAAAGAAAGACCTTCACAGGAAGTACTCTTTCGATTTAACAAAAGCAGATGACATTTTTGATCATTTGCTTGCGGCCAACTTCCTTAAGTTACCAAAAGGAGTAAAACTTCCATCTCCAGATGAACTTAAAGGAAAAGTATATTGTAAATGGCATAACTCTTGGTCTCACTCGACTAAAAACTGCATTGTTTTTCGAGACAGGATCCAAGAACAAATTCGGAAAGGAAGTTTGAAATTCCCAGCCAAAGCAGAAAAGGCCATGGGGATCGACAGCAATCCATTTTCAGAAGTTGGAGAGGTGGCAGCCAATGTCATTATGTCAGATTTCCAGAACTTGTCCTTGACAGAATTGGACGAAGTCAATGTGCAAATGCATATTGCCAACCAGACAACCATCAAGAAGGACACTAGAAACCCACCAGCTATTGGACAAGGTTTCTCACACCAGAGGGAAGACTCTGATGAAGAAGCACTGGATGATGATTCCTTAGAAGCAGCTGTAATGCAAAGGATGTGTCCCAGGTGCAGACTAAGTTACAAATAGTTGAAAGGGCTTCCAATTGATGGGAAGCAATATTACAGGGATATGCAGAGACATCCTAAACCAACCAATGCTTATAACAAAAGGCCATATCCGGCTAGTATTAGGCAGCAACCATCGATGGTTGAACTAACAGTCGATAGAATGCATGCTAAAGACAAGAGGCCCTTATATGAGTCCAGGCCACCTAATTATTACAGAATGGAGAGCAGTCATTCTAAAAGAAGATTGGAGAAGAGTTTAGGTTATGGGATCAAAGCTAGAGATTGGCCCCCTAGACCAGCCTCACACAGGACAGAAAGTGGCCACCTTCATCGAAGGCCTGAATCAGGCTCGAAACTTGAGGTCAGGGCCAAGCAATTGCCTTCACAGCCAGCTTCGAGGATGGCTTCGAAGGAAGAAAAAGGCAGTTCAACATCTAGGTTAGTAAGTTCGTGGGTACCTGGGTTCCAGATTGGTTTGTGATGCAGAACAAACCTAGGGAAGTGCCTACCCAAAGGGATATTAGAAGCCAAGGTAGGATGGTCAAGCCTCCTTTGGTAGCCCCAAACAATTGGGTATTGCTTAAACACCAAAAACAAAGGAACCAGATATGGTCCCAGTCATTTCGAGATCACAAAGGAGAAAGATTCAGCACAAGTACACTCAGTACTAGAAAGATATGAAAGAAAATGGAGAGAGCTCTTCATTGGTCCAGACAGAAGGAAATAAGACTCCACAGTCAGACCATACTCCAAAGCCAACTCTACAAAGCAAGGTGGGTTGCAACAGAGAACAGTTGGCCAAGGTTCATTCTGAACTAAAAGCCAGAGAGAAGTCTAGCCTAGCAGGATTGGAGAAAGCTCTGATGGAGACTGATAGCGAGTCAGAAGAAGAAATTGGCATAAGCCAAAAGAAAGAAATGGTGGAAGAAGAAATGTTCGAAGCCTTCATGGCTGAGCAAACATTTTTTGTTGAAAAACCAGTCGAGAAAAACCATTCAAAGGAACCTGTTAGCAATGAAGTGCCAGAATGCAGCATGGAAGATGCTTCTGAGGTAACTGATCAAGGTAGCCAAGAGGGGAAACAGGCACAGCCAGCCATCCAGTTTGGCTCATTTCCTCTAGTATCAGTCAATATGGTACATATACTACCTTATGAGTTCCAAGCTAGAGATAAGAACCAAGATGGTCAAGAAATTGATCCAATTTCCAGTCTCTAGTGAAGACTCACAAGTGAGTATGGTACAGGATAATTCCGGAATGGCTACCCCAATGGAAACTGAATATGAAAGCGAAGAAGAGGTGAGCATTAACCTCTCATATCCTTTTGAATATCCCTCGAATTCTATGACACAACATGTCAAGCCTTTGTATATCAAGGGTTTCTTCGATGGGATACAATTGAACCGAGTCCTGATAGATAATAGGGCAGCAGTGAACTTACTAACGAAATCTTCTTTGAAAAAACTAGGGAAAAAGAATCCCAGGTTGATCCCAACCAGCACAACCATTGCTGGCTTCGCTGGAGACAAACAGATGGCTCAGGGGATTCTGGCCATTAACTTGAGTGTGGGAACCAGGGACTGCATGACAGCATTCTTCGTAATCGACAGTAATGCTAAATACAATGCTTTACTTGGGAGAGATTGGATTCACACTAACAAATGTGTGCCTTTCTCTTTGCATCAGAAAATAATGATGGCTTTGGGCAATGGAGAGACAGAGGAAATTGATGCAGATCCTCAACCCTTCATAGCCTATGCAGACTTTGCAGAGGCCAAATTGTATACTGAAGGAGTGACACCACTCAGTATACTGAGGAAACCTGATGGCTCAGCCGAAGTGACAGCTGATGAGGAAGTGACACACCTGAAGCACTTAGTCCAGGAGAGTGTTGATGAAGAGGTTGTCGTTAAAGATGACAATGATGCCTGGTTGTAGGCAAAGAGATGAAGCACAAGAAGCCAAGTCTTTGGCTCTAATTAAATTCTCAACATTGGATGTAAAATCAATAGTCCAGAAAGTATAGGAGCAAGAGAGAGAAGCCATGATAATTGGCTGCAAATAGAAGCAGCAACAGGTCAGAGTTTTGGCTCTCAACAAATACTGTGCATTGGACATTGAAACAAAAGTCCAGGAGATACAGGAAGAAAAAGCCTTATGGACAGACTTTGTCTATGAGGAGAAGGGCAAAGATGTTGAAATAAAGAACTTAGGAGCAGAACAAAGCAAGAAGATTGCTTCGAAGCTAGAAGAAATCAAAGAAGAAGCTTCAATAAGTTCTCAAACACAAGACCCCTTAGAAGAAGTAAATTTAGGGGAAGGTTCTATGCAACAGCCCACCTATATAAGTGCTTGGTTGAATGCTCTTGACAGGGACCAGTTGTTGGTTGTCCTGAAGAAATACAAAGATTGCTTTGCAAGGTCTTGTAATGAACTACCAGGATTGGATAGGTCATTAGTGGAACATAGGCTCCCTATGAAGCCTAATTTTAAGCCATACAAGCAAAAACCAAGAAGAATGAGTCTAGAAGTGATTTAGAAAGTTAAGGAAGAGATTCTTAGACTACTCAAGGCAGGCTTTATTAGGACAGCCAGGTATGTTGAATGGCTATCTAATATTGTGCCTATAGTTAAGAAGAATGGTAAAATGAGGGTATGCATTGATTTCAGAAACTTAAATCTAGCAACTCCAAAAGATGAGTACCCTATGCCTATAATAGATTTGCTGGTAGATAGTTCAGCAAGGCATCAAATTTTATCAATGATGGATGGGCACTCTGGTTATAACCAAATCTGCATTGCAGAGGAGGATGTCCACAAAACAGCATTTAGATGTCCTGGGAATATTGGCACCTTCGAATGGGTTAAAATGCCATTTGGCCTGAAAAATGCTGGGGCTACATATCAGAGGGCTATGAACACTATCTTTCATGACCTCATTAGAGGGTATTTAGAGTGTTATATTGATGACATTATAGTGAAATCCTAGTCCATGGAGGAGCATCTGTTTCGTTTAGAAGCAGCTTTTGAAAGAATGAGGAAGTTCAAGTTGAAACTTAATCCTCTTAAGTGTGCTTTTGGTGTATCATCTGGAAACTTCTTGGGTTATGTAGTGCACAAGAAAGGAATACAGATTGATCAGAATAAAGCCAAAGCCATCATTGAAGCCAGGCCTCCATCAAGTAAGAAAGAATTACAGAGGTTCCTTGGACAGGTTAACTTTCTTCGAAGGTTCATTTCTAACACTGCAGGGAAAACTAAAGTATTTTCTTCCTTGTTAAGGCTGAAAGATGAAGAGGAATTTGTCTGGACAACAGAGCATCAAATTGCTTTCGAAGGTATCAAAGCCTACTTGGCCAATCCTCCAGTGCTGATGCCACCAAAGGGTGACAAGCCCTTGAAGTTGTACATAGCTGCAGCAGAAGATTCATTGGGAGCTTTCTTGGCCCAAGACAATGAAGAAGGCAAGGAACAAGCTGTTTATTACCTTAGTAGGTTTCTAAATTCTTGTGAATGTAAATATTCAGTTGTTGAAAAGCTGTGTCTTGGTTTGTATTTTGCTGCAATGAAATTAAGATACTATCTTTTACTTACAACTGTCTTGGTAATTGCAACTACAGATTTGGTTAAGTACATGTTATCTAGACCTATGTTGAGGGGAAGAATTGGCAAGTGGATACTAGCCTTATCAGAATTTCATTTAGAATATGTCCCTCAAAGGGCAGTAAAAGGGCAAGTTTTAGCCAATTTTTTGGCAGACCATCCATCTCAAACAGAGAGCCAAGAGATAATGGAACTTGGTATGGCTAGTGTTGAGCCATGGCAGATGTGGTTCGATGGGTCGAAAGCCAATGGCCTAATTGGAATTGGTATTGTGATTAAGTCACCACAAGGGGTAGAAACCACACATGGTTTCAGAGTGGATGAAGCTACTTGTTCCAATAACCAGGCTGAATATAAAGCCTTAATAGTGGGACTTGAAATTCTTATTGGATTACAAGTTCATGCAGTTGACATATTTGGAGATTCTCAATTGGTAGTTAACCAAGTGAAAGGGATTTTCAAGTGTCAAAGCATAAGCATTTTGCCATACTATGTTGTTGCATTACATCTGCTTTCTTAATTTATTCAAATAGCAAATGTAACTCATGTCCCAAGATTCTTGAATAATAGAGCTAATGATGTGGCTCAGAAAGCTTCGAATTTCAAGAGAAGGGATAATGCCCAAAGGGACATAAGCCAAACAACATATCAGAAATTAATACCACCTTTGAATAAAAGGAATGTGGTCTTGGAAGTCAATCATAATGACTTACAAGAACAAGATTGGAGGCATCCAATAATGCAGTACTTGGCTGGTCCATCTTCGAAGGCCAACAGGAAAGTTAAATTGCAGTCTATGCAATACATGATATATGGTATGCCCTCTACAAAAGAGGGGGGGGGATGGTTTGTTGCTGGAATGTTTAGGTCCAAAAGAAGCATTAACAACTATGGCTGAGGTTCATTAAGGCATCTGTGGTGCTCATCAGCCTGGTGTGAAGATGAGATGGTTGCTTCGAAGGCATTCCTACTATTGGCCAACTATCCTTAAAGACTACATAGAATATGCAAAGGGTTGCCAGGCATGTCAAAAGCATGGCACAATAAGGCATGTACCCATAACTGACCTACATGCAGTAGTGAAGCCTTGGCCATTCAGAGGATGGGCCATGGATATAATGGGAAAAATACACTCACCTTCTTCGAAGCATCATTGTTTCATTCTAGTGGCCACTAATTACTTCACTAAGTGGGTCAAAGCCAAGCCATACAAGGCTGTAGACCAAACTGAGGTTATTGGATTTATTAAGGATTTGATCCATAGATTTGGCATCCCACAAACTATAACTGTTGATAATGGGACTGTGTTCGATGGGAAATGGTGAAGTCTTTTGTGGCAGAGTGTGGAATTAGCCTTGTTAATTCCACCCCATATTATGCACAAGCCAATGGTCAAGCTGAATCATCCAATAAGTCCTTGAAAAAAGGAGTACAAAAGGTTGTGGAAGATAATCCTAGGGATTGACATAACTTGTTATTGGATGTATTGTGGACTTATAGAACTTCCCCAAGGTCAAGCACATGAGTCACTCCTTATGCCTTAGTATATGGACATGATGCAGTGTTACTTGTGGAGATTAATGTTAAATCTTTGAGGGTAAGATGCCAAAATCAGTTAGATCCTGAGCAGTACTATCAAAGTATGTGCTTGGAGTTAGAAAGCATAGATGAAGCTAGAATTCTGGCATTAAATAGCATTCTTTTCCAGAAGAAGAAGGCAGCAAAGAATTATAATAAGAAAGTCAAACACATTGGCTTTGATGAAGGTGATTTGGTATGGAAGACAATACTCCTAATAGGAATTAAAAGCCATAAGTTTGGCAAATGGTCACCTAACTGGGAAGGACCATATCAAGTTCATAGAGTTCTGCCTTTTGGAGCATACCATTTGAGAAATTTGAATGGTTATATACATCCCAAAAAGATTAATGGCAGATATTTGAAGCCTTATTTTCCAACCATTTGGGAAACACAAGGAATAAAATAAACACTAAGTACAAAAACACAAGATTACTCAGATGATAGACAAGAATTTGTTTTTTCATAAAGAGTCAAGTATATTTTGCCATAAATTGGCCCAAAAATTATTACAATATCTTAATTGTTCTTTTACAACAAATTTCCTATTGCTAAATGATGAAAACAGTTGAATAGCTGCAGCCATTTCTTCCTTTCGATCGGCCAATCCTTGGTTAGAGATTTGCAGTTTGGTGTCAGTTCGGACTAAGGCCTGATTCACTGCAGATAGCTCCTCCTCAAGTTGAGCTTTCCTCTCCAACAGCTGAACTCGAAAGTGGGAGGCAGAGGAGTGTTGTTCTTTGAGCTCTGACACTTCAGTATGCACTTGGGAAACAAAACTCTGGTCCCTGGTCAATTTCTCATCCGCAGCCTTGGCAGCATGGCAAATGTTGATGTAGAAGTCGATAGTAGCTGCTGCCTGAGATAGATAACTTGAGACATTCATGCCGGACTACTCAGCAACTTTGAAGCACTGAAGGAACCCATTTCTTATTATAGGCCTTTGTAAAGCCTCAAAGGGGATCCTCGAAAAGGAGATTACTAGTTCCAGGCAGGTGTCTAAGTCTATCAGTGGTGCAGAAGGCTTGCTGCTGGAGGAAGAAGAGCTTTCAAGGATTTCCAGCAAGGAGTTAGCCAAGACTAATGGCTCAGCTTCATCATTGGCTGTTGGAAAGGTAAAGGGTATGTCGAAGAGACTGGCTAGTCTTGCTTCGAAGAGATCTACCTCATCCATAGACATGAGAGGCACAGAGAGAGCTGTGGTGGAAGGCACAGAGGACTCCATAGGGATAGGAGAGATAGGTGGAGCATCTTTAGCAGTCTCCATGGTCCTAGCCACCAATGAGTCAAGGGAAGAAGGGCTGGAGCTAAGTAAAGGTAGTAAACCATGGGTTGGAGAGCTAGCAGCACCCTCAATAGGGGAATCAACTGCCATCAGAGATGGAATAGCAGTCGGAAATTCCTTGGAAGGAGAAGGAGGAGCAAGGCTCGAAAGGGAATTAATTTTTGGTAGATCAAAAGACAAGAAAGGGAGGTATGGCTTTAAGCCAAGAGAAGGAGATGCAGGAATGTTTGGCCTCAGGGAAGGTACAGAAAGTGTAGGCCTTGGAAGTGGGAGTAATATCTAAATAGCCCTCACATGCTGCATTTCATCAACTTCAACTGAAACTGAGGGAGTCCTCATTGGAAGGATAGGCTCAGTAGTTGTTGCTGCAAGAGGAAGAAATGTAAAGTAATGTCAAGCTTCAATACTAAAATTTGACAAGGAAAAACAGTAGAAGCATGAAAGAAATTACTTGTTTCAGAAATGTTGGCAATAATGGGAGAGCTACGAAGGGAGTAATGTTCAACAGTTTGTTGCCTTCTTGCAGTTTCCCTTTGTAATGCATCAGCAGCAGCAGCTTCATCTCTCAGAAATTGTTGCTACCGTCTCTTCTCAGCTCTCTCGAAGACAATTATGGCCTTGGAATGTTCCTGCTCTGCTGCCTTGGCAGCTGCTTCATGAATGGGGTGTTCAATCAAGTCAGTAGCTGGAACAGTCACTTTCTTTCCCTTCTTTCTTGGCAATGATACTACCGGCTCCTTTTCAACCTCCCTCTCTTCAATTTGGGGATCAAGTTCTTCAGAAGTAAGTTCCTTCTCTATTGCTTTGTCAACTATCTCAGAATTAGGATCTTCGACCAAATCAGAAGAGGGGGCAACCACCTTTGTTCTCTTTGTTCTTTGTAATGGTGTTTCTTGCTCTTGCTCAATCTCTTTCTCTTCATTTTGAGATTCAGATTCTTCAGGAGTGAGTACCAGTTTTCTTTTCTTTTTCTGCTGTTGTTTGGCCTTGAGAGCAGCTAGAGTTTTAGCTCTTTTAGGGGATTCTTCTTGTGGAGACCCTGCACCAAAATGTGTGAATATAGAGGAGACAAACAAAAGAGTTAAAAGAAAGAGGAACTTAGAAATGCTTACCCTTCTTCGAAGCAGCTCTGGTAACTTTAGCTGGAGGGGGTGAGGCTGCAGGAGAAGTTGTGGTAGCTGCAGAAAGAGGGGGAAGGTTCTCAACCGTTGCTGATTTAGCCTTCGAAGGCACTCCTAACCCTATTAGTAAGTCATGAGGGTGTACAGATAGGCGCACTTCCATATTGGCTGTCCACCAGTTCTGGAATCTTTTCAAAACTAAGCCAGATGGAAGAAAGGGGACAAATTGAAATTCATTCAATTCCTTCAGCAGTTTGAATGTTGCTGCCTCTAGCTTTGATTTGGATATTCTCAGGTCTCTAGCCGTAAGGTGGACATTCGAGAGACTGCAAAGTGGAACAGGTATCCCTTGAGTGAGCCTAAATTGTCTAGCAAACTGAGAAGGACAGTACACCTCAGATATACATTTGTAGGCCTGAGGGTTTAAAGTGCCAATGAACAGCTCCCTTGGTAGTAATATAGAAGCCCGCATATCTTTATGGGGTGAAGTGGAGCACTCTTTATCAGCCAGAAAAGTTTGCAGCCAAACAGGTCCTTTATTGGCATCAAAAGGACAAAAAAGGAAAACAGATGGAGAAATAGGGAGTTGATGAAAGAAGACAAGGTAATAAGCAAAAGAAGCAGGATAAAGAACAATCCTAGCATACTTCTCCCCATAGGTGCTAGGATCCTGAATAAGGAATTTTAGACATTTTGGATGCAAATCAGTGAAATAGGCAAAGAGCCAGAGTTGGAGCACCCAGAGGGGACCTCCTTGGTTAGCATCAAGAGGTCTTTCGCAAAATTGGGAGCAAGCTCTGTAAACATGGCCTAATAGATATGGGGCCAAAGCTATGCGTTTTTTCAAAACAAGGGCCTTCGCAAGTGGAGCGAATTCAGGCATAATCCGTTGAGAAGATGTACAAAAGAGAAACTTACACAGCCAGTATAAAATGAAAGAAAAAAGTTCTCTGTCTCTCACGGGGCCTACCCTTTTATTTTCAGCCTTTACAAAATCACTATAGGAGGAATTTAAAGGTGGAAGGGAAAAATTGACAGACCAGTCTAGGTAGGCGGGTGTAAAAGGAGTACTAAGAGGTGAAAGCCCTAGGAGATGGCAGATATCAAGAATGGTGGGGGCCATCATACCACACCGAAATTGAAAAAAATTGAAAGCCATGTTCCAAAATCAAAGAGCAGCAGGAATCAAAAAGGGGTCTTCAAGGATAATGAACCTGGAAAGACGAAGGGCGTCAAGAATGCAGAGCTCTTGCAAGTCATCTTCTCTTGCAGGTACAACTCTGTCATACCATTCCTCCCATTCAGTTCTCAATGCCGGCCAGCAACAGTGAGGCCGGGTCATTTTCCAATTGCCCCAGTCGAGCCCTCCTTCGTAGAGAAGAAAGTGGTCCTCCAAACAGGGGTATAAAGCTGGAAGTTGGTCAGGGGCTTCCCGAAACATGGGACCTAGGACGTACTCTTGTTGGTTGCTGTGGCGAGGAACAAAGAGACGTCCATCTATGGCGCTTGACCCACCAGTTGTTGGCTTGGCGATTTCTTCATCAATACATTTTTTCAAAGCCATGGTAGGGCTGATACGGTTGCCAGCAAGCACTTTCAGCGAGGAAGGATCCATTGGTAGCAAGTAG